>JAJTUV010000973.1:892500-1492500 GCA_021653895.1 Mastomys natalensis | reverse complement strand
CTCCCCGCCCCGACCGGCACATCCCGATTCTTTTTTTTTTGTAGTAGGGCTTTTATTTTTTATTTCCTTTTTTCCAATAGTCCCAGGCTAACTACTCAGTCAGTCTCTTGGGTTATCTTCTCATTCTCCTAGCCCTTCACAGGACGGTGCACTACTTAACCTCCACCATTCCTGGCTCTTTGATACATGTAGATCACTCACCATGTACTGGTTCTGAACACAGTTCCAACAGTCTCACAGTCCATACCAAGTGATGGCGGTGCACACCTTTAACCCAGCACTCGGAGGCAGAGGATGGACGAGCTCTGTGATTTGAGGCCAGCTGGTCTACAGGGGTTACACCCTTGCCAGATGCTGTATTTACCTGCAATTTGATCTTAGATGTCTCAGCACCAGAACTAAATTTCAGAGGTAAATTTCTGTTGTTTATAATGCTCTGTTAGAGTGTAAGTGGACTGACATCACCTCCCTTCTGAAACCCAGCAGTATCATGAAGGGTGTATTGATTCTCTCTTGGCTCTGACTGGCAGAAATGAATTCCCCTCAAATATAAAAATTCCTGGGAAAGCCTTCCTTCCTCCACTGCCTCAGATTCCCAGACTTCTTCTTTCTCTGACTTCTCTTAGAATCCAGGGACTGGAAGAACTACAGTGGACTATTTATTTATTTTTGGTTTGTTTTGAGACAGGGTTTCTCTGTGTAGCCCTGGCTGTCCTAGAACTCACTCTGTAGACCAGGCTGGCCTCGAACTCACAAAGATCTTCCTAAGTGTTGCATTAAAGGCATAGACCACCACCACCTGGGTAACACTGGGCTCTTTTAAAAAGCACATCACCGTAGGGTGCACTGGAAGAAAAAAGCTACAACTCAGAAGAGATGGACTTCATTCTTCTCATCTTAGCTCAGTACTCGACATTAGGGTATCACAAGCTCTCTCTCTTCAGAACTCAAACCCCAGTGGGTGAGGTCCTGTCATCTGTGAACATCTATGAGCATAAAGAACTGGCTTCTTTTGAACATGCCCACATCTGGACACTCTTTCCAAAGACCTCACTAATGATTCCATGAAGAATCATTCCAAATGACCTATGGATCAGTTGCAGTTTTACACTTTCAATTTATACAACCAACAAAAAAAAGGGAGTACAACTGGATTTGCTGGAAATTGACAATCTGGTTTTATTTTGAAACCATGTGAAACCACAGCTGGTAAATTGTACACTGAAGACTTGGTTTACAGCAAATGAATGTATATGAAACAGAAATAGGTCAGCTCATATAGTCTCCATTTCCACAACTCTAACAATACTGACCAATGGATACCAGCTCAACTAAGAAAGGATTCTGGGAGAGGCTGAGATACCTTGCTTGGCAGCTCAGGAGCCTCTTGCAAGCATTCAGTCAAATACCACCATGCCATCTGTCGAGAAGATACACATATATGAGTTCTCAAATCTGTTAACATGGGGGTGGGGGACTGTATGGACTTGACCTAACCAAGAGAGGAATTCAACAGAAGAAATGTTCTTCATATCAAAGCTAGAAGAAACATGACAAGAAATAGGCCAGCCTAGGAACTAAGAATGGGTACTCCATGGTGGAGCATCTGCCAGGAAGTACACCTTGATACCAGCATGGAACTGAATTTGGGACAGTCTGAAGAAATTTGGACAAAGGTTCCAGAGAGAACAGAGCCAAAGAGGTTGACACACATCTGTATTTCTGTCACTTGGGAGGCAGAAGCAGGAGGCTCCTGAGTTTGAGGCCAATCTGAGACTGTCTAACACAGAGAAAAAGAGAGAGAGAGAGAAGAGAGACAGAGAGAGAGAGAACAGAGATAGAGACAGAGACAGAGACAGGGAGAGAGACAGAGAGAGAGACAGAGAGACAGAGAGAGGACAGGGAGGGAGAGAGACAGAGACAGGGAGAGAGAGAGAGACCGAGAGACAGAGAGAGAGACAGGGAGACAGAGAGAGAGAGGGAGGCTGGCTGACACACACTTTCATTCAGCCTTTGAGAACATAGAGCAGAGAGCTGGGTCTCCGGGTTGCCATGGTTTTTGTGGAAAAACTGTGAGAAAAATACATGGGTGTTATTGAAGGTGCTAAATTTGCGGTAATTTGTTACTCAGTGCGGAACTAGAATCCACGATTTATAAATGCCTGCTTCTCCTCCTCCTCCTCCTCCTCCTCCTCCTCCTCCTCCTCCTCCTCCTCCTCCTCCTCCTCCTCCTCCCTCCTTCCTTCCTTCTCTCCTCCTTCCTCTGTGCTTGGAGTCCAGTACCTCCCGACTCTAGGCAAGTACCCTACCACTGAACTACATTCCTACACACCATAAGTGGTTTAAAAAAAAACAAAACCAAAACCCTTTTGTCTAAAAGACCAAACCAGTCTTTAAAGAGAAGCCTACCAATTACTGTGAACCAAACCTACCCGACAGGTCCCTTGCTACTCCAAGTATGGGCCATGCATGGGGCATCGGCATCCTCCAGGCCTAGTAAATCATTAGAAAAGGTGCAGCTCAGCCTGCATCTGCATGTGCTGAGTCAAAGCCTTCATTCTAAGAGAGCTCCTGGTGGCCTGCATACGTGGTAAAGCTCAAGAACAGCTAGCATCTAAGTCACAGCTGGAGCTCTTGATTCAGAAAAACCCAAGTTTCTGGCCTGGCGCCTGAGTTTTATCAGCTGTGTGACTTGAGACAAGTTGCTGGGCCCCACTGACCTTCTCCTAAAACAGAGCAAGCAATAGAACTGCGTAGGATTGGGGGAGGGGCTCAACAGAGCAGCGTTTCAGCTTATCAGCAGCCTAGCACTGAGATGACAATACACGTGGATAGTATTGGATTGGCGCTAATAACAAGATCAATTAAACATCAAAGGAGTAAGCCAGCTACACCAGTTGGAAGCTGGAAGGCTCTCGTCAACCTCCTCATCTGGGGATATACTGATACTGACTCCACGGGGACCACAGAAGGTTGTGACCTTAGTGCACTACCCCGGAAGCCGTCCCTAACACCAGACAGGGTCAGTCATGTATTGTCCTCAGAGGCACCTGTACCCTGCACCCCCATGTCCCCTGTCAGCATTAACTCTCCTGGGCTTGACCCCACTTAGCTAATGAGTTCTGTCCTTAGACCACAGAGAAGATTGTGGAGCTCGGGGCGGGTGCTATGTGTCCCTGACCTCCAATGACGGCTTCCCCACAGAAAAGATGAAGGGATAAGCTGGAGCAGTCAGTCATGTGGCTGGTTTCACAGAAACCTGAGATTCCATTTCTGTGTCGCTTGTTTGTTTTGTTTTAATGTTAGAGAAGGCAGTGATGCAAGTATTTGTGTCACCAAGGATGAGAATAGGCACAGAGGCTGACAATCCCAAATGACTTATGCAATGGCATCTATGATCCCTTCTGGAGAGGCCCGGCTTTACCCCTCCCCCCCCCGCCCCCCAGCTTCCCTGTTCTCAGCAACGTTCCTGTGCCTTCTTCATCATCGTCTCTCTTCCGAGCCAGTGCCATCCCTTATGGTTCAATACAAATGACAAAGATGACGTGGATAATGACAGCAGTTCTCCTTTACGGAATGTCCCAAAATGCCAGGCACTGCTCATGCATTATTTACGGTCCTTGCAATAACTCCAGGAAATAGGTATTATTCTCCTTTTTTAGTCATGGAAAACTGAGGGCCCAGAGATGTTAAGTGGCTTGCCCAAGCTTACACAGCAGATAAAACAGTCTTGGATTCAACCAGAGTCTCCTTGACTCTGAGGCCTGTGTTCCTCATTCCTCCCGCCCCGACCCCTCATCCCGATTCTTTTTTTGTAGTAGGGCTTCCAGGCTACTACTCAGTCAGCTCTTGGGTTATCTTCTCCTGCCCTTCACAGGACTGCACTACCTCCACCTGTCTGGCTCTTGGATACATGTAGCACTCACCTTGTTCTGAGACACAAGTTCCACAGTCTCACTGTCCATCCAAGTGATGGCGGTGCACACCTTTAACCCAGCACTCGGGAGGCAGAGGTGGACGGAGCTCTGTGAGTTTGAGGCCAGCCTGGTCTACAGAGCAAGTTCCAGGGCAGCCAAGGCTACACAGAGAAATCTGTCTCAAAACAAAACAAAACAAAACAAAACGAAATAAAACAACAAAGTATCTGTGTCTAACCAGCAAAGCATAGCCTGGAGCTCCCAGACTCTGAAAGTGCCTGCTCTAGCCAGGGTCACACAGGTAGGTATTTCGAAAGGAAGCTTATTAAGGGATTAGCTAGTGCAGTTGCAGGGCAGCTGAGAGGTCCCCTGCAGGCTCACTTCCTGGGATGCTGGTAGCATGACTCAGTCCAAGCCCAAAAGTATCCAAAGAAGGGAAAGGAAAAGTGTTACTCTTAGTTTAAAGCCTAAAGTTTAAGTACCTGGAAAAGGGTCCTCCAGTATAACTACTGAAGCCCAAAGGCTGCCAAGCTTGGGTTCTGATAGCCAAGGCAGAGATGAACAGGTCTCGGGCATTCGTGTAAGGTACCAGCTCACCTTCAGGGTTTGCTCTCCGTGTGTCCATGTGTCTACCTACACTGTAGGTCTGTCCTCCCGTCCTTGACTATTCAAACTCAGATGCCAACCTCCTCCGGAGACACCTCCACATCTGTACCCTACACAAAGAGATTCCTGCTTTCCAGATATTTCCCTAGCCTAGTCACATGGAACCTAAAATTAACCATCTGCAGCAATTGCTGTGCTCGCTGCTGTGATGAAAGAGTTGGCAGAGACGGCTGAAGAGGTGAAAGGTGATTTGGGCTCATGGTGTGAATAGGGCTCATGGTGTGAATAGGGCTCATACACCCGGGAAGGTGTGGCGGAATTCATGGTGACCTCCTTCCACCCAGCCAACCTTCATGTCTTAAAGGTTCTATGCAGTGGTTCCAACCTTCCCCATGCAGCCCCTCAAGTTGTGGTGACCCCCTAGCCATAAAATTATTTTTGTTGCTACTTCATTACTGTAATTTTGGTACTGTTATGAATCATAAAGGAAATCTCTATATTTTCTGATGGTCTTAGGTCATCTCACCCACCAGAAGGGTCTTGACCCACAGGTTGAAAACCACTGTTATAGTCACCTCAATCAGTTGGAGGTTATATGTTCAAACATATGAGCTGAGGCGTCTGTGTGTCTGTCTCCTCCCCACTGTGGTGTGTTCGTGTGTGTGTGTGTGTGTGTGTTCGTGTGTGTGTGTTGGCTCTTTCTAGACCTACCCACTTCACCAAGAGGGTCATATACATCTCCCACCCTAGCTTATGATTGCAGACCCCCTGCTCCAAGTGCCTCTCTCCTCCTTCTGTGTTCTCTTTTTATGGTTCTCTTTCTTTCAGAACTATCTGACTGCCGGGATCCATCCCTGATGCTCTCGGAATGATGCTTTGACCTGCAATTGTAACCACCCCCTCCCCTGTAAGATTATGGGTCCTTCGTCTGCTCTGCCACAGAGCTCAGCTGCTGGGGGAGGCAGGACACCAGAAGTTGATCATGCTTACCCCATGCTGTCCTTGGGCGGGTGTCGGGCCATAGTGAAAGCTGCTCTATAGGTGAAGGCCTTCTCCATTGCTTCCCACAGTGGATCCAGATGAAAAGAGGCAGTCCATGGTTTTAAGGTGTTTATTGTCATGGCAGAAAGTGGATGAGTAAAACCATACCCCACTTCTCAGGGCGGGCCTGAGGTTAAATACCTTTTGCAGGGAGGAGTGTCTGGGAAGGAACGCTTATTGGCTAAGCCTTCCAGGCCTTTAGGTACCTCATGAAAATGGAGATCTGTCTTGAGCCTTCATGACCACAGTTCACATCCTCTACATGTGGGGAGGCTTGGGGTGTTGCCCTTACTGATGGCCATAAATCTATGGAGGGGGGGGGCTGCAACTAGTGACAAGGGCCTGGTATCTGGGAACAGGCAAAGCTCCTACCGTCCCTTCAGGGTCTCTGGGGTTTCTAGCCTTCGATCAACCGGGAACCAAACTACCTTTGATGGTCCAACACTCCCCATCTGGCTTCTATGACCCTTCCAACTTCCAGCCCTATTTTCCAGCCAAAAAAGTCTTCCATCCACTCTTGGTGATTTTCTGCTTGGCCTTAGCTTCTGCCCCGCTCTGCCAAGAATGCTAATTCTCCCATTCTCTGCAATGATTCTACATCGTCCAAGAAGGGTTTCAAAAATCCATCTTCTCTACAGAAACGGCCTTAACCTTTCCAAGTGGACATCATGCTTTGTTCTTCTGCTCTGTGTCCTGTAGTGACACACTCCATGCATTTCATCCCAGGGAAAGATGTGCGTATTTTCTCTCCTTTCAGAGCTATATGTGTTTTTGGATTTGAATGGTTTCTCCCCTCCCCCTTTTGATAATCTTACAGTTTCTAACAAAATGCCTCCCTCTCATTAAGGGCTTAATATGAATCCATTGATCCATCAGCTGGCTGGGTGGCTGGATAGTAGGCACTGAGTTCCTGTCTAGGCTTTGACAGTCCAGGAACCATGGCAAGAGAAAGCTGAATTGTTTGAGAGAACAGCTGTCGTAAGCACAGGGAGGAAGAATAGTCGGAATAAGTGAGCCATGCTAGGGATCATGTCAGGCTGTTTGTACTCAAGCTTTATCAGTAGAATACGAAAAAAACATATGTAACAGATAACCTGGCACAATCTCAAACTAGCTACTATCATAAATACATCCATTGGCTTAAATATAGGAAGTCGGAGTTTGCTGTATCCAGTGTCCTTTCCACATATATATTTTTTATTTATTTGAACGCCACACAAACTTCCCTATAGGAAATCTGGTGGAGAAAATATATCAATTAAAGTTCCCTCTTCCAAAATGACTCTAGCTTGTGTTAAGCTGACAAAAACAAACAAACAAAAAAACCAAACAACAACAAAAACCTAATAACAACCAACCAACAAACAAAAAACCCAAACAAACTAACTAACAAAGAAAACAGACCGAAACCTAACAAACACACAATGGAACACTTCTCCTTCCTAATTCCATCTCCTCTCCTTCCTCTTTTTTTGTAAACACTGAGTCCAAATTAGTGCTGCCTGTGTGCCTATATGTTCATGGGTGTGTGATCATTCACCAGAACACAGACAGCCTACCAGTGGCCAGATGCTCAAGGAAAAAAAATGACCCAGCAGCCACCAACTGCTAATAGCTCTTCAGCTACAGGTAGGGCCGCATGAGGTCTTGCTCTGTCCATGCTAGGATATGGATTAGTTCGATCTTCCACCTGTCTCATGCAGACAGTCATAGCTGCTATGAGTTCATGAGTACGGTGCTCCTGCCAAGCCTACAAGATAGCATAGCCCTCCTCCCTATCTCCTAATCCTTTCTTGCATTTTTTTTCTGCCCATCTTCCTTGATATTCCCGAGGATTTAGGGAAGGGTTTGATGCAGATGTCCTATTTAAAACTGAGTACTCAGTCCCTTATTCCCAGCATTAACTACTTATGGGTCTCTGCCTTAACCATTGCCTATTGTAAAAACAAGCTTCTCTGGTCAAGGTTGTAAGTAGCACAAATCTGTAGGTTTGAAAATAAATGTTTAGAAGGCAGTTTGGCCGTTTCCTGATTGTTGTCATTGGTTGTTTTGCTTGCTTTGTCCATTTGACCCAAGTTAGAGTTGTCTGGGAAGAGGGAACTTTAACTGAGAAAATGCCTCTATCATATTGTCTGTATGCAAGTTCGCAGGACATTTTCTTGATCTATGTGTGATGTAGGAGAAGCCAGTCTGCTGGGGCTGGTGCTACTCCTGGGCAGCTGGAAAGAGGCTTAGCCACCCATGGGACCGAGCCTGCAAGCAGCGTTACTCCATAGCTTCTGTTTGACTTCCTGCCTCTAGGTTCTCCCCTTGATTCCTTGCTCTTGTTCCCTCAGTGAGCAAGCATGACTTGAGAGTTTTGAGATAAATAAACCCTTTTGTCCCTAAGTTGCTTTTGGGCAAAGTGTTTTATCACAACAATAGAAACCCTAAGACTGAGAGCATGACCATCTAGCAAAACAATTGTATTGGGTTCCCTCTACATCTATGGTCTCACAGCCATTGGCTTTTGGTCAAACTTATAGTAATGGGTATCAACTTCCTTCCGTGGCACAGGGCTCACATCCTATAGAAAGTGATTGGTTACTCCCAAATCACTGGTGCCAATGACTGTTTCTAGCTCTCTGCCGTGTTAGTTCCAGTGCTGTCTTCATCCCGGGGAAAGCCTCGTAGACTTGGAAGGCTTCTACCAGTTATCAGGTTAATTGCTTTTTTCCTCCTCTTCTACTGGAGCCCCAGGTTTTTTTCTTTGTTTTCCAATTCATCCTTTATCTGCATATATTAATAACACAAAATAATTGTTTTTATCATGACATTTCTACACATGTATATATTTTCGTCACATTCACCCTCCCATTTTCCTTCCTTGCTCCACCCTGCCTCCTGCTGATCCCTCTTCTATTCTGAAATATTCCCCCCTCTTACATCATCTTAGTTTTTTAAAAATCTGGGTTCCACATCGAGAGAAGATATGTGATATTTCACCTCTTTAAGACTTTGCTTACCATGATTATCTCTAGTTCCATATATTTCCCTGCAGAGGACACATTTTTTAAAAATTCTTTATGGTTGAATAAAACTCCCTCATGTTCCTTTCTCAAAGACAGGTAAATATATTTTCCAGAAGTGTCTAGAACAACCCATGTGGTTTAGTTATTTCTTACATTACTATGACAAAGTACTGGACCAAAGCAACTTAAAGGAGAAAGGATTTATTCTGGCAGATATTTCCAAAGGTGATGCAGTCCAACATGGCGGAGATGAGGTAGTGAAGGGAGCACAAGTTCAGCTGCTCATGCTACATCAACAATCAGGAAAACAAGAGAACAAGAAGTGAGACTGGGCTATAAAGCCTCAGGGCAACCCCCAGTGACTTACTTCCTCCCTCAGGCCTTCAGGTTTCTCAACCACCATCAGCTGAGTGTTCACACATGTGAGCCTTACGGGAGACATGCTACATTCAAACCACAACACCATGTTTGTGTCTCACTGGTCCAGTCAGCCTGGGGCTGCCTAATTCACACAGCTGGGATGGGGATGGGACTCACACTATCAGAAAGGCCACCTTGGATTAATAGCAGAACCCATTGTGTGGATCCTTCTGGATTTATTTCATAGGAAATGGTGTATGGCAGCCACAATTGTTCAGGCCTGGGTTTTGATGCCTTACCATTTGAGCCAAGCAGTAAACAATAGAAAGCATGTCACCTGCTGACCCGACTGATTCTTGTGCAAAGCTACTGCTTGGTCAGCAGAGCTTACTGAACACATGCCTGTTAGGTAGTATGGTGAAGACAGAGAAAGAGAAGGAGACAATGCAGTGAGTCAAAGGTAAACAAACAAACAAACAGGATATGTGTTGAGCAGGTACTCCTCTTTTGAAGGCAGTGTCCATCATACCAAGCTGCAGGACCAACTTGGGTCCCTTTCTTCTTAACTTGTTCTCTTACTCAACTCTCCATTTTCTTATCACCATCTCCTCCCTTCTTATTCCTTACCTTTTTCTGAGGAAAAGAAAAGAAAGCAATGTAATACAAATTAAGAATGTAGTATCTGAAGGCTGTGGCATGGCTCTGTGGTAGAGCATGTGCTTAGCATATACAAGACTCTAGGTTCAACCGCAAGTGCTAATAAATGAGTAAATAAATAAGCCCATAGATATGTAAATACATAAATAAGAAAACAAGTAAGTCAGAATGTAGAATCTAGAACTGAATTTCTTGTCTGGGAATTCTTACTTTGAGCCACAGCAGTGACTTTTTAAACCATTGCTTCATTCTTTTAAAGCTTCTGTTTCTCACCACCAAATCATACTAACAGTCACATCTATTTCCTTGGGAGTTTTAAAGTAATGTGGACCAACACCAATAGCAGCTGCTTAAACTCTCTTTGTTGCTATTGCATGTGTAGTGTGTGTGTGTGTGTGTGTGTGTGTGTGTGTGTGTATGTACATATTTTACTGTGTGAGGGGTGTCTCCATCAGTTACTCTCCACCTTGTTTATTGAGACAGTGTTTCTTGCTGCTCCCAGAGCTTGCAGATTCTAGAGAGTCTATATCCATTCTGTCCTGAGAATGCCATCTTTGCCTGCCAAATGCTGGTTGGCAAGTTTTACAAGTGGCAGCCATGTTTGTCTGATTTTCAAGTGGGTTCTGGAACTCCAAAGTCCATGATCATGGGGCAAGCACTTTATCCCTAGAGCCATCTCCTCAACCCCATCTTTTCTTTTCTATTCATTCTCTTTTGATTGAACCACACCTTCATCCTCTTCTGTCTTGCTGTATTCCAGAGTTAGAGATGCTAGGAAGCAAGCGGGATTGAAGTATGTGGATTAAACATTCTACTGGGGAATGGAATAGAACCATTTTAGTTTCTCTGCTTCTCTTCATTTTAATTAAAGTATTTAAAGGATGCTATATGAATAGAATTAAGACAGAGATGGAAATGCACAAAACCGGTTGAGAGGCACACATATGTGGTACATATGCAAGAAGAGTGAATGTTCTGTTCTGGGTAAAGAAATTCTCAGCTATTTCTAACTTCATCTTGGCCTGGTGTGTTCAGTTAGTTAGTGTAGTTTCCGATGAGATTAAGACTATGGTTTCAGTTCCAGAATGTAGCAACCCTACTTCCATTGTAGAATTACAGCTGCTCTCTTGACCCTGGCCAGCCACCTGTAAGTGTCTCAGAAGCTAGAAGAAGTTGAAGCAGACCAAACCTGCCACCTTTGGAGGGAACAGCACAACAGGAAATACATGCTGGTTTTTGGGTGGATAACAGCCATGTTATCTGATTTGAAGAACACATAGCCTATGGTAGTAACCATCTTCATCAACTTGATTGAACTTGAAATTACCTAGGAGACCCACCTCTTGATGAACCTGTAAGGACATTTCTGGGAGGATTACCTGAGAAGAAAGGGCTTACCTTAAGTATAGGTGTGAAGTTTGAATATGCTTGGCCCAGAGAGGGGCGCTATTAGGAGATGTGGCCTTGTGGGAGGAAGTATGTCACTGGGTCGGGAAGGGGGGGTTTTGAGAGAGCTTTGTCCTAGATGCCTGGAAACCAGTCTTCTCCTGTTTGCCTTTGGAACAAGATGTAGAACACTCAGATCCTTCTCTAGAACCATGTCTGCCGGGATGCTGCCATACTTCCCATGATGATAATGAACCTGTAAGCTAGCCCCAATGAAATAATGAAATGTTTTCCTTTATAAGAGTTGCCATGGTTATGGTGTCTCTTCACAGCAATGAAAACCCTCACTATGATAATAGGTGATGCCATCCTTTGAGTTAGGGGCCCAGACAACTGGGATAATGCCAGATGAACACTGGCATTCTCCACTCTCTGCTTCCCAATTAGCATTAAGGACCAAGCCAGTGGCCACCATGCCTTCCTAGACATGGTGAACTATATATGGTTCTTACAATGAGGAACCACAGAATTCTCTGTCTCCTTTAAGTTTCCTTCTGTTAGTTATTTGTATGCAGTGACAAAAGGCCTAAGACAGCATAGTAACTAGTCTTTTTGCTTCTTCATGGGCTCTTCCCTCTTCCACCCTTCTCCATCCCTTTTCTACCCTTTCAACCCCCTAACAGTAAAGAGGAGAGAAAAAAAAGATTGAAAGGAAAAGGGTGACATTATCATTAGACTACTTCCTGTTGATTAGGGGTCTCATGTTCCTTGGGGCAAGTTTAATCTTTGCTATTAGAATATCTAATTTTGGGGACTGGAGAGATGGCTCAGCGGTTAAGAGCACTGACTGCTCTCCAGAGGTCCTGAGTTCAATTCCTAGCAACCACATGGTGGCTCGCAACCATCTGTAATGGGATCCGATGCACTCTTCTGGTGTGTCTGAAGACAGCTACAGTGTACTCATATAAATAAGAATAAACAAATCTTTAAAAAATGAATATCTAATTTCTTATTTCTTCTTTACACATGACTACTTAACAAGCCATGACCAACAGCAACCAACCAACAACCGACAATCCACCCCCTCTGGGGGCTCTAACATTTGTGTACTCTCTAAACTTCAGCTGGCAAAACCATGACCCTGCTGGAGCAGGAGGCAAATCATAGTCAGCTACTATGACAATCTGAAGCAGCCCCACATCCCACACCTGGGATTAAAATAAAAACATATTCTTCTAATATTTCTGTTTTTCAAAGCAACCAAAACTCACTACATACCATTGCAGAATTAATGGAAAACCAGTGAGTAAATAATAGACTACACAACACTTGACTATTTGTCAAAAAAGAGTGCTACCCTCTCGGTCCTGAGTGAGTATTTAGTAGGCATTGGGATTCGAGGGCAGAACCTTGTATGTGGTAGACCAGTACTCTCTCACAGAGCTACATCTCCAGCTCTGTTCCTGTCTTTAATGTCTCAGTTCTGCCTAGAGTCCATATGGAGAATGTCCTCTATCTATATGGATTAGAACAATAGCCAGCAATGCTTCCTAGGGGAACTTCCTCACTTCTGTTGTTTCTCCTCTTCCCAACATAGCTTCTCTCTAATAGCAATTAGACAGCTAAGCAACTATCAGTTAGCCAGGGATCCAGAATCAGAGACTGTTATACCACAACCCTGGTCTTTCAGACTCTAAAATAGTTAGAAGGGTTGGAGTTAGAGAGAATTAGTATCTTTAATCCAGTTGGATAGAGGACATTCTCCACATGTTCTCTAGAAGATGGAATAATATGGAAGTCCAGTTGGTTTCCATATGCATTTCTCAGCAAGCTAATGCCTTCAGTGACAAAGGTGAGCTTTTCCAGATTTGTACAAAACATCCTTATCTTTTGGGATTGTATGAGCCTCAAAAACAAGCTAAGCAAGACATAGTAGGATATGCCTGAAATCTCAGCACTTGGGAGGTAGAGGCAGGAGGATCAAGAGTTTAAGGCCAGCTTCATCTTCATAGTTGGTCAAGCCCAGGCTGGATTACATTAAAATTTTATCTCAAAAACAAAAAACAGGGGCTGGGGAGATGGCTCAGAACAAGTGGTGGAACTGAGTTCAGATCTACAACATCTTTGTGGAAACCCAGCTGTAGCTGTCAGTGCCTGTAATACCAGCCCTGGAGAGTGTGACAAGAGGAGCCCTGGGGCTTGCTGGACAGCTCTCTAGCCAATTGGTGATCTCTAGGTTCAGTGATAGTCTCTGGCACAAGAAAAGAACTATAGAGAAGTTGTTAAGAAAAAAACCTACTTCAACCTCAGACCTGTCCACATACCCATATATGGGAGCAAGCAAATGTATACAAACACACACACACACACACTCACATGCATGCACACACTCACACATACACAAAATGATTCATTTCATTTAGCATAATGTCTTCAAGGTTCAACCTTAGTAGGGCATGCTATAGGATTTCCTATTTTTAAATCCGAATAATATTCCATTATATGTATAGACCTCACTTATTTCCTCATTCACCTATTGGTGGTCATTTGGGTTGCTTCAACCTCTTGGTATTTGTACAGCTTTGAACATGGCTGTGAAACCGTTCAACCTCTTGCTTCTCTTTGTTCATTTGTAATATGTTAACTTTTCTAAAGCCACATTGACATCGTTCAATCTAGAATGTTCCTCTTTGCAAAATGTGTCATTGGCTTCCTCTAACTTAGTAGTCCTGGTCACAGTCCATAGTCACAGAAGGTACATAGAGCCCTTTTTTAATCCAACCATCCATGTCAGCGTCATCCATTTTGATTTCTTCTTGGGGTCGAAATGGTACCCAGGCATCCTTTCCTTAAAATAACAGGCATAGGGGCAGACTTGGAGAGTGTCCGTGTCAGTTTATCTCGTGTAACTTGCCTTTGGTTATTCTTTCCTCTCTTGGCTTCTTGGTCTCTTGTCTAGAGAAATTTGGGTCCAGCTTGCAGCACCTTTGAAGCTGACAAGAGTAAGCACCAGTTGAGATCCTACTTTGGATCCTACTTGGCTTAGGTTGTATACAACCCTTTCCTAGTAATAATGTACTTGACAGAGAACCCTTACCTATGTGTGTGTGTACATACCATCTCTAAACAACATGCTTAGCAACACAACACACACACACACAGAAAGAGAGAGAGAAAGAGAGAGAGAGAGAGAGATTCTCACTGAGCCATACACACACCTCTCTCTAAATAATGGAGGAGCTTTCTTCTCACCTAATGACAGTTTAACTCTGACAGATCCTGTTCAATCTTACTCTTGTCACATCTGGGTAGAAAGATGGAAAGGCATAGCTAGCCTGAATTGCTTTGAGATACATGTGCAATAAGACAAAACTTTATTATTTAGTGAACTTTTAGGGAGAAATCCCTATTTATCATCTTATACCTGTGTGTATGTTACAGGAAGGGGCATGTAGAGAAGTTATTGCATGGCCTATCAGTCAAAACAGAACCACCCAAACTATTTCTATCCTTAGACCTCAAGAAGAGACCCAGACAGAAACTTAGGGGCCTTTGTCTATTGCCATTCACATGCACACTACTCCCTTGTAGCTTTATTCTGGTGTACATATATGTATATTCTGGCATATATTCTGATATATATATATATATCAGAATATACTTTCTGTGTTACTTCATAGTCTATGTGGCTTTTATTCCACTATTGAATACAACATTAATAATGTGGAAATACTCAGTGACTCCAACTACTGGTAGCACCTAGGTCTGCTCACTGCTGGCTACATATGCTAGGGTGTTCAGCCAACCACAGCAGGAGCCCCTGGGTGAGGTTGTAGGGGCAGATGGATATTGCCAGAAATCATATCCAAATGACTCTCAGGTTGAAAGGGGGTGAGTGTTTCATTTTTCTTTTCCTGTATTTTTAAGATGGTCCCGCTTTGTAGCTCAAGCTGACCTCAAAATTGCAATTCTCTTGTCCCAGTCTCCCAGATATGTGACAACATGCCCAGATGGGAGGGGCTATTTCCCTGTCCCACTGGAAAATGCCATGCTGAGCCTCCATCCTTGTTTAAGGCTGTCCTCCAAGCTTCTTCCTTGCTCAGGTCTCTGAGATGGTTCATGTGATGAAGACGGTCGCTTACTAATCCATAGGCAGACTGCACGTATAGCTGACTAGAGACACCCCTGGGCCGAAGTGAGGAAGAAGACCAGGTAGGCAACATTACTGGGTCTCATCCTTTAACCTTCAACTTAAATGTCAGTTCCCTCAGTCTTCTGTCTAAATTGAGTCACCTGTGACACACTTTCTTAGAACCCCAGGTCTTTCCAAGTAGAACTAATGAAAACTTGGCCACTCATCAATCTCTTCTTTCTGATAGGCTCTTTATTCTTGGCTTTAAGGGAGTCTCGTGTGTTTATTTCTACCTTCTCCAGCTGATACTTCTTAGTATTATTTCACTGGTTTCTCAGCCTACACCTAGATCCCTAAGTGTTACCCACCTTCCATTCAATCTTGGATTTTTCTCTCTGTGCCGTGTCTCTTGGGGTCTCACCCAGGTTCATACGTCTAAATACCACCTCTATTCTCATAGCCTTCCAGTCCACACCTCTGAACCCTACCCCACCTACACCACAGTCTGATAGACTGTCCACACAGTAGGCAGTTCAGGCTAATAAGGGCCCAGCCCAGTTCATTCTGCTTCCAAAACCAGCTCCTTTATTCTTCAATGGCAGTGACATCTTCCCTATTGCTCAGATACAGTCTCGGTGATGTCTGTGATCCTTCTCCCACCCCCTTGTTCATTTTTAATTTATTGGCAAGACCTGTCCACTCCACTTTTAAAACATATCCATAACTCATCCACTTCTTACCACCTCATTTGCTTTGAGCCACTGTCACATTCTGCCCGAGTTTATTGCGACAGCCTCCTCCTTGGACACTTGATTTCTGCCTTGTGTTCTGGCAGTCAGAGTGATGGTTTAAATACATGGGACAGGTTATTTGATCCCTCACTTAAGCTCCCTCAGCGTTCTCCTTTTACAGCCCCCAGAAAAGCCAGCCTCCCGCGGCGTTCCCCCCCCCCCCCCCCCCCCCCCGGCACTGAATCTGAATCATCTGACCTTGGTTACATATTCCCGACATGCTAAGTACCAGTGGGTTTCCACTGGCTGCCTTCTTTTCCTGGATGTTTTAGATAGCCACAGGGCTAAAGCAGTTCCTTCTTTCAGGCTTTTACTCCTAAGAGTAACTGCTTCTGGGAGATAGTAGTTCTTGCCTGTAGTCCCAGCACTAGGGAACAGGAAGCAGCAAGATCTTGAATCCAGGCCAGCCTGGGCTACATAGCAAGATCCTGTCTTAACAAGCAAAAAAACAACAAAGCAAAACAAGGCAACAACAAGAAAAAGCATTAACAACAAAACAAACAAATAAACAAACAAAGCAGCAATAGCAATGATAAAACCAGCCCTCCATCTCAAGATAGGCTTTTGGGCTTTCCTATCCAAAATAAACTGTTCTTATACCATTTACAATCTCCTTTTAATTTTAATTTTTATTTTATGTGTATGCATGAGTGCCTGCATGCATACACATTCAACACATATATTTTGCATCTGGGGAAGCCAGAAAAAGATGTCAGGTTCCCTGGAATTATACTTAGAGGCAGTTGTGAGTCACCTCATGGGTGTTGGGAACTGAACCTGGGTCCTCTGGAAGGGCAGAAAGTGTTCTTAACAGCTGTGCCCTGTTTTCAGTGCCTAAATATCCTTTTTGATTTACTGTTCTCCCCTTGGGATTTGTGAGTATCTGTAATGTGGCTTACATATTCATCTGTCTTTCATAAATCTCCCATAATATGTTTTTTTTTTAATTTTTAATATGTCATCCCAACACTCTAATATGTCTTATCACATGTTTATCTTTTAGTATTAATATTTATTGAATGGTGGCTATATGAATTCTTGTGACCAACTGATCAATGTTTCCAATTACCTATGTGAGCTTCACAAGGAGACCCTATATCGAGCCTAGTATTCCTAGGTCTGAGCTGGGGTCCCAGTGAGTCCCAGAGAATCAGTAAGTGGTGTATTTTTAAACTAAACAACTGGAAATAATTGGCAGAAGGAATTGATTGGAATGGAGCAAGATTACACACAGATGACCTTACAGTTACAATGCTGTGCAAACAGCCCTTGCGTTAGCCTTAGTGTCACATAGGATTTTACTGAAAGTCATTCTTCATAGACCCTCGGAGTTTGTTGAGTTGAACGACACACAATAAAGTGTACATGGACCGATGTGAAACTGAGCTTGGAGTTTGGCTTCTAAAGTCAACATGGATGGCGATACCATCCTTATGTATAGGAAAAGAGTCACTGGAACACTTTGTATCACCCACATGGCGCAGATCACACCGTTTTATGCATTCTGTGCCATCTCAGTAAATTCAGCACAGCCAGCTCTCCCTCTAAAGTTTAACAGATGGCCCAGGCTGTTTCTTTGGTTGAGAACCAGCTGAAGTCGTTGGCTTGAATTTAAGGGCCATATTGTAGGACTGGGACGGGGGTTACAGCTACATGTATATATTCATCTGGATTTTCTTTTGCTGAGCATATAGTTGAATTCAAATAACTTAAATGTTTCTGTACTGTAACTCCACTGTACCATTTGGTATAATGATTGTTGTCAGGTCCCCTTCAGGTTTGTCATGCATGCAAGGCCTCACCAGGGGAGGAAGGTAGAAAACAGCCCTTTTGGAGCCATTGACACAGTTGGTATGACAGCTAGCAGAATGTCAACCATAATGATTCTACAAATTAAAGACAAAAACAGTCTCAACTGTACACAGGTTGTAAATCCCTGAAAAGAGAGAAAATGTGCACAGTGGTAACTCTATGTGGACGTGGACGTCTAGATTCTCTCTCTCTCTCTCTCTCTCTCTCTCTCTCTCTCTCTCTCTCTCTCTGTGCGTGTGTGTGTGTGTGTGAAGAGGGTGTCAGAATCCCAGCCATCCTGTAGTTATTCTTTGCAACATTCAGGCAGACATATAGGTTTGGCCCATTGCCTGAACAAACACACTGAGCCACAACACAAAGAAGCTACTTGGAGGCCAGCGTCTGTCTGATGGAACACCCATCATTTCTTCCCTAGAGGTCTTTCAGTCCATACAAGTCCGCCTTGCTGGGATGCCAGAGACCTCTTTGTCTACCCCACCAAGATAACTAGTGTCTTTATCTGGGGGGAAAAACCCAGTAAGAGTAAAGCAACTTGAGCCAAGAGTTCTGCATTATGATCGGCATTACTATGAACCACTCAGCCAAAGGGTGGAAGTAATTGTGATCACTTCCTATGTTTCTCTCTTGAATCCGTTCTTTACTTGGTGGCCTAGTTCCTACCTTGAATGACTGCTTTCCCTCAGCCAGCTTTCCCTGGGAGGATGCCTTCTAGACCATCATTGCCTGGGACAAACAGACTGGAGTATTCTATCTCTCTCACTGTGTATTCTTCTTCCTGTTTTATGTTTTCTTTTATAGCCTCATTATGTCTCTCTCTCTCTCTTTTTCTCTCTCTCTCTCTTTATTACCACATCCACTCACCTAAAATCATATTTAACTATTGACCATGCAACATGTAGACAATATTTATGTTTTCTGGTATTTCCCCTTTGTCTAAGTTACTTTTCTCTTGCTGTGAAGATACATCATATGACCAGGAAATTTATAAAAGAGAACATTTAATTGGCGGCTGGCTTGCAGCTTCAGAGGGTAAGTCTATGACCGTCATCATGGCAGGAAGCATGGACGTAGACAGGGATGGTGCTGGAGCAGAAGCTGAGAGCTTACATTTCCTTGAAGTCTTGCATGGTTCTGTGTATAGACCAAACATTTGTAATTCATACTGTTGATGATTTGGGGGAATGCAGAATTCTCAGAGTCGGGCAGCAGAGTGAGGCACTAAGGCTGGTATGGGCATTTTAAACCTCAAAAACAGACACATCTCCTCTGACATAGCTACACCTTCTAATCTCTCCCAAAATAGTACACCAGCTATTTTATAGTACATGAACTCAAATACCTGAGCTTATGGGGCCATTCTCATTCAGACCACCACACCAGGCCTTTCTTTCCTATCCCCTTCCCCAGGAACCTGGTTCCTCTTACCACTAATGTCTGTGCACACAAGGGACAAAGGACTCCAAGTTGACCTCACTGATGACAAAGAGGGATGAAGAGGTGTAGCATTTCTGTAATTCACATTTTTATATAACCAAGCTGGTTCTTGGGATCTTCCCTTAGCTCTCCTCTTGGGATTCAACTAGTAAGTAACATCACCAAGAGTCACGTCTGGGACAGTTAGGTTCCAAATCACCTACTGGTTCTATTTCATCCTACCACTCCCTGTACATAGCAAAAATTCATTCAGTGAAGGTAGTGGCCAACAATAATGATCACCCATTGTTAAATAGTCTCATATGTGAATAGATAGAGCCCATGTATGAGTCCTCAAGCTCCGTATGAATGGGTAGACTCTTGTATGATTCTCTATGTGGGTCTGGAAGTATGACTTTGGAAAGAGGAGCCAGACCAAGTAAAAGAGTTTTCCCCCAAATCATCAACATATGAATTATAAATGCTTTGTCTGTGCATAGAACCATGCAAGACTTTAAGGAGACCAGAGTATCCAATCAGATGACACTTAAGAGACTACATGTGTTGTAATAGGCAGGATACCTCTTGCCTATACAGAGTACACTCACACTGGACAACTTACTAAGTTGTTCAAGGACTAATCTCATAAAAGTCCAGAAAGGTTGAAGAAAAAAGTGTGCAACTGTGTCAACCCAGTGCATGGGTTGAGGAGAAGGGCCAGGTTGTGGCTGAAGGAAGGGTAGGCTGCAAGAAGACGTTCCTCTACCCCCATGGTCTTCAGTATGGAGAAGTAGTAGCCATCCATGATGACCCATCAGGGATGGCCACACAGATTAACATGTCATTCTTTGTACTTTCTCATCTCTTGAGGATGCTTGCAGATAGCCCCAAGCAAAAGGTATTCAACCATAAAAACAGCTGCCCAGACACAGCAGGGAATGAAGAAAGCCAGAGTGTCTCTCAAAAAGGCAAATGAAAGACTGTGTTGTAAACTGACATACTGTTTAGGTATATTTTAGCGGTCACAAATTGCAGGAGTAAATAGTTTGTTTAGAGCATCCTCATTATGCAGTATCATTTTCATACTTCATGATCTCCTTTTATTAGGTTAGAGTCAACTGCGAGTGGCCCACATGAAGCATTGAACTAGACTGACTGCCTGGCTCACACAAGTGAATTACTGGTGAGCTAAGCAGGCAGAAGGAGCATTCAGTCTGCTCCATTTCCACTCTGTAGCTCTACTCCACTGACCTGGATTTTTCTCTATGCCCAATTCCATCATTTTAAAAGTCTCTTTGTTGTTCCTCTTTCCTTTCTTCCAATGAAAAACAAACCAAACCAAAACAACAGCAACAACAACAAAACGCTGGACTCACATCTCCATTCACACAGGCTTGGGAATACTATATCTGGCAGTGTTTCAAGGATTCCCACCCCCCCTTCCTCTCTCCAGAAAGAAAAACAAAAGGGTAAATGTGGGGGAGGGATTGGATCAGAACACTGTCTTCCTGGAATTTGAAGCTCTCTCTGGATCGCAGAAATCACTAGGGAGAAACAATGTGCTCAGGGACTGAAGGAAATGGTTTGGCTCCCATCTGTCCCCAGTCATCCAGGGAGGATTTTTTTTTTCATTGTTATACAGGTTGCTACCAAAGATGTTGCTTTTCTCCTCAAAGATCATATGGGTAAGGTAGGGAGACGTGACAGACTCACACAGCACTGAGCCAAGGAGGTGATGGTAAAACCCAGGGGAAAGACAGAGGCAGAGAGGGAACTGACCTTTGGTCAGGACCCAGAACATTCTCTGGGTTCCGGCTTGAGCAAACAGCTTTATTGCTAGGCGTCTGTGGGAATGGCTGAGCCAATGTGATTTACATTTTCATCCAGTGGGCAAATCAAGATGGGTTTTGTATGAACAGACGGAGCCAGTTAATGACGGAACAAGCTCCAGTATGAAACTGTGGCTGTAAGTGTTTGAGTATTGCTGCTTGTTTGTATGCACAGGACAAACAGATCAGGGTGCGCCTGCCTCTGTGCTCCTGAATTTGTACGCCTGGCACTGTGAAGGATTCTCAGGAGCATTCTTCTTCTACGGCATTGGTTCTCAACCTTCCTAAGACTGTGACCCTGTAATACAGTCATGTTGTGGTGACCTCCAGCCACAAAGCTATTCTGTAGCTACTTCATAACCGTAATTTTGCTACTGTTGTGAATTGTAATATAAATACTTTGATATGTGGGAATATCTGGTATGCAGCTCCATGAAAGGGTGAATAGATCCTCAAAGGGGTCGCGACCCTTAGGTTGAGAAACACTGCTTTACCGACTCTTGCATGCTGCACAAGAACAAGCTAGTAGGGTTCCTACCTGTGGTCCATCCTCTGATAGGCGGTTCAATGTACACGTGGGGTCTTGCATTCTCTCTCTCTCTTTCTCTATCTCTCTCTCAAATGAATATATGAACTGAACGTTGTTCCTATTAAAAGATATTGAAGTCTCACCAGGCGTTGGTGGCTCCCGCCTTTAATCCCAGCACTGGGGAGGCAGAGGCAGGTGGAACTCAAGGCCAGCCTGGTCTACACAGAAAAACCTTATCTTAAGAGGGGGGAGGGGAATGATATTGAAGTCTTAGTCTTCAAAACCTATGAATGTCTTCATATTTGAAAGTTATATTTTTGGGTCTGGAGAGATGGCTCGGTAGCTAAGAGCACTGGCTGCTCTTCCAGAGAGGCCAAGTTTGTTTCTCAGCACCCACATGGTGGCTCTGAAGCACTTGCCACTCCAGTTCAAAGGATCTAACACCCTGTTCTGGCCTCTGCAGCACTGCATACACATGGTACACAGCCATCATGCAGCCAAAACCTCCCATACGCATAACATAAAAATGAAACAATAAAAATGGAATCTTTATAGATGATTAGGTCATGATGAGGTCACCAGGGCTGCCATTAATTCTATACAGATGGTGTCTTTCCAAAAAAAAAAAAAAAAAGCAGAAATTTATACAGAGGGACAGCAACATGAAGCCATAGGCAAAAGATGCCCATCTCTACAAGCTAAGGAATTCCTAAGGCTATAGGAGACAGCTAAGTGAAAGAAACAGATTCTTCAAGGCCCTCAGAAGAGAGCAACCCTAACAACATCTTGGTTTCAGACTTGTAACCTCCAGAAATACAAGGTACAATAAAATATTTGCTGGCTAAGCCACCCAGTTTATGAGTACTTCATGAAATAGATCCAGGAAGAAAACACAATTGAAGTTGATGAAATCCAACGCAGTCCTAATGTCTCCAGTGTGGAGAGCAATGACTCACACAGTCATAGAACCAGTTGGAACCAGCACTCTGAATTCCCAGATTACCCTTGACCTGTGGTTGGTTTTATTAATCTCAATAAACTTCCATCGTTGGGTGAAAAGGGAGAAATGCAACCTCTACCTTGTCACCTACAGTCCCCTGTTAGATTTTAATCATTTAAAGCAAGGCTCTGCTCTTCAGATGGATCTAGACTTTCAGGGCAAATGCATTTATTTGACTTGTGTTCAGTGACTAATTGTTCAAAAAGCTACCAGAACTTAATGAGGTTTTAGTGGGTTATGTATCCAAGTTATTCCTTACATACAAAAATGGGCAAAGCATGGGCTACTTCTTAAGAAGGCCAAGGACCGTTCCATAGGGCGCCTTCTCTTAGCGGAGTCTGACATTTTGGTGAAGTTGGAGCTCCTGAGCCAAAGTTGTAAATTGTTACCTGCAATGGTAATTGTCAACTTGATTGCATTAAGACACACCTAGAGTGTTAGTGTTAAACTCAAAAGTGTTAAAACACCTTTGAGTGTGTTTGTGTGTGGCCGTGTCTCTGTCCAGAGGGGATTAACTGGGAGGGGAAAACCTGCCCAGAATGTGGATGACATCATCCCATGTGCTGGGATCCCAGGTTACAAGAAAAGGGAGACGGAGGATGTCAGCTGTCAGCATCCTCTCCAGTGTTTCTGATCTGTTAGGATGCGAGAAGCCCCAGCCTCATGCTGCTGCTGCCACAATCGTCAGCAAACCTCCCCTACACGAAGAGCCAGAGTGAATCTTTCCCCCTACATCACTTCTGCCTAGTGTTTTGTCATAGCAACGAGAAAACTAGTAAACTAGTGTCTCGCTTGCCCACTGTTGGTCCTCTATTAGATCATGTGAAGTGTTGGATGTGATGGTGGAGCCTCTCTGATTCAGTCTTCACAGCTGTAGAATTACCATCCTGAGCAGGAAAGAACTCAGTCTGTTTCTCATCAGCTTCTCCCAGGACCCAACCTGCTGCTATTGCTGCCCTCCCTAGGGAAGAGGAGGACATATTTGTCTCTTCACACCTGATTTGGCTTTGATCCTTCCTTGAGTCTCTCCACAATTAGTTCAGGGGTCTCCACCTGACATAGGAGAACCTCTTCCTTCCTTCCTTCCTTCCTTCCTTCCTTCCTTCCTTCCTTCCTTCCTTCCTTTCTTCCTTTCTTCCTTTCTTCCTTTCTTTCCTCCCTCCCTCCTTTCTTCCTTTCTTTTTTCTTTCTTTCTTTCTCTCTCTCTCTCTCTCTCTCTCTCTCTCTCTCTCTCTCTCTCTCTCTCTCTTTCTCTCTCTCTCTCTCTCTTTCTCTGGATGTTACAAAACCCAAGCCTCACATGCCTTCCTCAGTCTTCTCCACATACTGGTCCCAAGCAGGTGGCTGGGCCAAGCTACTTGGAGAAATGATTAGTATTTGGATTTGAACTAGGAGAGAAAGGGTGTAGGGAAAATGGGGAAGGGGAATAACATCTGAAATGTAAATAAATAAAATATCCAATAAAAAAAATAGCAACATTTTCTGAATCAGGCGAATCAAAGAAAAACACTGCACTAATTTAACTAATTAATTGTATTTAATTTCGATATAGGACTTCAGGCTGAAAGGCCGTAGGTATAGCAACATCAAGCTAAAATTGAGGACTGCTTGAAGAGGATCGTTTGTTTGCTGGCTTGAGTTTTACTTTAAAATCTGAAAAGTCTAGAGAAATCTTGGAGGAGGAGGAGAGGCGGGAGAGGCCAGAGCTGCACTGTCTGATCTGGTTTAGCCCCTTCTGGCTGAGTGGTAGACAGCTAAAAGCTGACCTAGTTATTCCAGAGAGATTCTGTAAGCTACAGACACAGAAAGCTGCTTTAGGAAGAGCTGCGTTATGATTTTAAAAGAACCTGGGGTACATTTGCCTTTTGGAGCCCTTCTCCCACATACACACTGTTAGGAAGTCCTGCTGCTAAGGTTGAAGTCTGACATGACCAGACAGTCCCTGAGCTCAGTACAAAGCTTCAGACTCCCTTTGTCAGCAGGGCTGCCTCTTCTCTGAGGGATCCCAGACCCCATGTTGTCTACCTGAGAAATGTCACGTAGTCCTGCACCTGAGATTTCTGGAATGCCTTCCCATGTGTGTGAGGCATCTCAGTAACCTTAAGACTTTAGCCAATGACCTTGTCCACCCTGGATATTCTCACCTCCTACCCCCAAACTATATAAACCTTGGCTCACCTCAAATCCAGTATATGCATACAACCCCACTCCGAATGAAAGTGTATGCACAAACTAAGATTGTCTCTGAGAGCTGTTTTATTGAAGATTGGCAGAGAAAGGGAAGAGGCCTTCTTTCTGCCTCCACTTGCTCCCAGTCAGACTGGGATCCTGCCGCTTTTGGACTCTGCTTCATCTTTCCAGCCCAGTGTGCTTCAGTATCTGGACACCCAGAGAAGGAGAAAGCAGAGGACATGGAACCACAACTCAAAATGGTTTTAAGCATGTATTTTGTAATATATTTGTACAAAGGTGAATATATTAATATTACATATTATTTTAGCCAACTTCCAGTTACTATAACAAAGTACTTGGAGTCATCAAATTATAAAGATAAAAGGTCCTCTTTGGGCTCACAGTTTGGGCATGCCAGTCCATGATCTTTCAGCTTGAGATCAGACAGCACAGTAGAAGGGGTGTCTCAAGGTCACAACCAAAGCCAACCGGAGAGGAAAGAGTTCATTCCATTTCTCCATCACATCACAGTCCTTCAGGGATGGAAGTGTATGCATATGAGGAGCTCAAGGCTGAAACCTGGAGTCCGAACCTGAAGCTGA
The DNA here is from genome assembly GCA_021653895.1 of Mastomys natalensis. NCBI lineage: Eukaryota > Metazoa > Chordata > Mammalia > Rodentia > Muridae > Mastomys > Mastomys natalensis. The sequence goes on along the minus strand of JAJTUV010000973.1, from coordinate 1,467,242 downwards.
GGCGTGTAAGGGTGCTGTTTACTATTGACCAGCTCCTTGTGCCATCTGTTTTCTTATATCATCCAAGACCAGAATCTACCTTGGGCCCAGAGCAGGTTGGACCTTCACAAATCAATCATCAATCAAAAAATGTCTACAGGCTTTCCTCCAGTCTCGTTTTATGGAGGTATGTTTCTCAATTAAGAGTCCCTCTTCCCAGAAGTCTTGGTTTGTATCAAGTCAGTCAATGCAGTAGGAGTATGTATATGGTGAAGCAAAACCATTCATGTCATGAGCCATGGAGCAGGCTGTGGTCCCACCTTCCTCTCCAAGGGCAAATTCCAGTGACCTAAGGACTTCCCTTCAGACCCCACATCTCAAAGGTCCCACCCCACTTCTGTAACTCCAACATGGGGAGCAAACCTTTAGCATTTAGGCCTAGGGAAACACTGAATTATAGTATATATAGATGTATAGTATATATCTGTAGTATAGCACTCAAAAGTGGATGTCTTTCTTCCGATTTTAGAAGAAATTCAAAGTATTTCCTGGGTCCCCAAAAGTATGACAGGTTCTTGTGTAATATCACTGTAACTAATGGAGTCAGTCCAAGATGAACACAGAGAACTATTCAGGAGGGAGGCCCCTTATGCAGCCCCTCCACAGAGTCAACTCTACTCTGACATCTTCGTCATGAAGAGCGTCACAGGTGCTACCACAGCACAGACCTTGACATCCTTGGGGGTGAGTGACAATGTAGATAAAAGGCTCAACACGCTTGACTAAGTGGGAACTAAGGCGGGAGAGGACAATCAAGAGAGACAAATCATGAGACTGTGGTGACGGGTTGAAGTTGATGATGGTGGCGGTGGTGGTGGTGGTGACGGTGGTGGTGGTGATGACATTTAATTAAAGCATTGTGATTTTTTCAATTCTTCATATCTTTACCCTTCCCTCGTGTTAACTAATACATATTGCTGCAGAGGACAAGTGTAGTGTTTCAGAGGACAGTGTCCCCCTGCCCTGAACTACTGTTTTGTTTTTAATGTGTGTGTGTGAATGTGTGTATGAGCATATGTGTGAGAGTATATATGTGAGTGTGTGTGAATGTATGTATGAATGTGTATATGTGTGTGTATGTATGAGTATGTGTGTATGTGTGAGTGTGTGTGAATGTATGAATGTGTATATGTGTGTATATATATGAGTATGTGTGTATGTGTGTGTGTGAATGTATGTATGAATGTGTATATGTGTGTATATATATGAGTATGTGTGTATGTGTGTGTGTGAATGTATGTATGAATGTGTATATGTGTGTATATATATGAGTATGTGTGTATGTGTGTGTGTGAATGTGTGTATATGTGTGAGTGTGTGTCGTGAGAGAGAAAGAGAGAAAGAGAGAGAAAGAACAGTACATGTGTGGAGGTCAGAGGACAAGGGGAGAGGGGAGTCTGTTCTTTCCTTCCACTGTGGATCCAGGGACTGAGCTCAGAACATCAGGCTGTGCAGCAAGCACTTCAAGTCACTGAACCATCACACACACACACACACACACACACACACACACAGGAGAGAGAGAGAGAGAGAGAGAGAGAGAGAGAGAGAGAGAGAGAGAGAGAGTTGCTTTTTATTAAGGCATCACTTTTGCTGTTGAAGTGAATGTCCTCCTGTCCTAGTTTTATTTCTATTGCTGTGATAGAAAAAAAAATCAACAAAAGGCAGCTTGTGAAAGAAAAGGGTTGATTTCAGCTTGCAAGTCCAGGTTATGGGTCGCTGAGGTGAAGTGAAAGCAGGAACTTCAAACAGCTCGTCACAGCACTTCCATAGTCCAGAGCAGAGAGAAAAGAATGCATACATGTGCACACCCTTGCTTGTGTTCAGCTCAATTTGCCCACCCGTGTACAGTTAGGGACCCCTTGTCTAGGAAATGATGCCACCCACAGTGGGCTAGATCGTACAACATCAATTAACTTACTTGAGACAACTCCCCACAGACATGATGCCTCCAGATGACACTGTGGACGATTCCTCTTTCCAGGGTGGTCCGAGGTCCCTTTAAGTTGACAGTTAAAGCTCTCACACATCCCCACCAGGAAGTGTATGCGTTTGCAGCCTGTACTCTTGTTGCAACAGTGTCGGGAGAGAGGGTCTATGGAATATGTTTCGGTCACAGAAATGGAGCCTTCACGGATGGATCAGTGCTCTCCTCCCTCAGATGAGCCAGCTACCACCCTCTCCTCCTTCATAGCTTCTGGTTGTCTCTTCTCTTCTCACAGTAAGCTGAAGCATCAGGAGGTCCTTGCCAAAAGTCAAGCAGATATGACATTGTGTTCTTTGACTTCCAGCCTCCAGAACTATAAGTCGAGATAAGCTTTTTAAATAAATAATCTATGCCTCAGGTCTTCTGTCATAGATATAGAAAATGGATAGCACAGATCTATTTATAGTAAAATTTATTCATAGTAAAAGTCATTTTATTTAGTGAACAGTTGTAAGGATGTTTTAAAAATGTATTCACTTTACATCCCAATATCAGCTTCCCCTCTCTTTCCAGTACCCCTTCACACAGGACCTCTCCCCATTCCTCCCTTTCCTTCTCCTTTGAGAATGGGGAGTCCCCTTCTAGGTAACACACCCCACCCCACCCCCAGCACATCAGGTTGCTGCAGGATTAGACGTATCCTCTCCCACTGAGGCCAGACAAGGCTGTTCATTTAGGGAGTGGGATCCAAGGGCAGGCAAGCAGGCAACAGATTCGGGGAGAGCCCCTGCTCCTGTTGTTGGGGACCAAGCTACTTCAGTTCTGAGCTTTAACAAGCCTTGCTACAGGCAAGTGTCATGTCATACTCTCCTGACTCCCCACTATCTTTTGATGGTTAGCCCTTGCCCTGGGACCAGTGTCACACAACTTATACTTGCGTAAGCGTGCCACATCAAGGACATCATACAACAAACGGCCTTGTAACTCTGTCTTCTTTCACTCAGTAGGATGTATCTGTGATTCACTCACATGTGCAGATCTTAGGCTCTTTTTAAATATGGTGTGTATGAGTGGAATTGTGTTCACAATTTTAGAGTCTACAATTCAGTGGTTGTAAGTACTACTATATAGAGAATTTGGACTCTAATCTACACATTCCAGAAGGATGTAACATCCAGTTCACGGCAGTTGACTCTCAGCCAGGAAGTCCATCTGAGTGTCACTGTCCAGAGTTCCTGCTGTCCAAGCACTAATCAGGCCTGAGTGACACTGCCTAGCTTCCGAGATCCTCGACTGCACCTTCAGGATGGTGGGGCTGCCTAGGATTTCTCCTTTTGTCTTACTTCACGGTCATGGTTGCATGAGTCACCAGTCACGCAATCAAACTCAACTTCCACCCTCCTCCCAAGCTCTATTGTTGACTCTCAGCACAAACCCAAGGCTCCAGCTCTCTAACTGTATGTCTGGTCTTTCCTCAGTGAACAAATGTCACCTGTGTCACATCATTAACTCAACTCAAGCAAGGTCCCAGGGGCCTTTGTGAATGGCAGAGACAATGGGATTACTTGGGGAATTCTAAAGACTTAATTTGCTTCCTTGGAAAGAAGTTGGGGGGAGAAGATCGAATGAATTCTTTGTAATAATATACCACCTAACAGGCTTGTTGAGAGAATAGCAGATTTATGCAGGTAATCTTTTATTACATACATAGTAGATGCTCAATAAATGATCATCATTGAACATTGAGCATGATTATGATAAGGTCTTTGTATAATGCGTGTCTAGTATCACTTGATATAGCAGTCTGCTGAGGAGGTGGACACTCTCTTATTTTATAAATATCTCTTTTTGCCAAGGCTGAAAATTACACGTGAAATTGTCACTGGGGTCTCTTTTCAAATAAGATCTTTTAACTGTGAGAGAAATGATTAAATAGAAAGAGACTGCTGGGCATGGTGGCGCATGCCTTTGATCCCAGAGCTGGCAATCTGGACAAGGTTCACAGGCGGTCTGGTGGAGAAACAGCTCTTGCCTGGGAAGGGTAGCCTTTTGCTCTAGTCGAGCCTTCAACAGATTGGGCAAGGCCTACTACAGACTGGAGACTAATTGCTCCACTCAAAGTCCACCAGTTTAGATGAAAAGCTTATCCAAAGACACCCTCACAGAAATACCCAGCTTGGCTCATTCAAGTTGGCAGATTAACAAAATTGTTATCTCCAAAGCTTGCTCACCGAGGCAATATGATTGGCCCAGAGTGGTTCCAACAAATAATAATTAAAAAATAAAAATGGAGGAGGAAATGTCCCAGATGCTATGGGAGATTGCTCTGAGAGGGGAAATTAGCATCATTTATTATTTTTTTCAAGCTCCTGGCTTGAGGAAAGGCCTGGTTCTAAGAGGAACAGAATGGGGGGTGGGGAGTGGGTATTGTGATACACCTCAGCGGCAGACAACTGCAGGGAGCAGAAAGAATATGTTGGGACTCAAACACAGGGCTCAGGCAGGAAGATTTCTCTGAAAGGTACAGAGATAAGAACTCGGAGATCTGAGGCTTCACCTGTAATTTAACATCCATCAAACCTAAAACGGGAAAGACGCGAAGAAGAGAGATCTGGAAGCAAATCAACTAATCAGGACTCACAGAGGCCCACAGAGACTGAAGCAGCAATGGGCGAGCCAGCACGGGGCTGTGCTAGGTCCTCTGCATGCTAGGTGCTGTGGTTGTTTAGCTTGGGGTGAGTGGGGGGTGTTTGTGGAACTCAACAGTAGGAATGGGGTATCTCTGACTCTTTTGCCTGCTTTTGGGACCCCTTTTCTCCTACTGGGTTGCCTCGTCTCCAGCCTTGACTTCAGGGTTTGTACCTAGTCTTACTGCATCTTTTGTTTTATGCTGTATTTGGTTGACATCGATGGAGCTGCTCTTTTCTGAAGGGATCCGAAGGAGCAGCGAATGGGAGGGGCGTGGGGATGGAGCTGGGAAGAACTGGGAGGAGTGGAGGGAGGAGAGGTCACGGGTATGGAGGACTATATGAGAGAAGAAAAAAAGAGGAACGTGGAAGAGAATAGAAAAGTGTCACCCAGAGGCTTGTTACAACACAGAGAGACACGTTCAGATCAAAGCCTATAATCTTAACGCCGAAAACATGGTCTTTTTACTCAGCCCCGCCAGACAAGCTGCCGTTCATGTCTCCCGTTCTCCCAGCCTTTATCTTTTACCAGTGTTTCCTTTTAGGCTCTGATAGAAAATTAGCTTCAGCGACATTTTGCTAAATGGATGAGCTTCAGTGAATTCTATTAAATCAGCTTCATAACTCAGCCGTCTGGTCCTTAGTCATTCTTCTGCTCTGGCCTGCACGGTTTCCCGCTTATCTCTCTCCAGCGTGGCGTTATTCATGGCTGAACACAGTGTCCTTGATTTTAGCCCTCAGTGTTAATGCGCCGGCTGGCTCCTAGCTTTCCTCATTCCTTCCTCATTGCTCCTCCCTTCGAGGTCCTCCCTAGACTCCATTTTAGACACTGTTTGGTGCTCCCAAAACAACACTCTGGGCCAAATCTTAACTAGGCATTTTCACGGGTGGCTCTGTATTTGCCCAAGGGGTTGGTGAATTTCCAGGAAGAGAGACAGAGGCTGACTTACTCCTGGCCCAGGAAATTGTCAAAAGTGTCAAAAGGGTGGGGCTGTTGGAGAAACTGGAGGAGGTTGATGCTTGTGGTGAGAGGGGGCTTAGGAAAGCCTCAGGGGTAATCTTGGACAAAAGCATGAAGATGCCGGAAGCTATCTTCAGGCCCGCACGTTCTCTTCACCCTCAGATCCCCCTCAAAGTTTCAATGCCTGCGGCCTCTTTCTAGAAGTTCTGATCTCCCAAGCCTGCTGAACCTGGAGAGGTAGTAAGATCCTGGATCTGATCTCTGCACTAACATACAAATTTACATTTAATTAACTCTGAACCAATAACTAAAGGGCAAAAGATTTGAACAGATAGCTCACCAAAGAATAAAGGAAGATGGTTTAAAAAGTACAGGAAAAGCTGGCAGACGCCAGGAGTCATTAGGAAGGCGCAGAGTAAGCCCACTACACAGTCACCAGCATGATCACGATGCAAAGGGAAGGTTGGCAAGGATATGAGGTCACAGCTTGTCCTCTGCTGTTGGGAATGCCACTATCTACTACGGAAGGTTGGAAGGATCAGTTGGTTTCTTTAAAAGGTAAACGCACGTGTGAGAAATAGCCTGGTCATCCCACTTTTTACGTAAGTATCTCAGAAGAAATGAAAGTCCATCTCCACATAAAACCTTGTTCCCAAATGTTTTAGCCACTTCAGAGCAGCCGGAATAGGTTGCTGCCGTAAAAAAATACTACAGGCCACATGACTTAAAAGACAGAAATTGCAGCTGGGCCTGGTGGCACACACTTTTGGTCCCAGCACTTGGGGGTAGAGGCAGGCAGATCTCTGTGAGTTTGAAGCCAGCCTGGTCAACAGAGTGAGCTCCAGGACAGCCTGGGCTATATACCAAGAAAAATCCTGTCTTAAACAACAACAAAACCAACAAACCAACCAAACAAAAACCAGAAATCAATGTTCTCAGTTTTAGAGTCCAAAAGGGTGAAGACTCTGACAAAGTCTTTGTTCCAGGCCTCCTCGTGCATCCACAGTTGACTTTCCTTATAGGGTTGTCTGTCTGAGTGTATCCTAGGAGAGTGGCAGAGACCTTGTAGCTTCTGAAAGGTTTCTCTTAGCTCACTTCTGTAGCTGCATGAGACCAGGCTACTGAATGAATTCAACTGAGAGGAACTGCTGATGGCAGCAAGCACTAAAACCTCAAGCCAGCAAGTCAAGGCATCTTAGACAACCCTGATCCAGTAGCTCCAGAAGACAGCGGACACATGAGGGATGCTGGGTGAGACTAGGGTGAGCAGAGAGTACAGAACCCTAAGCAAATGCATGATTATTGTTCTAAGTGGCGAGTGAGTTCTGGAGGGCTGATACACAATGACACCTAGCTCCTATGGGCCAGCCATTTGTGAAATCAACATCAAGTTCCCCGGAAGAACCCAAGAACCTGTGTCTTGTATTCTCATCACCTCGCTCTAATAACGGGCAAGTTGCTTGCCATCTGCACCTCAATTAGTTTGCTTTAAAAAATGTATTTCTGAGCCAGGCGGTGGTGGCGCACGCCTTTAATCCCAGCACTTGGGAGGCAGAGGCAGGCGGATTTCTGAGTTCAAGGCCAGCCTGGTCTACTGAGCGAGTTCCAGGACAGCCGGACTACACAGAGAAACCCTGTCTCGAAAAAACCAAAATAAATAAATAAATAAATAAATAAATAAATAAATAAATGTATTTCTGGGCTGGACAGATGGCTCAGTGGTTAAGAGCACTGACTGCCTTTCCAGAAGATCCTGAGTTCAATTCTCAGCAACCACATGGTGGCTCACACCATGTGGGATCTGATTCCTTCTTCTGGTGTGTCTGAAGACAGCTACAGTGTACTCATATAAATAAAATAAACGAATCTTTAAAACAATGTATTTATTTATTTATTTATTTTTTTTTTTTTTGGTTTTTCGAGACAGGGTTTCTCTGTGTAGTCCGGGCTGTCCTGGAACTCGCTCGGTAGACCAGGCAGGCCTCGAACTCAGAAATCCGCCTGCCTCTGCCTCCCAAGTGCTGGGATTAAAGGCGTGCGCCACCACCGCCCGGCCCTATTTATTTTATTTTTATTTATTTTATTATTTTATGTGCATGCATACTTTGTCTGCATGTATGTCTGTGTACCACATGTGTCAGAAGGTCACGTGAGACAGCATTGGTCAGAAGACAGCATTGGGACACCTGAGACTGTACTTTACAGATGGTTGTGAGCCACCATGTAGATCTGGGAATTGAACCAGGTTCCTCTTCAAGAACAAGTGCTCTTAAACACTGAGCTAACTCTCCACCCCTGTTCTTTTGTTTTGATAGGGCCTAACTAGGACAATCCCCCTGCCTCAGCCTCCTGAAGGCTGAGGTGACAGTCATATGCCACCGTACCTGCCTAGATTACTTTTCAAACAGGAATGTCACTGTGTATCTCAGAGTACATTAAAAAACATTATTTCTGTAGGATGTTTCTATATGAAACTCAGTGGGAGTGAAGTCTGGCTACATATTTAGTAAGTGTGTCTATTTTGATAGCTTTGGCTAATAAGGTTTCTTTGTTGGGGCTGTCCTTAAATAGACTCACTGTCAGGCTGTGTTGGTATGACTTGCAGATACTTTCCAGACTTCTTGTGACTGCCTCCTCTCTCCTCACATGCCTGTTCCTCTCCTGCTTCCCCTCCCCATGCCCTTCCTGACATCTTTGGGGCATCCTGTGATTGATGTCTGTACTGCCCTTTGACCTCTTCACTGAGCCTGTATCTTTTTTCTGTCTCGGGCTCCTCTGAGGATGCTGCACAGTACTGGGGCTGTGAGTGTGTGTGTGTGTGTGTGTGTGTGTGTGTGTATTGAATGAATTAGACTGTTCAGATGCCAAGCTGGAGTATAAGGCCTCAAATAGGGTAAAGATTTAATTATTTCATTACAGGGAGCTTTCTGCTGGAGCTACTGTCTGGAATGGGCTCAGATCCTGTTTTGAAGAAGTGCCCATTGTTGGCTCTTAGGTTACACAGAGTTAAAGCAAGCGTCTGCCCACTGCCCTGGAGGAATACAGCAAGCAGAAGCAAGTAATTATATATGACTAAGGTTGATTTCTTTTCTGGTATGTGATTGACTTGGGGAGAGAGTGAGGTGGATCTAGTGACAACCGGACTACTTCCTACATGAGGTTTAACATGAATTGATCCTTTATGATGCCTGAATTTACCCAGCAGGTAGAAAAGGATGTCTAGACTTCCCCAAAGGCAAGCTAAATCTATAGCAAGAAATACCTGGACTGGGAATTTGGCTCAATATACCTATTAGAAAGTCCAGTTCAATCAGAATTAAGGCTCGAGGCTCTCCTGACCTAACATCTAGTCCCTGGAGTTGGCTTTGGAGCAATAACCATCTGTACACGTGGTACAAAGTGGAGTGTCAGGAGCCGAGGAGTCTGGAGGTGTGATGCCCCACATGGTAGCAGCCATGAGCTGAAATCTGGCCCACTGTAATGGCATGGTGAGTGGCCTTTTTCTTCATTCCTGTTATGGTTTGGAGATGAAGTTTCCTTCCAAAAGGGTCAATTTGAAGCCTGCTCTCTTGCTAGCTAGTGGGTGGATCACTATGGGTGATTGTGTCGTGTAAGCTTTGACCCTAGTAGGACTCAGAATTTGAAGGCAGTGGAAGCTGGTAGCTGGATGGAAGAGGGGGATCACCACTGGCAGGGTATCTTATCCTTAGCTCCCCCCTCTCTCCTGGTTCCTGTGAAGTGGGTGCTTTGCTCTACCAGGCCTTCCTGCTGTTATGCCCTCCTGCTGCCATGAGCCCCACACTAACGGAGCAAGCCAATCATAGACCAAGACCTCTGTAGCTGTGAGCCAAAGTAAACCTTTCCTCCTTTATACCATTTTTCCCTCAAGTTATTTGTTGCAGCAACAGAAAATTGATCAACATCATCCTGTACACTGTGGTTCTTCCCTCTGAAGAGAAGTGTGGGGTGTGGAGCTGACAACTCAGTGTCTAAGTCCATGCTCCACCAATTACTCCCATATAGATACGTTCCAAGGCCTGATGGGAAGGGCCATCTGTGTATCTTGCTTAGAACAACAGCTGGCACTGTGTGAAGGGTCAGTAAACATTGGTTATAGGTTGTTTGCTTGTCCTAGAGACAGGCTCTCGTGCTGCAGTTCAGGCTGGCCTGGAACTTGTGACAATTCTCTTACTTCAGCTTCTAGTATTCTGAGATTGTAGGCCATGAGCCAAGACTCCTTGCTTTGTCATAGACCCCCATCCACAGTATGTCCTTCTGCCTAGGACACTGTGTCAGGGCATGTTCTTTCCTAGGTATGTGTTGTGACACTATGTCTTTGTCAGCCTATCTTAAAACCGTCAAATGGGGGTGGTGGGGTGGCTTCAGGTGGTCTTCAAGCTCAAGGTCTTTGTCACATAGGTACCTGTGGATGACTTGTAATGGTTTATCTTGGTTGTCTGCTTGACTAAGTCTGGAATTAACTAAAACCAGAGCAGCTAGATAATACTTGTGAAGGATTCTTCTTGGTTGGATCTTTTGAGGTTAGAAGATCCACTCTAAATCTAGGGCACACCCTCTGGTGGCAGCCTATATAAATGTGGAAGGAGGAAGCTTCTGCTTTTGGCTTGTTTGTCTTCACTCTCACTGTCAAGTTCATCTCTCCTGTCCCTGGGGCATCCCTTTGCTGGTGTTAGAACCTACTTCTTAGATATTAAAATGTAGACTGAAACCCACAGCTCTCTAGGACTTCCCTGGGACTCCAGCACCAGATTGGGACTGCCAAGACATCCGTCGCATAGACTGAATAACTACCAGATCCTTTCTACCAGCCGTTGTTGGGGCTACTTGGACCAAAGGCCAGAAACCATTCCAGTAAATTCCATATGTTCATTCTATCAATTGTTTCTTTAGAGAACTGTGACTCATACAATGACTTTGAACTACTAGTCTTCCTGCCTCTACCTCCAAGTACTGGGATCACACGCATACACAATGCCGATTAGAAGTAGCTAGGACTTTCTCTGTGTCTCTCTCTCCCCCTCCCTCTGTGTGTGTGTGTGTGTGTGTGTATGTGTGTGTCCCCCCCCACCTCTGTGTGTATGTGTGTGTGTGTCCCTCCCTTGCTTTCTCTCTCCAAGTCTCCAATGCTCAGATGAGCTGTGAATTTCTGGATTCTGCCCGTCGTGGCGTCCTCCAGGACGATGGGTACACACCACTGTACCTGGCTTGGGTCTGCCTTTTAAGTCCAGCTTTGCCTTCTGGGTTCTGACGTTTTTTCCCCTTGGCGGATGAGCACAGGTGGCCTGGCAGAAGAGGGAACAGGTGCAGAGAGGGCTGATGGGGGACTTCGTATGAATACCAGAGGCTCTGTCCTGAAATAAGTTCCAGTCTTCAGCCAAATGACTTGTGTAACTTTCCATGAGTCAAAAATTTAAAAACACAGTAAATATAGATCTATTAAAGGGTCTTCAAACAGGAGCCTGGCTGTGGCTGCAACTTGGGTAGGGGATATGATGCAGCGTGGCTCTTTCACCCTTCCCTTTCTCTTCATTTACGAGGGAGAATTTTCATTTGATGCGTAAAGGTTAAAAACAACTTATTGGCTCATTTGTGTCAAATGATAGTTATCTTTTGAATGATAACTATAGATTTAAAGGAACAACTGAGACCAGAAGAGGGGGCTATTTTGTCTTAAGGGTCCAAGTCCAAAGGTCCCCATATTTGCCCCTCAGCTCGATTCCGATTTCCTCTAAAGGAATTTTGGTTGACCAGTATGGGTCTTTTTTGGGGGAGGGGAGTTAAAGTCTTATTTTTATTTCATTTTATGTGGATGAGTGTTTTGCCTGAATATATGGATGTGTACCATGTGCATGCTTGGTGCCCTTGGAGGCCAGAAGCCAGCATTGGGCATAGAAGGCATAGCTGTCTTTGTACCCACAATGGACCCTGGGAATGTCAAGCACACAGGATTGTCCCTTCAAGGGAAGAAGTGTAATAGCTGTTCTCTGCCCAGAAGGCTGAAAGTGGACATGCTTTCTAACCTGGTGACCTTTGTGCTATCCTTGTGGCCAGAGACTTTTCTGGCACTGGATCCTCCCTCAGACCTTATTGTACATTTGTTTTTCTCAGTCAATCTATAGAATCTATCTTTATGGACTTTACAAAGAGTTTCAGTGTAGTTATATCTGATCCTTATTTGGTTTACTTTGTTCCTCAAGGAGATCTATGTGTGGTTTGTTGTACATGTAGGATTGAGTTAATTGTCATCAGAATAATTTTCACCAAATTGTGCCATGCTTAAATATGCCTAAAATAAACTACTCAGAGTTAGACTTCAGAAGTCTGAACCAACACAGCTACTGAGTCATGTTGAGCCAAATTGCCATTTTGCCTCTTGCAGTTCATCTCTGTAGCCCATTACAGTTGCAGAGACCCCCATGACTGGTGCTCGGCATGGGACTTGACCCTGGGAAAAAGTAAGAAAATGTTTTCTTTAAGTAGAAGCAGAGGGTAGGACTTCAATCCTCTCACTGAAGAAGTCACAACTGTAAGTGTAAGTGAGACAGTGAAATAGCACATATTTTTCTCAATCCTATGAGACAAAGCATTTTGTAGAATTATCTGAGCTATCTGTTAAGACCCAGGAGAGGAAATATTAAAAACAACAACAAACAAACAAACAAACAAAAACCAGTTCTGCAACTTTGCACAAGGAGTGTAAAATTCAATTCTGGGTCTCCTGAACAAGGAACCATTGATGTCGGAGTCACATAGGAACTAATGTAAAAAGACACCATGAGAAAGGGATACAATCCTGTCTGTTATTTTGCAATCTGGATTGCAGTAATATATTGCTTGGACCCTCTTTAGAAGGACCATAAGGATCCTCTGGAACACCTTGGCAGGGTGAGTTGTGCCAAGGGGCCAGGGGGCTCCCAAAGCTGCCCTGAGGCTGCCTCCAGCACTCCCGCCATTTGCCCCAAGGGCCATTTGCCTCTGCCCTTGATGTAAAAGGGGAAAACTCTGGACTGAGGAATATGGATCCACATTTGACAGGGATGGTAAGCCTTTAAACTCCAACAGGGCAATCCCTAGCCCCAGACCCAAGAGGAAAATTGATCCAGTTTGGATTGATCAGTGGCCCCTTCATGGGGAAAAATTAAGACAGACCCAATTCTACTACAGGAACAATGGCAACTTGGACATACAGAACCTTCAGTGAGTCCTTGGAATTCCCCTATTTTTGTAATTAATTACATTAAATAATTTTGTAAATAAAAAGATAAAAAATACATTTCAGCTGCTATATGATCTCAGGGGCATAAATGCTACTATGAAAACAATGGTGGTCCCCCAGCCAGGGCTCCCATACCTACTGTAATTCCTCAAGGACATTCCGTTATTATAGTTGACTTAAAAAAGACTGGATTTTCTCTCTATCTTTACATTCTGATGATATGAAAAGTTTTACATTCTCTGATTCTACTTTAAACAATCAACAGCCAATGATCCAGTATCAGTGGAACATTTTGCCACAAGGGATAAAAACATCACCCCACTATATGTCAATATTATGTATGTAAGGCTGGTGCTGATTGCATTTCCTGAGGTATTAGTCCACATTATATGAATGGCATTCTTCTCTCATGTTTGCCTAATCAATACTTAAATGGATGCTTAACTTTCACGGTAAATAAACTAAAAGAAGAAAATGTAAATGTAACTCTAGATAAAATACAAAAGCAGTCACCTTATAATTATTTAAAATATAGTCTCACTCAACAACAAATTTGCCATTAACCCCTCTCAGCTTAAAACTTCCCAAGCAATGTACCCTCAAATACTTAGAAAAGATTTTCAGCCATATCAATTGGATATGTTCTTATCTGCCTAACACTAACAAAGATTTAGTTCTGCTTTTTAATTTACTTTCTGGAGAATCTCAGTTAAACTTTAAAAGAGACACAATAGCCACAGCAGAGTGAGTGTTTATTTAATAATTCTGCTGCATAACAGTAAGTCGTAGGATGACACTCTTACTTCCTCATCAGTTACCTGCCCTTCCTTCATCCTCATCATCCTCTGGAATAAAAAAACCAACAACGTATTGTAGAAGTTTACGCATGCCATAATTCTCCATAAAGACGTGTAACTCCCTATTTACAAGAAATTATTGGCTTAATAATGATGGGAAGTGCATCTTATGTCACTTGTTAGCAGAGAACCTACAGCAACCACTGTGCCATTAAATAGAATTCCAGCTGAGTATCTATCTGTTCCACGCTGATCACAGTTGGCAGGCCGCATTCACGTATTACTTGGGATCTATAGACATCCATTATCCTAAAGATCTCCTTTAAAAATTTTTTAAGATACCCCATGAATATTCCTTAAAATTACATCTAAACATCCCATAGAGATCATCTTTAATGCTGTTACAGATGGCTCTTGGAAAGCACAGGAGCTTATGTTTTACATACAAATTCCACACCCTCCACATACACCCAGCCCTGGTTGTACAGCTCGACAGTTTGAACTTGCTGTAGCTAACCAACTCGATGTTTCTCAGCCCTTGGATAGCTTAGCACACTCTCCATTGGTGCTCGAACTGTTTCTGTTTTAGAAGCTGCAAGATTAAGTCAGGCGGTGGTGGTGCACGCCTTAAATCTTAGCACTTGGGAGGCAGAGGCAGGCAACTCTCTGTGAGTTCGAGGCCAGCCTGGTCTATGGAGATAGTTCTAGGACAGCCAGGGCTACACAGAGAAATCCTCTCTTGAAAAACCAAAATGGAAAAAAAAAAAACAAAAGAAGAAAGAAAGAAAGAAAGAAAGAAATGAAGAGAGGAAGAAAGAGAGAAAGAAAACTGCAAGACCCAACCCCACTACCAATGCTATTTCACATTTCTGTCCCTACAGACCTCAACGTTTTCTTTATAACTCACATTCGCAAACATCCTCATATGCCAGGTCCGTTAACATGTGCTAATGCTCAAGCAGATGTCCTGCATCCTCCTCACTTCTAATACTTTCATTTCATGCTGCTTAAAAATCTCACGAACTTCCTCATCAAATTACAAAATTACAAGGCTAATTCTCTACCTCGTGAACAAGCGTGCCTGCCCCTTTGTGTTCCTTGACCCCCCACTGCCACCTGCTGGTAGAACTAATCCTTGAGCCTTAAACTCCAATGCTGCTGGGGCAAACAGATCTTACTCAAATCTCTGAATTTTGACATCTAAAATATACTCCTGTAACAGTTGATACTTTGAAAAGAACATGATTGTTGCTTCTGTCTGCAGAATGACCTCGGATGCAGTCATCATTTATTCTATACCTTTCCCTTTCCAGGATGCCCATTGCAACTAAGACCTGATAGCGACCCTGCTAGTACTAGCAAACAACCTTTACAATTTGTAAAATATTAATCATGTTCCAGGAACCACTTTCAACTCACAGTGTCAAAGCTATTGTGGAATGACAGCATCAAATACTTAAACAACAAATTTTAAAATAAAAATGGGGACTATATCGTCACCTAATGCCCAATGTTGTGAGTGTTTAGCTATAGTTACTTTAATTTTTTTTTCACTTTAAAGGATAATGCTTCTTCTGCTACCCAAAAGTGGAGACACAGACATGGACACAGTATATGTTAAATGAAAGATCTAGGTACCAATCAGTGGAAAAGGCCCCATGGTCTAACATCAGGGCAGAGTTATGCTCGTGTCTTTCCAGAAAATGAAAGAAGTCCCAGATGATATCTGTTCCCATGCATCTGACCAAGACAGCATCCCAGAGACCACTGGACAGGTGAAACAGCTGAGGAAAGATAACAGACACACTGAGAGGAGGCAGTCCAAGAGGAAGAAGAAGTTGCTGATTTGGGGGAGGTATCAAGACTTTAATTCATCAAGCCAAGTCTTAGGGGAGACAAGGACCCAATACTATTGATCCCCAAAATGATGATGCTATGTTTATTGCCTATATTATATGCTAATTCTCATATTGTGTAGAATCCAAATACTTTACTTTCTGGCATGTGTTGCTTTAATGTGTCCAGATTTCTCTCATATTCATATTGATGGTCTGCAGAAAGAGAAAGACACAATCTCTCAAGTGACCTTTGAAGGCCATCTTGATTAAGATGGCCTTCCCCTTTCCTCGGTCCTCTGCTGGCTATTCTTATAATTTTGTTAGACCAATTCTGTTATAATTCTGCAGGCTATGCAGCTAACCTTGGCTTATGCTATTACAGCCACAGACTTCTCTTTAAGAACTCAAAAGGGGGGATATAGGAAGTAAGGCTGTCTTTGTGCTCGCAGATAAGCACACAGGATGTTAAGTACGCCGGGTTATTCCTTCAAGGGATGGAATGCAGTATCTGTTATCTGCCCAGAAGGCTGGAAACGGACATGCTTTCTGACCTAGTGACCTTTGCACTATCTGCGACGTTTCTGGCACTGGATCCTCCCCTAGACCTTTATTGTAAAAATCGTTTTTGTCAGTCAGTCTATAGAATCTACCTTTATGGACTTTACGAGTTTCATATCTGATCTGTATTTAGCTTGTTTTGTTCCTGAAGGAGATTCGTGTGTGGTTTGTTGTGCACATAGGATTGAGTTAATTATCATGAGAATAGTTTTCACCAAATGTGCTGTGCTTAAATATGTCTAAAATAAACCACATGGAGTCGAACTCCAGTTTAAACCAACACCAGTTACCGAGTCATGGTAACTGAGCCATGATTCAAAGAAGAGCCAAACTGCCTTCTTGCTTCTGGCAGCTCATATCTCTGCAGCCCGTTAAGGTCACAGAGACCCCTGTAATCAGGTCCCCTAGAACCAGTGTTAATGACAGCTGTGAGGCATAATGTGCGTGCCGGGAATAGAACCTAGGTCCTCTGGAAGACCGGCAAGTGCTCCTAACCACTGAGCCATCTCTCCATCCCTGACCAGTATGAATCTTACACTGACTCTGTGGTTAGGGTGGGAGTATTGCCTGAAGAACATAGAGAAGAATGAGGGAGCTCCCTGAAGTGTGTACGGTGGGAGTGACTGTTACCCGCTGATGGACAGAGCAGCAATGTGACTACAGATGTTCTCGGGGAACATCTGGCCAAGTGCCAGCCAAGTGTTCCTCAGGGCAAAACTGGGTGATTTGGGGAGCTTTGAGAACAAGCTGGCTGGAAGGCTGCCACCTAGTGGCTGGCTTATGCCATTGAGGGTGAATCCATCTTTTCTTCTTCATGTAGGCTTAGACTCAGAGGGCGTCCAGTGATTGTCTTTGACTGAGTGACACAGCTCTTAACCTGAGCTCCACGGAAGCTTCAACGTGTTTATTTAGAAACCGATCACACATCTTTCTGTTAGGATTACACGAAGCACATCACAGCTACCCCCAGCAAAAGATAGCCTCTTTGAGGGGATATTGTTTCTAGCAGGCAGGGGCAGACATGAGGCAGATCCAGGAAATCTGTGCTTCGTTTCCCTTCCTCTCTGAACCTCTGCTCCATCCTTCTCCTGCTGCGTCCGCCTGGCGTCTTTTTGATTTCATCCCACCCAGGCTGAGACTGGATTCCTCTCCTCCTGTTCCAAACCCAGAACAAGGACCCCTCAGGGACTCAGCCTGATTCAGCCCCATGCACTCAGCTCAGTTAACCACATGGCCAAGATGACATCGGAGGGATGAGAGGTATTTCTGTTACCTTGTAGATTCAGCCTTGGGAACTGTTTTTTTGGAAAGAGATTTGTGCCGATAACTCAGCCAGTGTCTCCCAGAGCAGTCAAGTAAGGGTGTGTAGTATTTGTTTACATTTGTATAGAGCTTTATATACAACTATGTATCCTTTGTTTCATCTGATTCTTGGAGTAACTTCAAGGAGTGGGAAAAGCAGATGTTCACTTATGTGTGTGTGACTGGACACTATGTTGCCCAGGCTGGCCTTAAACTGGCAGAGTCAAGCCCTAGACACTGGTTAGAGGAATACGCACTGTATCCAGTTAGTAGGTCAACTTTCCTTCTAGGTCTACCTTATTCTATCCCTTAGGTTCTTTTTTCTTTTAAACCCCTCTCTCTCCTGTTCACTTGGGATTTTGGGGGGAAGAGACCATATCTCATTTATCTTTGCCTCTGGATCTCTCTGCTACAGTCTCTGCCTGTGTTAGGCATTGATGAAATTGAATTTGTTTTCCAGGTGAATCTAATGAGGTCTAGGGCAGTAAGTGCTTTGCTTCAGGGCACCCAGCCAAAGAGACACAGCACAGTGGTTACATAGTGGAGTTCACACGGTTCCCAGGAAAGGAACCATCCCACAAGGTCTCTGACATCTCACCAGGATCGGGTGTGTTTGCAGGAAGCAGGGAAATTCTCCGTGGACGATGTGAGGAGATGAGGAGATGCAAGCCTTCCCGTGAAGGTGCAGCATCTGCATTTGGAGTCTGATCTCAGGGCTCTAGCAAAAAAATCTCTTTGATATCTCAAGACACTCAGGCTTCTTTTCCTTGGTAGCTGGCGGCATCCACTCCATTGTACATCCCTGACTTTTCAGAGCAAGGCAAGGTGGGGGTCTGGTGCAATCCTCTGTACTGCAGGTGTGTATGGGGGTCACTGTGCTACAGATGAGCCAGCCTCCACAGAGAGAGGCTTCCCCTGCTATCAGAAACCACTTGAAGGAAAGAGATGCTTTCTCTGCTATGAGAACACGAGTCAGGGTGGCATCTTCTGGCGCGCTCTGCCCTCCACTGAGAGCCTTCTCATTGCTCACTTTCTGATGTTGAGTCCCTGCCTCAGGTCTTACTTGGGTTAGAATGTATTTACCCCTGAAGTTTCAAGCCCCTTTTGGTGTCTTTTTATAGAAAGTGAGGAACAGAGGCAGGGAAGATGCAAGCAGATGGAGGAGAGGCAAGAATAAGGCCAAGCCTTCACAACTAAGAAGATCCCGTCTAGACGGGAGGTGGGCGCTCATGTGGAGTGATTCTGCCTCACACAGACTATAGATTCTCACAGAGCTCTGAGAAACAGGACTGGTGTGTTCAGAGCAATAGAAAGAGCCAGGATGGGTAATGCTGAGGGCTTTTCAGAGTAACTGCTACCGTATTAGCTTCTACTTTGTCTCTCACCTCCTGTGTGCCCCCCGGCCCCACCTCCACCCAACTGTCTGCTGTCACAGCCCCAGGAACAGGTACAGGAAAGTGAGGGAGGAAGCCTTAGCAGAACAGGACAGCTGGGGCCTGGGAGCTACTGCAATCCCCACTGTGTGGAAAGAGCTCTGGGGAAGAGGGGAGGGAGAAGAGAAGAGCCACCGTGGAATGAGTTGGAGTGACAAGAGGCAAGTGTGTGGCCTGTGGGTTATTAATAGGGACGAGAACATATATTGACAACCAGTGACCCAAACGAAGGGCAGAGCAGTCACCTAGATGTATCTGAGACCCATACGAAAGACACCCCAAGCTTGCAAAGTGAGCTTTCTCAACCCAGAGTCCATTAGGCCAAGGGGCTTGGGTGGCAGAAGCAAGAATCTTGGGGGTGCTTGCTCAGGCTGTGTGCTGCTGTTCTAGGGGAGGGAGGGAAGCTGGGAAAGGGGGGAGGAGGGAGAAGAGAAAGAGGAAGAAGGGGAGGAAGAGGAAGAAGAGGAGGAAGAGGGGAGGGTGTTGAACGTAAGCGTAGCCAGCTGGCTCTGTGGTTTCTTTCTCCTCCTACCTCCAGCCTCATGGGGGAGTAAACTGTCCCCTTTCAGTGACACTTTACTTGTTCCATCTGGGTCTTGGAAGCTTTGGGTCTTAAAACCTGAAGGCAATTAATAAAACACACACTCTGGTCTGTCTCCTAAGAGTGGGTACAGGGTGTGAGGGGCAGGCAAGATCACTAGTCAGGAGCAGGGGGTCAGTCAGATCTGACAGGTCCGAGCTTGTCCTCACACTGGTAGACTTTAGTTGGTGAGGACACTAAGGGGGGAGGGGAGGGCTGTGTTTGGGGTGCAGGGAAGGGTGGGTTCTGGGGTTAAGTCTGGTTGGAAGGTGTGATACCACAGTAGGCCTCCAGACTGGCTGGGTTTGGGTTAAAAGGCTGCAGAGGTTGCAATCCAGTTCTTCCCATTCATGGTGAGTCCTGAAAGGGGACCTCTAGAATAATGGTGATTTTGCACAGAGCCCAGCTATGGCAGCTCAAGCTTCTTTTGTCTAAACCCTGGGACTCGTCAGAAGTTGCTGAGACCCCATTCTGGTCCCATCCATACCACTCCTTTTACTGAATTGCTCTGTGTCTTAGGGTTTTACTGCTGTGAACAGACAGCATGACCAAGGCAACTTTTATAAATGATAACATTGAATTGGGGCTGGCTTACAAGTTCTGAGATTCAGTCCAGTATCATCAAGGCGGGAGCATGGCAGTGTCCAGGCAGGCATGGTGCAGGAGGAGCTGAGAGTTCTACATCTTCCTCTGAAGGCTGCTAGAAGACTGGCTTCCAGGCAGTTAGGACAGGGTATTAAAGCTCATGCCCACAGTGACACACCTACTCCAACAAGGCTACACCTCCAAATAGTGCCACTCCCTAGGCCAAGCACATACAAACCATCACACTCTGTGTCCCATTTTTAATCAGAGTTAATAAAGTACCTGCTGCATAGAGTTTTGGTGATCAGAAAAGTGTGTGACATGTTTGGTACTGGCCTGACACAGACTGGGTGTCCTCCAGAAGGTGAATTTTGCTGTTATTCCCACCAACTCCAGCTATTGTTTTCACCAAGACAAAGGCAGTAGGTAACAGTAGGATCAAGCTTGACTTAAGAGAGCATGAACGGCCGGGCGGTGGTGGTGCACGCCTTTAATCCCAGCACTTGGGAGGCAGAGGCAGGCGGATTTCTGAGTTCGAGGCCAGCCTGGTCTACAGAGTGAGTTCCAGGACAGCCCAGGCTACACAGAGAAACCCTGTCTCGAAAACCAAAAAAAAAAAAAAAAGAGAGCATGAACACTCTCAAAGGGTGCTCACCGACAACTTGCTTTTTCTGCTCTGACCACACACTACAAACCCAGTAATTTATAAAGAGTGAAGGTTGAGTCAGCTCAAGATTCTGAAGTTCTGAGCAACTCATGGTAAGTGAGCCACATCTGGTGATTTTTCTGGCTGTGCAAAGTCCCAAGTTCAGGGCATCACACAGGGAAGACAGTAAATATGTCAGAGAGAAAGAGAGAGAGAGAGAGAGAGAGAGAGAGAGAGAGAGAGAGAGAGAGAGAGAGAGAGAGCTGGCTTTTATAGCAATGCCACCCCTTAGTGGCCCATTAATGTCTGAGTGAACTAACTCACCCTTCATCTCCAAATGCCAACTAGCATATCACACTCTGGGGAGTAAGTCTTCAACATCTGGATTGGTGGAAGGAGTGGAGGTGGGGTTGAAGTTATGGTGCATTCTACGTGGGAAAAGCTTGAGTCAGGGCAGGTACATGTGTGCTTCTAGAGCACATAGCAAGTCCTAGACACATGGGTGCAGCAGCGCAAAAACAATAAATAGAAAAAGCAGGACGACTCCAGCAACTGGGTTCCAGAGCCCATGCTTCTGACGAGCACCTATTTATGAAGGGGTTTTCTGAACTGGAGATTCTACTAGAATGCTGGTTGCTATTAGACCAGTGGGAGATGACAGGAGAGTGGTTTTGTCTTTTCAGACTCACTGAGGGTATGTATGGTCCTCAGTAAGCTACAATTCACTGTGCTACCCTGGGTAATACACCAGGAGGGAGAAGATTACACAATTGGAAGCAATGGTGCCTGACGTGGACATCAACAAAATGCAAACACAGAAGGAACGTGGCTCCTCAGGTCTGTACATCTCCACCCTTAGTGAAACACAAGCCACGGGCTCTCTCCAGATGTCCAGGTGACAGACAAATGTCCTGAGAGGCTAGCCAGTGTTAAGAGATTCATATTGGGGTGTTTTGAATGCAAATGGTCCCTATAGGCTCATATATTTGAATTCTTGGTCCCCAGTTGGCGGAACTGTTTGGGAAGGATTAGGATGTGTGCCCTTGTTGGAACAGGTGTGTCACTAGGGTTGAGTTTTGAGGCTTAAAATCCCAGGTCATTCCCAGTTAGCTCTCTCTCTGCTACATGCTTGTGCATGTAAACGCTCAGCTACTGCTCCAGTGCCATGCCTGCCAGCTTCCATACCCCTTACCATAATGGTCATGGACTCTAACCCTCTGAAACTGTGAGCCACGCGTAAATGCTTTCTTTATAAGTTGCCTTGGTCATGGTGTCTTATCAGTGCAATAGAAAACTAAGATATGTTTTAAGTCTTTTAGTCAAGAGAGTCAGAGACATTTAAAATCACTTCATTGGGTAGATGGATGGAAAACCACACACTAATATGCAAAGTATCTTATCATTTGAGCAGGAACATGTTCTAATTATTATTGTGCCCATGGTAGTTTTACAAAGCCAGTGTCTTCCCTGACTGCAGTGTTATGATTCAACAGTCCTTGACTGAACTCCAGACCTACGTAATCAATGACCTATCTGATACTCTCAGTTCTCTGGGGTCTGTATTAAGGTTGCTTTGTCAAGAGGTCTTTGATGGCCACCCTGAGAGGGAATATTTCATGTTCTCCATCCCACATTTTTGCCCTGCTTTTCACACTCTCTCTCTAACATTTGTACGTCTCCCTCTGGAACACTGTAGGTCTCCTTTGGAACATGAGCTTTTTGAGTTGTTTGTGGTGTGTGTGTGTGTACACGTGTGCGCATGTGTGCGTGTGTGTGCCTGTGTGTGCATGTGTGTGTGTGTGTGTGTGTGTGTACACGTGTGCGCATGTGCACGTGTGTGTGCCTGTGTGTGTATGTGTGTGTGTGCCTGTGTGTGCATGTGTGTGTGTGTGTGTGTGCGTGTGACTGGTTTATTCATTATTGTTAAAACCAAGTGCTTTTGTATCCACTATTTGTGTGTATAAATATCTGGTAAATAAATGAATGAGTACCATAAAAAATGAGAGACCTGGTCCCAGCGTGACAGGAAGTCCTTGTCACCAAGCCAGATGACCTGAGCTGGATTCCTAGAACCCACACAGTGGAGAGAGCTGACTCCTGCAGGGTCTCCCTGACCTCCACACATGGGTGCAGCAGCACATAAATAATAAATAGAAACAAAACTGAGAAGGCAAGCTGATTCCATGACAGGCTTCAGACTGGCAGTTAAGGAGACTAGGCCATTCCAGGCAAGTCCAGGCCTCAGAAGCTGCCCTACCACCTGGCCTGAGACAAGGACAATGGGTCAGCAGCAGTTCCCAGACCTCCCCAGCAAGTTTCCAGCCCCAACCCCCTGGTAATGAAATGCCCGTAGACATGGACCCAACAGATTAACATAGAGGTCACCTACCCCGGAATTCCCTAATGTGCTGTAAATCAGGCCTGCATGCTCACTTGAGTGTCTCTCTGTCTTGGTAATGGGAGACCCCAGTATGCTGGACTTCTGTAGAGTAAAACACTCTTTGCGTTTACATACTATTTGAGTCTGGGATATCATTTTTCAGCAAATCATGGACTCTTACAAACAAAACAAAAAGGAGTGACCTCAAATTAACTGTGAAACATTAGCAAGTCATTTACTCTGCTTGTACTCTGGTTTCTTTATATACAAACTTGTGTATATGGCTCTCATGGTCCCTCCAGGCATACCTGAGTCAAGCTGAAAATCTGGGAGCAGTTGCCATAAAGGTGAAGTTTTGGTTCAAGCTCCAGCAGTGTTTATTGCCTGTCTAGAATTTGATTTCTAACAAACCGAAAGGGTGCCACCTAGTGACTGCTAAAGTTACTGGTAGAACTTAAAATTGTAAAACCAGAAAACAAAAACTCCAGAGAGGTGCGATATCCCGCAGTGCCACACGGCGGCGCTGTCGTCCACTACTGTGGCCATCATAGGCTTGCTGTGCCAGGTCCATTATGAAACAGCTGTGGCCACCCTAAAATATGCACAGGGACAACTGCGAGACTTGCTGATTCATCAGATTACATTGGTTTGTTAAATAGCAAATAAAACAATCTTTAAAGTAATGTTGCAACCGTAAATCTCATAACCAAACAGTACGTTGATGTTTAAACTGAAACTTGCCCTACACCCGGCAAAACACCACGATTTAGAATCAAGGTAAGAAAAGCTGAAAACTCCAAGGAAGGTCTGTCAGTATCAAATGATCAATGATACATCATGCTAAATCAGCCTACACGTCTGTGCGCACAACCAAGAGCGTTCATTCCCTCGATGAGGTGAGAGGCTTAAGTAAAAGACGGAACATTAAGATTCCAGGACCATTTGCTCACCTGTGAGAACTTAAATCTCTGAAAAAACAAACAAAAAGATTGTACCAAGTGCATGACGCCCAGTGAGCCTGCAGTCAGTAGTGGCTCTTGCCATGGTTTTCATATTACCGCCATGGTTTTTAAATGTTATCTGTTGTTGATTTAATATTATTAGTGCCATTCTTGGCTGGGATGTTTTTCATTCTCCACCTCTTCTCGCTCTGGCAATGCTTTCAGTATATACACACAGCACGAAAAGTGATTTTGTGACGTGTTATTCTACTTATACAAGCATTACATGGTTATTTTAGCTATACAGAACATTTGTAAAATTAAAAAGTTACTCACATTTTATTCCATAATTCAGAAATCTAAGATTTGGTACTACATACATCCGTGTTCTTACACAGTATTTTCACACTAATATTTATTGATCATTTTGTACACATTGCAATGTCTTTTAATTGTTTTATAATAATTAACAACATACTATTCATTTTGGTGGTAGCTTCTCTTTTAAAGTAAGTAAGGAAATAAAGCAAACATTTATTTATTTGGGTTTCTATGTGTAGCCCTTCCTGCTCTAGAACTCTCTATGTAGACTAGGCTGGCCTTAAACTCAGAAATCCAGCTGAAACTCTGCCTTGTGAGTGCCGAGGTTAAAGGTGTGTGCCACTATGCCCAGCATCTTTAAATTTTATTAAATGTTAAGATTGTGTGGGGGCAGGGATACAGTGTATGCAAGAGTGCAGTGCCTGCCATGTCCAGAAGAGGGCATCAGAGCCAGAGTTACAGATAGTTGTGAGCCTGTGAGCCTTCTGTTGTAGGTTCTGGGAACCTGGTTTTCTTTAGCGGTAGAAAAGCAAGAGATCTTAACCTCTGAGCTCCCTCTTCAGCTCCCATCTCTTTAAAAAATGTAATTGACAAAAACTTCTATACTTAGGATGAAGAACATGTTCTGTGTTTTGTAGAATTTGTAGACAGGGTAAACGGGATTAGCAAATGTAACTTTTGCTGCATACACTTGCCACTGGCGAGGACTCAACAATTTCAAGTATAAAATATATAGTTATTAGTTAATATTCACCCTGCTTTATGGTAGATTGCCTGCTCTTTTCCAATAGAAATTGTGTGTGCTCTGTCCAGACTCCCCCTGGTTCTCCAGTATCCTCTCATTTCACCGCTTCGTGAACTGAACTGAGTCCACTTGTAACTGAGATCATGTAGGTGTGTGTTTTTCAGAGTCTAACATGCTTTTCTACTTAGAAAAGCTGCACATTTCAACGTAGGCACTACTAAATAAGGCAGGCCGAGGAAAACGGTCACATCTAACCCCCTTATCCAAATGAAAGGCAGCTGCAGTTCACGATCATTATTTCTTTCAATAATATTGATGAACACTGCTTTTTCACAAAATCAGGAATATATTTTCTCTGGATTTATTGAATTTGAAATTTTGATTGGCTGCGACCTTGTTCTCCCTTGATGTGATAATTTCTCCAGGAATTATATCTTCATTCTGATTAATTATGGGGTGACTCCTTTACTGAACCCTCCCTCCATTAGACTAGACCTATTTGACTGAAGGGCTTACATGAAGTCCTACCAAACCTAGTATTTCATTTCAGAGAGCAGTCCCGAGGCCTGGCACTGTCATGAGTCTGGATGAAGCACGCCCACTCTTTGATTCAAGGCTCTGATCATGGTTAAGAAGGGACTCTCTGGAGAAGCAGCAAGTGAGACAGCTCTTGTAATCTGTCCCTTTTCTGAACGAAGGTCTTCGGGAGAGAGAAGGAGAAGAAAGGAGGGAGATTTGTTGCCATGTTGACGATTCTCAGCAGACAAGATTAAACATTGAACTTCAATGCGATCTCTCAGCACTGTGTGGAGACCTCTTGTTTCGTCCACAGCAGCTGTTCTCAACCCTTTTGGGGATCAACTCTTCACAGGGGCCACCTAAGACCATTGGAAAACAGACACTTACATTATGATTCACAACGGTAGCAAAATTGCAGTTAAGAAGTAACAAAACCAATTTTATGGTTGGAGGTCAGCACAACATGAGGAACTGTACTAAAGGGTCGCAGCATTAGGAAAGTTGAGAACCACTGATACAGACACCCCATTTTATCGCCTGCCAGTGAATAAAGTGGGGGGGGGGGAGAGTGCCTCTCAGGACTCATTCCTGTTCAGCCGAGAGTCTGAGCCCGAGCCTGTATGACCTCAAACTTCTGTTCCGTCGTCTTGCTGTACACTCTCTCAAAACATGTGCTTCAAGTCTCACTCGATACAAGTCATTTCTGAATTCAGAGCTAGGAACTCCTGCCCTAAGGTGAGGACACGTGGGGACGGAGGGATACATCACTGGCTGTGTTAGGAACGGTCATTCTCGGCTTGAGGGATTTAAGCATCAAGATACTCATTCAAAATGTTCCCCCAGCACATGCTGCTGGTGGGAAGGTAACCTGGCCCAGACCCTGTGGAAATCAGCACAGAGGCTCCTCACAGAACAGACGCAGGCAGCTTGTACATCCTGTCTGTTGTAGCATTATTTGCCACAGGCAATCACAAATCAGTCCTCATGTCCACCCACAGGGGGATGGATAAACAAAGTGTGGATATGCACACAGCAGAGTTCAACTTAAACAAAACCAAAACTAGGACATTTACAGGGCTATGAGAGGGCTCAGTAGGTAAAGGCATCAGCCATGCACATTCATGACCTGAGTTCGATTCCTGGAACCCACATGAAGATGGAAGGACAGAATGGGTTTCACAAAATTGTCCTCCGACCTCCACAGGTGACTACGTCCGTGAGTGTGTGTGTGTGTGTACAAACACACACACAGGACATGAAGGCAGAAGGGCAATTGGGGAAGGAAGACTAGAGGGGAAGAAGAGTGAGGAGAGGGTGGGGTGATGGGTACGGTCAAAGGTAAACGTTACCCTTGAAAACAGAAGTCTGTGAAGTCCGTCACTATGTACTTATGAATATATGTACAATGAATTAAAATAAGATGTTCCTGAAAAGAACTAGAGGGAGGGTGACATTCACTTAGTAAACTGAGTTTTGGGATCAATGGTGATAATTAAGTGCTGGACTCTGCACTAACTATAAACCATACATCATGTCCCTTAGTCTGGGAGGCCTGCAAAATGGTGTTATTATCCTTGATTTTCACAGAATACAGGGCTTTAACTTGCCAATAAGTGTCAGTCAGAATTCGAATTCCCTTCTTCCTCTTCCTCACCCTCTTCCTCTTCATTTCCTTCCTTACTCCTGCCTTCCTTATTTTTCAACTCTAATTTAATTCTCATTTTTTTTTTTTTTTGAGAACAACCCTAGGTTAGCTCCCAGTCAAGACTCACTACGGTCTAAGGTGCTGCTAAAGGTGCTTCTGAGGGTGAACACTGAGAAAAAGAAACACTTGTCTTGTTTAACTCTTTAACATCCGTAAAAGGCATGTTCTGCTACTATACAAATGAGGAAACAGCTTCAAAAACTTGTCTGGCCATTTTCTTCAGTGAGGTAGCCAAGGGGAAGGTGCCCAGGCTTTGGTAAATAGCCTTCATGTTCCTGTAATTCTAAGGAAGCAGAATGGGACACACACATACCCTACATACACACACACCCATGCACACACCACACACATGCACATATCACACACATGCACACACACACACACCACACACATACCACATACATGCACACACCACACATGCACACATCACATACATGCACACACCACACATGCACAAACCACATACATGCACACACCACATGCATGCACACACCACACATGCATACACCACATACATGCACACACCACATACATGCATACAGCACATATGCACATACCACATACATGCACATACCACACATGCACACACCACATACATGCACATACCACATATGCACACACCACATACACATACCACACACATACACACACAACACACATACCACATACATGCACACACCACATACATGTACACATCACATACATGCACACACCACATACATGCACACACCACACATGCACACACCACATACATGCACACACCACATACATGCACATACCACACATGCACACACCACATACATGCACACACCATATACATGCACACACCACACATGCACACACCACATACACATACCACACAATACACACCACACCACACACCCACACCCATACCACACACATGCACACATGCACACATACACATATACAAAGATGAATATAGAAGGGAGACTAGTCGGGAGTGGGAAGGGAAGAAGAGTGGGTAATGGGGATTGATGATAAACATATATAGAGGTATGAAAGTGTCATAAGGAAACATAGAATTATTTAATGAAACAATATATAATTATTTAATGGAACATATAATTAATATATAATTAATAAAAAGTAATAAAATCTTGTCTTGTCCAAAGTCACATTTTTTTTCAGGACACAGTCAGGATCTGATCTTAGTCTAATGCTGATGGACTAAGACTTAGACTGATGGACGCCTGTCTTTTCCTGCTTGATGCTTTTCTTCCTAGTGTGGTAGAGAAAAATGTTGCTTTTCTGGCTAACATTCATCACCTCCCAGCTGCGGAACCTAGGGGTGGCAAAATCTCAGTCATTTTACCCCAAAGCCCTGCTCATAACCTCCCACTGGTTCAGGAAGGATGGCCAGACAGGGAGCGCTCAGCACCTGTTTGTCTGCTCTACAATGCTGGGGTTACAGGCACACACAGCCACATCCAGCTTTTTACACAGGTGCTAGGGATTTGAACTCAGGTCCTCATGTCTGTGGAGCAGGTACTCCTACTCACTGAACCATTTCCTTGGCCCTGTGATAACCTTGGTCTGATGAACAAAACCCAGACTTCCTAGGCTTATAGCCAAGTCAGCTGTCAGGTGTCCAGAGAGGTGACTAGCTATGTGCCAGGCATTCTGAGAGGCCAGGAAAGCTGTAAGGAACAAGTCAGACCGGTTGCTGCCCTTATGGTAAACACCTTTGTCATTAAATAATTTCAAATGATCAATTAAATAATTATTAATGTGAATCAAATAGCTACCAAGCCTTCTGCAGTCCGGTCTCCATAGGTTTCCAGCATTCTTTCTTAGCCTCACATGCCAACAACGTGGGCTCACAGTCCCATAATTTCACACCTCTCTGTTCCTTGCCTCTTTTCTGCTCCACCCCGCACCGCTCTGGGATCAGTTCTGTTTCTGCTTCTGCTGTGAAGCCCTGCCGGGCAACTGTGGTCTGAAGAATCTTCTCTAGTTTGAATTCTTAGTGCTTATCCATTCAACAAATATTTACAGAGTGACTTTTTGGAATGTTTGATGAGTGACTTTTCATGAGGCTTTAAGTACATGCTGAAGCATTAAATATTTAAATAGAGAAGGGAGTTAGTTGTTTTTTTTTTTTTTTTTTTTTTTTCTAACCTCTTAGGGATCCAAGGATCATTCTCATCTGCTCTAGGAAGAAGAGATGTTGTGGAAAAGGTCATGCGTGAGTTGAGGAGAAAAATCACAAGTCAAAAAGTTCCAATAACCCTTGAATTCGCAGTTAGCATCCTTCTTTCTAGTTTTCTTCTTTGTAAAAATAGTCTGTGTAAAAATATTCTGCCACAGTGAGGGATGGGACATGGAACCTTGGTCCTCCGAAGGAGCAGGCAGTGCTCTTAACCACTGAGCCATCTCTACAGCACCTCGTGTGTGTGTGTGTCTGTGTGTATCTACCTTGTAAAACTTATTTTTCACACACATGAACATTTTATTAAATAAAATCTTTGCTAAAACACTAATCACTTTTCCCTCTCCCATCCTCTTTGCAAGTAGAGTAGCTTCATCTTAACATCAGAGAATTTATCCAGACTCATGCACGTCTTTCCCAGTTTATTGACCTCCTTGAGAATTGAACATGTTAGAGCCTCCTATAAATTTGAACACATTAGGGGATTTACTTCCATATCCCCATCCCCAGGACCTTCTGCATGCTCTTTGAACAGTACTATCTCCTTTTTCCTAAAACCTGAAATGTGCAGTGTTTACATTTACAATGTAGTCACAGTCCCTTGCAAATCACTGGATGTCCAACCTAAAACGCAGAAGACCTTTCTCTCCATGACCGTCACTTCAAGGATAAACAGATGGCAGGAAGTGTCAAGCATCTGCCCAAGGTCATGTAGCTGCCTCGCCATTTTTCCAAACTGCTCCAGTTTGCCTAATATTAAACTTCAAATTAAAATAGTCTGACTGGGCACAGAGGCACATGCCTGCAATCCCAAGACTCAGGCAGTTGAGGCGAGATTGTGAGAGGCCAGCCTGGGCTACCCAGTAAGATCTTGCTTCAAAATCACATGAAGTACTAATTCTTGCTAAACAAATCACATCTATTCCTGTCTTGGAAAAGGTAAATACAGTTTACCATGGCTGTTTTGAAATATGGAAGCCATTGCTATGATAGGCTTAAAAGCATGTAAGAGAGGTTAAAGTCCTTTTGTTCTTTTTTAATTTGGGGGATGGGGCGGGGCAGGTAACAAAAGGACATAGCATAGGTCAGCCCTTGCCCAAGAGTGGCAGGCAACACCCGCCTTTACTCTGCTTTAGTCCTTGATGGCATCTGTGTATCCAGTCACCAGGATCCTAGATACAGTCAGCTCACCGCAAGCGCAAACTACTGGTTGCACACGACTTCCCTAGCCTGCGGAAGCCCCACTAGGTGACCTCCCCTTTCGGAATTCTAATAACAATGGCCAGGAACCTCTTCTTACAAAGATGAACAATCTCATTAAGGCCAGCAGAGCAATCGAAAGAGTTCTTCCATCGCAAGCCATAAGGTTCCGGGGTGTGAGTGTGTGCGTGGCGGCGACAGGGAACGTAAGCTGGTCCCCAAGGCCGACCAGGGGAACAGCAGTTCCAAGAGCTTGGTCATCTGAACCGGGAACTGGCGCAGACCATAGGACCAAGCAGCGCAGACAAAGACAGAGGGCTCCGCAGCCGGCTCGGACCGTCCGAACGCACGCTCGATCTCACCTTCGAGAGCCACCCAATGAGGCCTCAGCCACCCTCAAGAGACGGACGGCCGCGGCAGGCCAATGGGAGGACGGCTTGGCTGTGAGAGGCGGACCCATTCTGGAGGCCCCGCCCCCGGGTCCGCAGAGCTGGGGCGGAGCCAGACTCGCGTCAGGTGGTCCCGGGCGTGCGGGAGGCGGGGCGCACGGGGCGGGGCGGGGAGGGAGCGGCCAGCGGGCGGCGGGCACGGGCGGCACGAGCAGGTGGGAGCCGCCGAGGGGCGAGGCCGCCCGCGGGGGCGCCAGGCGGCGGGCACTGCGCCGCGCCCCTATCCGCGGTGCGCGCTCGCCGTGCGTCCCGGGCGTCCTCGACTCTCGCGCGCCCAGCCTGCTCGGGCCCTACCTGCGGCGGCCGTCGGGGGCGCGGAGCCCCCAGCGCTGCCGAGCCGCATGAACAATAGGCGGCGGCGGCTCCCGCGGGCGGCCGCCCCGCACCCTATGGACCGGCCGCTCCATGGAGTCCTCCAGATCGCTTCTCGGCTGCCTGGCGAGCGCCGCTGCTGCTGCCCGCCAGGGGAGGATGCCACGGGCGCTGGGGCCGAAGAGGAGGAGGACGAGGAGGAGGCGGCGGCCGAGCTGGGATCTCACGCCGCGCTGCCCTACTGGACGGCTGTGTTCGAGTACGAGGCGGCGGGCGAGGACGAGCTGACCCTGCGGCTGGGCGACGTGGTAGAGGTGCTGTCCAAGGACTCGCAGGTGTCGGGCGATGAGGGCTGGTGGACCGGACAGCTGAACCAGCGGGTGGGCATCTTCCCTAGCAACTACGTGACCCCGCGCAGCGCCTTCTCCAGCCGATGCCAGCCGGGCGCGGAGGACCCCAGCTGCTACCCGCCCATTCAGCGTAAGGAGGCGGGCACCGGTGCCCGGTGGGGACGGGAGGGTGAGGCCTAAGGGTGGGCGAGGAGCAGTCTCGGGTGGAGAGCGACTGGCCTGGGCATGAGTGGGCACCGGGGCTGCAGGGGCTTTAGCCGGTGCTACCAGAAGCTCCAGAGTCGCAGGCCCTGCTTGGAACACTGGGCTACTTCACCTTCATCTGACTCGCTCAAGTAGCAACTCTTGAAACC
This sequence comes from Mastomys natalensis, assembly GCA_021653895.1. Taxonomy (NCBI): domain Eukaryota; kingdom Metazoa; phylum Chordata; class Mammalia; order Rodentia; family Muridae; genus Mastomys; species Mastomys natalensis. The sequence goes on along the minus strand of JAJTUV010000973.1, from coordinate 1,435,207 downwards.
TGAAACCCCAGCACGAGTCTCCTTACGTCCCAACCCCTTCCTCTCCCTCCTGTGCCCCTCCAGATCTGGAAGGGTTTGGGAAAGCAGGTGATTACTGTCATCAGTAACCTTAGTTCCCTAATCATGGACCGGCGGACCTTTTCTGTCGCTTGTCTCCGCCTCTTAAAGGTATTTGTCCAGAGAGAAGTGGAGGTGTCTCCCGCCTGCCTGGGCAGATTCACAAGTCCCGGAAGCATGTGTGAACTCAAGAGTCAGGTGCCTTTGAAATCTCGTGTTGATTTCTTGAGTTCTCGTACTGTATCTCAAAGTTGTACCCTGAGGAGTCTCGCCGAATAATATGTTAGGAAAGGTGTGTACGTGGGGGAGGGGGCAAAGTTATGAGTGGAGAAATAATTAGAGGGAGAAAGTATGTCTGTCCCTCGTGGGAGTTCAGGATCAGCAGGTACAGAGGCTAAATCCCGTACAGCCATACTGTTCACACAACACTTTTTTTTCACCCTAGATCCTTGCCTATATTTGGCATTGGCCAAATCTCAGGGGGACCAGGCCAGGGTTCCCTCCCTGGGCCCTTCTCTCTGTGTCCTGGTTTTCACCAATTTCCCAGGAACCCTTTGTCCCACGCTCCTAACGAATTTTTTTTTTTTTGAGTTAAATTGCCATTGTAATTACTTAATCACTTGTATATTCTTGGTTATTTTAGAAGATGGGACTCTCTCCAAGTGCAGTTTATAGCCTTTAAGAGTTTCCATAGTTGCAGTTAGAAGGCATTCTTACTATATATGTAGTACTTTGTTCCTTGTTTTATGTTCTTTGCATCCTACTGATTAAAAAAAGAAGTCATTACAAAGGGCTAACTTTGAATATTTTGTTTAATTTTTCATCTGTGGTAGTATCTGTTACTTATTTTTACACGAACAATTATGTTACTTTAAGATGATTTTGAAATAGAATGCCAGTTTCTTTTTTCTTCTTTTCCCTTTGGCCTTTTCGCTGTCACGTTTTTTAGGTCTTTAGTTTTCCTTAGATATGTCCCTTTTGTTTATACATTTTGATGTTTATAATGCCTGGAAATGGCAAGTCACTTTAGATTGCTTTTGTGTGCTACAAATTTTTGGCAATGCTCATGAGACAGAGACCAATGAAAGACCCTGGCATGGTATTTGGAATTAGTATTGGAGATGAACTTGACCATATGTTGAAAGACATGAATAATCTGATATATTAGGAAACACAGTGTGTTTGTTGTTTGGTTTTGGTTTTCTGAGAAAGGGTTTCTCCATGTAGTGCTGACTGTCCTGGAACTTGCTCTGTAGACCAGGCTGGCTCAGAGATGTATCTGCCTCTGCCTTCCGAGCAATAGGATTAAAGACATGCACCACCACCTGGCCACAGCAGCCTCCAGATGAGAATGGGTGGAGATCTGTGATGCTGTTTTTAGGACAGCTAACATGAGAATGTACAAGTTACAGGACATTCAGGAACAGCCTCTGTAGTTTCCTCCTCTTGTGCTCCTGGCTGTCATAACAGTCAGGAGGCAATATGACTTAGGTTAAAAGAACCTTTCCACTGAACACCAGACATGTCAACAGTGTGCTTCATTCAGAGATGAATCCCTGTAATGTGACCAGGACTTACCTGTTACATGTCATGCTGTGAGTAGAGTGGAGTCCTGAATCTGGATCCCAGATGGGAGGACCTTGTGCTTGTGGAAAGAATTCACTTGAGGAGCTTGGCATTGAAAGCTCTGGTAAGTGTTCTACCTTCCGTTTACTTGTGACTGGAGGTATTCTTCAGAGTTCACAAAGTTCATTCCTGAGTAGTTGGTGAGAGGTGGCTACTAACCATCAAGTGATAAAAGGATTGGAAGGAAGCTCAGAGCAAGACTAGTCAAGTAAGCATAAGATTCCAGTCAGGAGTGTCTCACTTGCGAGCTCTGCCCACCAGTCGAGTTTGTGTGACTCAGAAAATGAAGATGATTGACAAGACCTGGTCCCCCAGGACTTGGGAGTCGTAACGCCCTGACAACACTTCCCAGAGCTGCCCTTTTGAACTTCCCCTCTGGACTCACAGCCTGTGATAGGTTCAGAACTGTGAATGGAATACCTAAGTCTCGTCAAGCAGGGAGAATCAGGCTTGGTTTTACAGTATTGCTTTCACATGAAATTTTTGCTTCAAGCTTTATTCAGAACAGAAGGGGGAATCAATCTTTTGTCAAAGAAAAATATCCTCGTGATACCTAAGCCATTTTGCATTCTGCTTTTAACCCCCACTGTAGGTGCCAGGGGTTGGTTGGCTGTCCATGGATGACAAATCTATATAACCTGGGTGCTCTCTCATCCTCGGTTTCACCTTTGTAATACAAGGTGAGAAATGTAGAGCCCAAGTCAGTTACCCGTGGAGATACATAACTCTTAACATGTTTCTTCTAATCTAGTGTTAGTCTGTTTGCAACAAAGTATTAAGGTCACTTAATTTACATTTGTTTTTCCTGAATTCCTACAAATGTAAGGATGTATTTTTAGATATGCCTAAGGCATGTGTGTTTGTGCATATTCATATATACATGAATGGTGTGTATGTACATATGTTTGTGTGTATTCATATAAATATGAGTGGTTTGTGTACATGTGTTTGTGCATATTCAATATATATGAATGGTGTGCATGTCATGTGTTTGTACATATTACTATATATACATGAATGGTGTATGTACATATGTTTGTGCATATTCATATATATGAATGGTGTGTGTTCATGTATTTGTGCATGTTCATATATATACATGAATGGTGTTACATATGTTTGTGCATATTCACATGGCATGTGTATACATGTGTTTGTAATATTCATATATAGATGAATGTTATGTGTATATGTGTTGTACTTGTTAATATATATGTGAATGGTGTGTGTATGTACATTGTGCAGATCCATGCATTCATGCATGGAGTATGCTGGGTGTCCCTTGAGAAGGTCTCTCACTGAACATGGGATGTGTTCAGCAAGACTGGAAGGTCTCAGTGATCCTCCCATCTCTGTCCCCTACCCTAGCATTGAGGTTACAGGTCTTTTGGCCATGTCAGACTTTTCCTGTGGGTGCAGGAGTTCTGAACTCAGGTCCTCAGGCATGCACAGCAAGCTCTCTTACTCATAGTACCATCTTCCTAGCCTAGGTTTTTTTTTTTTTTATTAATTTACTTTTCTTTTTGAAACAGGAACTCAAGATATAGCCCAACTGTCACTGAACTTATAATCCTCCTGCATCTACCTCCTGAGTGCTGAGTACGCTGTGTACACAGCTGGGTCTTTATATAGCACTTGGAAATGAACACAGTCTATCATTCCCTTGCCCCAATCCCTCAGGATGGTCCTGTGCATGCAATTGTATGCTCCAAGCATACAATCTGGAGGAAATAACATCTTGACTCCAACATGAAATAAGGCTTTGTTGTTGATAATCCTGGAAATAGCCTACCACAGAAGCATTTTCAAAAAATGTGCTGCATGCAAGTTGACCTGATTCTTGCTTAAAACCAGGTCTTGATTGGAGTAGAGAAGGACAGGAGAGCTCCATGCTTTCTGCGGCTGAAGGTCTAGTCCCTGGAAGCCCATCCAAAGGACTTCTTAGCAGGGAGAGAAACAGGAAGTCATTGCTCCCCTTTCCAGATTGTTCTGTCTGTGGTGAAGCTGTGTTCTGTGCTTTTCTTGTAGGCCAGCTTCGTTATTTTTCTTAACTTAGCAGGGAAAAGCTGAGATCATAGCTTCTATGCCAAGACAGGTCACCACTTTCTCTTTCGCTCCAAGCATTTGTCTCTGGACAGCTGCTGCTGAAGGAGCTGTCCTTTTCAGCACCCGAGACCAGAGTCCCTACAGAGTCTTCTACAATCTCAGGCAGTTAGGTAAACGCTGGAACCCTACTGTGTGTTGATCACTAGGCTTGGAGCTGAGAAACAAGAGAGTGAGTATAAGAGAAATATTATTGTTAAATAATTCAAAGACTTTGTTGAAGAAATAGGGTGATCAATACAATTCATTGAAGAGCACGGAGCTTTTCATCTGTGTAAGGGCTAGTAGAAAAAAGAAAAAGAACATTCCTTGCCTTCAAAGACCAAGTAGACCTGTATTTCTTAAAGGGGTTTCTAATTTCTCTTTACTGTAGGCATGTTTCCTCATTCATGTGGATGACATCAGGCAAAAGTTAGTAATTAGTCAGGATTCATTTTTAGGACTCAGAAACATTGAAGCTATTTTAAGTAAGAAACAGATTCAGCACAGGAAATTGGGTGCTTACAGAATTGTTGGCTTGGAGAAGAGGCTCTTATGGGGAGCGCTCTGGGCAGTGCAGAGCTGAGCCACCAAGAAGTTGGCATTGTTCTCACAGACGAGGCTCAGCATTTCGAGCTGCTGTGGAAGATGGCAGCTTCAGGAAGATCCTGTGTTGTCTGCAGGCTGGAGAATAAGCACCCACTTTACCATGGAGCATTCATTTGCACAGCTACAGAGCTGGTGACTGGACACTGGCATGCTACTGCAGACAGCCATACTTGCCAGGAGAGGCAGCCAGAAAATATTTTCCATCTCTGTTTTGCAAATCTTGTGTGTCCCTTTGCCATAAGGGATCCTAGGATCTGTAGCTTCTTAGCTTTCAAGTCTCTCTGGTACGAAAAGGTGAGGTGCTAGAAGGGTGGGTGCTGTTGGGATGGGTGCTGATCGCAGTTCTACAGCTTCTCCCATGCCTTTGTTCTTTAGGAGGATCCTCCCTCCCCTCCAAGAGACGATAGCTTCCCCCCTTTGTTATTTCATGGTATCAGGGACTAAAGCCAGGACTACAGAAAATACTAAGCATGTACTTTTCCTGCTGTACTTTGAGCTACACTGCATCCTCCAGGGGTTACTTAGCCTTATGGGACTTTGGGGGTCAAGATGGACTCTGCTTCTGTGTACATGAAGACAGTTCACCTGAATTTTCCTGAGAGTTTCTTTGGTACAGATCGACAGTTGCATTGTGAAATACAATAAAGACCAGTCCTGGAGAAGACTGGAAGTGCAACAATCAAGCAAGAACAAAACTGTGAGCCCCACCGGCATCTAAATGAAGAGTAGGGTGGAATGGGGCTGGCCTGGAAGGGAGAACAGCCGTCCAGTTTGTTCTTGCCAAAATCTGGAAATACATCTTTGTTTTCTTAGGTTTGCTTGCCTGTGTGTGTGTGTGTGTTTCCTTCCTTCCTTCGTCCCTCCCTCCCTCCCTCCTTCCCTCCCTCCTCTCCCTTCTTCCCTCCTTCCCCCTCCTCCCTCCTACCCTTCCTTCCCTCCTTTCTTCCTTTTTTCCTTTCATTCTTTCTTCTCTTGATAGAGTGTGTTATCCTCTCTTCCAGAAGTCCTACCCAGTCCTTTTAAACAGAACTAAATTTGTTTATGCCTTACTGAGGTATATTCCTCTTGCTGATCACCCACTAAATATCAGGCACAGCAAGCACAATGGTGGCAGACAGAATCTCCATCCTGTGGTTATCACGGTGTCACAGGTGATAGACAGTGAATGAATGAGTCTTTGAGTTAGCTGCAAAGGCATTGATGGGAGCTTACCCTTAGTTGGTCTTGAGGTCAGGAAAAGTTTCTCTATGAAATTGACTTTAAGTCTAGTCAGTCAAGAGAACAGAGAGCAGGGCTTTAGGAGAGACACATGAATTGGCACTGTGCTCAGTCAGTTCTTAACATCCTGTCTAGCCCGAGAGTTAGAATCACTGATAGCCACTATCTATCATCTGTGAATGCCTTTTGCAAATGCTGCTGAAGGTATACCAGATACCTCAGGTTCAGATTCTAGCTCTCGAAGCATAGTGAACGGCTGAGGTGACTCAGGATTGACCTGAGGCCCTGAGGTACACTGGAGTGAGATGTTCCCCACAAAGCTCCTTTCCTCTAGTTCTCAGGAACCAGATCCTAATAGAACTAAGTCCTGGAAGCCTTTCGCATCGACTAAGTTCTTTCCATATTAGGTACCTCTGAGGCGGTGCAGGCCTGGATCACTGTAAGGGTCTCCTTAGTGGTTCTTTCTTTTGAGACAGGGTTTCCGTTTAGACTAGGCTGGCCTCAAACTTGCTTTGGAGCTTAGGTTGACCTTGAACTTATGATTCTTCTGTCTCCATCTCCTTAGTGTAGGATTATTGGCATGCACCACCATACTGTTTTGTGAAGTGCTGTGGATTAAACCCTGAGCTGTATGCACGATAGGCTTTACTGACCGAGTTGCTTCCCAGTTCCTTAGTAGCTCTTTGCTTCAGACCAGAGCCCTCAGCCTATGAGTCTTGACCCCTTTGGGGGTTGAATGACCTTTTTTTCACAGGGTCACATATCAGATATGCTACATATTGATAGTTGCATTACAATTCATAACAGTAGCAAAATTACAGTTATGAAGTCACAATGAAGATAATTTTATTATTGGGGTTAGCCCAACATAGGGAACTGTATTAAAGGGTCATAGCATTGGGAAAGCTGAAAATCACTGCTCCGGACTTTCTTTCCATTATATTCTGCATTGCTGTCAGAGTTGGTGTCCTTTCTAAACCACAAAACTCCTCCTCTCCTTCTAAAGGGTACATAAATGGCCCTGTTGCTTATAGGGTAACTTTAAGCCCCTCAGAATTGCTCAAAAGCTTATTACCATCTGGTCACTCCCAACAAGGCTTGAGTCTCATCTCTTATCCCGTACATGCAGTCCAGCTGCTGTGGACTTCTTGATGCCCTTCAGGTGTCTTGTGCTCTGATACCCATGTTACTGCTCACACCTTTCCTTCTCTCTGCCTAGATTGTCCTTTACCCCAACCCTTTCATTGTTGGATAAAAGTCCCCTCTATTCTTCTCTAGGGCCCTTCTCACAGGTCCATTTTCCACTTCTCCTCCCTCCTGCATCCTGCTGAGGGAGTTATTCTTTATTCACTGATAGTATTTCTACAGAAGCTGTTTGCAAACCAGACAGTAGCTACTGTGTGTGTGCTTTCCCCGGGGTTGTTGTTTCTCACATCAAGAACACATGAACCTAACAAATTTTCAAAAAATGTTGTCCCAGTATTCCCTTGAATTAAAGTGGGGTAGCCTTGGTACAAGATTCTACCAATAATCCAAGTAGGATCTACTTTATAGACCCATTGAGTGTCTACTGTTTGCTAATCACTAAGAATAATGCACATGAAGTTAACCACAGTCTCCACTGCTTGTAGAGTTTACTTTGTAGTGGGAAGCAGGGAGGTCCCGTTTACCTACCATGGCTGTGTTTGCCCATGCCGTGGAAGTGTGCTTAGTTATGTGGTGTTCCACGTATACTGCTGACTCTGTTTTCTTCTTTCAGTGTTAGAGATTGATTTTGCGGAGCTAACCCTGGAGGAGATCATCGGCATTGGAGGCTTTGGGAAAGTGTATCGTGCTTTCTGGGTGGGTGATGAGGTGGCCGTGTGAAAGCAGCTCGTCATGACCCTGATGAGGACATCAGCCAGACCATAGAGAATGTTCGCCAAGAGGCCAAGCTCTTTGCCATGCTGAAGCACCCGAACATCATTGCCCTCCGAGGGGTGTGCCTGAAAGAACCCAACCTCTGCTTGGTCATGGAGTTTGCCCGTGGAGGGCCTTTGAACAGAGTATTGTCTGGAAGAGGATTCCCCGGACATCCTGGTGAACTGGGCTGTGCAGATCGCCAGAGGGATGAACTACCTACATGATGAGGCGATCGTACCCATCATCCACCGAGACCTTAAGTCCAGCAACAGTGAGTATGGAGAGCTGGGCTGGGCTATGAACAACAGCCACAGCCTCAGTCTCGGCCACAGCTTTGGTAAGGGTAGGCATGGATTCCCGGTGGAGCCTCCCATCAAAGCATTCGACCATTGTTGAGTGGCGATGTGGGGAAAGAGGCATGAGACACTTGAGTGGTCTGGGGTAATTGTGTGGGCAGAGTTGTCAGTGTTTTGAGTCTGATAGATTTATTTCCTATGTGTGAGAAATCTATTTGTAATCACCAAAAGCAGATACCCCTTTCTGGAGTAGCCAAGAAGGCAGGACCTCTCGTTTTACCCCTACACCTCAGCTCACTGGAGACGGAGCATCAGGAGGACTGTGTGTTTTTTAACTGGGACCCCGTGGAAAGCATGACCTGCCTAGTGTTTCAGATCTCCTGTTAACCCAAGGGTGCTATTAATGACTTCTATAACTAGTATGTAATTGCAGGGAACGGAGAAGTAACTGTGTATTAAATACATAGAATCCATAAACTGGGCTGTAAAGTCAGTGTTAGGTATAATTAAATGATAAGTTGGTAGAGACTCCAGTCTTGCACGTGGGCTGGTAGAACAGCTAGGAATATGCCTCCTGGTGCTCTCCTTGTCCAAACTGACTGCAGAGAGGACCCAAGTGATTAAAGGTATGTATTTAAGATTATTTTGAGGACTCCGAGAGAAGAGTATTTCAGGTGAAGGACTTTTGGTGGGGGACTACTTGGGACTACTCTCTGTACCTGTCTGCTTTGAGCCCAGAAGTTCTTCAGACTTTGATTTTATGTGAGCTGTTCCTAACATGGTTTATTTTCCTGTGGGTGCTGTCTGGAGTCTGCTTTCCAAAATGCATTTGTAATTGTCTAAGTAGGATTTGTTGTAGAAAATGCAAAAGAAGAGAGGCAAGTATTTTTAATTCTTTTCCTTAGTGAGAATGGGTATTTCTTTATTTCTTTTCTTCTTCTTTTTGTTTGTTTGTTTTATTTTTTTTGAGACAGGGTTTCCCTTATCTGTGTAGCCATGGCTGTCCTAGGACTTGCTTTGTAGACCAGGCTGACCTTAACATCAGCCTGCCTCTCCATTCAGAGTGCTAGTATTAAAGGCATGTGCACTACTGCTCAGCTGAGGACAGGTGTGTCATTTGGCCTATCCTACCAGATGTTTAAGAAGCCGTGTATGCATGTGTGAATGTGTGTATAGAAATATATATATATATAATATGAGAAATGAGAGAGAGAGAGAGAGAGAGAGAGAGAGAGAGAGAGAGAGAGAGGCTTTGCAATTGCTTTAAAATGGCCTTTATTTCCTTTATCCCTTTGGTTCATACTCTCTTCACCCTTAATAATAGAAAACTTCCTTTTTCTGAGAATATGAAGAATTAAGTGTAGGTTTCAATTGTGAATGTGAAAGATTTCAGTTATATGAGGTAAAATCTCATTTGCCCCTTTCTCTTTGTTGTGATTTTTATCTTTTTATCATCCCCTTTTCCAAAATCTTGTTCTTTAAATACATTAACTGAATTGAAACTTTTGGTGACAGGTTTCAGCCCAGAGGTTGCTTTGTATGGTAGGATAAGAGGCAGCAAATGCATTGGTTGAAACTGTAATGTAGAAACTGAATTCTCTTTAACTTTTCTTATGTCCTTACCATTCTGAGCGAGCTAGGCAGGGCACAGTAATGTTATATGACTTGGCCCGTTGAGAAATCTGGGCCAGGATAATAGAAGTGTAAAAGTTTACAATTTCTTTGGTCAAGTTTAAACTTTGACCATAATCTGAAGCTAGATGCATAAGGTTTTACCTTCTACACTATTACTGTCGTGGAAACGAGCCTCTGGTGAAGAAGACCTTGCCTTGCTACGTTGTGCTATTTGTAGGAGAGGGCAGGAACTGAATGTCTGTTTTCCAGAAGCCAGGGTTCTGGTTCTGTCTGTCCGTGAGAGCAAAGAGCTCTCAGGGAAGGAGTGGGCTTCTATGTAGGAGTATTGAAAGGACTTCATCAGGACATGACATGGTATCACCCTGTTGATGCCGATGTCCATATAGGCTGTAGATCTTAGGTGTGAGCAGGAGTCGTGTGTGTGGTGTGTGCTTGGAATTGTGCCTGCAGCATGAGCCAATGGCCATCATTGTCCCCCACTGCTGTCCTTTCAGAAATGGGATGCCGCCATGTTGGTCATTGCCTCCATCTTGGGAATTGTGACTTCTTGTTTCGTAGACATGGGGGCACTCTTTTGTTAGGGTTTACAGGGGGTTAGATTTTTGGTCATGGTCACATGAGGGCAGAATACCAGAACGTGTGTGTTAATTGAGTTTGATCTGCTCAAGAGGAGAATATGGCTGTCTGTGTGGTAGCCGTCACATTGTTACAAAGTCTCAGGAAAAGATGGCTGATTAGGGTGTTCTATTATCTTGGTCACCTGCTTCAGTCATTTGCTGTTACTGGCAGTGGAATGTGTCTGGGGTAGAGTATTCTTTGTTAGTATGTAATTGGCATTGTGTGTCCAGTGGACTCTGAATGACAGCAACTGAGAGATACCCTCACCTGCCTTTGAAATGGAGTCTGAGGATTCCAGGGCAGCTGCACAGTGCGTTCAGAGCTCCAGACTCCTTTTTCTCATTGGTATCATTCCAGCACCTGGCTTCCCTCGTCACTGGCTGCTCTGGTCCAAGATGGCCATGAAGGGTACCCATTATTTGATCCAGATACAGGCCTGAAGGAGGAGGAAAGCAGAAGCACAAAAGTCTGTCCCCCTCAGCTGAGCCCATGCCCAGTAGCTTCTCAGAGGCCCCCTTTAAACCCACTTTCTTCCATGAATTGGCTAGAATGTGCTAGCTGAAGAAGGGGCTTGGAAATAGAAAGACTGCCCACTAATAATCAGGGTCTGTTAGCACAGATGAGCAGAGGTGGTAGAAGCAGCATCCAGCAGCCCTCACTATGGAGGTTTGCATAGGGAAAACCCTTATCATAGATGTTTAGTATCACAGTCAAGGAAGTTAGCCAGGCCCTGAGATGTAAGACAGACAGCTTTTCAAATTAATGATTTGTGCGTCTTGTACTTGTAAAAAGCCACTGCCTATAAACATGGCTCTGTGTCACTGGGGAAGGCCAGCTACTTGTTACCAGAGGCACTGGAGAATGATGATCTGTTAAAGGAAGTCTTGTCTTTTGAGGGTAGGTAGATGGATGTGAGGATTTTGTGTGGTAGGTGGTTTGGCATGAAGGTATTCAAGCAAAATCACAGTCAACTAGTTCCAAAAAAGTTAGAGAGTGTGGCTGGTGAGGTGGCCTAGCAGGTAGTGGCCTGCTACAAAACTTGATGACCTGAGTTCAAATCCTGGGACCCACATGGTGAGAGGAGAGAACTGACTCCCATAGGTTGTCCTCTGAGAGAGACAGACAGACAGACAGAGACACACATGAACACAGGACTGGGGATATGTGCATAGATTTTGAGTTGCAAGAGAAGCAGCCAGTCAAATCACACAATGCAAACAGGGCTGACAGTATGAAGGGCTTGGTAGTAATTCACAGTTCATGCTCCTCCCTCCCCCCGGCCAGTCCTTTGTTCATGTGTGTTTCATACTGCTTCTTTTAGGGTTCACAAGCTCAGGAAGCTGAAGAGTTTTCTTACAGCATGGGGACTCCGCAGCTGTCTTCTCTGTGGCCTCACACTGGAGTGTACCTGGGCTAGACATTAGCCAAAGTCTCTGCCTGGATTTGTGTAGGACTTTCCATGGCTGAGAGTTTGCTGGCTGGAGTCACTACACTTGACTCCAGCATTTTGTTCCTATACTTCTGACAGGTAACATTCCTCCCTGTAGATGGAGCAGGTAAAGCACAGGCACGGGCCTGGAAGAGGATGAAGACTAATCCTTAAATGCCTGGTGATGGTAGCACACGCCTTTAATCCCAGCACTTGGGGCCAGAAGCAGGTGGATCTCTGAGTTAAAGGCCAGCCTGGTCTATTAGAAAGAGTTCTAGACAGCCAAGGCTACACAGAGAAACCTGTCTTGAAAAAAACAAAAACCAAAACCAAGCAAAGTAGAATTCCTGTAGATGAGTACATAAGAAACCACACACTCTCTCAGAGTGGCTGTGGGATTCAGCAAAGTATCGCGTGCAGAAACCATCTCCTCATCTTTCTTGAGAGGTAGGCAGGTACCCCTTGTATTTGCCTCAAGAATGTATACACATGTAGGAAAGATAGCTTAGCATGTAAATGTTCTTCCGACCCAAGCCTAACCTGAGTTCTACTGTGTAAAGGTAGAAAATGAGAACTGACTCTGTACACTTTGCCCTAGCTCTCTCTATGCATAGGTGGTATGCACACATGTGTGTGCGCACACACATACACACATGCACATATTGTATACATACAAGTACATAATAACAAATAAAATCTTAAACAGAACAAAAGAGCACATCCGCACTGAGGCGCCCCAGTGCCACTGCAGTCACGTGCCTGTGGCTCTCTCTCCGTTCTTCTCATTAGGGTTCATTGCTACCCTGAACCCTCTCTTAAGGAGTCAGAAAATACCAGATTTTTAGTTTTTTACTGGAAAAAAAATATACAAGTAGTAAAAAAAAATACTTTGGACTTACCTTGGTCACAGGAGGCTGCATTGAAGTTTAACTAGTGGCTACCAAGCGTGGTTCAGAGTTTGTGTTTGGTTGATGGGAGGTACTTTCTGCAGCCAAAATATGTATGTAATCGAATAAAGCCGAGTGAAGCAAATGACAAGCCAGATGAACAAGACCGCAGAAGAAAGCAGTGTGGCTGGTAGCCTGACTTGCAGATTTCCATTTCCCGGTCCTTCCTGGCTCTCTCTGCTACAGAGCTGCCTGCTTACCTGCTTACCAGTCCATCCAGCCTCCCTCCCTGTCCCCTTCCCCTTTTGCTTTGGTAGCTCTGGAGACTGAACCCAGGACCTTGGGTAGTACTTTACCACTGAGCTACACCGGTAGGCCCTGGCTTTCATCGGGTGTTAGGACTATAACTGTAAGCTGGACATAGGCTCAGGCTCTGCCCTCAGGGAGTTCCCTGTGGGCTCAGAGAGAAGGACCTTGATTAAACCAAACTCACACAGACGTTTAAAGTCAAAGCTAGTTGGTAACAAGAAGGATGGTGGGGACATTAGTACCATGAGAAAGATGATCAAGGCACAGACTTCAAGAGGGGCATTGTGGGATTTCCTGGAGACCTTTTGCAGGAGAGTGATCTGAGGATGAAAGAGCAGTTGATGATAGAAAGTGGGGGTGAGAAGGTTCTGGAAGGAGAGACCCCCACACTCATGTGGAATTGTAGCTTAGGAAGGCAAGTGTTGCCATTGGCAATCCCTTTGGATTCTTTCACTTCAGTTCTTAACTGTGATCAATAGCTGAGGATCTCCGGGGACATTGGAACTCTTGGGGCCCTTGCCTCTATTTCTCTAGCACCCTGCTTTCTTTCCTTTTCTGTTTCATCCTTCAGAGGCTTCTTTGCAGGTTTCACAGTGGATCAGGGAGTAGTTTTAGACATTGGGTACCATTTAGGCACGAGTAAAGCCTGCATTGGGGGTGGGGCAGCAGGTTGCCTTGTGAGGAGGATGGTGGGAAGGATTTCTGGGCTTAAATTGGAGACTTTTGATTTCAGGTGAATCTTAAAACTCATTCCCTTGCCTCTCTGTCTTCAAATTTAAGCTACTATCGCCCTGAGAGGGAAAGATACTATTTCCAGTCCTATCCCTATATTCTCTATAAATAGAACAAGCAGTGAGTAATAGTGACCGCCATTTTCAGATGACCTATGAGCAGGTAGTGACTGCGTGCTTTACCTGCATCCACACAGCAGACTGAAGGATGCCCAGATTCGCCCGTTTCAGGGCTCCTTGCTGGCTCTGGGCTCCCTGAAAGAGACCCTTTGCTGAATAGTTTAATAGAGAAACAGCTGACAGGAGTCTGCAATGCTCTTCTGTCCCCATTGCTGCTCAGGCTGTGACAGATGGCCTTGCTGAGACAGAAGATGCTCTGGTCACATGAATCATGATGGGATTTACGACAGACCAAGGACAGTTGTCATCCTGAAAGCAGGACACCGTTAGCTGACTGCCACTTCTGTCCTTGGGGCTAAGCTAGGGCCGTTGGTGGCTCAGGTTGGCTCTTGCTTTGACTTAGATTTGCCTCTTGCACTCTGAATCAACACAGGCCTTCCTAGAATGGATTGAGGATCATATACATGTTTTAATTGTGTTTTTCGGTATTCTCATCACCAGAATTTCTGGAAGGCCTGAGGCCCTGTGCGGGCACTGTGCAAGTAACAGGAATTAGATGTATTGTAAGCTGACTTATGGCTTCCTTCCTCTTCCTACCTCCCCAGGTTTTATTTTCTTTGTGGGCGATTTGGTGGTTCTAACGGAAAGAACAGTGGTTTGGGAGTCAGTCAGATTTGGAATTATCTTGATTAATTTTTTTTTTTTTTTTTTGGTCAGCTTGACACAAGCCAAGGCAGTCTGGGAAGAGGGAACTTCAATTTAGAAAATGTCTCTAACAGATTGGCCCTTAGGCACATCTGTGGGCATTTTCTTGATTAATGACTGGTGTGGGAGGGTCCAAACCACTGTGAGTGGTGCCAGCCCTGGGCAGGTAAGAAACACAGGCTGAGTAAGCTGCGTACAGAACAAGCCGGTAAGCACTGCTCCTCAGGGGTCTCAGCCTCAGTTCCTGCCTTCAGGCCCTGCTTCGAGTTCTGCTCTAAGTTCTCTTGAGGATGGACTGTGACATGGATGTGTAGCAAACAAACTCCTTCCTCCCCAAGTTGCTTTTTGGTTTTGATGTTTATCACAGCGACAAAAAACAAGTGAGCACAGATCAAATACTTTCACATAAGTACCGATGCTGTCCTAACCCTGTCCAGGAATCTTACCTAAACTGTGGGCAGTGTAGAAGACAGAAGCGATGTGGAATAAGATGGCTGAATCCAGCACAGGCACCATACTCAGTAAATCCTTCTTTTCTTTCCAAGAAGTAGGAGAAACTCGCCCCCATCTATGATCATTTTAGGCTGTTGTTGGACCCAGGCTGTAGTCTCACTGTCATACAGGCACAAGCAGGCTTGTTTTCTCAGAAGCTGTGTGGAATGCTAGCTCTCACGACCTCCTGGTGTGGTGCAAGGCCCTCTTGGGGAAGAGCCCCATGATTCTTGTTTCTTCTGGACTCAGCCTTAACCTGAGTTCTTGGTCACTCAGGTCTTGTCTGTCAGGACCTGTGGTCTGATGGAGTGGGACTCCTGGCTAGTTTCTGGCTCTGTTGGACCCCATCTGATAATTAACGTACTTTCACTCCAGGACAAAGGCAGGGGTCTCTCTCTGCTGCACCCCCTTGCTGTGGCAGTCTGCTGCTGAGGTCCAAGAGAAAGCCTGTTTTCACATCTGGCAGTCCCATGTACAGTGGTTCTGTAGTCTCTTAGGACTTGGAAATAACCAGGGTGGGCTGAAGCTCTCTGTTTCTTTCACTATTTTTGTGGTCTTATTCTAGAAGGAAGGCTAGTGTGTTTGGCTGTTTCCTTTCCCGTGTGTAACAGCTCTTTGTCATACCGTGCTCCCCAAGTCTGTGGTGCACAGTATCTACTAGCTCCCCCAGAAACGCTCATGGTTTTAAGCACTGCAGAATCCAGTCCTGTGTGTTTTCCCAAGTGGTTTCACTCAGGGACATCCTTCAAATTTGCTGTTTTTCTTAGAGCCCCGTCTTACACTGTGAGCCCTCTTTTCCTGTGGAGATGACTCACATGAGCTGTAGCTGAGTCTGACTTTGTGTCCCCTCCGGCTCTGTGAGCTGAGGACCTTGTATGGAGGACATAGTCTGTGTGGCTTTGTTTTTGCAAACGTGAACTGGGGATAATTATAACATCACCTGTCTGAGTGTACAGGGTGGAGGTGAGGGCTGCCTAGGTGAGCTCATCAGAGCCTGACACCCCGTGAGCTCTGCCTCTCCTCCCGTGGACCATCAGGCTCGCCCCTCAGCCGCAGCCTCTGCTTCCCAGCATCTAGATCTCACCTCATGTGGGCGCCTTTGGAATTTTGTCTTGGACTTGGACTTTTCTGTGCTTTGGTGCGCTCTCTCCAAGACAGCACAAAAATTGACAAGCAAAGAAATCAGTCACTATCTCTCCTAAACCCAGTTTACTTCTAAGACATAAATAGGAGTCAAATGTTCTGTCTCTTTTTGATAATTTTTCTATGAAAATGTAAGAATTTCAATATGATTTGTTTTTATCATCATTGTCATTTTCTTCTTTTAAGAATTTTTAAATCAGAATTCCTGACAACAAATGCATTCCTGGCTTTCCTATGTTCTTTCCCCTTCCCTAGTATTGTATATATTATGTAGCAGCTGGCACACAGCCATCCTGGTGTTTAGCATCATCAATCCAGTGTCCTTAAGAAATCTTACTCCCACCTCTTTCCCTAGTTCCTTTCTATGTCTGTCTGTCTGCTGCCTATCTCACTCTCTCCCTCCCTCCCTCCCTCTTTCTCCCTTACTTCTTTTCTCCGACCTCCCCCTATAGTCTCTGTAGTCCTGGCTAGCCTGGCACTTAATATGTAGACCAGGTAGCCAGACATCCCCCAGCCTCAGCTTCCTGAGTGTTGGAATTAAAGGCTCGACACTGTGCCTGGCTTGGGCCTTTGCCTTTGGTTCCGAGTTCATAAACTTTTTGGGAGCCTGAGACTCTGAGGAAGGTGTTTCTTGGAATACCTTGTGTAGTCATAAGCCTTAGTGTTTGTCTCTTGTCTTGCCCATAGGGCAAGATTATTCACACATTCCTCAGAGCCATCAGGGCAACTGGGCACCTACAATGACTAATGCTAATAACCTTCGTCTGTGAGTCTTTGTGATCTCTTGCAAGTGAATGTGCCATAAAGCAATGAATCAGCCAAACACGTCCATAGGAATCCAGTGGGCAGACCCTACTGCCTTCATTTTACATGTGGCTCTCCTGTTCTTGTGTGCATGTTTCATCTGTTAAATCACAGTAGACTTGCTGTCTGAATATTCAGTTTCTGGTTTCTGCATCCTGTTAATTTTAGGAGGAAGAAGAAAAGGAGTATAGGTAGGAGAAATAGTGATAATTCTTAGTTTTCAGTCATTCTTGTGTTTATTGATATGAGTAGTTTATAGAGCCTTACAGCTGTGATCAGAAACTGAGTGACTTGCCAGGGTCATTCAGGTGGCATTTCTGAGTCTCATGGTGGTACATTAAATTGTTCTAATTAATTAATGAAGTGTGTGGTGTGTTGCATGCACACATGGCTACCTGCAGAAGTCAGAGTTGGTCGTTGGAGTGTCTGGAACTGGAGTTACAGATGTTTGTGGGCTTTGGTGTGGGTGGGGGGAACTGAACCTGAGTCCAGTGCAAGAGCAACAGGTGCTTTTCCCACTGAGCATCTCTCCAGTCCCATCCTTTCCATCCTGTTACGTTGCCTAGAGCACAGCCAGGCCCAAAGTGTTGCTGCTGATGGTGGAAAGAGGGTCCATGCCCCACTGGAGGAGTCAGGAAGTGTAAGGCCTCCTAAGGCTATGGTCAGTTGGGGAGTGAAGTGTATGTGCCCTCGGTTGGGAAGACAAAGCTCATCACTTTCTTTACTGTGCTCTGTGGAGGGTCAAATGCTCGTTGCTCTTGTGAGTAGTATGATTTTTATGAAAAAGGGTTTTAATTGTTCAGGCAGTAGACTCCTGGCTACCTATACACAGGGACAGGAATGTTGGGGCAGAGGAGTAATTGTCTCTCAGCTGTTGGCTCACTTGTATAAAGAGTTGCTTCCCCTCTTAAGTGCCATAGGAGACCTGCCCTTCTAATTACAGTTAATAATAAGACTGGGTTGCCTTTCCCCCTGCGCAGCAGCTGGCGAAAAGGTAAGAGACCCAACACATAGAGAGGGTGGCAGTGGAATTCCTGCTGCAGAGGCAGGTTTTCCCCAGAGATGGTTCCTTCAGATGATGTGACATTATTTTGATTTTCCTTAGCTTACCAGTCACACAGACAGTATTAAGCAGGATAGTCTGGAGATGGGTGTATTTAGTTCTTTAGGATTTTACCTGAACGGTCAGATATGGTGGCACATGCATGAAATCTCAGTACTTAAGAGACAGAGGCAGAGTTCAAGGCCATCCTCAGCTTTCCAGTGAGTTCCAAAGCAGCCTGGGTTATCATGGGACAATCTCAAAGTAACAGTAACAATAAAATCTAAACAAACAAACAACAAACAAACAAACAACACCGTTCTTATTTGAAATCGTATCGAACCTGAAATACTTCGCACTAAGACAGATGGTAGTTTTCTCCTTTTAGATGAGTGAAATCTGAGGTTCACTGTCTTTGAATACTTTGCCTAATGCACACAGTGAGATAATGGCATGAGTACCAGAGCTCTTGTGTGCCTGGATGGAGTTTCGCTGTGCTCTGGAAGTAAGGTAGTAGGAGGCTTCGTAGTCGCAGGACACACCTCTGACCCAGAATCCAGTGTGATGAAGGTTGACTTGGGACCTGTAGGGTTCATCATTCTCACGTCAGGAGCTACAGGAGTGCCCCTCCCTCCCCAGGCACCTCGCCCACCTTCAGACCTAGTGGTCCCAAAATACAAACCCTCACATCCCTTCTGCCCATGCCCCTTACCCCAGCCCCTCCAAAAACACAATAATGAATCTCAGTTTTGATTTTGTTTGTATTTCTCCTGGACCAAAGTTGCCATTACATATGGTTCTCCAAAAGCTGGGCTAAGTTTCTGTTACCATGTGACTTCGTCCTTACTTTATTGGGCTTTTGTTTTCACTTGAGTTTGTGTTGTAGTTTTGTTTTTATTTAAACCAAGAAGGTATAGATAGGTTTCAGATAATTGTTTAAGGAAGAAAAAGAAACCCTGAGAAGCAGTGTAAACACTGAGCAGCGTTTGGCCACCTCTGTTAGAGGCTGGAGTCATTCGGATGTGGAGAGGAGGAAGCCTCCTGGGAGCAGTGTCTTCTCAGACCAGGTGGCTGTGCTTCAGGGCGGAGAGCCGATGGAGTGTGCCTTGTGGTGCCCCTCACATGTTTGGATTAATGCTGTGAAAGGAAACTCTGACTTCAGCATTCATTCCTAATGCTTCCATTTGGGCTGTTGCTGGTGAAACAGCACCTTGCTGTCAGCAGTCATGCTCAACTGTTTTCCAGGCTCAGCCTGGCTCAGCTCATGGTGGGAATCTTGGCCTCGATGCTCTGCAACTTTTGAACTTCTGTGGTGGAAGGAAAAGAGAGGGACAGTGACTAGAATCCAGCAAAATTGGCGTGGCAGAAGCTCTGCTCTGTGAGTGTGACCATCCGTATCTGGGCTTTGAACTCAGGGCCTCACAGGTGCTGTGTCCATAGCCAGCCCTGGAGACAGTCTTTTAGGAAGGACTTTGAGCTGGCAGTGGAGGACAGTGAGTGGGATTTAAAGGGAGCATCCGAAGCCGTGTTGCTCTAGGTGCTGAGGAAAAATGAGAGTCAGGCAAACTTAGTTTAAAATGTCTTCCCTTTCCTCCTGACTGGACACAGCTCTGCTCTGGGCTTCTTCATATGAGTTTTTAGTTTAGGTGAGACTAGGCTAAAAGAGCCATGAATCTGGCCAAGGGTAGGTTCCTTATAAGCTATTTGGTGCTTTATTGGTGTGTAGTGTGTTGGAGAAGAGGCTGACTTTCCTGAGAGTAAAGGTGTCCCCTTGGGAAAAGGGGACAGTCATCCACCTTATTTTTTCAGTTAATTACATGTGTTCATTGGCAGTTTTATACACATATGTAAAGCTCTCTGATTACTCTCTTTCCCAATGCATTTTATCCCCCACCCATCACTATCCAGATTCATATTTTGGTTTTTTGTTTTGTTTTTTAAATTTTTGACCACTGATTTTAACCAGGACTGTGTGTGTGGCCATCCCCTTGGAGCTATGCGTCACTGGTAGGCAGTAAATCCCATATCCCAGAATCTGTTCTTAGCCAGTAGTTCATCTGTGAGGGGATGGGCTTCTTGAGCTCCTCCCACACCAGCCTGTCAGTGAGCCCAGTCTGGTGCAGACCCAATGAGACAACTGCAGCTGGCGTCAGTTCATGATTGCAAGCGTTGTGTCTTGCCCAGAGGATGGAGTTTCACCACCCTTCTCCACACCTTCCGGCTCTTTAGATTCTGTCTGCCCTCTCTTCTGCAGTGTTCCCTGGCCTTAGAAGGGATGGCGTAAATGCCTTGCTTAGGACTGAGCAGTCAGCAGTGACTGCTGTGCTCTTGAGCAGCTGTGCGTCTTTGCAGTCACTGTAAATCTTTTGGAAGGAAGGGTTCACTGGTTGAGCTGAGAGTAGCTCTTGTCCATGAGCATAAACGTAAATACTGGGCACTTCTTGTTTGTTTGTTTTTTACTGGATTTATAAATCCAAGCATGGG
Source organism: Mastomys natalensis (assembly GCA_021653895.1). Taxonomy (NCBI): domain Eukaryota; kingdom Metazoa; phylum Chordata; class Mammalia; order Rodentia; family Muridae; genus Mastomys; species Mastomys natalensis. The sequence goes on along the minus strand of JAJTUV010000973.1, from coordinate 1,415,018 downwards.
TTTATAACCCACAGCCAGGCCTTAAGTCCAGTCAGGGATTGGTTATGCTAAGAATCGCCTGTTGCCATTGTTGTTGAGCTGTGTACACCTTGCTGTCTGTTTGCTTCTGTACTTTGTAAGGTTCACAGCTGGTCTGACTGGTGATACGTTTTCTCTCTCAGCAACTGCTGATATCTTCTGCTGCTATGACAGCCTGCCAGCACAGAGAAGCTTCTGTGTCTTCCAGCTTGACTTCTTTGTTCTTATAATCAAGGTGTATAGTGTCTGAGGCAATAGATCTAATTGTCTAGTCTGGTGGATAACCAAGAGGAGCCATACCTGGAACTGAAATCTTTGTTTAATTATCCATGGCTTCTAGAAGTGGCATTATTAATAGATAAAAATTCATCATTCCCCCCTTCCTGTTCTCCCTTCAGCATCTCCCATGCCCCACCTCAAATTTTTGGCCTCATACGTATGTATAACATGTATGTATACACCCATAAATATATAAATAAAGCCTGCTGAGTCTGTTTAGTGTTGCTTGTATGTGTATTTCAGGGATGACCACTGGTATTGGATAACCAACTAGGGGGATCATCCTGGGAAAAACTAATTCATAGCCCCCCGCCCCAGCAGTCACTAGTTGCCTGTTTGGAATGGGAGCCTGTGAGATTTCCTCTTTCCCCACTGGCATGCCCATTGGTGTTGTTCTTGTTTGGGTCTTGTTTAGGTAGTCATATTATTAGATATGAAAGGTCCAGTTTCCCTGTTATTTCTAGGAGGCATAGTCTCACAGCAGATTTCTTGACCTCTGGCTCTTACAGTTTTCCCACCTCTTTTTCCTAGACGTCCTGAACTTTAGGTGCTGGTGTTGTGTTATAGTTTATCACCGGGGCTGGTCACCCCATGGTCAGTTGTTCTCTATGCTTTGAGCAGTTGTGGTTTTCTGAAATGCTCTCATACACTGTAAAGAAAACCTTCGTGATGACTGCTGGGAGCTTTCCTTGCCTGTGAGCATAGGATAGATAAGTAGACTGCAGTTACTAATCATGTTGGGTTAGTAAACGGTAACGGGAGGTTCTCCTCTAAGATACATGACCTCACTAGCCCCGGGTAGTAGACTGGGTTTCCAGTACCAGGCATGGTGTATTTCCCCTTTATTGAGTGAGCCTTAAGTCCAGTTAACTTCTGTTGATTACTACCAAGTTAAGAGTTCCACTACTGCACCTTTAGGAATCTCTTGCTATGCTGTTATTGTCCCTGTGCCCTTTATAGCTCTCTCTCTCTCTCTCTCTCTCTCTCTCTCTCTCCTCTCTCTCTCTCTCTCTCTGTTTCCCTCCCTCCTTCCCTTCCTTCCTTCTATTGTTTTGTTTGACTTTCCTCCATGACTCATCCTCTTACCACTAAAGGAAATGTTTTAAGGCTCCTCTTTACCTGAGAGTTCATTCTGGACAGGGAATAAGGCATTAGAACATTTCCTTAGCAGTTTTGAGTCTGTTTGTTAGGCCTAGCTGCATTCCCACATGGAGTAAAACATAAACTATCTCCCTTCTGCCCTGGATACTCCATCTAAGGAATCAGTACGATTTTGAGTTTGCCCAGCCATGCTAGTTGGATGTTTTGGTTACTTATGGTATGGTATCAATAAGGAAGCAGATTGCTCCTCTAGAGCTGGGCCAAACCACTCAAGCCTGTCCTCCCCACACCCAGGGACTGCCTCTTGGGAAACAGGGCTTGTCATGAAGATGTGAGGAAAAGCAGAAAAGCTTCCACAGCATAAGGTGAAGGACAGTGAGTGAGGAAGCTTGAGTCTGGCCTCCCTGCTCTTGGACAGAGAAGATAAGGAGGATTCATAGGAAGCTACTCTGTGTGTCACAACCTTCACAGGCGTTAAAGACACAGTGGTTCAGAATTGTACCTTCCAATGTTTCGAGCCTTTGGATCTGGGCCTTCTTGCCCTGAGGTCTATGGTATCTGTGGTATATGGTACTGCTTCCGCAGTCTTCCGATCCTTTCTCTTCTCCATCCTGGGAGATGTGCAGTGACAGCCTGGAGCATTGGCACTGTGGATGAGTTACGGTTCTTGACCAGTCTGATTTCCTGAGAAGTCTTCATGGGGTTGCTTGCTATTGTGTGGCTGTTGCAGAAATGCCGCGTGTCACCTGTCACCTGTCATCTGCATGGCACAGACATTACTTCCATTCCATCTGTCTGTCCTCTGGGGCCGACTGACTGTGTAAACACACCTCGACAACAGAAAACTTTGTGGCACAGTACAGAATAGTTTTCTAAGGATAAAGCTTTAGAGTTGGCAGAAGGAGAATTCAGAGCAACACCTTGGTGGAGAATTAGTTTCTTAAAACAATGGGGTGAGATTTAAGAGGTATGTAATAGGTGAGTAGGTGACAGGGAAGGGGCTTGCCCCAACTGTAGTGGGGCCGTGTTTTCATTGATGTTATGCTGCAAAACAGAAAATTTCCAAAAGTGAAATATTGAATGAAACATATACTTCCACATAGGTAAGTCTTTTATGTAGACAGCTTGTCTTTGTGTAGCCCTTTCAATGCTGTGGTTCTGAATCAAGTAGTCTGGCCTTGGGCAAAGTCCTCAACTTCTGAACCTTTTTTCTGTAATGAGGACAGTCCTGCTATTGTGCATGTAAGCTGTTAACGTAATACCTGACACCAAGCAAATGCTCTTGTACTACAGATTTTATTTCTTAAGAGAAGCTGCTTCTCTAGCAGCAGATAGAATTAAACTTTCAAGTTGCCATCTACCGTTTCATTACTATTGCTTCAAAATCGGCCAGCCAGAACAAGAGCCTTTTATTATGCTTGCAGGATTTTGGTCAGGAATTGTAAAGGTTCAGTAGGATGTCTTATCTCTACTTCTTGGTGGCCTGGGCTATAGCTGCAAAGACTCAGAGTGAGGCCACAGGTAGAAAAACTGTTTCCTGTTGGTCTGGTGCCTGGGCCAGGAGGCCTTTGAAGGCTAGGCTTATGGCTGGGGCCCCTCACGCCCTTTACCTTCTATGACAGCTCAAACCACAAGCAAAAGTACTCACGAACAAGGTAGAGACTGCACTCGCTTTTCTGTACAGAACTTAGAAGCTGTACAGAACCATTTCTACAAACTTGATAGTTAGAGGAGCCTCAAGCCCAAGGAGAGTCCAGCCCTCAGTAGACATGCGAAGTCATACTGAGAAAGGCTCAGATGGTGGGGGACTCGTGTGAGCATGTGTGAGCATGAGCACGCATTCTTCTGTGCTCACCAAGGAAGCAGAGCTTAGAGTTGCAAGATCCTGGGGAGTGTCTGTGCAGTAGCCACACATGGTGTGTCCTCATGCCAGGAAAGAGGAACATGCTGACAAAACCACCGAGGGTCCAGTTTGCTTCCTCTTTCATAGTTATTCTTATCCTCTTTATAGCTGGGTGTGTCAGGGCTGAAGAGTCGGGCTGCCCCTGCTCATCGGGCTAGGAAAGTGGGAGAAGGAAGCAGGACAGGAAGCTGTGTGAAGTGATTCTCCACCCCACTCCCTCCATTAAGACAGTGGCTGCTGGAAGTCCTGCTTCTGTTTCCTGCTAGTGATGTCTGTGTCTAACTGGGCTCTGGCCTCAAGCCCAGCTGTGTTATCTGGACTTAATTTACACAAAATAGCAATGACTGTAGATGTCTAAACCGACATCTTTTGGAGCAGTTATATTTTAGGATGTGAGAGGGTGGGGAAGGAGGTACATGCTGGGGGATAGAGCTGGGACAGAGCTGGCACTACTTTTCTGTTTGGATCACAAGCAGCTTTTTCTCAGCAGGGTGGGAGCCATGGGAAGGGCTACAGTGACCAAGGAGATGAAAGTAAAGTCCCCACGGGAAGCTGGGGCTGCCTGAGCCACTTTTCAAGGCTGATGAATTTTGACCTATAAATACATCAGTTCCCTATCTTGTCTCCTGTGCTCCAGCTCAGTAAGGCCATGAAAAGCCACACCTGCTGTTGAATCATGTGGCAAACCCAGATATGGCACGTGATGAGAGTGCACACTTTCTTTGTTTCTCATGCTTGGTCCACATGTGTATGCTCACCATGGCACATACCAGACCTGAGTTGGGAGCTGTGGTTGAAAAAACTGAAATAAAAGGAGAAAGGGCATGGCTACTCTAAAGTATGGAGGATATTTGTATTGTCAACAGAGGAGAACGTACGCAGAGGCAAAAAGAGTCCAGGCTGAACATGGCCTGCAGACTAAACCAACCCATGAGGGGAGAGGAGCGAGGGAGAGCAAGAGAAGAGCCATAGACCAAGGGAGGCAGCCTGGGGCCAGAAGGCCAAGAGAGCTGCATAGCAAAAATGACTGAGTTACACAAGGATCAGACTAGGGGAGGGAAGTGGAAGCCAGCCCCTGGGAGGGAGAGGTTTAGGGAAGGGAGTGGGGTAAGGAGAGCTGGGAGGAGCCACAGGTACTGAGGGATGCTGGAAGAGCCAGCCAGCCTCAGCTTTGATACACTAATAGGCATTGGTTTCTAACTGGATGGAAGGATGGAGTAAGGAAATCTGTTTCTTGTGAACGGTGTATAGACTGCTCCATGACTGCTCTACAACATTAATGGAAGGTTTTTATTGTAGAGAGAAGAAGAGAGAAGAGGAGAGGGGAAGGAGGGAGGGGAGGGAGGGGAGGGGAAGGGGAGGGGAGAGGAGAGGAGAGAGAGAGAGAGAGAGAGGAGAGAGAGAGAGAGAGAGAGAGAGAGAGAGAGAGAGAGAGAGAGAGAGAGAATATGAGAATATATAGCCAACATAGCATGTTGTAAGGAGAATGAGTAGCTGGGGTGGGGGAAGGAAGTCCATGAGCTGGAAGGAGTTTAGGACAAAGGAGGAGGCGAGAAGGGCTAGGATGCTTGCATGGAGTTAGAAATGTGTGACAGGTGCTGTGGTACTGAGGGAGCCTGGCATAGTTTTGTTATGTGAGTAGACACCATAGATAGCCATTATAGCCTTATAGAATTTGGCAATATGAAGTTCTTTTGGACCTACCAAGTGGAACCTTCCTGGTGGAGGAGTTAAAGAGGTTTTTTTCCTGCAGTGGGTGAGCAGTGAATAATGTTTCTCCCAGGGTTGGCTGAGATTGATTGCTGGTACACAGTGGAGCTGGAGTCCTGAGATCTGAGACTTGACACCTGCTTGAGTGTGTGTGTGTATGTGTGCGTGAGCGTGCATTTGTCACTACTCTCTCAAGGCCCTTTCTCCTGTCCTAGGTTAAGTCACTGGGTAAGGCAACATTTTAGACAAGAGAACAGGTAATTTGATGGTGATTTGTCATGAGTAGAGAGCAGTGGATCTTGATGGGAAAGGGTAGTGAGATAGGAATTGACAAAGCCACAGGGCCTTAGAGATCAGTAGGGAATGAGAGATGGTCAGTCTTGTCTTGTAGCCTAGGGTCTAAAGAAGTGATGGGAGAAAAATTCTGGAAGTCAAGATGGAGGAGGTCCCAGGATTGATAATGTATGTTTGATCCCTAGCTGTGTGGGACCTGCAGGTTGCACATTTCCATCATGAGAGTGTCCTTCTCATGGAAGAAGCAGGCCTTCAGGGTCCTAGGAATCCCTCTGCATTGTTCCTTCTTATGCTTGAATTTGTGAGCCTCTTAGATTTGGCAGCCAGCACAACACTGATGTTCTGATGGTTTGCCTGGATTTGCCAGTAGAGCATGTCGTGGAGTCTGCAGGATCTGGCACACCACTCACAGCAAACCTCAAACCTCTCCCCTGTCCACCAGCACTGTTGTTCTCACTCAAGCTAATGTCTTGCCTTGACCCTCATGCTTTTAGCACATACTTGTTCTGAATAGTGCCTGGACAACTGGAGAAATGTCTGCCAGCAAGCATTTACCACCACACCTGGGCAGACTGTCCTTATGAGAATCACAAGCACTTGCTTTTAAGCTAGGTATAAAAGGCTGGCCCAGAAAGTTTTCAAGTAGTTTGCTTTAGGCTAAGACCCCCATGTTCCGTAGAAGGAGCTCTGCCCTCAGGAGCAGAATTAGCGTCAGTAATAACTTTGGTAGTTTCTCTGCTCATTCGTTTCCTTTCTAAATGCAGGTTTTCTCTCTTTACCACATCAATGAGAATCATCCGTTACCTGGAATACAGAGGCCACCTGCAGGGGTGGTGTGTCCAGCAGGGTTAGAGAAGGTTTCTGCCCAGCTCTTTTATAATCTGAGATTGTCCCATGACAAGAAGATGGTCCCAGTGCTGTAGACAGATAAGCAGAGGGTCCTGTAGAGACATAACTGCTCAATGTCTGACCTGTGTGGGAAGAGCATTGTAGGGTGCAGGAGCACGGCCTGAGGAGCCAGAGTGACATTCCAGGCCTGGCTCTTCTTAGATGTGGAAGACACTTCACGTTGAGTCCCAGCTTTCTCGTGGGTAAAATGGTGATGCGATGCAGCTCACAGGGATGCAGCTCACAGGGATGGCCAGAAAGAGTGGATCAGGCACCGCGTACAGGAAGCCTTGTAGTGAACCTGGGATACAGAAGGTGTGCATAAATAGTAGCCACTGCAATTATTAAGTGACTTCAAATTGATGTTAATAGAACTACATGTAGAAATGTGAAGACTTAGACAGTATGGATAAACATAAGGAAAACTTGTCACCTGGACTCCATTACACAGAGATCTCCAGTGTTAGCATTTAGCTATATGTCTTTCTGATGCTTTTTCCATGACAGAAGATAGACAGAATAGTCAAAGTTTAAATTGAACTGTTTATTTTTGCATATTACTGTTTTATTATAATGTAGTTATAATTAATATTAAATTGTCAACTATATTGTGTGAGTCTGTGTGTGTGTTTGTGTGTGTGTGTCTGTGTGTGTGGTGTCTGTTTGCATTTGTATGTGTGGATGCACATGCATGTCATGGTGCACATGTGTGTGTCAGAGGATAACCCCAGGTGTCAGTCTTTGCCTTCCACCTTATTTGAGACAGAGTCTCTGTTGTTTTTCTACTGTATGGGCAGGTCAGTCGGCCTGTGAGCTTGGGATCCTCCTGGCTCTGCCTCCCACCTTCCTGTAGGAGCCCTAGGGACTCGCTCTATGTGTCTCCCTTGGCATGGGTTCTGGGGATTCAAACTCAGACCCTCTGACTTTAATGCAAGTACATTCACCCACTGAGCCATTCTTCCAGCCCCTACTCTATCTTTGGACATAATTTTTATTGTTGCGGTGTTGGGGTTGAACTCAGGGCCTTGTGCACACTAAACAGTGCTGTACTACTGAGACACCTATCTTGCCTGATAAAGGAATTTTAAGTAGCACATGCATGATCTAAGTTAAAAAAACAAAGGAGGTCACTGTTGCTTAGGTATTTGTTTCACATCAATAACAATAACAAATTAATGTAGAGTTTAATATTGCGAAGTTTCTTTAAGGCAAAACAGGTGCCATGCACCTGCATTCCAGCTCCTTGGAGTCTGAGGCAGGAGGATTTCAAGAGCTGAGGAGTTAAAGGCTAGTGGTGTTCACTGGTTAACAGTAAATGGCCTTCTCAAACAGGATGAAAGATGCTGTGCGAATCTATCCATGCCTGTAACCCAGTACTTAAGAGGCAAAGACAGAAGTATCAGGAGAGCAAGGCCATCCTTGGCTCATGGTGTGAGCTAAAGGCCAGCCAGAGACACATTGGGTTCCTTTTTAACCACAAACCAAACCCAAACCAAACCACCCCAAAACAAACAGAAGAAAAGTTAGAAAGAACAAAGCATATACATGGCTCATAAGAGATAGAGAAGGTCTCTGGCTTTCCCTGCTGGTTAAACATCTTGATGAATTCTAGTTCAATTTCCTTTTCAACTCCTGGGACTTAGCATGGTGCCTGATTCATTTGGATTTTCAGTATACAGACTTTTTCATGCAAAAAGATTTATACCAAAACTTATTATAGATTGTGACATAATACTTTAAAAATATACACTGAAGCATATGTTTCAGGTTGGTTCACTTCACAGCAGCACAGAGGGGCTCTGCACATCTCTGTACTGAGATCTTGTTTGCCAGGATGTTGCTTATGTTTAGATATGGAGCTTTAATCCACATATGCTGTGGTTAGAACGGGAAATGTCTCTCACAGACTCATGTATCTGAACATTCAGTCCTCATCTGGGGTGCTGTTTGTGGACATGGAGTGTAGATAGCAGATACTGCACTGTTCTTCCTGAGTGCTGACCCTGTGGAAGCCATGCCGTGTACTCCCGAGGTCATGGACTGCATCCCCTGAGCTGTGAGCCAGAGTAGACCTTCCCCCATGCAGTTGTTTCTGTCCAGTATTCTGCCACAGCAGTGAGAACAGCCATGACTTGGAACGTTAGTCCTGAGAGACAGTTGTTATAATGATGAGCCTGACTGTTGAGGTCCAGCCCCCTAGAATTGATTTGTGGAGGAATGTGGAAGAGTTTGAAACTGCCAGCTCAGATGCATGGAATCCTGTAGGCAGAGCTTAATGGGATGTTCTGGCAGAAGCTCTGAAGACCAGAGTGTATATAGAAACCAGACAGCAGGCAGTGCATGTTTAGAGGGAAAAGACTACTTTTGTGGTTAGTGTTTTTGTCAACCTGACACAAGCTAGAGTCATCTGAGAAGAGGGAATGTCAATTGAGACATCCCAACATCAAATTGGCCGATAGAGGACTAGACCCGTTGTAGGTGGTGTCACCCAGGGCAGGTGGTCCTGGATTGTGTAAGGAAGCAGGTTGAGCAAGCCGTGAGAAGCAAGCCAGTAAGCAGCACTCCTCCATGGTCTCTGTTTCAGTTCTTGCCTCTAGGTTCTCGCCTTGAGCTCCTGCCCTGCCTGTCCTTCCTGAGGGACTGTGAGCTGTAAGATGAAATAACCCTTTCCTCCACTTGTTGCGTTTGATCGTGGTGTTTATCACAACAGTAGAAACCTAACAGGGCTGGTGCAGCATCTCTGTTCTACTCATAACTGCAGGCTCGAGGTATGGTCCTGTGCTGATGGTCCTAGATAGCTGTTGCCTTCCTCTTCCAGGCCATACAGTGTGTATGTGATGTAGGGGTGGCGGGGGAGGTAAAGATCAAGGGCCAAAGGCCCTCAGCTGCATGCCACTGCTAGTTAACTGCTAGTTCACACCAATAGTTAACTGGCTATCCTTGGACCAGCCACATGATGCTGTGAGTCACCTTCTGGAACTGTGTCTCAGTGGATCCTGTTCCTGTGCAGGGAGAGAGAACACCTGAGGGACCAGCAGTCGGTCATAGATGTTCAGACTCTTCCTGTCCTTAATCCCCGGCCTTCCAGGATAGGCTGCCAGACCGGAGAGTGCCTCAGTGCGTTTCTGCTTTGATTTCAGTTTGGCTTCTCTCACTGACAGTGCTGACTCCAACCTTCTGCTTTAACCCTTACTTCAGCTCACTCTTGTTTGTTAGCACTGGTGGAGTTGGAGGCTTAGGGACACTTGTGGACAGGTAAAGGCACCAGGCAGGTAGCTGCCCCGGCTGTGATGCGCTGCTGAATGGTTGTATGTGTTTACAGAAAGTGTGGCCATTTCGCCTCCTGGTTTTCACATGTGCATAGGTGGTGGCGTATTGATGGAGTGTGAACTCCCTTTAACTGTTCTCTTAGGGGCTGGGCATGGCGGCACACCATTCAATCCCAAGAGCACTCAGGAGGCAGAGGCAGGCAGAGCTCTGTGAGTTCCAGGCCAGCCTGATCTCCCGTGCAAATTCCAAGATGTCCAGGGCTACACAGAGAAAGAAACCCTGTCTCCCAAAACCAAACCACCACTACCACCAACCACAGCAGAGTGTCCTATTGGGGCCACACTGTAGCATGGTAACCTGCAGCCTTGACTGACGACTCGGTTATGTCTGGCCTCTGCTTTTCCTGTGGACCAACCTGTGTGAATTCCAGGCTCCATATTTGAAGGTAGGCGTAGTACTACACCTGCCTTCCTGTTTGTTGAGAGGACTGAAGATGACGGTGAGTGTAAGTCACTCAGGGCAGAACCTGGCACTGAGGCCCTGTAACCCTAAGCTGGACTGTTTTCTCTTCTAAGTCAGTGTACGCTCTAACTTTAAGGAGCAGCATAAAGACATTTTTCTAAAGCAGAAAGGACATAATTTAAAAAGTTAGAAACCGTTAGTAAAGCTTCTTCAGTGTCTGATGGAGGGCCCTCGAATGAGTATTTGCAGCTGAGTGCCTGAGGTGATTTAAAAGAAGCATTTCATGATTCCTTGATTGTGTTTGACTCAGTCAAGACACACTTTGATCAAGTACCCTGTGGTCCCTGCAGGAGAGGCCATTACGTATGCCTCAGCTTTGCACCCTGGGACCCAGGGAAAGATCATTGCGTCAAGTACTTTGTCCGTATCTTTTGCCTTCTGTTCCAAGAAGGGGTGGATCCTTAGTGCCCAAAGGCTCCATTTTCTCCGCCCCTCCATAGGTGAGTGCTTGAGGGGAAGCCTAGCTTTGCTGGCTGTGCAGGTGGAACTTGTGAGACTCTGCTGACATGAACTCCACCAGGGCCGCAGCTATGCTGGCATCTCCCTGCCGTGCTCAGGCAGCACCACACCTCTGCTGGAGCCCGGAGTCAGGGAGTCTAGGCAGTGAGTCATTTGCCCAGTAAGCAAGTCTGGTCTCTCTTGGCCAAGCCTAAAGGGATAGAGCGGGCAGAGGGCCAGGACCGCGGGAGGCTGGGGGGATGTGCCCTGGCTGTACTGTTGTGCCTGGTAGTGGGCCCTGGCCAGCCTCTCTTGTTGGGCTTTTGCTGAGTCAGTGCAGACAGGTCGCTCTGTGTTAGCAGCTGCTCTGTGGGTACTCATGGCTTCTGGGTGTGGCTGGGGCTCTAGCTTAGCCCTCTTCCCTTGGAAACATTGTGGTGCAGGAATGAAATGTCTTAAGTAACAGCTTGGGTGCCCTAAAGGCTGCAGAGGTGAGGGCCTGGGCTTTTCACTTTCCCTCTAGCATAGAGTTAGCCATCTCACCCCACTCCCAACTCATCTTTACCCTTGAGTTTTGGGTTTTACCTTTCTTACCTCAAGACAGTTGGCAGAGCTTGACTGAGTCCTGGAAGACTGATGAAGCTTTCAGGGAATTACAGACTGAGAATGTCAGGTAGAGAAATGGCGTCCTCGAGACGATTTCACAGGGAGCACTAGGACCCACGTCCTGGTTCATGTCTGTTGTGGTTTTCCTTTTTCTGCCTTGCAATGGCTCAGAGATCAGTCTCCTGTAGGTAAAGAGACATTGATGCTGTGATGTCTTCCTCCCTACTTCTCTTCTCCTTGTCCTCCTCCCTGTCCTCCTTCCCCTCTCCTTCTCCTCCCTCTCCCTCCTTCTCTCTCTTCCTTCGTGGAAGACGTGCCTACATGAGGAGAATGGCATGATGGATCTCCTCTGCCTCGTCAGGTACCGACTCACAGCTCTCCTTCCTTCTGTAACCTAGGTATTCCCACCGATTTATTACTTTGAAGGAGATCACCAACACCCTATCAGTGTACGTGTACATATTTTCACTGTGCACCTTTAAAACTTAATCGTGCACCTCTGAACACAAGCACAGCTTTGTGCTGACTCTCCACAGACTGAGCCTGACTCAGTAAAGCACTCTAAAGACTAAAGCACTGCCCTTCAAGAAAAAAGAAAATGGCCAAAAATGGCAAGAAGACAGAGAGGAGACATTAGACCATCACACGGGAGCAGCTGCTGCCCAGGAGCTTGTACTTCTCACCCCCCAAAACAGAGAGAAAATGAGGAAGAGCTTTTAGAACTTAGAAAACCATGACAGGGAGTAAAGACCCAGCACTGGGTCAGAAGACACGTCTACAGCACGCAGCAAGGACTAACAAAGAGCATGGAAAGAGTAAATGAGGGAAGAGAAGGAACTGGAGCCACTGTGGAGAGGGCTTAGAGCCTGAAGGTGCCTACCAGGAAGGCTGATGGCCGGAGCTTCATCCCCAGGACCAACATGGAAAGAGAACTGATCCTGCAGCTGACCTTTAACTTGCTCTTGCATGCTGTAGCATGAGTACATTTACACACACACACACACACACACACACACAGACACTGAGCACATCTACACCTTCACATGAATACATTGAGCAAACACACACACACACACACACACACACACTAAATAAATACAAATTTTTATTTTAAAACTGGGAGAACTAGTCCATGAAGCCCATTGCAAAGTAATGGGTCGTAGACCTTTGGGCTTTGGAACGTGAGGCCCGATTGTCATAAGTAGATGCTAAGAGCAGGATTTGAAAAGTTGTAGCTCAGTTTCAGGGCTGGAACGTGAAGACCCACTGCCCTCGATCCTCTGCAGGAGCATCATGCCTCCCCACTGTGCTAGACTGAGCTGGATCCGCTGACATTCAGAACTTGAATACTTTTTTCTTCCTTAGGTGGATTCTGTCAGGTATCTTGGCCACAGGGTGCCTAAGCAACTGGTGCAGACATCCCAGACCGAAACTCCAAATTATCCCTTCTGTAGCCCACAGCCCACATGCACTAGTATGCCAATCACTGGGAACCCCTGGCTGAGGTGTTACTTTCTCTGACTCTTTTCCCCTCTGCAAAATCAACCTCCAATACTTGTTAAAATTAACATTTAAAAAATATAGTCAGAGAAAATGCACAGGTATAACCCCAGTCAATATTTGGCTAGGCACGAGGGAGTTCTTGGCAAGAGCCTGGCCCTATGCAAGTTCTTGGAGCAGGACATCATGGATTTAAAGAGAGTGAGGGTTCTACCCTCCAGGGGCCAGATTCCGTGGCATCCTAGAAAAGATGCTAGACACCCATATGCTCCAGCAGAGAGTGTTTAGACGGATGAGCAGTTGGACTGTGTGCAGTTAGTTTTGGCTGCTGAGGAAGAGCTAGCAATGGGCCAGTAGAGAGGATGAGCTAATGGGCTGTAGCACTGAGCAAACGGAGTTGAGCCTGAGAGACAGAATGTCTTTCTTGCTCTGGATCACACAGCACTGAGATGGAGAACAAGGCTGTGCAGTGAGAGATGTGGACTCTGCTCCCGTCCCCTTTGCATCTCTCTTGACATGGATGAAACAGGTAGTGTCATCCTCCTACTTCTTAGAGACAACTAAGGACTCCGAAAGATGATGTCAGCAAGCAGCCAAGTTCAGTTACACAGCATTTGATCCAAATTGAGCAGCTGTCCTTCTGTGTAGTGTACAGCAGGAATTTATCACAGTGGAATATTATTAGCCATGAAAAGAAATGCAGTTCTAATAAAAGCTATACCGTGACAAACCTGGAAACCTTAAGGGAAGTGAGACATATCACTGTAGCATTCTCTTTTATGACGTCTTCACCATGGGGTCAAAGCAGATTGGGGTGTGGGGCCTGGAGGAGGGAAGAGTTGGAGGATATTTGTGTAGTGGTCACAGGACTTCCTTTTGGGTGATGACAATGTCCTGGAACAGGTAGGGGTTGGCTGTATAACGCTTGATTGTTCCATATTTCATCTCGAGTACAATAGCAATGTAAAGGAAAGTTTTCACAAGCCCTGGTGATGGGAAGACCAGTACTTCAGAACACTATGACCTGCTACTGCCTGCTGAGGTAGTGACTGGTTTCAGATTATCGTCTCTCTCTTGATGAGGGTTGGTATCTAGGTCATGGAGTACACAAAGGGCAAGGTCAGCTGAGTCTGAGATGGATGGGACAGTGGCAAGCAGGTGAGGCTGACCTGTATAACCCATGTATACGGCTCTGTATAGCTGTATACCCCATGCAGACAGTCAGTGGCTGATTCTTACCCCATCAGTCTTGCATCTTGTTTAAGCATACAGATAGACTAATAAGAAACATCTCTCTCTTGGTTGCACCCTATCCCAGCCACCTAGAGCTTTGGGTGACTGGACCCCACTCAGTGTATATTCAGAGAGACACTCCCTGCCTCTGAAGGGAATGGGGAATTTCCTTAGTGCCACTTACCTGACTCTTTGAATGTCTGCTGTCCTGTTGTTTCTGCCTCAGAAGATTCTGGAAGGGGTTTTGTTGTTATTTGTTTATTTGTTTTTGTCACTAGGTAGAGAGGGTTTTTTTTTTTCCTTCTCTTGTTTTGTATCTGTTCAGGCACCTGGGTGGGGGAAGCCAGGATGGGAGGGATGTGTCTGGAGTAGAGAAGGTGTGGGAAAGGAGAGAGGGTTTGTCCTTTAGGTCTATGGTGGGGTTGTTTGCTTTCCAGACTCCAGCTCTGAAGCTACTGATAATACTGGGGCACATTGCTGTTTTTCTAAGAAGCATATAGGACCTGGAGCTCCTTGGGCCACATCCCTTCAGTATATGACAGTTCAGGGGATGGGAGTAGGAGTGGAGAAAAGGTGTGGCTGTGTCGTGAAGCACCTACTCTTTCACTGCAGAAGGGTCTTTGCTATCAGGGTCTGCAGTGTAAGACATCTTATGTTAGGTAAGTACATGGATAGTGGGAAGCCTCTAGGTTGTCTTGGCGCACAGGACTAAGAGATAATTTGTATAATTTTAACTGTTTTCCAGGGCCTAGCAGAATCCCTTTTACAATTCAATTGATACACTGTCTGTAGCAGGTTTCTTCCTCACAGGGGCAAAGAGGGAACCTTCTTTCTTGCTCTGAAGTCTCACTAACAGAGATTCAGACAAGGCTGTGTCTGGCTACAGAGGCTATGCTCACACAAAGCCTTTGAGCCATCCCACTTGGGATAATGAGGCGTGTCCTGCATTTATCTGGACAGTTCTTAGTCTCACACTCAGGAAAGTTCTGTGGTTTACAGTATGACATCTTAGTCAGCAAGGTTTGGGGTGGTTTTCAGCTAGATTATCTCCCACCAGGTTACATGGCTGGGACACCATATGTGGGCATGGGGGCCACCAGAGCTGCCATCCTAGGAGAGCCAGTGCTTTGGAGTCACCCCACACCAGTTCCTTTTCCTTGACCATGCTCACTGAGAATATCATGAGTGTGTGCACGTGTATGTCTCTGACCCCTCAACCCTCAGCTTGCCAGCCATTTATCAACTGCTTAGGGACTTGCCTGAATTATGACAAAAATCGTAAGAGCCCAACAGACAGGCTTTCTTGTTAGTGGCTCTGGGTGTGGTGGCACACATCTTTAATCTCAGCACTTGGGGATAGAGGCAGGCCTCTGTGAGGTCCAGGCCAGCCTGGTCTAGGAGTTGAGCCTAGCCAGAGAAATCCCTTCTTGAAAAACAAAACAAAACAAAACAAAACAAACAAAACAAAACAAAACAAAAGAATGTTGGCGGTGTCCGCCAACATATGGGCCTCATGTGTCTAAGGGTGTGTGTAGATGCTGTCACTGTCACGGTGTCAGAAGGTGGGTAGGATATGCCTGTAAAAGGGTCACAGAACTGGCTAGACACTGAACATTTTGATGATCCAGCTTGCATCTCCAGTCCCTGTGATCTGTGGGTGGGTATAACCTAGGTGTGCTCTGATGCAGGGAGCCCAGGTGGCTGCTCCTCAGAAGGAGTGTGTGTGACTCATAGTTCCTTTGTCATTCTGCAGTAGGAAAGCAGGCTCCTGTCAGCTCGCTGCCTGGAGTCCAGCCCTGCATTGTGACACCAGGAAGGCAGTGCGAGCTGAGTACCTGTATCCCATGTGTGTGGGACCAGAAGAGTTTCAGCTTGATAGACTTAAACATCTGAGTAGCTTTTGGATAGGGATGTCGAGCCTGAAATGCCTACCGTGAAATGCATTGCAGGGACTCGAGGTGATGCTAACAAAGATATGTGCTGCAGAATAAACATGCAGGGGCTAAAACTGGGTTTCTGCTGTTAGTGCACAGTGGCAGCACCTGCAGGAGACGTTGGGTGGTTGCGTGGCCTGTGACTAATGCTTCTCTGGTTTCTTCTGTATTGTTTTCTTCTTCGCTCAGTATTGATCCTGCAGAAAGTGGAGAATGGAGACCTGAGTAACAAGATTCTGAAGATCACCGACTTTGGGCTGGCACGGGAATGGCACCGGACCACCAAGATGAGTGCGGCGGGAACATACGCTTGGATGGCACCTGAAGTCATCCGTGCTTCCATGTTTTCCAAAGGCAGTGACGTGTGGAGGTAAGGTGCAGCCTCCAAGTTCCCAGGTCTGTTTTGCCTGCACATTTCAGGACTGGGAATTGAGATTACAGGACCCAAGGCTCTCCAAGTAGGTCTGTGTGACCTCTCAGAGCAGTCTACTGATTTCCGTGTTGCTAGGGGATGCTATGGTAGTTGCAGGCACTTCTTGGAGTAGATAGCTTCTCAGAAAAGCTCTGCAGATTCCGGGACCACCTTGTACTTCCATCACTGACCTGCAGGGTGGGGAATCATCTCTACTGTCAAGTATCAATTCAAGGGTCACAAGGACGTAGCTCTAAAAAAAAATCATGTAGCTATTGAAGGAAGATGAACAACTCTAGGATAGACTTTGTTCTGTCTGAAGGACAGCAGTGATGCCTTCACATAAAGGAGAAAAGTCATCACTGCACCTCAGTCTAGGACCAGTGCTTCCTGGCATGTGGCCGAGTGAGCGTGTGTGTGTGTGTGTGTGTGTGTGTGTTGTGTATGCTTCTGTATTTGTGTATTTCTACCCTTTACAGTATGTAAGTCAGTACTTTTTAGCATCTATAAAACTAACTTTAGGATTGGGATGTGACTCAATGGGTAGATTATCTGCCTGGCGTGCACAGGACCCTAGATGCAGAAAATTAGGTGTGATGGTGTGGGTATGTAACCCTGGTATTCAAGAGGTGGAGGCAGGAGGATCAGAAGTTCAGCTGGTCAAGGCCAGCCTGGGTACATGAGACCATGTCTCTTAAAAACAAAAACAAAACCCAACTAAATCTATATAAGCGTCAATAAATTAGTGAGTGACTTGAGCATCAGTCACCACATTTTCCGGCTTCCTGCACTGCTATAACACGTTTCCACACACCAGAGGATTGAAACCCATAGAGCTTTATTCTTTCATAGCTCTGGAGGCCAAAAGTATGAAACAGGTACAGCAGGCTCCATCCTAAAGATCCTAGAGGAGATCCAGTCCACATATAGATTCTAAATTCTATAACATCAACAGGTATCTTTAGGGCCATCATTCAACCCACTGCAATCACTATTTCTAAAGGACATTTGTAACCTCAGAGAAAGTGCATGCCTCCTGCTCGTCTCTCTCCCAGCCTGACCTTCTCTGCCTCTGGATCAGCCGCTCTCTGCCGTCACTCAGTGGAACGGCAGGACTCCTGTTCCTCTGTCACTCACAGCTTACATTTAACAGGTTGTGTACAGGTCCATCCATGTGGTAGTTCATTAGAAATTCATTCTTTGTATGGCTTTTTAGTATCCAGGACACAGGCAGGCCATGATTGTTTATTCAGTCATTCACTATGTGATAGATAGTGAGTGGTTCTTACTTTGGTGAATGCTATGAACAAGGCTGCTGTGGAAGACACACAGATCCTTTTGTGACCATACATTTTCCATTCACTTGAGCGTGCACCTTAATTGCATGAAGTCAAGCGATTAACTATATGTGTAACTTTTTGAGGGCCTAGAAAATTGTTCTGGTCACAGATGCTCTGTGTAAATGCCGTTGGTCCAAGACTAACTCTGGTACTTCCATGTACCACTTGGCGCTGCTGTTTTAGTTACAGCCATCCTCATCTGTGAAGCAGGGTTTCACTGTGTCGTTAATCTGCATTTCCTGAATGACTGTTCACTGAAAATTGTATGTCTCCCCAGGAGATGTGTCTATTCAACTTTTTTGCCAATTAAAAACTGGATTATCTCATGTTATTTTTGAGTTTTAAAATATTTCAGTATTACATATATATTTAATATGTGATTTTAAAATATTTTTTCCACTCTGTTTTTTGGATAACTCTCAGTAGCATTCTTTGAACTGCTCATGTTTCTTGGTTTTCTCTTATCACCTGACTTTTGGTGTTATAAGAATGCATGGCCTCAACCAAGGCTGTGAAGAGTCTTAGCTCTGCTTCCTTCTAAGTATTTTGTAATATTGATTCTTACCCTCGGGTTTCCGATCCACGTTGATTTGATTTTCTATGTGGTGTGAAGCGGAGACCAAACTATATTTTCATGTCTGTTCGTTTATATCAGGACCATGCATTGACGAGACTGTTCTCTTCCCACTGAAACAGTCATCTCTGTCAGAAACGGCTCATGAGGAATGCGAGGGTTTAATCCAGGTTCACAGTTCTCTGTTAACATGTTTGTGTCTGCACATAAGGCAATATTACCCTTTCTTGATTACTATCCGGCTTTGTAGTAAGTTTTGAAGTTAGGGTATGAGAGTCCTCCAGTTTTGCCTTTTTAAAATTGTTTTCATATTCTGAGACCACTGCCATTCTTTATAAATCTTAACATCATTTTGTTAGTAAGCAACTGAGATTTTTTCCTTGCTTTAAAACTGGTTCCATACAGCTCAGGCTGGCTTCAGAGTAGACATATGGTCCAGGACGCTTTTGACCTCCCCGTCCTCATGCTTTCATATTCCCAAGTACTGGAATTATAGGTGTCACCATCTAGGATGACACCTAAGACTTTCAGAAGAATTGTGGTTACTCTGTGAATTATTGGGTGTATGTGTGGACACTGTAGTATCTATGTTTTCCAATCCATAAATGTGAGATAGATACTCTCATTCTTTAATTTCCTTCAGATGTTGTTTTGCACTCACTCTCCGTATGCTAGGTGCAGAATGAAGTGTTGCTGGGGAATACGTTTTCCTCCTTGTGAGGTGTTTGACCCGATAGGCAGCTGCTATAGATCTGTCAAAATGGCAGTCTATTACAGCTGACACTCACAGTGTCTTACCACACACTAGTGAGGTCGATGCTAATACGGCCTTGTTTGATGTATTAATTAACCTGATATCATAAGGAGACCAATTGATGTGGACACTTACATCAAAGAACTGTATTTCTGCTTCAGGGAGTAGTCCAGGTGGTCCAATCTGGCAGAATGGCTGTGCCCATATGACCCAGGTTCTCCAGGTTCCCTCGCTGTCCTTCTCCTAGTGGTTTAATGTGAGCTGCAGTTACTTCTGCATTACAGTCTGCAGGAAAGGAGACCAGGCTGACTGATGCCCACAAGCTGGTCTTTGCTTTGGGGACAGTCTGCATGTTGCACACAGCTCCTCTGTCCCATAGTCTGCACTTGCTTATTATCCACTTGACCCTGAAGAGACGCCAAATGTGGTTTTAGCTACTGTGTGTCCAACTACGATTGTCTTGGAAATAGGGAGAAAGTGATTAGAAGAGATATCTCTGCCCCACCCCTTAGTCACAGAAACTGGGCACTCTCTTGGTTCCCTTACCTCTCCTCACAGGATAACATGTTTATTATGCTGCCTTGCTTCTCTCAGGTTCTGTTCTTTGCTTCTGGTGATGATAGGATGTGTACAGAATCTTACCAGGTTCCATGCCTGTTCTTAGTAGGAAGGGAGTGTGAACACCTGATTTAGGGCACTGCAGGGGCCTTTTTTCAATGAGGGAATAGGCACAGCCATTCTGCCAGCTTGGGCCGCCAGGACTACTCCTCTTCTTCCTCCTCCACTCTCAAGCCTCCTGGTGGAGCAGAACACAGATGGTCCAGCAAGCCTGGTGTGGACAAGCTTCCCTCATTGATGCTCTGGAGGTAGAGCCCTGACTCCTCCCTCTTGCAGGTGGCCTGAGACATCTTCACAGGCCTAGTGGGAAAGCATTAAAGATGGGTTGCCAGGACAGACACAGAGCACACTCTACATTTAGGGCTAAGATCCTGATCATTGCGTAGCCGGAGGACAGGTCTGTGGACCACTAGGCTTTGTTTCCTATGTGGGAACAGGCATTGTACTGAACGCAGTCAGCTGAGGATGGGAGTGGCTCTGACCCAGGAGTCGGGCTCTTTGAGTTCTTGGTAAAACTTCTAAGTGTGACTGCTGTCTTAGGTAGGTCACAATCAAGGTTTGCTAGAAGTTTAGTTTCTCTTTATTTCCCACCCTGTCCTGTTCCTCCTTCATTCACACTCAACCTGCTGGGCGTGGAAGCCAAAGCCACAGCCTGCATGTGCTGGGCAGATACTTTACCACGGGACCACAGCCTCAACTCCACTAGTGTAAATCTTGGCAGTGTTCAGGCATTGTGGTAGCACACTCAGTGTAGGCTATAGGAGAATCTGACCGCGTACACTCACTCCCACAGGAACCCAACAACTCACATGCCCTTTTCCCCCTAGAGTTTCAAACATGAGTACTGTAGTTACATCCTTTCCACCCCTCCCTCTCCATGTTCACCTCCTCCCACACCCCTCCCACTTCCTCTCAATTTATGACCTCTTTTAAAATTGTTATTGTCTTATGCACACCACATGCTGAGTTCATTAGTGTTGCTTGTACATGCATGTGTTCAGGGCTGGCCTCTGGGCCTGGAGAACCCATCTGGGGATGCATCCCTGAAGAAAGCCAGTTTTTCCTCATTTGGCAGACACTGATTGACTGCAGCTCTTCATCTGGGAGTGAGGCCGAGGAGGTTCTCCCCGTCTACTAGGCACATCAACTGGTGTCATTATGCAAGTCTTGTTTAGGCAACCACATTGTTAGGCCCTCACAGGTGTGGCTTCCCTGTCATGTCTACAACATACTCTCTAGCAGCAGGGCTCCTGGTCCTTTGACTAAGAATTTTTCTGCCTCCTTCTTCACAGTTTCCTATGAGTCTTAGGTTCGGGGTTGTATTGAGATGCACGTGGGGTTGGACCCTCCATAGTCACTACTCTGCATTCTGATTAGATCTCTGTAATGGTCTCCATCTGTTGCAAAACCAAGATTCTTTGATGAAAGGTGAGAGCTGCAGTTCCCTGTTTCTGGACACCTGTTAACCTGAGTGAGAGTCCTGAGAATGTGAGGATCAAAAGCTGTATTACTCTGATTCCGCCCCTTTAGGAACAAGCAACCACAGTGCATGGCAGTCAAGATTCAGGAAGCCCTGGCGGGGTTACCAAGTATCAGATGTTCTTACCAGCTACCAGCTAAAATCCAGGTCTTAGAGAGATAAGACAAATCCAACAGCTGGCGTGCCCCGCCATGATTCATAAAGTGACAGTATCTAGATGCCTTAATAGAGTAAAGCCAGGATGGCTAGATTACACCCAAGGGGCCATTTGTAGGCCCCCAAACCCCATGCCCTGGCATGTAGGCTGGTGCATTGTTTGCAGTCATGCTAGGTACTTAGGAGTGCACTTGAGAGCAGACTGCTCACCCGTCTTTAGTGCTGAGCCTTACCTCAGAGCTCTGACACCTCTTCCCATAGGAGCAAGAATTAGCTCAAAGGCCTTTTCCCACACTGGTTTGGTTAGGGTTCTCTGTGCTCTAATATGTCTGTCGTGGCTTACTCTGTATCCTAGTCTTGTCTTTTCTGTGTCTCTCACAAATTTCTGTGTGCAAGATCTCTGTCTTATATCCTGTTTTCCAATGTCTGGAGCTTGAGGTTTATGTAGACCACCAAACCCATCCAAATGTTCACTTTCTGTACTTGCCAAGAGCTGCTCATACTTGCCTACATCCTTGTGTGGATTCAGGATGATGTTGTAAAATGCTGTAGTCCCTACACATGCAAAGTATCCTGAAGGGTCTGGGTGTGGTGGTGAAACCTTTAATCTCAGCACTTGGGAAGCAAAGCCAGGTGAATTCTTGAGTTTGAGGCCAGCCTGCTCTACAGAACAAGTTCAAGGAAAAACAAGGGCTACACAGAGAAACCCTGTCTTGAAAACAAAGAAACAACAACAACGAAACACAGGAAAGCAGTGTGATAGGTTTGGCAGAGGGGCACAGTGGCAGAGGAGCACGGTGGCAGAGGAGCATGGTGGCAGGAGCACGGTGGCAGATGAGCACGGTGGCAGAGGGGCATGGTGGCAGAGGAACACAGTGGCAGAGGAACATGGTGGCAGGAGCATGGTGGCAGAGGAGCACGGTGGCAGAGGAACACGGTGGCAGAGGAGCACGGTGGCAGGAACACGGTGGCAGAGGAGCACGGTGGCAGAGGGGCACGGTGGCAGAGAAGCACGGTGGCAGGGGCACGGTGGCAGAGGAGCATGGTGGCAGAGGAGCATGGTGGCAGAGGGGCACGGTGGCAGGAGCATGGTGGCAGAGAGGCACGGTGGCAGGGGGGGACGGTGGAGAGGGGCTGGTGGAGGGGGGGCCGGGGGGAGAGGGGCCCCCGGGGGCCCCGGGGGGAAGGGTTTGGCAAAACAGGGGGCGAGGAGCACGGTGGCAGAGGGGCAGGGGGAGGGGGGGCACGGTGGGAGAGGGGCAGGTGGCGAGGGGAGGGGGCAAGGGGACGGGGGGAAAGGGGAGCATTGGCAGAGGGGCCGGTGGGGGGGGGGGCAGAGGGCCCCCGGTGGCGGGGGCCCGGGGGGGAAGGAGCATGGTGGCGAGGAGCCGGTGGCAGGGGAAACCGGGGCGGGAAAACGGGTTGGCCAGGAGCAGGTGGGGGAGGGGAAGGGGGCACGGTGGAGGGGAAAAAAAGGTGGGGCGGGGAAAGGGGCCAGGGGGGGGTGGCAAAGGGAGGGGGGGGGGGGGGGGGGGCCCCCCCCCCCCCCCCCCCCCCCCCCTTTAAACCCCCCCCCCCCCCCCCCAAACCCCCCCCAAAAACTTTTAAAAACCCCCCCCCCCCCCCCGGGGGCCCCCCCCCTCCCCCCCAAAAACCCCCCCCCCGCCCCCCCCAACCCAAACCCCCCCTTTCCCCGGGCCCCGGCCCCCCAAAACCCCCCCCCAAAAACCCCCCAAAACCCCCAATTTTCCCCAAACCCCCCAAAACCCCCCAAAACCCCCCCGGGGCAAACCTAAAACCCCAAAAACCCCCCCCCCCCCCAAAACCCCCCCCCCCCAAACTTTCCCCCCCCACCCCCCCCCCCCCCCCCTAAAACCCCAACCCCTTCCCCCCCCCCAAACCCCCGGGGCCCCTTTCAAACCCCCCCCCCCCCCCAAACCCCCAAATACGGGCCCCCCCGGCCCCCCCACCCCCCCCGGGGAAAACCCCCCCCCAACCCCCCCCCCAACCCCCCCCCCCAACCCCCCCCCTCCCCCCCCCGGGGGGGGAGCCACCCCCCCCCCCCCCCCCCCCCCCCCCCCCCCCCAAACCCCCCCCCAACCCCCCCCTTTTCCCCCAACCCCCCCTTCAAACCCCCCCTCCCCCCCCCCCCCCCCCCCCCCCCAAACCCCCCAAAAAACCCCCCCCTTCCCCCCCCTTCCCAAACCCCCCCCCCCCCCAAAACCTTTCCCCCCCCCACCCCCAACCAACCCAAAAACCCCCCCCCCCCCCAAACCCTCCCCCCCCCCTTCCCAAACCCCCCCCCCCCCCCCCCCCCCTAAAACCCCCCCCCAAATCCCCCCCCCCCCCAGGTGGGGGGGAGGTGGGGGGGCCCCCACGGGGGGCAGAGGGGGGGGGGAGGGGGGGGCGGGGGGGAAAACCCCGGGGGGCGGGGCCCGGTGGCAAAAACCGGTGGCAGAGGGCACGTGGCAGGAGCACAGTGGGGAGCACAGGGTAAGTATTGCCTAGCTGTAAAAAGCCCGGGGGTTTTTGGTCTATGCATGTGAAGCTAAAAAGAAGGTCTAGTTTTGGCACAAATTTAAAAACCCGAAGACGGAGAGGAGAGGATTTTTTAAACAGCCTGGGAAAATTAGAAGGCCTTTAAAAAAAGTATCCCTATAAATACTTTTACTTTTTTTGGGGTTTAAAAAAAATTTTTAAAAAAAAAATTTTTAAAATTTTATATATATGAGTGCTTGCCTGGATGTATGTATATGTGTGTTGTGTACCACACATGTATATGTGTGTGCCTGGTGCTCACAGAGGTGAGAAGGGGGTGTCAGATCCCTTGGAACTAGAGTTACAGTTGCAGAGTTCTCTGCAAGAGTAACAAGTGTTCATAGCCACTGAGAAATCCTTCCAGATCCTCCATCACCACCACCACCATCACCACCACTGTCATCATAACCACCATCTAATTAATATGGCCCTTGTAGCTGGACAGTGTTGAGGAGCATTCCGATACATTTGAGGTCTGTGTGGCAAGTACGAGGAGAGCCTTCTTCCTTCCGGGTGTTCAGAGCTGTTTTCTCCGCCTAACTGATTCCTGGAAGGACAGAACGCTGTGTGGCGTTTCCCGGTTGCGATTGCAGATCCATAGACTAATTCTTCCATTAAGCTTTGTGCTTCACATTCCCTGACTCCAAGATGAAGAACTGTTTTTATGAACTTGTAGATAGGGAGACACAGAAGTTCTCGGAGCTAGTGTGCTGCTTTTCTCTGCTGACCCAGTCCGCCCTGTAGAACTTCCCCCACAGACCCAGACAGAGGCCTCGTGAAGGTCCTACTTGTACTATCTAGAGTCAGAAATTTATTTAACCTATTAGACACTTAAAGAAATCTCTTGCAGGAGCAAAATCCATATTGAGTAGATACTCACTGGTTTTTCTAAAGCTAAAAAAAAATGTATCTGTGACAAAAGTTGTCTAAAAATAGAGAGATTCTGTTTAGGAGAGTCTCTTGCAGGCTTCTTTCCTTCACAATAGCAGTCAGTCATGGTGGTGCGCACCTGTAATCCTCGCTCTGGGGAGGCTGAGATAAGGGGATTAGGAGGTCCAGACCAAGGCTAAGCTACAGAGTGAGACCTTGCTTTAAAATAATAAATTGCTGTGGCCACTGAATGCTTATTTTCTCTCTTAAAGACTCACGGGATTTCACAACAACTTCTGAGACTAACGGTGTTGCTTTCTACAGAGGAGGGAGTAGAGGCTCAGAGCAATGCAGCGATTTGCGCGTGGCTTCATAGCTAGGGCGTGAGGAACAGATGATGCAGGCAGAGGTGCCTGGAGCCAGAGCCTTTGCTTTGGCCTAGTAGGTGTTGTGCTTCCCTTCATGTCAGTGTGTCTGCTTCATTGTTTTTCTATGGCTCGAAGATAGTGTGGCATGCCTGGAGAACCTCGGTAGCTACTTTGGTGAGGAAGTCGCTGCTATTTCTTACAGAGTTTCTGACCTGTTTCTCTCTCCAGCTATGGAGTACTGCTTTGGGAACTGTTGACTGGTGAGGTGCCCTTCCGGGGCATTGATGGCTTAGCAGTGGCTTACGGTGTGGCTATGAACAAACTTGCCCTTCCTATCCCTTCTACGTGTCCAGAGCCTTTTGCCAAACTCATGGAAGGTAAGTAACTCCTGACTGGAGGAAAGCTGGTGGCTGTTAACCTTTACACAGCACTTGGAAGACATTTCCCAATGTCATGAGATCTGCTGCAGGAAAAGGAGATGAAGTATTAGCCACCCAGGGGAAGAATTGGGAGAGCTGTTTCTAGACACTGGCCACACCCTGCTAAAGCAGGTTTCTTTCTGCACTGACTATAGAAATTTGTAAATAAACCTGCTATCTTGCATTCCAGAATCATATTGTGTAATACAAAATAGGCTACAGTGGCAATTCTTCCTAGACCTGAGTATCTTGTGTGTTGAAGGTTGTCTGGAAGCAAAGGGACTCTAAGGTCACTGAGTCAAAAACATGATTTTGTGAGAAATGCAAAGCTAGGCAAAGTGGAGAGGGAAAGCGCCTACTGTGTGGTGGCAGCTGGTAGGCTCACTCCCTCTGACTCATCCTGATGTCCTCTTTGCTCCCACTGAGCTGTGGGGATGGTAGCTTGTGTACGTGTAAGAATTTGGGGCACAGTCACCCATGGTCCACTTGAACTGTATGTACG
Organism: Mastomys natalensis; assembly: GCA_021653895.1. Taxonomy (NCBI): domain Eukaryota; kingdom Metazoa; phylum Chordata; class Mammalia; order Rodentia; family Muridae; genus Mastomys; species Mastomys natalensis. The sequence goes on along the minus strand of JAJTUV010000973.1, from coordinate 1,389,291 downwards.
TTGTCATAAGCTGGCTGCAGTGGCAAGGACGGGAGGGAAGCTTCGGATTTTGTTTTGTTTTGTTTTGTTTGTTTGTTTGTTTTGTTTTGTTTTGTTTTGTTTTTGCTTTCCTTGTGAATGCTCAACAGTGTTCAGGACAGTGTCTGACTTCTGGTTTCCTCTCTTTATGTTATGACAGTGGACAGTATGCTTTCCTGCTAGGGGTTCCCTAAATTCAGGGCTCTATTTTCTAGAAGGAGAAATTGAGGCTGTTTTCTGGTGAGGGGGGCATGCAGTATCATGAGGCTTCTGTTCCCCTCTGCCTGCTCACATTTCCTCTTTCTTCTTGTTTCCATTCAGACTGCTGGAATCCCGACCCCCACTCACGTCCATCTTTCACTAGTATCCTGGACCAGTTAATGACTATAGAAGAGTCCGGTTTCTTTGAGATGCCCAAGGACTCCTTCCACTGCCTGCAGGACGACTGGAAACATGAGATTCAGGAGATGTTTGACCAACTCAGGGCCAAAGAAAAGGTAGCGAGGCGGGGATGGCAGGTCTTGTCTTAGCAGAGATGCTTCTCTGAAGTATCTGGACTCAGGGTGCCAACCACTGGCACTAGTACCACCTTCCTGCCATCTGCTTGACTGTCCACACCACAGGATAGGAGCCTGGAACTGGCATTTTCGTGACTGTGGAAAGCGTTCTAAGCTCAAATCATTTGGGAATTTCAGCACCTCTTGGGTTGCTGGAGTCTACTTTTAGTTCCGTAGTCATTCCCCAGTGGCCCTCTCTTTTTCTGTGATATGACTCTAGCAATCAATGTCCATACAAATATAACCAATTATGTACAATTTTATGCCCTGCGATGTCTGGATAGGGCCAAATCTGGGGCCTGAGAGATGGTCATATAGTCTTGGTTAATTTCTTTTTTCTGTTCTCACTCTGTACTCTAGAAACTTGGGGACTTAATAGTAATATAATAGCCAGGCATGGTGGCACAACATGCTTATAGTCTCAACCCTCAGGAGGCTGAGGAAGGAGGGTTGTAAGTTTGAGACCAGGGCTAAAAAGTGAGTTCAAGAGTAGCCTGGGCTATAGTGTGAAACCCTGTCTCAAAGGGTTAAATGAATAAGTAATTATCAATGTGATAATAATGAAATCTAAAACTGTATATGATTCATTGTTGCTGTTTTGTTTCCACTTGAAAAGTGTAGTGAAGCTTTTGGTCCTGTTAGTATGACAGCAAGTAGCCGGGCAGTGGTGGCGCACGCCTTTAATCCCAGCACTTGGGAGGCAGAGGCAGGCGGATTTCTGATTTCAAGGCCAGCCTGGTCTACAGAGTGAGTTCCAGGACAGCCGGGGCTATACAGAGAAACCTTGTCTCAGAAAAAACAAAAACAAAAACAACATAAAGATAGTGTGTGGGGCCTGTAATTGTTCCCATCTTGAAGCTGAGGTCCAGGGGCGTCCACCTTCATGGAGCTAGTAAGAGGAGACTGTGAGCCTGGGCCATTGGAGTCTAAGCCCTTTCTGCAATATCTTTGTTGTCCCCTACACAAATGGTTTAAAAATAATTTCTGAATCTAATTAAGAGAGATTAGTCTCCTTTGGAGCCCAGTGATCCTAAGCTGTTGGGAGGTCATTGACATGCTGTAGTGGCTGGGGTGGCAGGGCGGGGAGGCTGACAGTGGGCGACTCTCTAGGGGTCTGTCTGGTACAGCCATTGATAGCATCCTATCACAGCTACTCTTCCAGCTAGGAGGACTTCCACTGTGGCTAGCTTTTGTAAAGATTGCTCAGTAAAGTCATAACGTAATTTATAAATTACACAACCAGTAGGAAAAATGAAAATTGGATCTAGTCAATAAGTAGTTATAGTAAGCCCCTCTCCTTTATAGTTTTGCTTTCTGTGGCTTGACTTAACCACTGTCAACCACAGTCTGAAAATATTAAATGGAACATTGAAGAAATGAACAGTTTCGTGTTTTAAAGTGCATGCTGTAAGCATCATGAGACAGTCTTGCTCTGTCCTTCCTGGGGACAGTTGTCTTCCTCACACTTGGACACTACCACATAGTATTTCTTGTCGGCTATGGTGATAAGGCAACTCTGTGTTTAGGTAACAGTATCTTATTTAATAAATGTTCCAAAGGACAAGAGTAGTAATGTCGGTGACTTTAGGGTAATATATCGTTATTATTATACTATATATATTAATATACTATAATTGATTTCTTACAATGCCTAATTTATAGATTAACTTTTATGATGGAGGTATTTTAGAGGAAGACACATAATACGCGGAGAGTTCAGAGGAATCCAGGGTTTCAAACATTCCCTGTTGGTCTTGGACACAGTCCCCAAGGGTAAGGAGGTGCTAGAGGTCTAGGAAGAGTCAGCCTGTGCCTCTAGGCTTGCTCTGTGGCATTAGCCTCTCTAGTTGTATTCACAGTATGCTTGTGCTACATTTTCCTTTCACCCGGTGCTGAACATCTCTCTCTCTCCTGGGCACCACAGCAGAGCTCTCCGGGTTGTCTCCTTTCTGCACGAGACCCACCCTTCTCTCTACTGCCTCCCTGTCTGTAGGAGCTCCGAACCTGGGAGGAGGAGCTGACACGGGCTGCGCTCCAGCAGAAGAACCAGGAGGAACTGCTTCGGCGGAGGGAGCAGGAGCTGGCTGAGCGGGAGATCGACATCCTGGAACGAGAGCTCAATATCATTATCCACCAACTGTGCCAGGAGAAGCCCCGGGTGAAGAAACGCAAGGGCAAGTTCAGGAAGAGTCGCCTGAAGCTCAAGGACGGCAACCGCATCAGCCTCCCCTCTGGTCAGTGGCAGAGAGAAAGACCGGGGCTGCTGTGGCAGGGGTTTGTGGGAGTTAGACTGGGCTTGGAAACACAGACCACGGCTCCTAAAGGAAAGCCTGTTGGGATGGGCCGTCTTGCTCAGTGGGTTTTCTGGGGAACTGTTCATTGGAGAAGAATGAGTACTATTGGGGTGAAGGGATTCTCAGGTGTTCCTAGATGAGAACCCTGAATCCTGAAAAGAAGTTTGTCTCAAGTTTCTTTTCACAGTTCTCAGTGTATCTAATATTAGGTTAATAAGTAAACATTCCTAGCATAAGATTTTCATACAGCCTCTCAGAAGCACATTGACTCCATAAAGGTATATTCTCAGTCCTGTTACCTGGGGGAAATGTAAAGAAATAAGAAACTGTGAGTGAGAACCTTGGTGGACTGTAATGTGCCCAAGGGGCTATGAATGTGAGTATTTCTATAGATAAAAAAAATTGTCTGTGTTCTAAATCTCTAAGGCCTTGGGAAGCAAGCTTATTAGAATTTAAGGAGCTAGAGAATGACGCAGTCAGAGTGGCAGTGGGTGATCTTTAAGCCTTGGGATGATGGCTTAGGCACCAACAAGGGAATTAAGTCATGGGATCTAGCATGTGCTCATGGGAACGTGCTCTGCTGTCCTTGTCACATGTGATTTGGTTGGGGTTTGTTTGTTTGTTTTGTTTATTCAAGTAGTCTGGTATCTTTAGGTACATGTGGAGCACTTAGGCTGTACAGGACACTGCTCTGCCCTAGCAATAGATGCGAAACTCTGGTCCGTTTGCAGGGAGACGTTAGTGTAGTAGGGAGACCTCAGTACCTCTGGCGGAGGAGGAGGGGGCTGAAGCTCAGAACTGAAGAACCAAACGTTTCCTGTTCTTCACGCTGCATCAGAACTGCCTTAAGGGTGTGTGAGAAGTGGGGTCACTTCCCCATTTCTATTGAATCCTTGTGTTTCTGTCATGACCTGATCCTTAATACCCTGCTCCACCTGTAATTTAAGAGGCATATCAGACACTCTTTATTTGGTACCAAAAAGGACACACATGGTGACAGATCACCTGAGGCATGATTTCAAGTGACATTCCCTAGAATAATCCACACAGTGACACGCACTAGAAAGCAGCTCTCAGGTTGTAATTGTACTACCTGTGTCCATTACATAGAGAGCTCTATGAGGACCGCTGTCTGTGCGTTCATCTTGTCGTGTGTCCCTTCCGGGGAAAGAGGTAGCTCTGAAAGAAAACAAAGCTTTTCAGGAGACAGAGGCCTAGCCCTCGTTTCTTAAATGAATTTGACTGTGTGGTAACCCTGACACACACGTGTTTGTGTCTCCCCAAGCAGATTTCCAGCACAAGTTCACGGTGCAGGCCTCCCCAACCATGGATAAAAGGAAGAGTCTGATCAGCAACCGGTCAAGCCCTCCCGCCAGCCCCACCATCATCCCTCGCCTACGAGCCATCCAGTGTGAGACAGTTTCTAAAACGGAAGCCACACATACCAGGGACACTTATCTCCTGCTCTGCTCAGCCACTGACTAATCCAGGCTTGTTCCAGCTGTAACTTCTGCCACCTTCCCCAACAATGTGTACACACGTGCACGTACACTTGCAGCCCTCAGCCTTCCTACTCCCTGTCCCATTGTTCACTTCTGTGCTGTTTCCTCCCGCTTTACCACACAGTTGATACCAGCACTGGGGGTTGTGAAACTTTTTAGGGAATCGCAAAGCAATTTGGAAACTGGAGTGATAGAGATACAGATTGGTGTCCACCTAAGGACCTCCATGCTGTCTGCCCTACTGGGCACCATTGCTTTCCTTCGATCTGTACTTCTCAAGCTGAGGCTTTCCAAGGCCTGGGTCTTGAGAAAACTCATCAAAGCTTTAGTGTAGGCCAAACCTGGACTAGTTTTATTTTTACTATAGTAATTGCTTTAAATATGTGTGTGTGTGCACTCGTGTGTGTGCGTGTGCGTGTGTGTGTGTGTGTGTGGTCTGTCTGCAGGTTTTGGAGATACTTATCTTACTCAACCTTTGTTATTCACAGTGACACCAGGTGAAAGTAGTAAAACCTGGGGCCGGAGCTCAGTTGTTCCAAAAGAGGAAGGGGAGGAGGAGGAGAAGAGGGCCCCAAAGAAGAAGGGCCGGACATGGGGACCAGGAACACTCGGGCAGAAAGAGCTCACGTCAGGAGATGAAGGGTAAGAGGCACATGGTGTCAATGTCTCTCTCACTCACAGACCTGCACAACATTTTAAAATATGATAGGAAATACTTTTATTTCTCTCATTTATTTTAATATGCTTGGAAAAATATACGGGTTCTGTTTTATTTTTTAAGATAGGCTAGCCTAAACTCTGTTCAAGCTTTCTATCCTCCTGCCTCCACCTCCTGAGTGCCGGAATAACAGATGTACACTACTGCCTCTAAGCTCTTCTTGACCTTTCTAGAAAGTTGTCCAGTCTCCTGAATCCTGTATTTTCTTGTAGGGCAAGAATTGTCAAGTTCTTTCTGTGAAAGACCAGATAACATTTTAGGTTTCTGAGTCTTTATGGTGACAGAGAAATATAAAAACTGCCCCAGACTCTGAGTGACACATAAGTGAATGAGCCCATGTGGCTGTGTTCCACTCAAACCTCAAAAAGACAAGTGGCAGGCGGGATTGGATTCAGTCTGCTGGCTTGCCGTCCTCTGCAGGTGTTCTTAAAGCAGCAAATAGCTCAAGAGAGGATGAAATGCAGGAAGCTGGGATAAGTGCGCTAAGACCTGAATCTTCCCCATAAACCATCTGTTCAGAGGGAAGGGAGGAAGAGCAGGACCCCTGGCACCGCCCTGGGATTACTGTGCCCCACTGGACTGCCGTGCTGCTCTCCCACTAACCACACGTTAGTGCCCTTCTAGGCAGAGGGTCTTGGTGACTTAGGTGTGCAGCGTCCTCACTTGTAGGCTGGAGGCCTGGGAGGCAAATCCTTTGCATCTCCGTTTTATATAGGCCAGGCCTCTGATTTTGCAGAGAGGGTCTTGGGCAGGGACTGAACTTCACAGGTAGCTATGGAGCTTATGCTTGCTCAACTACAAACTGGGCACAAGACTAGTACCAGCTTAAGGGTTGGCTGAGTTCCTCTTTGTGAAGTGCATCAATTAGCTGGCTCGTGGTGAACACGCGTAATTATCAGCTGATGATGGTTCCCTGCCTTCCAAGTCATCTACTAATACCCGAAGTATATATGGTTTGTATTTCGTCTAGAGTCCTTCCTGTTCTTCTGAGTGTGAGGATAGCAATCCCAGCACCATTTTCAGTGGCTTCCCATTGCTCGCTGAGTGGGGCCTCCAAACCTGTCAAACTGCCTTTGGTCATTTTTTAAGGACTAACATATGATGTTCAAACTCTCCACTCTTCATGTCTGAGCTCAAGGGAAAAAAATAACAATTAGATATATTTTAAAAAAATGGATGTATACTAACTGTCAAGTAAGGCTTTGAAATCACAAGTTGCTTTAAATAGAAAATGTACACTCATCAGACAAGCTGTTTGCCCTGTGAGTGCAGCAGCACTTATGTCCTTCATGGTCACAAACCTACAGAGCTCAGGAGAGCAGAGGGGTAAGAACCCTGCAGCCTGTCCTTCATGGCCTGGCTCTGACAAACCCAGTTACCCTGAATCACTGGCTACCTCTGACATTAGTATAAATCTAGGGTCACCCAGGCTAGCTGTGGCTCTGGTAATTAGATGTTTAACTACATTTTCAGTGAGAATGCACAGTAATGGTTTCATTGCAGCACTCACAATATAAATCACTGTAGTCTTCCTCCCTCCCCGCCCTTTCCTCATGACCTCTTCCTGTAGGTCTTTCCTCTCCTCAAAGAGGATCCTAGTGATTGTGCTGCTTCTGCTTCACTTAAAGATTTTTGCTTGTTTGTTTTGTGTTTGTCTTGATGGTAAATTAAGCTTCTTCTTCCACTACAGAATGTTAACTTTGTACTTTTCTTTCTTCTTACATAGATCTGTCCTTGCAGACTTTTGAGACAATTAAGAAGCACATGCCTTGGTTTTTTATTATTCTCAATTCTCATTGAAGAAATGAAAGTGTTTTCTAACAAGCTTGAGTCCAGTTGTCTTTGATGTCAGAAATGTTAGAGATCTCTCCATGATAATATTACTAATTTTAGTGCCTATTGAGTGAAGAAAATTTATAATGGCAAACCCCTTGAATTCAGTAAAGTGAATTCCCTCCTCCGCCACTCATCTCACAGTCATGTCTGCAGGAAACAGCAGCTCACTGTTGGCAGCTTGGGTGTTTTTAACTCACAGCCCCTTGCAGTCACCCTGGGCTGTCCAGGAACCTTTGTCCCTTACATTGGAAGGGCCTAGGCCTGAAACAGCTGCAACAGCTGCTTTTCCGGGGGTGGGTTTGCTGATTGGATAGGCAGAGCACAGCTGGCCACCTCGCTGGTCTAGCCTGGGCAGTTTGAGTATGGGAGAGGGTGAGCTGGCTGTGGTCTCTACTACATATTGCTGATTCTCTTTATTCATTGAAGATCCCCCAGAGACGGGAAAAAGCTAATGGTTTAAGTACCCCATCAGAGTCTCCACACTTCCACTTGGGGTGAGTCTGGTCTCCACTCAGCCACAGCTGTATTGGTAGCCACTGCCCTTCCATTTCCCTGTTCTCATTCCTCATCGCTGCAAGTGACGAGCTGGTTATTTTTTTAAGAGCAGTGTCCCTTGGGAAAATTGCTTGGTTGACCCACCCCAGTTGCTGGGCTGCTCCTTGCACATTGTGCCTAGAGAAGGCCTTGTGTTGTGCATCCTTGAACACTGGCTTTGATTTGCTAATCTGGGCTTCCTCAGGCCCAGTACTAGAGGAACTACCATATCAGTGCAGTGGGAAGTCCCAGGCTGTGGTGTTGGCCGATCCTCTCCAGCTCTGTGTTTTGTGCTTCAATTCACCAGTGTTTCTGCCCACACAGTTCTGAGGCCTAGGAGAAAGTTGAGCCTTCTCTCTCCCTCTGGTGGCTTCAGACCCCGAGAGTAGGCTTTAGGTGTATGGGTCTTTAGCCTTAAAAATCAAGAGTCGCCTCGGGCTGATGTGCTAGGTCTTCAGTGCCACCGTGGTATCATGTAGATTCTTCTTCAGTGCTCCCTCTGCTGCCCTCTAGGGGAAGACCAGTGCTTCCAGACTGCAGATCCCTTTGTAAGGAAACTGAGTGGGGTCCATTCTATCTCTGGAGAGTTGCTAAGTTTGCCAGATGAGCTGATGGCAGGGAGTTGAAATCAAGCCGCTGTCTTTTGTCTCCATGCCCAGATAAACTGAGGCTTGAGTACCACATAGTGTTTCCCCCATAGAGGTCTGTCCCACGTGCACTGGGTGGGTGCAGCTTTCTTGCTTGATTTTTTTTTTTTTTTCCTTTTGAAGAGTGAATGACTTTGGAAGCTTAAGCATGCGAGATAGAAGCTTGGAAGGAGAAGCTGAGAAACATTATGAGTGGAGTGGCCGGGGCCATTTCTGCTGGTTCATCTGCCCCATGCTTGCCTTGCACTGCAGGTGTTTGCATTGAAATACTTGTGATGTTCTGAGTGTATTGTGTTTGGTTCCTATGCGGTGATTGTCTTTCCTTTGAGAATGGCTCAGACAAGACCTTCCACAAGCTCAGCCCTTCCTCTTTTTGTCTGCTTGCCCACCCGCTCACTCGCTCTTTCCATGATTCCATAGCATGTGAGGGGCTGGGTTAAACCACCACTTTTCATCTCCTAGAGCATGTGCACTTGTTTGTGAACTAGGAGGGCTCAGGAAGAGTTGTCTGACCCCGAGGTTTCAGTGTGATGAAGTAGACAGACACTATCTGAACGCCCATGGAGGCCATAAGGGAAACAGCCAGTGTTGACGAGTCTCCTCCTCCTTCCTTCAGCCTCAAGTCCCTGGTAGATGGATACAAGCAGTGGTCATCCAGTGCCCCCAACCTGGGGAAGGGCCCGAGGAGTAGTCCCGCCCTGCCTGGGTTCACCAGCCTTATGGAGATAGGTAAGTAGAGCATTTGTCTTGGTTTTCTCCTGGTTTCCTTAGAGATTTCTTGGCTAGACTTCCAAAATTGTTTAAGAGGTCCTAGTACCATTATCCATAGGGTTTGTCTCATTTTTGTCTTCTGCTCTGTCTTCTCCATTTTATCAGGTTTTCCTAGACCTGTTTTTTGACTCTGGCCTGAAGAATAAGGACTTGGCCCGGACATTTCCCCTTTCCTAGCCTTTCGAATGGTCCTCTGGCTACTGAGTGGTGGCTGAGCTCTCTAGATGCTTTTCTTTGTAGATTTCCAAGTCATAATAGACCCATCAATAGAACAGATTGGCCTTCAAACACGTGAGGATTCTGATTTCTTGTGAAGACCAACCTTAAGACGTTTTGCTAAGAATCATGCTAAAAATCCAAAGCCTTTCTAGTTTTAAGGTACAAAAATATAGAAATGTTTCTAGTTCTAGTTCTAGGAACTCATTCTGCGTGTTCTTGTAGCGTCCCTATTGAGCTAAAGGCATTGCCCAGTGGCAGCACACTTGCCTAGCAGCTATGAGATCTGTGCAGCATTTTACACACACTCTGCAGCGCCCCTAAGAGGGAGGCAGCAAATTAGCTGATACTCTTTTGTGCAAGTAGAGAAATGGGCTCTGGGAAGCAGGTGACTTCCCATGTTGGTCTCAGATGAGTGTACAGAAAACGGTCCCCATTGGCTCAGTGCCCGTTTCACGTCCTGCTTTTCTGACACTGAGCTGGGGAAGGACCAGACTCTTCACTCCATTTTCTCTACCATTTCTCCTGTTTGCACAGAGGATGAAGATAGCGAAGGCCCAGGAAGTGGAGAGAATCATCTACAGCATTCACCCAACCAGTCCTACCTCTGTATCCCATTTCCTCGTGGAGAGGATGGGGATGGCCCCTCCAGTGATGGAGTTCATGAGGATCCCACCCCAGTCAACTCAGCTACCAGTACCCCTCAGCTGACGCCAACCAACAGCCTCAAGCGCAGTGGGACCCACCACCGGCGCTGTGAGGCGGCTCTGCTCGGATGTGGAGCTGTTCTGGCAGCCACAGGCCTAGGGTTTGACTTGCTGGAAGCTGGCAAGTGCCAGTTGCTTCCCCCAGAAGAACCTGAGCTACCAGCCCGGGAGGAGAAGAAGAGGCGTGAGGGTCTTTTCCAAAGGGCCAGCCGCCCTCGTCGGAGTACCAGCCCCCCCTCCCGAAAGCTCTTTAAGAAGGAAGAGCCAATGATGTTGCTAGGAGACCCCTCTGCCTCCTTGACCCTGTTGTCTCTCTCCTCCATTTCTGAATGCAACTCTACCCGCTCCCTACTGCGCTCTGACAGTGATGAGATCGTGGTGTATGAAATGCCAGTCAGCCCAGTTGAAGCTCCACCCCTAACCCAATGCACCCATAACCCCTTGGTTAATGTCCGAGTGGAACGCTTCAAGAGAGACCCCAACCAGTCCCTGACTCCCACCCATGTCACCCTCACGGCTCCCACACAGCCTAGCGGTCACAGGCGGACTCCTTCTGATGGGGCACTGAAGCCAACAGCAGCCCCTGCAGCACTAGGCAGCAGGAGCCCCTCCAGCAACGGAATGAGTCCCAGTCCTGGGACAGGTGAGTTCTGGCCACTTCCCCTTTTCTCCTTGCTTCTTTTATGGCCCCCAGGAGTAAAGACGTTTGTAGGTGGTTCATTTTCTCTCCTTTTACCTCTGGATTCGAATAAGCCCATTTCTTCTTCTCTTGCTCAACCAAGCAATAAATATGATATGGGATTGTCCAGGGTTGGCTGGCTTCTCTCTGCCCTGTACCATGGGCATCTTCTGACTGTTGAAAGGAGTCAGGCTGGTTAGGAAGAGACAGACAAGGGCTTCAATGGCTGCTGAAACCCTGCTCTGGGGCAGGGCGGTGGTTCCAGCATCCAAGGGCAGCCGTCAAACTCCTTGTTCCCCAAAGATCCTGTAGCTACAGTGAAGAAGTCTTCACCACACCTAGGAAGGGTGTTTTCTGCCACATACTTGGGCCCCTGCCATTATAACATTAGTTCAGACACACACCTAAGGTCAGCTGCCACCCATCCGTCACGTTCTCCATCACTAATTCCTGAGTCACACCTGCTCCTTCACAGCTGCAGACATGCCTCGTAGGTGACTGTCCACATGTATAAGCTTGCCTTTAGCAGTTGACCCCAGAAACTAGTGAATGTGCACTTTCAACTTAGGACTTCCCCGCCCGAATCCTTGCTCCCTAAAAGACCGAGACTGGCTGAGAAACACTCTGTACTTAGTCTAGCAGAGAAGCCAAGGTGTTCACGATTGCCGATTGCTGTGTGTGCAACGGTTGTTTCACGCCTTTGTGTGAGTCTTCCTCCTGTAGGTTTCTCTGTTATAGGCTGTGTGACCTTTTTGGGAATAGAAACAGCATGAATCGTCTTTACATTTTTGCCGCCTAGCGTGTTTGCTGTCATATGGCTATGACGTAGACGAACACCGAGCGACAATCATTCCCTTAAATCAGGGGTCAGAGACTGTTTGGGAAAGAACAAGATGGTAAATGCTTGGGTTTTGTGAGTTGAAAAACATTTTCTTTTCTCTCTTTCTCTCTCTCTCTCTCTTCTCTCTCTCTCTCTTTCTCCCTTTCTTTTTGTTACTATTCAGCTATACTGCTGGAGATACAAAGCAGCTACAGAGTGTATCAAAAATGTGTCTCAGTAAAACTTTATTTACAAACATAAGAGACCACCTTATGGGTCCTTTCCCAACATCTGCCTTAAATTAGTTTATTATACATGTGTTCCCCCCAATATGTTACTATTACTTGACCCTAGGCCACTTGGTTTCTGTTCACTACTGTATCCCCAGCACCTACCAGCACACTGCTTGACACAGTGTGAGTTCTGTAAACATTTGTTTAATTCCCTTTGCCCCACGTGCCTAAGCATATAGAAGTATGGGGAAGTTGCATATCTCAGCTGGAAATAGTGGCGCTGCCACCATCTGATGTCTTTCCTATTGTCTCTCTGACCAGGTATGGTGAAAACTCCCAGTCCCAGCCGAGACCCAGGTGAATTCCCTCGTCTCCCTGACCCCAATGTGGTCTTTCCCCCAACTCCAAGGCGCTGGAACACACAGCGAGACTCTACCTTAGAGAGACCCAAGACCCTGGAGTTTCTGCCTCGGCCACGTCCTTCTGCCAACCGGCAGCGGCTGGACCCTTGGTGGTTTGTGTCTCCCAGCCATGCCCGCAGCACCTCCCCAGCTAACAGCTCCAGCACAGAGACACCCAGCAACCTGGACTCCTGCTTTGCCAGTAGCAGCAGCACTGTAGAAGAGCGGCCTGGACTTCCAGCCCTGCTCCCTTTACAGGCAGGGCCACTGCCCCCTGCTGAGCGGACACTTCTGGACCTGGACGCCGAGGGCCAGAGCCAGGATAGCACTGTGCCCCTGTGCAGAGCCGAACTGAATGCACATGGGCCTTCCCCATATGAGATCCAACAGGAGTTCTGGTCTTAGTGTAAAAAGGGTCAGGGTGGGCAAGGGAGAAGTTGGAGGAGGCGGAGGGAGCTGGCTGGCACAGCCCGGTCTCAGGCCCCCTGGGATCCAGACCTCCTCCTTGCACTGAGAATGCACTTTGAAGAGGGAAGGGATGGGAGCAGGGCCACTTCAGAGGGTCTCCTGCCCTGCAGGATCTTTTCTCCATGGTCACTAGAGGGGCTGTGTCAGCTCTGTCTGTATAGAAAGGGGTGTGTGCATATGTCCCCACCCTCTGGTTTTCCTTATCTTTAGGGTGACACTGCAGAGTCATTCAACCAAATCTGTTCACTGCCTCTCCTCCTCAGCCAGCCTGAGCTGTCCTGGGTTCCCTTTGTCAGCCCTGTGTCCTACCTGTTCACACATCTGTACTAATGTTCTGTGATGGATACGATTTATCATCTATTCTTCCCCCGACTCAGTGTCACCTTTGGTAATTGATGAGTGTCTTGTGTCCTAAGTCCTTTCATGCAAGCTGATGGGGATAGGCTGGCCTTATGAAGGCCAGCGGGCTTGACAGACCTGGTACTACCTATCTTCGCAAATCTCAATGAGAACTGAGAGTTCGGAGAGGGAGGAGAGAGGCAGGCAGGAGCAATACAGTCAGGTTGGGTGGGGAAGGTGATAGAGTCATGCCTTCTTCTGGTTTAGGTTTAAATTTTAGAAACAAAGGCAGAAATCAGCACCTGATGCATGGCTTGGTTCAGATCATGGTTACACCAGGTTTGAATATAATCAGATTCATTTCAGGAATAGCTGTTTGGGAGACACACTCACTGACCCCAGTTCTGAAGTCAGAAACAATGCCTGCATTTGTGTGTCTTATTGGGCTTGTGTTCTTTCCTCCAGTTCCTGGAGTCAATGGGCTTTAGGTCATGTGTGATTTGCAGATACACCTGAAGTATGCTGATAGCATATGGGATTGGGTCCTGGACCATGAGGTATGGAACTATGGGGAGTTCTTCATCGGACTGTCCATTTTGTGATGTCCTTGAAGTAAACGGAACCCTTAGTAATAATGTTTGGGTGCAGGGAGGTGGTAGCATTGATACAGTTCCTAAGGTGCTCAGTGGTCTCTGTCTATACATGGGGAGCCTTTGTGCTGGGCCCTGCACCATGACCTGGGTAGCAGAGACCAGAGAGGCTAGATGTGTTTAGTATTTGTTTCTTAAACTTGAATATTGACTTCAAAGTATTTACACCCATTTTCTTCACTGTCCACTCCCACTGAGTCCCCTGTGTTGTGTGTGCACCATGGCCCTTACATGACAGTAACAGCTTGGTTGAGGTTACAGTCCCCAGTGGTGTTGGAGTCTGTTTACAGGCTCTCTGTGTTTGCCACCTGGATGCCCAGAGGGTTAGAGCAGCAAACATGGTGCAGGTGACAGATGTCATCAGTGCATTTTCTCTGGGAAGCGTGTCGGGTCCCACAAGTTCTTTATGAGCTCATTTGCCCTTTGTCTTGACCCTGCACCCCCAGTTTCAGATAGGCTGATGGTGTCAGCCAGGGCTTTGCTATAATATCTGATCTTCCCTCTTGGTTCTGTGAAATGAGAATGGAAGAGATTAACTTCGCCCCCATACTCTAACCCCTCAGATAGGAGAGGAGAGCTTGTGAATCCCGTCACCCCAGCCAACCCAGTGATGCTGCTCCCGTGTTCCAAGCCACAGTCATCTGCACACCTTGGCTGCATTAAAGCTTTAAGGTAGGCTGCAGCTGGCTCCAGCCTGTGCTCCAGCCCAATTAGGGCTCTTTCCTATCCACATTTTGACTGTAGCGTCTCTCCAGGAAAGACATTGTTACAGATGCAGTACACACTGAGTGCCATTGAGTGACAGGTGGAATCTAGTTCATCTCCACCCAACATTCAGACAGAGGAAGGCTTTGCTAAAGAGATGATTGCACCAGAGAGAAGTGAAAGCGGGCCTGTGTAAACTGCTGCAGTGAACATGGGTTAACATGGGAGGAGGGGTCTTGTTTAGCACCTCCAAACCTGTGCAGTGCTGGCCCACTGCCTGCCACTCTTCCGTGCGAGCCTGGAGATGGGATGAATGTTAAGTTACCATTTGTATGACATAGGTTTCCTTATAGGTGGTCACGGTTAGGACCAGGCTTGGTAGGTGTGAATAAACCCACTTAAGTGACAGTAGCTTCTCGTTTTCACTTCCCTTTCCTCAAAGATTTGGCTGTCTGCTTGGAATGCATGTTCACCATCTTCAAACTGCTAAGAGGATTGGATACTGTTCTTTTCTGTGAGTCTCCTCAGGCCTTCAGTTGCCAGTGCTTATCCTTATAGATCCAGGCTATTGCTGGGAACTGAGGAGATGCTTCCATTGTCACTCACAGCTATTTTCAGGAAGCGATCGTGGATGCTCTTCACTTGGAATTCTTTGACATCCCTGTGACCTTGTAGGCATTGTAATAACGATAGCCTATGTTTAAACAACTCACAATCGGGATGTTTTTCCTTCTAACCTTTTAAAAAAAAAAGTGACATCATTTTCTTCACATTCTATACACTTGTCTCAAGAGCAGAAGACAGACACATAGACAGACAGACAGACAGACTCACACTGTTTGGATGGTTGAGTCTGGCCCCCAGGCTCTGAGACCACATAAGTTGACCTGCCTCCTCTCTTCTGCTTTTCTTGCATGACTCTGGTCCTGTGTCTTGGTCCCTCTCAGGTTTCCTCCTAAAAGCCTTTACCATGTACTTCCCTTGCAAGGACATTGAGACACTGTGGCTCCCTGCCAGCTTGAGGGCCAGCGTCTTCCCCTGCAGGATGAGTGTGCTGGGGCTGACAATGTGGTTCTCACCATCTTTGCCTCGGGGCATCTTGCCTTAGCTTTATCCTTTGGCTTCTGGAAGATGAGTGATTTGGAGTTGGTTTAACATGATTAATGGGGATCCAGGCCAGGTGCATGCTCTTCCACCACATCATGTAGTGACTACGTAATCGTTTCTAATTCCCTTCCCCACTTAACCTGGCCAGCTGGGTGTCCTTACCATTTGTGTCTTACTGAGGACACGGGAGCTTGGTGGCAGCATCTGGGTGGCAGTTTGCTGTCTTTACTTTTTGAGGAGTATCCCTAAGGTCATATTTGATAAGAATTCGAAATCAGGCCAGTTTTGGAATAATCTTTGGGATAAGGGTTCTTAGCCATGGAACATCATGTGTCAAAGAATAGTACTCCTCATAGAACCCCCTTACCCTCAGGCTGTTACTCAGGGACACAAGACATTGCAGGGTGTCTAGACCTGACCTTGTTCCATGCTTTCACCCCATGAGAAGGGCCATTCTTAACTCATGAAGTTCATGTCTTCTTTTGCTAGTACCCCGCCCACCAACCCTGTAGCTGGATCTCCCATTTGCTAAGCAAGGGCCTACCAATGTCAAGCTCTTGACAGAGTAAAGAACAGTGGGCCTGGAAGGCTGGGTGGCTGTGAGTGGACACCTCAGGATGTAAATGTCCAGTGGTGCTCCACCATGGATGCAGAACTCCCAACTTTTTATCATATGCTTATTTGATCATGTGCCTTTGGATAGGTATATGAGGAATTGTGCAACCTGACAGGTCAGAAGCACATATCTCTGCCTCTAGAAGGCCTGGGAGAGAGGCAGGCCCCACTGTTGGTGAAGTACTGAACTTCCTCTAAGGACTTGTGTAGACTGGAATTGGGGTAGAGGTAAGAGTGGCCCTCAGGGAGTTGTGGGTGGCAAGAACCTGGCAACTTAAGCTGTCCATTTTCAAGTTGAAATTTGCCAATATCTGGCCCTCAGATGCCCTCCCGTGAGCTGGAGTTGTTGCTCTCTCCTACTTAAAGCCCTTCTAATTTGAAAACCTACCATCTTAGTGAGGTTCGGAGATGCATTCCTGGAAGCCCAGCTACTCAGGAGACTGAGGCAGGGCAATTGCTCCAGCCCCAGGTGTGATGTCA
Source organism: Mastomys natalensis (assembly GCA_021653895.1). Lineage (NCBI taxonomy): Eukaryota > Metazoa > Chordata > Mammalia > Rodentia > Muridae > Mastomys > Mastomys natalensis. The sequence continues at coordinate 1,372,994 of JAJTUV010000973.1, read as the reverse complement.
GTCTGGGGCAACAGAGCAAGAGCCTGTCTCTTAAATGTGTGGTTCTAGAGCCCCAGCTACAGCACAGAGAGCTTCATACTGCAATGTTGCTTCCCTTGGAGAAAAGGAGGATGTCTTGTGTGTAACTGGAGGTCAAAGGCTAAAGTTGGCTACTCCATGTGGCTCAGTCATATATCACTTGTCATATATCACATATATCCTTGACTTGGCCTGATAATAACTTCCTGCCATGATACAGTTGGAAACACATTTCCAGATGGCAAAACAATATTTTCCTAGTTCAAAAGTTGTAATAAAATCCACATATAAAAGGAGAAAGGCCCTTCTCCTCGGACTCTTCCCCGGCATTGCTGCCTGGAGGCTCACCATCTCTGCTGTTTAGTAGGAGAGCAGGAGTTAGGAGCTGGAATCTTGTCTGATTAAGGGTAATTAATACATATCTAACTAGTCTAACCCAGACCGGGGTTCCTGGTTAAGTCTGCAAGCCAGGGGAGTTTCTTTTCTTTTTTTTAAATGAACTGCTTCTAGGTATTCCCATTCACTGCCTTCTTTGTCCATTTCTGGTTGTGGACCCTGGGGGCACCTGGGTTTCCCTAAGCTTCTGGGAATCGCTGGACTGACCTTTTGGTGCACTGGGTTCTCCTGTCCTAGCTCTGACTGGTCTGTGAGTTCTTACTGCCTTTGTCCCTGAATCATCTCCAAGTCTCCCGTTGGAAAAGAGAAGATCTTGGGGATTGAGAGCGGTAATCTGAGCTGGGAGCTCCTTTGGAAACTGGCCTGCCTTGCCCTGCCCTGACTGACCCTCTAACCACTCTGCCGGCCCTTGGCTTGTCAGGTGTGAACTGGCAGCAAGATAGGAAATGAGAACACAGATCTAGTGTTCAAAGACCAGCTTTTCTTACTGGGGCAGGAGGAATGGAGCCCTTGGTCAGAACGGCTGTAAGGGAAGCCCTGACGTGAAGACCCCTGGGAAATGATACGGCATGCTTTGCACTCAAGACCAAGTTTCAAAATTTCTCTGTTGCCCTCACTCCTGCAATCCTTCATACCGCCATATGTGCACAGACAGCCATAAGGCTGAGCACCGACCATGTCATGGATGTTTTTATTAATTTTGGCATTTTAGAAAGTTACATTGAAGTATAGTTTAGCCTTTGGTTACTGATTTTTTTTAACCCTCCCTTTGAAGTTTATATCCAATGCAAGTGCCTCGCTCTCCTTAACCTGGTATGGGATAGGCCCTGCCTGCCTATCTGCTGGGGCTCCAGATGGAGCTGCGGCATTTGACATAGGCTTTGTGTTTTATGTTCATTACCACCTCGTACCACAAGTTCTAAGTGCTGCTTGTCGTTCCCTAAATACAATGGGGAAGCGCCCTGTTCCTGTCCTTGGCCCTGTGGCTGAAGTGACTTGTCCTTCCTTTGTGTTCTCCGGCTGCCTTTCAGGCTCTCCAAAGCATTCCAGAAAGAAAGTGATCATATACAGAGAAGCCTGGAGATTCTCCACTTAAACTTCTCTTGGAATTCTAGAAGTAAATAGACCTCACTCGTCAGTCCTGCTCCCCTGTGTGGTAAGCTTTGTGACCTTTGCCCACCCCACCCCTGCGTGGCAAACCTTCACACCGTCCACTAGGGTTAGCCTCACTGCCATTATTTCCCGCCTTCACAGTCACATCACTCACACCGTTTATTCTACCTCCAGTTCCAAGGCCATGATTGCTATGGCTTTTATTTATTATTTTTTTTATCATTATCACTTTGGACAGGGTCTCATGTAACCCAGACAGGCTTCAAAGTTGTTATATAGCTAAGATGACCTTGTACTACTGATCCTCCTGCCTCCACTTCCCAGATGCTAAGATTTCAGGCATGTAACTTAGCTACTTATTACTGTCAGAATGAGATGAGGGTTTATCCTGGCCCGGGTGTGGAACTGATTGTCAAATTTTAAGAAACAATTACTAAATCTTCCATGTAAAGAAGTTCTGTCCAGAACTTGATGTGTGTGTGCTTTGTGGCTCCTTACAGCACCCCCAGAGCTGGTGGGTATTACCTGCATCCAAGAAGGTGTGGATAGACTTGGGGTGTTCGTACCGCGTGCCTAGAGTCACAGAGCTGGGAAGCAAGTTGCCGATCTCTGCTCTAGCCTGTGAGCACATTTCTAGACCACTGTTGAAAAGCCTGGAGGTGAAATTAGTACATCTTGGGTCCATGTACGTTATGAAATCAATCCCTTCCCTAGGAGTTGTATTCTCTGGCTGGCCTGTGATCTCCCGAGCCCAACAAACTTCATTATTGCTGATAGTAGCTTTCTCCTTCACCTTTCTTGGTTCTGCAGGGATTCTGATCTCCCTGGGATGACTGTCTGCCCTGTAGCTCCCCTCCCAGCACCAAGAAGGCCCTGGTCTCTGCTATTCCCACTTGGAACGTCCTGTATTGCTCCTCCACTTTGCTTCATTCCCAGTTCTTGGAACTTGGAAGCCTGTCTCAGCTCCTGTCTTCCAGGGAGATCATGATGTTGTTCTTTTGTCGCCTGAGCCTTGGTACCCAGCTAGCAAAGCAAGAGAGGTGTTGAACTCACTAATGTTCTGCTCCCCCTGGCCCCTGTTCTGGACGTTTGTCCACAGCCAGGCCTCCACACGCAGTGGTCTGAGGCTCTGTTCAAGGTCTCAAGGACAGGCACTGGACAGGCTCTATTTTTCTGAAAAAGTTGTCTTTGCGGTTTCTCCTTTTGGCCCCTTGAGTCTTGAAGGTAAGGTGAAAGTTGTTTGTTTTGTTGTTCAGTATTTAACTACAAGCTTCCTTTCCTGTGCCAGTGTCTCCTCTTCTCTGTGTGTCTTGAGTCCCTCCTTGAGCTCCTATTTGCTTTGGAATTTAAATTATTGTGTATTATCAGAAGTATTTAAAGACGGAAAAGTCCTGAAGGAAGCTTATTATCAGGTTCTTCCCTTTTGCTTTCTCTCCATTTCTTTCAAGGTACTGTACATTGTTGACGGGATGCCAAGCGGGCTTGGTTCAGTGGCTAAGCCGCCCACTGTATTACCGTGTAATGCTGATCTCAGCCTGGTCCCAACACCAGAGCTCTCAGAGACTTGAATAAAACTGTCATACTGGTTACTCCTGGTTCGATGTGGTGGTCCTGTGTCACTTGTTCTAACCCATTCTCTCTCTTTTTTTTTTTTTTTTGGTTTTTCGAGACAGGGTTTCTCTGTGTAGCCCAGGCTGTCCTGGAACTCACTCTGTAGACCAGGCTGGCCTTGATCTCAGAAATCCGCCTGCCTCTGCCTCCCAAGTGCTGGGATTAAAGGCATGCGCCACCACTGCCCGGCTTTTTTTTACTTTTTTTTTTTTTTGGGGGGGGGGTTCTAACCCATTCTCGTGTTCATTAAACCAGACGTCCAAGTAGCCAGGCTGTACCCAGGGAAGTGTTACCTGTAGAAAAGAATGTGGAGAGATAAGATTCTGTAGGAAAAAGGTAAGGGTGAGAGGCTTCTGAGGATCCTTGAGACTCTAAGCTGACCATGGGACTCTTAAAGGGAGGACGTAGAGGGGTGGCATTTGCTCTGCAGGGACAGGGTTAGAGGTTGCTCTGCAGGGGAGCAGAGAAGTCTCCATTCGCTCCTTCTACCAGGTGGGTTCTGAGGAAGCAAACTTAGATCATCAGGCGTGGCAGTAAGTACCCTTATTATGTGAGCCATCTCACCAGCCCAAAGAAATCTATTTACTAAAATATAGTTGGAGCTGGGATAGGATGCTGTGGGGTCCTGTAGACGGGGTGAGCCTGAGTTGGTACCTCACAGACAGCTTCATAGCGATGTCCCTAAGAGCCCAGAAAGATGGAAGTGAGGCTGACAAAAGCTTAGTTTGTACCTTGCAAACATTAGGACCCTAGTTTGATCCCCAGAACTCTCATAAGAAAAGGTGAACATGGTGGTGTGTGCTTGTCATAACTGTGTTGGAGAGGCAGGGGAAGGCCGGACTCTCTGGCCAGTCAGGCTAGCCAGATCCAAGCCAGTGAAAGATCTTATCCAAAACTGAAAGGGTGATGGTACTGGCACCTGAAAAATAATACCCAGGCACCTCTGGCCTACACACACACACACACACACACACACACACACACACACACACGAGGATGGAGGTGAGGATATGGGGAAGAGAGGGAGAACGGGAGAATGATGAAGTGGTCCCCTCTCATATTAATCTCTGTTTCCTTTGTCTTTTTGACACTGAGTCTCCTGTGTAGCCCACGCTGCCTCAGACTCCTGCCCCAGCCTCAAGTTGATGGGATTACAAGCATGCCACGCGTGTGGTCCTCTTTGTTCTGGAAGGAAGCTCTGCTACACACCAGGCTCATAAGTCTAGTGTTATATCGATTGAACTGTGATATAACCACTAAGATTATTCAAGAATGATCGAGGAAATAGGGAAATGTCTACTAGAAGTTAAAAGGCGTCATAAAACTGTCAAGGACAAAGACTAGGTGTGGTAATGCATGTTTATAATCTCAGCAAACGGGGTGGGGTGGGGAGGCTTAGATAGTGCACAAATTGGAGGCCAAGCTACAGACTGAGAAAGTTCAGCCCATAGGAAGCTAGAGGCACCCCATCCTGATGGGAGGTAAGGGGCACCCCATCCTGACGGAAGTCCTTCCTACCCTTCTTTAGTCCTTCCTCCCAAAGTAGACATGGCTAAAATTTAAGTCACCAGCAAACTGTAAGCAGGACCTGGGGAGGACGTGAACAGAGAAAGTTCTAGGAGGGCAAGGGAGGTACTGGGCAAGTCTAGAGACCTCAGCTGGGTAGGAATGTCAGGGCCTGGATGGGCTGATGTGAGCTTACAACAGACCTAAGCCTACATCCCTCCAGAGCACAGCTGGGCTGGGCCCACCTCTACCACACCCTGTTTGCCTGACTATGGAATGTGTTTCATTCAAGACAGATAGATGTCTAATCCTATGAGCCCTCAGTCCCCACCCGATCTAGTCCAACCAGCTGAAGTTGGAGAACACGTTTTAGGCACAGGGAAGAGAAGGTAGGAACATGTTTTGTCACAGGGGTGTGAGGTGGTATGCAGGGTAGGTGTCAAGTAGGACAACCTGTTGCAGGAGGCACTGGGCACTTCTTTGGAAGAGAGGAGTGAGACATAACATCAGCCCTAGGAAATATGGGACAGGTCACATCTAATGGCGTGACACCCAAAGACTGTAGGAATGGGTCTATCTGTATTCATGACCTATGTGGCTTTCCCGACCCACCTTCCTCCGCTCCCACCACCACTTCTCTGTCCCTAGTCCTTTTCCCATGTCTAAAACTTACTTACGCTTCTTATAACTTGATTTTCTTGCTTGAGAATATCTGATGTCATGTGTGTGTTTGGGTACAGAAGGAATCGAGAGACCCTTGCTCAGGTGTCATCCTTAAGGATCTACTGCCATGTCCTTGCACCGACTCCATACTGAAAACTCTAATTAGAGGGGGCCAGGGAACAAAGGAAGGGCAGACATGTACACAGAGAGTCTGGAATTAGGTGGTCTGGGCCCTGAGATGGAGAAGCCCCTGCACCCTGGAAATGCAGCTGAGCAGGGAGATAGGGCTATTACATAGAGATACACCAGGAGGTGGGGCTATTGTGTACAGCTGAAAGAAGAGGAGGAGGAGGAGGAGGAAGAGGAAGAAGAAGAAGAGGAAGAATAGGGTTTAGCTAATCTCTGTAGGGGATCAGTCTCTAGGACATGAACATGGGAATGGGGAGGGGTAGATAGTGGGCATTTTCTTCACACACTGTCAACATTCACACTCAGACCAGAGAAAGATTTTCTTGGTCCCTCTGAGCCTCCCCTGAGAGTAAGGCTTGGCTGTTCCTGTTGGTCTGAGGCATTGGAACCTTGTCATGGCCATGCCCATGGCAACAATACACGATCACTCAGGATATGACTTATACTCTACAGTCTACCTCCTTTGAGACAGGGGCTCTCTGAGCCTAGAGCTCACTGATTAGGATAGACTGACTGATCAACAAGCCTCCTGTCTCCATTTCCCCAACACTGGGATTACAAAGTATGTTCTACTCTTGTGCACGCTTGAGTATTGTGTGCGTAAGTGTGGGGCGTTAAACTCCAGCCCTCATGCTTGCAAGACAAGAGCTTCACTTATCCAGTTCTCCAACACCCAAGAGTATTATCTTTCCTGTAACCCCACTTTCTGCTATCTACCCAGATGTCTGAGAAAATCACAGCCCAATTAAACCATCTTGAAATCATGTGGGATTTTTGTAGGAGAAGAGGCAAGGAATTGTACAAAAGACAAAGGAAATGAGTGAAGAGACAACTCTGCTCTTCAGATGATGTCTACCCAAGGTGCAATGAAGATGTTTACCAAATGCCATGGGACAGTCCTACAGGTCATGATTAGAGACAGGTGGTCATAATTCCATCCCGTGTGACTTAGCTAAGAAAAGACTCAGTCTCTGATCCTCATAAATAAATACTGATGCCCACTGCAGTCTGAGATGTCATGTATGTGGAAGTTCCAACTCTGCTTGAAGTGATGTGATGTGTGTGTGTGTGTTAGTTGTTTCTCTGACAGAAACAACAGGAGGAGTTATAATGTCTCATGGTTTCATAGGGTTCAGTCCTTAGTTGTTTGTTGCCGTGTACTTGAGTAGAATGTTGTAGGAACATATTGTTGAGGAGCCACTGCACCTCAGGGTGTACAAGAAGAAGAGAGAGGGCAAGGGCCTGGAACTCAGGCATCATCTCCAACAACATGCCACAGTGACCAGTTACTTCTGCTACCACTGCCTCCCAAAGTTTACACCATCTCCAAAAATACTGCCACTAGCTGAAGAGCATCTGAAACAAGGATCTTTTTGAGGATTCTCCCTATACAAACCATAACGTTCTGCTGTCCTCTCCCCCTACCCCAGGTTCATGCCTATCTCATGATGCAGAATAAGTGTAGTCCATGTCTAAGAGAGTTCAGTCTTAACGATTCCAACATTGTTCAAGAGTCCTAAGTGAAAGTCTCTTCTGAAACTCAAGGAAGTACATACTTCTAAGATATGATGGGACAGAGTAACATTTCCATCCCAAAGAGACTAGAAGGAAAACATGAAAGCATCCAGCCAAAGCAAAACCAAAGACCAACAGCATACACATTACATTCTACAGCTCCATGTTCAGTATCTGGGGTATGTAGCCTCATGATAGGAACTCCAATGGGATCAGGCAGCTCTGCTCTATGGTTTTCACTGTAGTCCACGTGGTCCCTCTTGAGCTGGTCCACTCATTGCTTGGAGTTTCTTGTGACTTTTCTGGAAGACCCGGGAAATGAGTCTACCAAAGGCCATTTGGGTGAGTCTGTGAGTTTCTTTGAGTTACTTACAAGAGCATGGAAGACCCAAACATGGCAGCATCACCAAAAAGCCAATGGCTGATTGAGCACACTTGTGAGTACAAGTGCTATATCTCTGCAGACAGGTCAATGGCCATCTTTACAGTTTATGTATTGGAGAGGAAGGTGCTTTCTGAGTCTTGTAATTATTCTGAGACTTGTAGTTGTTAATTTCCTTCCTTCAGGGTGGAATGTTTAACTTGGAACTTCTGGTGTCTTAACCACCTCTTTCCAGGACAGAAATATTTCAATCTGGAGGATACTATTCCATAGACAGCATTGGATCTGCAGGACCAGTCCCTTCATGCGCTCAAGCAGTTCATAGATGGGGTAGATGTGGGGGGTAGGCCAACTCAAAGTCCTAGATCTCGGCCTGGTCAGTAGCCCACCAACTCTCCTGTATCCTCACCACCAGGGTGAGCTTTCCAGCACTGGCCCTGGCTAACTTACCCAGTGATGTAGTTAAAAGGGGCAGAGATAGTTCTCCAGCTCTTATGCCTTTGGGGCCAGCTCCCCTGTGCCTGCACCACCAGGGCCAGCTCTACTGACCCCTCCTGACCTTTTGATGGGTGGAGCCTGGCCAATTCCTGAGATGCCATTGAGGCATTTTCCCCCTAGTGTCTCATTTTAAGGATATTGACTTCCTCTTAGAGATAGTCATCTAAAAACCAGCCTCTCTGCCTGCAGCTTTAAACATATGCTTCTTTTCTGACTGTACTGTACATTTTCAAGTCCTAATGCTTCCAATCTCATCCCAATTCTTACTGTAAACCTGGCTAAAAGCAGCCAGCAATAACCATGCCAAATCTTGATTGCTGTCCTGTCTTAACTGTCTCTGCCACATTAATTGGTGCATTATTCTAAAATTCAGCCTCACTCAGAGTCTCAGAACACAAGCAAAATACAGATTATTTTCTCAGAGTATAATGTATCTGACCTCTAATCCTGTTGCTGATAGAATCCGTGTTCCCACCGGAGAGCTCATGAGCTCGGTCTTCTCTGTCCGCATTTCTGTTTACACTCGGGCCTTTGAACGCCCACCGAAATCACTCATCAGCCTTTGCTTACAGCGTACTATGTATTCTCTCATCCTTTCTTCAAAATCTTCCAAATCCAAGCTCATGGCCAAGGGTAGAGCCACAACACCCACTGCATTTCTCTGTTCTTTCTCTGTCAATTATTGTCACTGTGGACAAACATCCAACTGAACTATCTAAAGGGGAAACCTTTATTTTGGGTCACAGTTTCAGAGAGTTTGTTCTATGGTTTCTTGACCACACACTTGGCAGTGGGAGGATGTGGTGAAGGATCCTCTTTCCCTTGAGTCAGGCAAGAAGAAGGAATGAAATGGACCTGGAACCAAGCATCATCTTCAAAGGTACACAGACTCTTAGTGACCCATTTCCTTCAACCAATCCCCACCTCCTGACATTTCTACTGCAAAACCAAAATAGCACCATCGTCTAGAAAACAAGCATTCAATATACAAGCCTGTTGCTGGGGCTGGGAGCGGCATTCCATATCCAAACATAAAGTAGGTTAGCAGCTGCGGCATACAGGATAAACAGATACCATGAAGTCAGTGCTGAGTGGAGAGGCATACCCTCATCTGGAAGCCTTTGCCTGAAAACTTATGCTTATAGACAGGTCATCTCTGCTTAAAGACTATGGAGAGTCGTGAGAGTAAAGGAGGCAGAGAATAAGCACTGCTTATCATGTAGTGGGGAAAGTAAGGTAAGGCAATAATGACAGTACTTTGAGACTCTGAATCTAAATTTCCATATTTGCATATATTTATATTGATGTCTTTCTATGTCTCTACCACTGATATGAAGGGAGCGAAGTCGAAGGAGTCCTAGAAGCAGGTGGAGAGTGGTTTTAATTTAATACCTGAAAGATGAATAAGACTATTTAAGTCCCTGGGTGCTGGTGACTCTAAGCTCTTCCCTGTAAATGGATTTTGAATCCTCTGCCTGTGGTGCTGGGAGAGAGAGAGAGAGAAGAGAGAGAGAGAGAGAGAGAGAGAGAGAGAGAGTACTCAGTGGTGAAGAACATACACTGCTCTTATAGAAGACCAAAATGTGGTTCCCAGCACCACCCTGGATGGCTCACAATCCTGTAAGTTCATCTCCAGAGGCTCCAATATCCTCTTCTGGCTTCCGTGAGCACCCACACTCACATGGCATACACATAAATAAAAATCTCCAACAGCAGGAACCTCTGCCTTCTTGTTATCTTAAATTCCTCAAATAGCGGGGTTCTTTGTTCTGCCAATCTTTCCTTCACCATGAGAGAATCATGGGAGAAATATGTTCAGTGAGGGATTTGAGAAATTAAATTCAGACAAGTGGCTCTTTTACGTGGCCTCATAAGTTAAAGTCGTAACATTAACTCCCACCCCTCCCCCATCACTCCTACAACCCATCTTAGGAGTTGCCTTACTGGTAACAGCTTCCCAAGTTTGGGCTACTAATCCCTGGGGTCCATAGGGTCCAAACTATTTTCACAGTCGTGTGCTGGTTGCATGTTTGCAATCATAGCCTTTAGGAAGCTGAGATTGAATTGCTACAACTTTGAGGCTACGTAGTGAATTCCAAACCAGCCTAGACTAATTAGCTAGACTAATTGTCTATATTAGAGACCCTTCTTCCCATAAAACTACTTTGCCAGTCACCCTTTTCAGTGTGCTGACATGGTAGGAGAAGCCTTAACACGTGATACAGCTCCAGACTGGACAGTATCGCTGTGTGCGTCACCACAGGCTCACCAGGAAAGGAGGGTCAGCTCCAGCTAAGAATGTCCTTGACAAAGCAGGAATCATGTCTTCAACTACTAAGTTACACCATGACCGCCAAGGACATCTTTTAAACGTTCTGTGTGATGAAAGTTCATGTCAACACTCCGGCTGTGCAGTGAGGTATGGGGCGTGCACACGCACCCGGCAGACTTGTAAATGGAGCGGGAGACTGCTTTTAATGGAATGCTATTTTTACTTAGAAAAACAGTTGTCAATCAAACTGTGGGGTTTCAGGCTCCATTATTTGACAACTTTTTTTTTTTGGAAAACAAAAACAAAAAATGGAGTAAGGTTGCCAGTTCGAGTAAGACAGTTATTTATCGACAGTAATAGAAGCTTTTGACATAAAAATCAGAATTTTGGAAAATGTCCTGAGCTTGACAGCTAAAAGTTTCTTGGTTCTTAGGAGTTTTTTTTTATTTGTTTGTTTGTTTTGTTTTGGATGAGACTGACCCACATTAATGAATGTGAGTTTTTGATGTCATGTAATGAACTGTTTCAATATTTAGACTATTTATTTGTATGACTAAATGAGCCAGTAATGTCCACATGACAGAGAATGAAGTTATAAAATAAATTCACCTACAGAAGGACCTAGGAAGGTCACTTGGCAGTAACAGTGCTTGCCACACACAAGTGTGAGAACCCCAGTTTGGATCTCCAGAAGTCCACACAAAGGCTGAGTGGATGTGGTAGTCTGACTATAATTGCCATCTTTGGAACATGAGGCCTCACAGATCAAGCTAGTAAGACTAGCCTGAAGTGGAAACTTAAGGGTTCTTTGGAAAGTTGTTTGGATGGTGTTTTGCTGGGACAAACATGTGAAGGAACGCTGCGTTAAAGTGGACACAGGTGAAAGGCTCAGGCAGACTCGTGAAGGAATGTTTCGCTGAAGCAGACACAAGAGAGATGGTGTTCTACTCAAGCAACCACATGAAAGGGCATGTGATAAAAGATTTTTGTAAATGACATGTATGTATTGGTCCACTTTACACTGTGTAGCTGAACTGCGTTTGCTGGGACTCCATAGAGAGAAATGTACCGAAAACTTCTGGTGGTGTGCTGCAGTTTGTTGCTGTTTCCGAGGCCTTGGGCTGATTGGATGCACGTGCTAAGGTAAGATCCCTGCTGAGGCAAGACCCCTGGAGGACACGTGATGCTTGGAGGGCGTAAATAGGATTCCACAGAGTGATGGAGAGTGAGCTTGGTTTGTTGGTACAGCTAGCTGTGCAACACTTGTGGGTCTTGAGTCTTCTGTGATCTTCACTTCCCTGAGAAAGGCGCAGCTGAGAACTTTTCTTGGTGTTCCTGTTGGTCTCTCTTGTTGACTCAAGCTGAGGCTGAGGCCTGGCTGACTCTGCTAGATCATGTCACCGCTGTTGCTAACCTAGCTCTACTGAACTGGACTGCTGGTGTATCCGTGAGGTGTTTGCGAGTGGATTGAGCTGCTGCTGCTAACCTATAAACTGAACTGCTGATTTCCAGACAACGCAGATGGGAGTTGCTCTAAAGAACCTTTCTAAACAGTTCCCACTCCCCCACCCCCTGTATCCTTTCTTTTCCACTGCCTCTGGTGGGTGGTAGGTTACAAAAAAAGATTAAAATATTTAAAAACCATCAGTAAAAATAAGATTTTAAGCTGGGCAGTGGTGGCACATGCCTTTAATCCCAGCACTTGGGAGGCAGACGCAGGTGGATTTCTGAGTTCGAGGCCAGCCTGGTCTATAGAGTGAGTTCCAGGACAGCCAGGGCTATACAGAGAAACCCTGTCTTGAAAAACCAAAAAAAAAAAAAAAAAAAAATTAAAGTTACACTAGCCATATCAGCAAGCTCTGGGTTTGATTGAGAGACCCTTACTCAGTGAATAAGATGGAAGACTGATCAAGAATGATTTCCAACATCAACCTCGGGCTTCCCCACATGAATGTTTGCACATATGCTTGCACACTCCCATGTGTTGTAAACAACCTGTCTTTCAGCAACTCAGCAGAAGCAGCTTACACCCCACCTGCAACCCAAAGGTGAGGTGCATTTCCACTTTTGTTTTGAGTTGCATAGTTACAAGTACCCCCTTTATTTTTTATTTTTTATTATTTATTTTTTTGGATTTTCGAGACAGGGTTTCTCTGTGTAGTCCTAGCTGTCCTGGAACTCACTCTGTAGACCAGGCTGGCCTCAAACTCAGAAATCTGCCTCAGGCACCCCCTTTAAAAGATCCTGGCCACCCAAGATCTCTATCTCCATCTCGGTCATTCTTTCTGTTTCCTGGTTTGTCTATCTGTGTCTGTGTCTGGTCTGTGTCTGTCTGTCTGTCTGTCTGCTGTCTGTGTCTCCCTCTGTCTCTCTCTTGCTCTCTTTTTCCCTCTCATGTCCACACTCCAAGATGGCCTTTTGTTCTCCCTCCTCCTCCAATAAACTTCTTGTGCTTGATCTGTTGCACGGTGTGACTGTGTGACATTTCTTGACTCCAACCGCCAAGATACCTTTTACAGTTTATCTTGATACCACTTATGTGCAAAACCTTATATATGCATCTACAACACATACATGAAAAAGGGGGTAAATTCCCTCAGTTTAAGATAGTCTAGTGCTTTTAACAGTATAAAAAGTTCATAGATCTGGTTTTGAATTCTGCATTTCAGCTAAACTTTATGAAAGCATACCTTCATGAGTCCGACTGTAGCATCAGAGAGGAGTGCACACAATATCTGAAAAGGCATTAAAACATTTTTGCCTTTTCCAACTCCACATCTGCATGAGGCCAAATAGAAGTTTCAGCCAGAACAAGACATTGAAACAGACTGAATATAGAAATGGGTATGAAATTTAGCATTTTCTTGTAAAGCCAAGCCCTAAGAGACAACCAAAAGTTTAAGTGATGCAACTCTTCCTAAGGTTTTGAATTTTTTGTTTTGTTTTGGAAAATACTGTGTTTTTTTTTTAAATTAAAATATGTTAAACATTTAATAGACTTACCATTATACTGAAATGAACTGACAAATATTTAAAGTATTTCTGTTTTATTTTAGAATAGGCTAGATAAAAATGATTAGTACAGATAGGTACATTTAGAGGAACTCTTCCAAATGTTTAGGAATATTAAAAAATGTGAAGTACCACTAGGTGGGGCTGATGAGAATAAAGAACAGATTATTTTGTGTGTGTCGGGGGTGGGGGGAAGAAAGGAGAGTGGGGGTGGAGTGAGGGAGAGGTGGGGTTTGGCATGGTACCTTTGCATTATGAGACTTCTTAATAGCAATACTATTTGTAAACGCTATAGAAGAAAAGTGATAGACTGGAGCCTTATTCAATAGGGCTTTGCACAACCTACAGAAGATAGTGTACTGGACTTTGGTATCCCTCTTTAATTCCTCCTGACAAAAGTGATGCACTTTTCCACAAAGAAGCTGAGCAACTAAGCAGATTAAGCAGAAGATGCAGGAAAGAGCCCAGTGTTCTCCACTGTGTGCTAATAAGATGATAGGGACCTCTGGGGTTTAAAGGTATAGTTCTGAGGCGTCTTTCCTGGAAGGAGTGCATTAGAGAGAAGCCTCCTTGAAGCTGTATCTCCCAGTCAAAGCTCCCAGGAAGCCAGTTGGGAGCCTGAGGAAGTGGCTGGGGCAGAAGCTGCTGGTTACGCTGAGAGAGTTGGCAAGGTCTCCGGTGACAGAGTAGCATAGATACCTTCAACTTTGTGTGAGGAACTTCAAATGGGAGCATGGGAAATGAGCAAGAGCTGAAACTGGGGGCTGGCTCAATAGATGACATTTTGGGCTGCCAGAGAAGTGGGCATCATGTAGCCCTACCCTCGCAGGCTGGGCTTCAGTTGTGTTCTCTGATATTTATCCACACATTCATAGACACTTTTGCTAGACATGATACTGAGGATGCAGCTGATACTTGAGCAGGCGTGATTTTACTCAGCCTTGAGTCCTCAATTGGCAGAAACAAAATCCTGTCCTGATAGATAACCTCATGTCCAGCCCCACCCCCAACTTTGAAAGTTGGCAAACTACACTCAGTTTGTTCTCTAAGACATCACAAATGGAATTGGCGGCTCTTCCTCATGAAATAGAGATGGAATTAGGGTTGGCAAAGCTGACACAGTGTTTAGCCATGGTTGCTCTTTTTGTTTTCCCTTTGCTCTGTCTTCTCTCCCCTGGTGCTTACTAAGCATCTACAAAGTGAAGGACACTGAGGTAACAAGGCTTGAGAAGACACACGACTCCAGCCTGCTGTACGAGCTAACTACACCTGTGTGAACAGCAGGTTGTAATTGTCACTAGGAAGGACAGCAGAGAATGGGAACCAACTTTAGATCAAGATGGTTGTGATGGCTATTCCTTGTTGTCGACTTGACTACATCTGGAATGAACTATAACCCATAAGTGGAGGGGACATCTGTGAGCCAGCTCTTGAGGCATAGTGGACATGAAAAGCTTAGGCCCAGGCAAGGTAGTATATACCTTTAATCCCAGGAGACATAGGCAAGCAGATCTCTGAGTTCAAGGCCAGTTCTGGGACAGAGCAAGTTCCAAATCCAGGTGTGGTGGTACACACTTTAATCTACGCCAGACCTGCTGCTGGAGGCCTACATAAGGACAGTGGAAGAAGGAAGTGTTCTTTGTTTTGGTTACACTTACTTTCCAGCACACCTATTGGAAGCTACTTCTTCAGGATTCCAGCTTACACAGAAGACCAGCCTCATGGGACTAAGCAAGTACTAGATGCCCATTGTTGGGTTAGTTGGACTGCAGACTGTAAGTCATTACAATAAATTCCCTTAATATATGGAGACATTCTATAAGTTCTGCGACTCTAGAGACAAAAGACAGTGGTCACAACAAAGGCATTCCGAGGAAGTGAGTTGTGGATGTCTAATCTTGACATGATGGATGTTTGCGGACAGATAATTCTTCATTGTTAGGGACCATCCTGTGCACTAAGGACACTTAGAAGCACTACTGGGTCTGCCCACTAGATGCAATAGTAGCTCGATACCCATTATGACAATCAAGGATGGCTCCAGATGCTGTTAACTATCCCTTGTGAGGCAAAATTACTTCCAAGTGAAAACTATTGGAGAACCGACCAAGTAGAGCATACCGAGTGGGGTAGATCACAGTAAGTTGTTTTTACTTTAAGTAGATGTCAAATGTTTTCGAGCAGGGGTGACATTATCTACTTTGCATTTTGAAGAGTTCATTCCGATTGCCGAATGGTGGCTGGAGTAATGTCGATGCTCGCTATGGTCAGTCGTGGTATGATCACTAATGTCAATCCTTAACTTGATACAACTTAGAATTACCTGGGAAGAGAGTCCCAACGAGGAATTGTCTACACTGAATTGGCCTGTGGATGTTTCTGTTGGAGACTGTCTTGATAAAGTGAATTGACATGGGAGTCATTCACCCATTGTAGGTGGCACCATGCCCTACACAGAGGTTCTGGAACTGCGTAGGAGGGGAGAAACGGAGCTGAGCAGAAGCACATAAGCAAGAGAGCAAGAACACATTCATTTCTCTCTGCTCTTGACTGTGTGCGATGTGACAGCGGTTTCAAGTTCTTGCCGCCCTCGTTTCCCTGGTATGATGGATTGTAACCAGGGGCTGTGAGCTAAAAGAAACTCCCTTTCCTTTTCCCCTTAAGTTACCACAGCACTGGACAGGAAACAAGGAAAGGAACCTATTGCAATTGTCCACCCAAACCCAAGAAAGATGGCAGCTAAGGTTCGGGTGTGGACATCCAGAGATGGAGAAGAGGAAGCAAACATTTTTGGAGTAGGATGGTCCAGGTCACGCTGATGGCTTGACATAGTGACTTCACCCTTAAGCAAGTCCCACGGTGCCTCCTTTGTCTCCTGGTAGAATGAAAGCGTTGGCTCAGGGGTTGAACTTCAAGCCTGGCCACACATCTGCTTGCTAGAAGCTCTCATAACTTGTTGGAACTAACATTTGGTCTATGAAGGTGCAAATGGTGAGTGCGCCTGAGTTAGGTTTCCCTGTCTTCCATGATGCTGGTTGATGGCATGTCTCATAAGCACTGAATCCACACAGAAAGCTCAGACACGCAGAGAGAGTGGCAGTGGCTGATAAACGAAGGCCAATCTTGGTCTCAGATGCTGACATCTCACGCTGAATTCTCAAAGCCACTGGAGATGCAAAATCCAAGCAACGGGCCTGAAGAGATGGCTCAGCAGTTAAGAGCACCAACTGCTCTTGCAGAAATCCTGGTTCAATTTCCAGCCCTCAAATGACAGTTCACAGGTGTCAGTAACTCCTGTAACTCTAGACTTAGGGAATCCAACGCCCTCTTTTGGCCTCCACTGGTACTGCAAGCATGTGGTGCCCAGGCATATATACACAGCATAAAATGAAACAAAAAAAAGTCTAGTCAGCATCCCCACTTCAGCCCGTGTGTGTGTGTGTGTGTTGTGTGTGTGTGTGTGTGTGTGTGTGTGGAGAGGTGTGGGGTGGAAAGATAATTACAACCTCAGGAAAGGAACAAGATAGCTAATTGAGTTGAATAACATCTGATCATGATGACTGACCATGACCAAAGTTGGACAGTAACAGGCACTGGGGAAGGGGACTGAAGTGGTATAGTAAGAACCTTAAGTGTTAGAGAAAACTGTATGAGCAGTCACGAAAAACTCTAACCAAGTATTAGAGGCACGAGTAAAGCCTGTTTGTTGGTTTTTAATTGCATAGACTGTGGCTGCCAGGATTTTAAATTGTAGGTCTGTGAGCATGTAATTAAGTGAGAGGCCCAGTTGCACCAACTAGGACACCAAGTTGTTGATGCAGCTTGTGAGAACGGTCTTCTGATATTAAAACTGAGGTTCTGAGCTGTCCATGTCACTAACTCTATTTTACCTCTAGACCTCTAAGTTCCAGGTATAAATAACCGGCCCTTTCAGAGTGCTTTTCTGCTGTCTGTGTGAAAAGCCCTGTCTGAGGCTTGATGGTGCTTGCTACTGAGATGGTCAGTAGAACATTTTCTTGATGCCAAGCACAGATCCGTCATCTCTGCTCCATCACGAGCCACGACCCTCACTCCTGAGGCTCCTGCAGTCTCTTCTGCCACAGCATAGGAGACGTAGTTGTGAATGCAGTAACTATGTTCTTCGCTCTGCAAAAGGCTCAAGGACAACCTGGGAATGGTGACTTAGACTTGGAAATTCAGCCTTCAGGAAACTGAGACAGGAGGAAAGAGAATTTAAGGCCAGCTTGAGCTACCCAGTGAGTTTGAGTCAGCCTGGCTTGCATAGCAAGACCATGACTCAAACAAGAAAACACAAAGTCTGGGGACTCAGCTGTTGAGTAGTGTTAGGAAATGACAGACCCTAGATGCCAGCCCATAGCTCTTTCTGGAATAACCCCTAGGCCGCTTACTTGACTCTAGCACATCTTTTCCTTGTCTCCACATGTATTACCCTTCCTGCCCCCTGCCATACACGCACACCTTCAATGGGACTCTCTGCTGTCTCCCAAGTGTTTCTTTCTGTCAGAAATGTGACTCTGCCATGCATGTTTCATGGACTGGGAGGAGGAGCCCTGTAGCCCAAGTAACCAAATGCCTTGAGAAAGGGCAGGTGACTGTTCACTTTTCAAGTCATGGAGAAAACATTTGAACTTGGCAAATACACTTAGTAGACTATAATGGCCTGGAAGGGTTCTGCCCCTCCCCAAAAGTGAGTAATTTCCTCCATCAGCTTTGCCTGCACAGGCCCATGACATCATAACGACCCTGTGCATTTATCTGTAATTATCTGGAGTGGCAGCCAGCCCTTTCAAGAGGTTCTTTGATCCAGTCCTAGAACACTCACAAAGGTGGGTGGCCAGATAGAGGTCCTCTTCCCAGAGGACAGGAACCAAGGCAGACAGCCTTGGGGTATACAGCAGGTGGCAAAACTGACCTAAAATGAAGACCAAGTGTCTGCAGCCTTCTGGCCATCTCCTGACCCTGCATTCTGTCAATTTGGGCTGTGCTGCTGCCCTAGCAGGTAGAGAAATTTACAAGAAGGCCAGTGAAGGAATCTGTCAGAGTCAATTAAAGATGTTTTCTGGCTTAGGGGGATCAGAAAGTATTTACCCTGGATCCCTCGGGTGCCTTGGTTTCAAATACTCCATTTGCTAGCACCACCCTCTCTCTTTTTTGTATGAAATTAGTCTTGTTATGCAATCCGAGCTGGCCTAGAATTTAACAATCTTCCGACTCCCACCCTCTCAGTTCTGTGATTATACGTATATACTACCACATATGCTCTCAGCCTGTTTTATTTGACCATGCACTTAAATTTATTTTAAATTACATCTTATTTACACCATGTGTATGTGTGTGAAAAAAAGTTACATCACAGTTCAAGAACAACTTATATTAGAATTGAAAAGAAGAGTCACACTGTAGGGCAGGCAAGTTATAAATCCTGGCAGCTGCCTGGAGGAGGGAAATGGAGAAAAGAGAAAGGGCCCTGCCTTTTGGAGATAGACAAACAGCCACATGGCAACTGGGAGGTAGCTTCTGAGAAAGGGCGAAAAGGCCCAAAGAATCAGAGAAAGCAGAATTTGGCTCTGGCTAGCATCTGAAAGAAACAGAAAGGAAGAAAAAGACTCAGAAATGTGGGCAGACTTCAAAGAGCCTGCATGGTGACCGAATGATCTAAGGAAAAGCATGCTTATTTGTGAAGTGTGTTAATTTAAGAGATCGCTCTCCAGGACTCGGGCAGACTGTAGGCAAAGAGCGATGTGTGCAGAATCAAGTCTTGCTGGAGGAAGTACTTCAATGGAAACAGGCTTTGAGGGTGTATAGTCTCTCACCGAAACTCTCTTTGGTTCCTGTGTGTGGTTAAGAATGGGACTAGCTAGTTTCCTTGTTCCTGCTGCCCTACTGTGCCTTCTCCAGCTACGATGGATGCACCTCCCCCCGAACCAAAAACTCTTTCTTCCTTATGTTGCTTCTGGTTATGGAATTTTATCACAGTGACAGAAAAGTAACTAACATAGAAGCCAAAGGCCTTACAAAAAGGCAAGAGGAGTTATCATGTCGAAGTGTTCCTGAAGGGTCCACGGACAGCAGGAAGTTCAGTGTGGCTGGTCTGTCTCTCTCTAGTGCCCTTACGTAAGCACTATTTTCTGAGCATCCCCGCTATGCCCGCTATGGGCAGGGCAGCCCCACCATTTATATTCAGAAGCTCATATGAAGCCCTCTACAGTTTGGATGCCCCTCTCCAAGGTGTCCACTGAACTTTAATTGTCCTTGTGATTACAAGGTAAGCTGTTGACAGGTGATAAAGGTTGGGACTGTCTCGTCCTCCAGAACAGATTCATGTCATTCCTGGGGTTAGTGAGTTCCTGATTTAAGAAAAAGAAAGAAGATTGAATACAGTCCTGTTTCCTCCGTCTGGATATCTTGTTTCCCTTTGACAAACCCTAGTTTATTAAATCTTTATTAAATCTCTTATACTACTTTATTAAATCTCTTATACTAACAGGTAGATAGATGCTCTCGGGATACATCCAGGGTGGGGGGCAATTGTACAGCAGCCTCTGGTTTGTACTGCACAGAGTAACAGTAACTGGGGCCTTCTGGATGAAAGAACAGCTCAAGAAGAGCAGTAGGTACAGTTCTGGGTGGGGTAGGTGCTGCATGCCTGAGATCCCAGCACTCAGGAGGCTGAGGCAGGATTGAGAGCTCTAGGCTAACCTCGGCTATAGAACCAGACCTTGTCTGAAAAAAAAAAAATGAACCAAGATGTGACATTTTTTCCCCCTTGGGGTTGGTATTGGGTTATTTCTTCTATCTATTTGCTTATTCACCATCCATTCAACATGTATGTGCTAGACTGGCTGGGACTGAGTCACTGCATACAGGCTGAGGGAATACAAATTTCTTTCATGCTTGATGATTTACCATAGGCTGGAAATTCTTTATTTACTTCTCACAGTGGCTCCTCAGGTTATTTAACCCTGTGCTAATATTAAGGAAGTTGGAGTTCAGAGACGTTGTATCATGTACCTAAGGGAACTCAGTAAGTGACAGAGTGGCGATTTGTATCTGGGTCAGTGGACCTTAGCCAGAGGCAATGTGGGCCCCCGGGAGACATTTGACAATGTCTGGAGAAATTTGGGTTGTGACAGTGGGGGACTGGTGGGGGAGGGGACATGCTCCCGGAGAGAACAGAAGCGATGCTAAACAATCTATGTGTTACTCTAGACAGGGTTTACACTGTATAGAACAACCTCCTAGAATATCAATATCAATAGGTCTAGTCTACTTAATGTTCATCTCTTTTTATTATACTAAAGTAAGTAGTGGAGCTAAGCAGTGGGTCACGAAAAAGTGACTCACCGTATGAGAATGGTGTGAAGGTATTCTAGGAGGTAACCTACAAGTGGTGAAAAAGACGGGTGGGAGGAGAGACTGGAGCTACTCAGATCACCCAACCCTGACCCTAACCCTGACCCTCTAACCCTAACCCTGATCCTAGTCCTAACTCTCTAGCCTGACCCTGACCCTGACTCTGACTCTAACCCTATCCTAACCTGTAACCATGACCCTGACCTTGACCCTAACCCTATCCCTAACCCTCTAACCCTGACCTTGACCCTGACCCTCTAACTCTAACCTTAACTCTCTAACCCTAACCTTAACCCTAGCCCTGACTCTCTAACCCTGACTCGCCTCTAACTCTGAGTCATGGTCCAGGGAGAGGCAGGAAGCCTTTAGAATATGGGTGGCAGGGATTCAGGAAACAGAGACTATAAATGCAAAGGGAAGAACTCGATGACTATGAACATGCTGAGGAAGGGAGAGGCAGAGGAAGTAAAGACAAGTCAGGATGACTCCATTTTTCCGAGCTCCTCCTCCTCCTCCTCCCTTCCCACTCACCCTGTCTTCCTCTGGGCTCCACATTCAGGCTTTTGGTCCAAGCTCCCACGTCCATCAAATGCAACACAGAAAAAAATCTGTGTTTCCTTTGTTTTGTTCACAATGTCAAGAGCCAGCAACTCCCCCTTCACACACCCCGCCCCCAGCAACAACAGACGTTCACACATCTTTTTAATCTTGCCTCCCTCTACATTTCCTGTTTATAGGGTCGGTTAAAAACTTTGACCAGTGCCTAGGATTCTTCTAAAGACAGACACATGGCTCCTGAGAGAACCTCAGGGGAATTTCTAACCTGACGAAGGAGGAAGGAAACTCTTTGTCTCTGTTTTCTCTGGAGTGGTTTCCAAAGGACACTGCCTGCTGACAAGACCCTTGCAGATGGCCCCCCTCTTTCCTGGCTTTTCGAGGGTCCAGTCCAATCATCAGCCAGAGAACCAGCAATCTTGTTGTGCCTGGGTCTCATTGGCAGGAACACGTGTTTGGCTTCCAGCTTGGCTTTCCGGTCCCCTTGCAAATTCTAGTCCCTGGATAGCCTTGTTGGGAGACCACTGGTGTCTCAAGCTTTTGGGAAAATTTGGTCAGTAAGAGATCTATGGGATTACGGACATAGCTCAGTTAATAGAGTGCTTGCCTGGCGTGCAAGAAGACGACAAAACCTTGAGTTTGATCTCTAGCGCCACGCAAACCACGTGTGGTGGCACACACCAGGATTTTCAGCCCTCCAGAGGCCAAGGCAGAAAGACCCACAGTTCAGAGTCTTTCTTGGCAGCACAGTGAGTTTGAGGCCAGCCTGGGATCCATGAGACCCTTATGAAAATAATGAAGAATAATAATAATGATAATAGTTGTAAACATGAGCCAGTTTCTACTGTTATTAACAGCTTAACCTGCAGCTGTCATGGGGGCTCTGAACACCCTGCCAGCTCTGCAGCCCCTCTCATCCATCTCGCCCATACACAGGCTGCTCATCACCTCTCCATTCAGCCTTCCATGTTCCTTTCCTCCAGCTCCCACGCCTTGCCTTCCCTGCTTGTACTTCTCCTAGTCTGCCTCCCACAGCCAGGAGCATGGAGAAAAGCCAGCTTCTTCCTTGCCTTCCTCATGTGTGCCTTCTCTTCCCTCTTCAGGCATCTGGTTTTACAAGCATGTATGCACGCACGCATGTATGTACGTGCACGGTGTCTACATGTCATATGATCTGTTCTTGGGAAAGGATTGGACATCCGTGTGCCTGTGGCAGCCTAGCGACGTAGTGTTCTAGGAGACAAAGTACTCCAGACCTCAGTAGCCTGGGTTGGAATCCTGACTTCCTCCTTACTTGAAGCTCTAACTATGTTCTTAAATTCCTTCATACTCAAATTTCCTCAGCCTATTGATTGACACTAAGAGGAGTGCCTACCTCACAGGACCGAGCACTATGTGCTACAGAGAGAATTATGTGAGTGAGGCAAATAAATAGTTTGGATGAGGCCTAGCCCTTGAGGAGTTTTGGGAATTGTTACCTACATGAAAAGAAGTTGGTCTGCTGTAGTTCTAGAAGGGGTTCTATTGGGAGAGGCAGTCCTCAAAAGAAGGGAAGTCCTGAATTAGAAAGGTGGCAGACCTCTCCATGACTACCTACCCTTTCTGGGGAAGAAAAGGCTGTAGCCCATGCTGAGTCAGCAGCCATTGTTTTGTGATAAGTAGTGACCAGGAAAGGCTGACCCAGATGACTTAATTAACACAGTGGCTGGGACTCGGGTGGGGAGGTGGGAGTAAGGGGAGAGGGGGATGGGGTTGGGGGAGTGGGGGTGGGGAGTGAGCACTGTCAGCAAAGCAACACAGCCAAGGGAGGAAGGGAGTCCTGTCTGGGCAGAGTTGCTGCGGAGCTGCAGGAGGAGCACCAGAGGAGACAAAGGGAAAATGTGCTTCTCTGGGAATGTGTTCGAGGGTGTAGGTGGACTTGGAACCTATATGAGGGGGTTGCAGTGTCTTCATCTGGCCTCTCGGAGCACCAAGCACACGTATGGTGCATAGACATACATGCAGGCAAAACACACACACACAAAGAATAAATCTAATTTGAAAAAGAAATAATATCTTCATCCAGCAAGCAAGCCGATTTGCAGGTCCAGGACCTCCTTCCTGGGTTCCTACCCAATAGCTAGGCCATCTCTTCAAGGGGGGACTACTCTGTGGTAGCCAGAGTCCACACCCAAGGGTTCATCCTGGAGCATCAGTTGTGTCTGTGGTCCCCTGACTCACACAGGTAGAGTTGCCGTGGAGCCCGCTCTCATCAGAGACTCTGCTCTGCTTTTGGGACCCTTCTGGGTTATGGCTGTCTTTTGTGAAGTGTGGACTGGAGGACGAAACTCCAGGAACGGGAGCAACCAAACTGAACTGCAGGGGTGATGAAGGCTGTTGCTTAGAATAGGAAACAATACATATAGCTGAGGCTAGACCAAGCTCAAAGCTTCCTCTCCCTCACCTCATCTGAGAGAGGAGGTACCAGAGGGGTTCCTGAGCAAAAACTGCCAAGAAGCAACTCTTAAGGATTATTTTTCGGCACCTCCTACAGCATTACCAGGTCAACCAGATGTAGAAGCTACAGAAAACCTAGGAACTCAAAAGAACAGTCAGATGTGTACCTAATGTAGTGGCAGTGTCCGTGTCCCAATATAGACCTTTCCTCCCAGCTCGGGAAGGAAACAGACTCCCACACAACAGGTCAGTCACGTGGCCAAGCAGACTGCAGTGACTCAGCAGGAAGAGTGTTCTTGGCAAGGAGCTTGCCCAAGCGATAGGCAAGGCTAGTATGGACCAGCTGACTATGTCACTCTGCTTATTTTTCCCACTCTCTATCAACAACGCCCTATCTGCCCTCCCCTCCCGTGACCCTCATTCATTTTTCAACTTTGAGTCAAATAGTAGCAAAAGTACCTTCAGGTCCCTAGCCAAAGATACTTTTTGTTAACACGCCGAACTTAATCATTTCACTGCAGGCTGTCCAGGAGGTCCTGTAGTTCCCAGTAAGAGGCCTCAGGTGGCTCAAGAAGTGCTGTTTACCAGCTTGGAAGAGAACACTGCAGTATTCTTAACCATCTGCATTTATACACGAGTGGGCTTTATGGCCGTCTTACTCAGTCTCCACCGTCAGTACCCAGTCTTATCAGAACTCCCTGCCTTGCCCTCACCTGATGAATCCTCTCTCTTTTCTACTTTGCTCTGCTGTGGTTCTTCTCGAGGTGAAAGTTGCAAGAGACTAACTAGGAGAAGCACTATGCTGTGGCCAGTGTGTTTTCCAAGGCTTCATTTATTAATAGAGCAATGATGACTCCTTCTTCACTAGTTCAGTCTCAGTTATTTCCTCTCACCCACCTTGCTGGATCCAAAATGAAATTTCTTTCTTTTTTTTCTTTTTTCTTTCTTTCTTTCTTTCTTTTTTTTTTTTTTTTTTTTACAGACATGAACTGGTCATAGCTTTATTTAGAAATAAAAAGCCTGAAACACACTCAGTAATCTCAATATGAAATGCTAGTCTTAGGGTGAAATAATACATTGATTATTACCAAAATGGAAATACAAAATACTCTACTGTTGGGGTAAAAAAGAAAAATTAAACTTTATTCAAAGAAATACTGAAAATAAATATTTTACAAATTGCAATCAAGCAATTTAATCAAGTACAATTTAGTAAAGAATTCTCAGAATCTATATAATACATTCTGGTGTTGGCCAATGCAAAGATTACTTTAGACTAGTATTTTACATATGCTTAACCTTCAATCATCTTAACATTCATTGATTATAATGATACAACTGCACAAGGTTAAGCTAGTTTCTTATGTAGTATCTTAGAAATAACTTCCAAATACAAAACATTCACACCAGCAAGGAAATTGTAAAACCGCACATAAATGACGGTAGGACTCGTTTGCAGGCTGTACGCAGGTGGATCTGTTTCTCCTTAGAAAGTTCCCACACAGTCAAACCTCAACAAAGAGATGCCTCTCCCTCTCCCTCTTCTGTCACACAGCCACCTGCAGGTTCCTAGGTGTCACTCTACTATGCATCAACTGCAATATATAATATATATTCAAAAAATGTCTTTTAGGGGACTGACATGCCAAATCTGCCCCTTGCAAGCGGAGTTTCACAAGAGCCCTGTCTGAAGACGGCTCCCTGGAGTTCCTACTCTCAGAAGGACAAGATGGTCTTATTGATGATCTCCACTGACTCCCAGATCTCGTCTTCCTCGATCACAAGTGGAGGACAAGCCTGATGATATCACCGTGGGTTGGCTTGGCCAGAAGCCTGTCATCTTGAAGTCACAGACACACCTTCCAAGCATCACAATCTTTGGTTTCTCTGATGAGGATGGCATTCGGCAACTCTTTTCCTCTCACTGCAATCATAACATCAGAGGGCAGCTTCGTCCTCCTTTCTCAAGATGGCGCCCATTTTGTCTGCGTTTTCAGCAAGATCCTCTTCTTCTAAAACCTCAAGAGCTGCAATGGCTATTTGGCAGCCTAGTGGGTGGCCACCGTACGTAGAGCCATGCTCGCCTGGTTTAATAGTCACCATTATCTCATCATCACACAGCACTGCAGACACGGGATATTAGCCGCCAGAAAGGGCCTTCCCAAGAAGAACTCTGTCAGGTCTGACATTCTCATGATCCACAGCTAGTCATCTACCAGTTCTAGCCAATTCTGTCTGTATTTCATTAGCAAGAAACAGGACCTGGTGCCTGGTGCAGAGTTCCCGAACTCCGTCAGGTATCCTGGATCCGGATCAATAACACCGGCTTCACCCTGGATGGCTCCACCCTGAAAACAGTAACATCTGAATCCTGAAAAGCACGCTCCAGTGCAGGCAGATCATTATATGGGATGGTTCCAAAGCCATCGTAACTGGTCGGATCTGTGAAACTGGAGACTGCAGACAATGTTCGACCCCAAAATTTTCCAACAGCAAAAACTATCTTTGTTTTGTATTTTCTGGATGCCTTTCATGGTGTAGCCCCAAAGACGAGCAAGCTTACATGCAGTCTCTCGAGCCTCCTCTCCTGTATTCATAGGAAGAACTTGGTTGTAGTTGAAAAGCTTGGTAATGTACTCCTCATATTCACCAAGGACATTGTTATAGAAAGCCCGAGATGTTAATGTCAGCTTGTCCACCTGACTCTTCATGGCATCTATGATCTTTGGGTGGCAATGTCCTTGGCTGACAGCACCATAAGCACTCAGGAAGTCGAAGTACTGCCTGCCTTCCACACCCCACATATAAATGCCTTTTCCTCTCTCCAGGGCTCCAGGTGAAGGATGGTAATTGTGTGCACCATATTTAGATTCCCGTTCAAAAATGTACTCAGAGGATGGTGGGCCTTGCACTGTCTTCTTAGTTGCAACAGACCGGGCAGTGGCGACTGAGGTGTGGACTCCTTGACGCAGCGCAGTGACGGTCTGCAGACTTGCTAGTTTGGAAAGCATTGTGTGGGTGCTTCAGGAGTGGCAGTGCAGACAGACCTGACAGCGTTCGCTAAGCGACACAGACTGTAGTTCAACCACGAAGCCCGATGTCCAAAATGAAATTTCTAAACACACCCCAAACATTCCTGTCCCTGTAACTCTGCTTGTGAAATTTCTTTTCTCTCCATAGGGTGTCTCTCTTTTCTTACTGTGTCTGACTCAATCTGTTCTTTAGAGTCTATTCAAATGCTGCTGTCTCCATTGAAGTCCCCACCTATTCTTCTGTTCAGAAGTGGAGCCCCCTCTAGCACAAATCTGCAATCCCCGCATGTCTGATATGGAAGTTGGCAAGCCTGAGCTGGAGGGTGAGCCCCTGTCTACACACAAGATGAATATGTGACTCCTCTGTCTTCCAGCATCCTAACCTTTTCTTTTTCTTTTCTATTTCCCCTTTGTTTTTCCAGACAGAGTTTCTCTGTGTAGCCCTGGCTGTCCTGGAGCTTACTCTATAGACCAGGCTGGCCTCGAACTCACAGAGATCTCTCTGCCTCTGCCTCTGCCTCTGCCTCTGCCTCTGCCTCTGCCTCTGCCTCTGCCTCTGCCTCTGCCTCTGCCTCTGCCTCTGCCTTGCCTCTGCCTCTGCCTCTGCCTCTGCCTCTGCCTCTGCCTCTGCCTCTGTCCCTCTGCCTGCCTCTGCCTCTCCCAAGTGCTGGAATTAAAGGTGTTTGCCACCTTCATCACCGCCACTGACATCTAATATTTTCTGTCAAATGATGACAGGCTTTTGTCCTCATCATCCCCCATCATCATCATGACTGCTGTGTCCTCCTCCTCCTCATCTTCATCATCGCCACCTCCTGGTACTTTGCTGAGCATCTGCCCTGCTGAGAGATCTGTGCTTCACAGTCTCCTTTGCTTTCATAGCTTGGGAGATCATTCTGTATGCACATTTTCTTTGCATAATATAATGTTTTCTGGGCTTCACTAATAAACAAAATGGGATTTGGACTCAAACAGTCTTGAATTAGTATACTGGTTTCATTATTTCATTATCATCCGTAGAACTTGGGGGAAATCGGCCTAAGAATCAACCTTCCTGCTGGTCACACAGATTGTGATGCCTGACACAGGGCGGTTGTATTACATTAAATAATAATTGCCATCATTTATCGAATGCATATTATGTGGGGGCAGTACTTCAGATATCTTTCCTCCATTATCTTATTGAATAATTTAAACTCCCACAACAAGGCTCTGAGGTAAGAGTACCCTTACTTTACAAAGGGCCACTTAGGGCAAAGAAGCCAGTGAGAGAGCCAGAAGAACTTTGACTTCAGAATTGATGCCTTTGATCCTGACCAACAACTGCTGCAGTAGCATGGGCCATGCCCAACATGCCTGACAAGTACTCTCTGTACAACATTAGCTGGGTGCCCAGAGAGCACTCTGTAAGCAGCAGCAGCTACTCTTATCCATTTTCATTGCTGTACGCAGGAGTCTGTCTCGCACTCTTTGCTCCCCCATGGCCCCTCTCCATAGTAATAGCTGCAGTAGTTAAGCCTTTTCCATGTTCTATCCTGAGTGAAGTCTCTATTCTAGCAAGTGAACAAATGAGTGAATTAATGAGTGAATGAGAAGGGGGGAGGAGTCCTTGAACAGTGAGCGAAGATATCAGAAATGAGGACTGTTAGCTAGGCTAGAGGATGAAGTGTGGAGGGGAGGCCCCAGAGACCTGACTTATACCCAGCGTTCAACAGTATTTTCGTTAATGACTGCAGAGGTAGAGTAGAGAGTGTGCTAATTGAATTGGTGAAGCCTGTGAGGTGAAACAGAAGCGGAGCACTTGGGGCGGGGGCAGGCTGGAGTATCAGATGGTCCTTGACAAATCGGAGAAATAAACAGAGTCAATAGACAGAGCTCCAGGAACTGCAGCCTGTAAGTGGTTCCCAGGGAGCAGCTGCTGCGAGTGGATCTGCCCAGGGAAACCTTCAACCTGCTTTTCTTTTAGCGTCACCTGCCTGAATTCGCTGTTGGAGCAAGCCCGAGAGGTACAGCGTCCTTGATGAGGGCTGTGATTCAGATCTGGGAATCTTGTGGATAAAGCCCCCATTAAAAAAGCTAACTATTCCCTTTCCTTACCAACCTTTCCCCCTTATTTGTCTGGCTACCTTGTCACTATGGAGATAGCTTTATTTGTCCCCCCCCCCCAACTTATACTCAGTAAAGGTTTGCACTCACCCCATGGTGCCTCATTCTGACACTCCCAGCAGGGCTAACCTCTCTCTGCAACCCCCCCTCCTCTTACCTCCCCTCCCCCATCCTTAGCCTTGACTTTCAAGCTGCTTTGAATGCTAGCCTGACCTCATTTTCCTTAGGAAAATGACCTGTGTGGAAAAGATGGAAGGAGGGCAAAGGATCTGATGGGGGTGGCGGGGGGGGGGATCCCTACACATCCCCATCAGCCTCGGGGAGAAAAGTCCTAACAAAATGAAAGAGGCCCAGCTTCATGCTTCTCAGCCTGCACCATGTCTTAGGCCAGTATCTATTTCCCTGAGCTACAAGCATTTGAAAGCTACTTGATTTATCTTATTCAAAACAGCATATTTAGGGCTGGGAATTTAGTAGTAAAACCACACAGAGAGCAGGTACAAGTTTGGGATTGATCCCAGGCATGAAGAAGAGAATCAAAGTCAGAAGTGAACATCTCACTGGAAGAATAAGAGATGGCTATATAAAACCCATGTCTTGCATAATCAGCTGGGCCTTAAGGGAGAAGCTCTGGGGTGGGGGCACTGTTATAAACCACAACTGTATCATTTCCTCTAGCGTGAAGTGATGCTTCTGGTCATTGTAGCAACTGGAGAATTTCTACCCATTGGCCTGGGGGTCCAGTCCTTGATAAGGGCCTTGTCTGGATTCAGATCTGCCTATTCTGGGAAAAAGGGTCAGACTAGATCCACTAGATCCAATTTCTGCCTTGGCCTGATCAGTCAGAAGTAGCCTTTAGAGTACAGGGTGTGGCTATCCCAAGTGTCAGTATACCAGCAGAGCCCACCTTTATGCTTAGAGAGATCCTCACAGAAGTGAAACTGACCACTTGAATGTTCAATGTGGTCTCTAGGTTCACACGATTATGTAAAAACAAGATAATGGGAGGGTGGCTCAGTGGGAAAGTGCTGCACAACACAAACGTCTGAGTTCAGATCCCAGCACCCATATACAAACCTGGGCTGGTAGCTCCCTGTGACTCCAGCTCTGGGGAAGGGAACAGGGACAGGTAGAACCCAGGGACTCACCAGCCAGCCAGCTTAGCCTAAGTGGTGAGACCCATGCTCAGTGAGAGACCCTGTCTCAAAAAACAAGGCAGATGATTGAGAAAGCCATCCCAATGTTGGCTCTGGGGGAGCCCACCCACACATGCACGATATAACGCACATACATGTTATCTAGCTCATAATGAACAAATAAAAACTCTGCACGAAGCATAGAAGCTGATATGCAGCAGGCACTGCCATTTGTTGAATGATTGCTGTATTTAAAAATCAGCTTCATTGATTGCAGGGGGGCAGCTGGATAAGGAACAATCTCAGAAAGGATAGAACGAAGGGATTGGGTACCAGGAGTGTTTCTGCTCAGGGTCCACTTGGGGTGACAGAGATGTCAAGACGGGCAGGGCCCAAACCCCAATTCCCAGCTAGGAGCAAGCAGGGCTGTGTTAATAGGCTTAAGCACCTAAACTGTCTTTCATTTTTTTCTTTCTTTGAACACTTGTTCACTGAATATCTCTCTACCAACCACATACTGTCCTGGTACTAGAGACACTGAAATGCTAGCATTCTGGTGGGAAAGATGAAAAAAATAAGAGAGCAAATTAAGAAGTAAAATGTATGTTTCCAAAAAGTGGTGAGGAGAAGAAATAAAGCAGAGAAGAGCATACGAAATGTCAGCCAGTTGGGTGAATTTAAACATTTAAATTGGAGTAGCTAGGGATCATGTCACCAAAAAAAGAATGTTTGATTCAGGGCCTTGCAAGCAAAATGAAACTGTCAGTGCAAGGGTCCTAGGGTGGAAGTCTGTCTGACATTCTCTGGAGCAGATGGACAGGACAGTTGATAAGGTCAGAGCATTATATGGTCCGTGTATGAGGTCCTACGGGAGCACCCAGACAGTAAAGCCAGTCTCTTCTTTCCATCCTTAGTTAGAATATGCTTGGTGGTTTGAATATGCTTGGCCCAAGGAGTGGCACTATTAGGAGGTGTGGCCTTGTTGGAGTAGGTGTGGCCTTTCATCCTAGCTGCCTGGAAGCTGGTCTTCCTAGCAGCCTTCAGATAAAGATGTAGAACTCTCAGCTCCTCATATACTATGCCTGCCTGGATGCTGCCATGCTCCTGCCTTGAAGATAATGAACTGAACCTCTGAACCTGTAAGCCAGCCACAGTAAATGTTGTCCTTTAAGAATTGCCTTGGTCATGGTGTCTGCCCTAAGACAGAGGCCAACACAGGGGTCCAGGACAGAGCTGCCAGGCTGAGAAGTAAGGTTCTGACCCAGAGGTAGGCACTGAATTTGGATTCCCAGTCATGCCCTCAGGGGCCTCAGTGGGCTTAGAAGGGAGTCAGATGTGAGGATGTGACAGCCAGCCCTAATCTGAGATCACTGTGGTTTTGCCTGCCCAGAAATGAACTGCTCTATCCCAGTCATTAGAGTCTGCAAACCTGATACTCAGGATCCTGCGGTGACTAAAGACACTTTCTGTGGAGCCAGGCATCCCTTCAGGGCTGTTGACCTTTTGCTCTGGAATGCCTGAATATCCTAGTGGCCTGCAGGTTAGCTGAGAATGGAGTAGTAATAGGCTGTGAGGTGTTGACAGCCGCCTTTGCTTCTGTAGAATTCTGTTGCTAAGGGAAAGGGTGAACAGTCTTTTTCTTACTCTGTGCAGGAAAGTGAGAAACACCTGGACAAAGCAAAACAGTATTCCTGCCCAGCTGTGGACCCCATGGATCACTGTGCCACACACCTTTCTGATGCCTGCCTTAAAACGGCCACTTTAACCCCCTTCTGCATGGCATGCTATCTGGCTCTACAGCGGCTGTCCTGCCAACTGCAAGAATTAATTCATTTAAATCTAAATTTGATCTGAGTCTAAGTCTTGGTTTCTCCCAGTGGATTCAGTCTCCACAACTCATGAGCACCTGAGACCTCCCACCCCCAGGTTTTATTATCTGAAATCTTTGCTTCTCTGGGCTCCAGAATCCTCCACAGGTTCCTCGAGTCTCCTATATATTCAGAAAGGTAGGTGACTTGCATTTCACTGAGATGGTATAATGACAGACAGGATGCTCTTGAGCTAGACTCCTGGGCAAGGCTTGAGAATCCATCTGTCTCCTGTCCCAAGGCCTAACTTCTGGGCTTGAACAAAGAGACTGTTCCAGAGCAGGGTGGGGTGAGTCAGCAGAAGTGAAGGCTGAAGGCTACACCTGCGGAGTTCCAAGTCTCTCCCACATTTCTCTGTCATCTGGAGGGCTATATGTGTGCCAGAGGGAAAGGTGACACTTATTCGAGAACAAATGGACATGTCCATTTTGGGGTGTTGGCAGGTCCCCTCACTTGCACATTTTGGGATATTAACCAGGTGGAAGGAAGGGTCTGCTGAGAAACAATGTGAGCTCTCAGAGCTGTCGACTCTTCTCTGAGGAGACACAGAGCCCAGGAGTGGCTCCCTGCAAGTCAAAGACAGGCCAGCTCCCATGGAAACCATGGCTCTTAAGGCCATTTGTTCTGAGACGAATATATTCTGGCTACTCTTCCTGGGCTCGTCAAAGGAAGCATCATGTATCTTATACTGTTTTTGCTTTACTTTTTTTCCTCAACTGAGACTCAGTGAACGAACCATGTCAGAATTATAGCTCCAGAATTAGCACACACTTGGGGACTTTTGCTTTTTGGGTACAAAAGTGGTGATGCTTAGACACAGGCAGAGGGAGCAGCGGGGCTGTGGGAGGCTTGGCTTTCATCAGGGTCACAAAGGGCACAAGACCCTCAGCTTACCCTTCAGGGGGCGATCTGAAGAAACAGTTTTAGCCAGTCAACTTCCTCTTGCCCTTCATCTTTATTACAAATGCCTATTGCTGGGGCTGGAGAGATAGCTCGCAGTTATGAGCACTAGCTGCTTGTCCAAAGGATCTAGGTTTGAGTCCCAACACTCACATGGCCGCTCACAACTGTCTGTAACTACAGCCTTAGGGACTATGACACCTTCTTCTGGCCTCTGTGGACATCAGACACACATGTGGTGCACAGACATATATGCGATTGAAACATCCATACACATAAAAATAAATAAATCTTTAAAAACTAAATGCTTACTCCTTCTGATGATAGCCCTATGGGTTATTACTGACCTATGACCGAGGATGCAAGAGTAAGCAAGACACATGTGCCCTTTGCCTTTGAGGGGACGGAAATAGTGCTAACAGCTGAGTACTCAACATGTCACTGAATAGCTGAGGAGTAATTTAACAATCCTAGATTGTGTCCAGGTCACTTTTTAAATAAATGTTCTGTGGATAAAAACCTGTTCCCCCCTACCCAGCAGGATGTTATACTGTTGTTGGTTTTTGTGTGTTTATTTTTGTTTGAGACAAAGGCCCAGGTTGGCCTCAAAACTCACTATGTACCACAGATGATCCAGAAATCCTGGTGCTCTTGTCTCTACCTCCTAAATGCTGGACTATACCAACTAGGCTACATCTCCAGCCTAGGATGCTGTAATAACTTGGCTCAAACACTTACCATACACTTATTCTGTATTTTCCTGTATGAAAGCTTACAATTTTCCTACTAAACAACCATGCTAGCCTCCTCTGTGTGTAATCAGACAGTTCATAGTCAAGGAGCTCTGGTCCACTCCAAGAGATACTGGGATGTTTCAGTAAATGAGAAAGGATTGGCTGCTTGGCTCCTATTCACTGGCCTTGCAGGGACTTCTCTCTCTCCTTCCTCTCTCTCCTCTCTCTCTCTCTCTCTCTCTCTCCTCTCTCTCTCTCCTCTTCTCTCTCTTCCCTTTCTCCTCTCCTCTCCTCTCCCTTCCCTTCCCTTCCCTTCCTTCCCTTCCCTCTCCCTTTTCCCTCCCCCTCCCCTCCCCTCCCCCCTCCCCCCCCTCCTGCCCTCCCCCCCCCTCCCCTCCCCCCCCTTCCTCCTTCTCCTCTCCTCTCCTTCTTCTCATTTCTATTCAGAGGTGCAAAGTCATTAGACACTTTTAAGCTTCCCTGGGCTGTAAACTTCACTCCAAAGCTCCTTTGCTATTGTTTTGTTTGCTGATTATTAGAGCAAGCCATAGGTCCCATAACTCAGACCAGTAAAGGCCAGGAGAGTGGAAACAGGAAAATGAGCCGCACAAACACTGGTGGATCTACTATAGCATACACAGTTATGTAGCCCACCATCAAACGTTCTAGCTTTCCCTGAGCATGGTGGCACATGTCCTGTCATCCCAGCATTTGAGGACAGCCTGGGATGCACAGAGAGATTTCATCTCTAATAAAATAAATAATCTGGGTCCTAGTTCCCATTCCTGTTTGTGTACCAGGGACCAGAGCCTGGATCCCAAGGATGGCATAGTAGTGGCAGAGGATGAACTCTGTGCAAGTTAGCCCTGTCACCTCCAAAATTACAGACTTTCTCTTCCTCTTTCTCCTCTTCCTCCTCCTCTCCCTTCTCCTCTTCCTCTTCTTCCTCTTCTTCCTCCTTCCCCTCCTCCTCCTCGAGACAGGGGGTTTCTCTTTATAGCTCTGGCTATCCTTGAACTCACTCTGTAGACCAGGTTGCCCTTGAACTCAGAGATCCATCTCCCTCTGCCTCCTGAATGCTGGGACTAAAGGTTGGAGCCGTTATACTCCATAGATTTCTCCTTTAAGTGGCATCTAGTTGAATGAGTATTTAGTATTAAGAATATCTAACCAGAGGTAAAATCAACCCATTGGGTCAAGAGAGGAAGTAAGACACTAGAAGTTAATAATTTATTTAAAAAATTCAACTGTCTTTTCTTAGAGTTGTATAAAAGGCAGTAAGAGAGGCTTGGCTTCCACAGGGAGCCCTCCCTTGGGTCCCCAGTGGAGAATATATAATATATATCTTCATTGGTTCATCAGCAAACATTTACTGAGTAGCTCTGTCTGGAATCCCCCTGCCCCCCGCCAGTTCTTATCCCTGCCTTCTTTCCTTAATAGTCATTTATCTTTCAGACCACAGCTCCCTGAGATAAGGCTTACAATGCCAGCCTCCTAAAAACCTTTGTACATGTGAAGACACTAATAAATGTTTCATAGCTTTCTCTGAAAATAGCTTTTGATGCAGAAGGCAAGAGTTTTAAAGAGCAAAGGAAGACAGTGAATGGGAGACAGTGTGAGGCGATCACATGGGGTTCAATTGGTTTGGGAAAGAGAGACTGGGAATTTCAGAAACCAGTCTGGCCAACTCCTCAAGAGCTGAAGATACTGAAAGTGAAAGCCATGCATTCTCTGTGATGTCTTAGACTTAATGCAGTTTTAGTCCTGACTAAGGAGAAGGGGAACTATCCAGAGTGAGTTGGGAACAGCTGTAATTTAGCTTAAGGAGAAGATGGAAGAGTCCTTGTCACCCCAGAGAGAGTAAAAAGGTCATTCTAAAACTTCCTATATCAGGACAAGCCAAGACCTTGGACTTTGGATATCACCTCTTGGCTTTTTTTTTTTTTTTTTTTTTAAACTTAATCACATAGCTTCAGGCAATGTATTTAACCCACTACGTCTCAATTCCTTGTCAGTAACATGAAGGTTAAAATAATAACTACTTCATACATTGGCATTTACAAGCCTACTGAGAAGAGCAAACCGCAGGCTGGCACATGACAGCTGCAGCTGTTTCCTATGGTAGGACTGGATTACACTGGAGGGAGGAAAAGGAAGAACTAAATGATAGGTTGGGGGAGTCCAGATTCTAAGAGATGGGTTGGGGTTGTACAAGGAAGGACTTAGTTAACAGGAGGGATAAGTGGAGGGGGTCCTTATTTTATCTCACAGGATGTTTAGAATGGTGGAAACCCCAAAGTCCCCAGGCTACTTAAGAATCCTGTAGGTTGTTTAGTGCTGCATCAATAGATAAGGATACTGTCAAAGGAGTAATTAGGTGTATGACTAGAAACTCGCTGACTCTGCAGAATGTCTGCCTCTGCTCAGGCAGCGGCCTGGTTACAGTGCAGGCCACAGAGTAGCTGCCAAGCATCACCTGAGATGGATCATGTTAGGCAAAACCCTAGGCCTCGCTCCAGACTGGCTGAATCAAAGTCCGCATTGTAACAAGATTACCAATGATTCATGGCACAGGAAAGTTGAGATGCAAGGGCAGGGAGCTTTGAAAGTGTCACCACTGCCGGACAGAATGCCATCAGGTGCTGCTGAGAATCTGATCACTGTGTTGGAGGGAAAGCTCAGGGAAAAGATACTGGTTGTTTAGCCTGCTGACCTGAGTTCAAATTCTGGGACCCACACGGTAGGAGGAGCGAATGAACCAACTCTGTTAGCTGTCTTGTGACACACACACACACAGACAGAGAGAGAGAGGGAGAGGGAGAGAGAGAGAGAGAGGAAAATAAGGAAAATAAATGAATAAACAGGAATTTGATTATGAGGCAGGCACCGCAGCACATGGCTGTCATTCCAGCACTTGGGAGGTAGAGGCAGGAGGATCAGGAGTTCAAGGTTGTCCTTCACTAGACGCTGAGTCCCAGGACATCCTGGGCTGCATGATACCCTGTTTCAGACAAAACAAAATCTGATTGCATTATAATTTTAAATGAAGTTTATACTTCAGTGGGCATATTATCTCTTATTATTTCCCCCATCCTCCCCTTAGGTTTAGAGGCAGAGTCTCAATATGTAGCCCGGGCTGGACTCTGGAGTGCTGCGGTGATGGGGATATGGTTGTAGGAGCTTATCTTCAAATCAACTCTGATTACTGAACAATGCTGTGGAAAGACATATCACCAACATAACGTAACAAATGTTGTTGATGTACACACACAGACACACAGAGACACAGACACACGCACAGACACACAGACACACACAGAGACATACACACAGACACACACACACACACACACACACACACACACCACGCACGCACACACACAGCTTGGGGAAAGAGATCGAGATCAGTCATAGTCAGCACAAGTTGTGATCACCAGACAATGTCTCTATTAGTTGATTCATTAGACATTCCCTAATGAATAACTTCTATTAATAGTCTTATTAAAAATTCTTCTATAGCCATCTGCCAGGGAATGCAGTAAACCAGTTCATCAACTCACTGCCCCCGCCCCCAGCAGCTCTGGACTGAGACCTAAGGCTTCTGTACAGTGGGCCTCAGAAGGGGTCTGAGCAAGGTTCATGCTGTGACTGTGGCTAGTGTTTCTTCCTTAACCCCCTTTGTGCCTCAGACTCTCAAGTGCAAAGTGAGCAGTGTGGGTAGTAGGTAGAGTCTTAGCTCATAAAGCTTGGCTCTCTTTCCTTTCTGTTTTTATTCTTCCTTTTCTCCCCCCTCCCCAGTTCTCTTACATTCCAGTTCTTCTATGAACTAGAGACTGCATCTGACCCTTAGATGCTCTTTGTGTCACCACTGTCTTCATCAGTATCCCTTCACGGCCTCCAAATCTCTCTGCCAAGAAAGAAAACTCCATTCTTACCTTTGAACCAAACCAATGAATGTCCTTATGTGTATTGATTCATGCAAATAGACGGACAGTCCTGGGAACGACTAACTGTGGCTAGCGGGCAAACCATACCATGGATTGATAGATGGTAACACTATGTATGTCTTATAGTCTTTTAGTAATTCCTCACAAACCAGTCATACTTTTACTCTTAGGAGGAGAGCCTAGGGTCTTGCTATATTGCCCAGGTTGGTCTTGAACTGCTGGACTGTAGTCCCAGCTTCTTCCACTCAAGCTCCTTAAGAACAAATACTACAGGTCC
Organism: Mastomys natalensis; assembly: GCA_021653895.1. NCBI lineage: Eukaryota > Metazoa > Chordata > Mammalia > Rodentia > Muridae > Mastomys > Mastomys natalensis. Next base: position 1,335,454 of record JAJTUV010000973.1, on the reverse strand, counting down.
ATGCAATTGTGTGTAAACTTTGGCTTTTAAAGAAGATATTAGAGTTGAGGATTTAACTAAGGGTGGAGCACTTTCTTAGCAGATATGAGGCCCTTGGTTCCATCCCAGGTACCACCAAAACAGAATAGAACACCCCTCACCCAGATTTTGTTTTTAAATGATCACTGGATAATTCTGATATCTTAATAGATATAATTTTCACCCATCTTTAGAGGATATAAAAACAAAGGTAGCCTGCTAGAAGCTTAAAGTTCAAGCCACATATGGCAGATCCAGGTTTACGTTTCCTGTGTCTGCCTGCATTTTAAAGAAATAGTTTCTATACTGTGGGTACATTTAATTAAAAAAGTAAACATTTAAGGAGCACTTCCATGAGGTAACCTCTCCCCACCCTGTACCCCAAGCCCCAGTGCTTTGCAGTTGGGACCAGGAAGAAATGAGATATTTTATATGATTTCTTGGTCCCAGCAGCTTCTAAATCTAGGAAAATCCTTTTTCCTTGCAAGCTGCCAGATTCTATTTAGGATTTAGCAAAACAAACAAAATGAAACAAAGCATAACATTAAACCCAAACAATAGCTTTAGCTCGGGATTCCTTAGGGAAGGAACCTAGGTAACCTCTGGGTTACCTATGAGTGATTGGTGTGCTTGCTTCTCTCCCTCGGGGCCTTCTTCCATCTTCCACAGAGAACTGTCTTCCAGTGATGTGACTCTCAGGCTTGCTCCTGAGTCCTGTCCCCTCCCCTCCTGGGTCTTGTCCCTACTTCCCTTTTCTAATATGCCACCTCTTGGGACAGAAATAAGTGAGCAGGCTATGTAACCCCACAACACACATCTCTGCCAAGTGCTTCTTAGCCGTCATTCTGAGAAACTGCAGACACAGGTATCTTTGAGAAGTTGGCTTCAAAGATTTTGCATCTGGGGCTGGCAAGATATCTCAGCAGGTAAAAGCCCTTGCCAACAGGTCTAGCAAACCTGTTTTGATCCCTGGAACCCATATAGCAGAGGGAAAGAATTAACTTCCAAACATTGTTTTCTGACAAACATCTCCCTGGCCCTCACCCCAGACACACGATGAAATAAAAATTTCTAGAGAGATAGAGAGAGAGATTGAGAGATTTTTACTTAATTAAAGCTGTGTATGGATGTGATGGAGAGATGTGCAGTGGTTAATAGCATTTGCTACTCTTCTAGAGAACCTCAGCTCGGCCCCCAGCACCCATAATTGGCAGCACATGACTGTGTGTAATCCCAACTCCAAGGGATTTGATGCTCTCTTCCAGTCTCCATGGGCACTGCTCTTGTATATACACCCCCATATATATGTATGTATATATACATACACACATACACACAGGTGTGGTGTCACAAGACTTTTGTCCCAGCACTTGGGAGATATGAGTTCGAGGCCAGCCTGCTCAACATAGAGAGACTGTCTCAAAAAGAAAAAAAATATGGATTATGAAGGAAATGTCCCTAGATAACATTAGTCACCTGAGAGACTCTTATTTACACAACAAGGCAACATTTTCTCACCAGTGTTCTTCCCTTCATCATCTGTTAGTCTCCACAGACCCCACAACTCCATTCCTTTCTGTGGCCCAGGATACCATATAAACTCCAATCAGCTGGCTCTCCTAGAGTCTCATATTTTGTGGGATTTTTGTGCATAATTAAAATGAGCTTTCTCCTGTTCGCTAATACGCTTTTTGTCAGTTTAATTCCCAGCTCAGTCAAAAAACCGAAAAGAGTGGAAGAAAGCCATTTTCTTTCCTCTATGAATTAATCCAAATAGATCTGGATCCTGTCTATCAAGGGGGATTATCTTTCTGTGCTTCCTCTAGCCAGGGCTTCTCATTCACTAAGCCGTAGACAGCAGGCTTTCTAGTTAAGTGCCCAGGGGCTCCTTGTGGTTCCTTTCTGGTGTTAGATGAAGGGTAGAAAGAACTATTACCAAATCTGAAGGTAGCGCAGAGTTTAGGAAATCAACAGCTAGGCATGAGTTGGGGAAATGAAACCAAGTGCTTTCAATAGACTACGAAGAAAGACTGAAATCATAATGAGTGATTTACTAGGAATAAATTGGTGGATTAAGGTCTAATGCTCTGTTATTCTACCCACAGGAATTTCTGTGTTTGAAAAAGAATCTGTGAAGTTAGAAACCGAGTAATGCTTGTTCTTTGGAGGTTTCAGGAGGATCCTCTGGGAAAACGGCAGGGGGATTGCCAAGAATAAGGAGGATACTCTACCGATCTGTTAGTGCTGGACGAAATTCCTTCCCACCCAAGATCTGGGCACTTTGAGTGCTGTAGCCTTTCTTGTTTGCAGGGGATATGTTTCAAGGCCCTGGAGGATGCGTGGCTTTGTAGCTGAACTCTGTATATGCTGTTTTATCCCAATACACACATATTTGTAATAAGGTCTAATTTATAAATTAGACAAAGTAAGTGATTTTCAACAATAATCAGTAACAATAGTCATAATCAATAATACATTTATGATAATAGTGAATGTTACATGAATTTTCTGTCTCTTTCAAGTTCTTGCATTATACTTTGGACTTTTATTTACAGGAAGCATTTTATTTAATTCTTTTTACAGTTTTTTTTCATTTTTATTGGTTATTTTATTTATTGACATTTCAAATGTTATCCCCCTTCCTAGTTTCCCCTCCACAAACCCCTTATTCCCTCCCCCCACCTCCTGCCTGTATGAGGGTTCTCCCCCACCCTCCCACTCACTCCTGCCTCAGCACCCTAGCATCCCCTTACCCTGGGTCATCGAGCCTCCACAGGAACAAAGGGCTCCCATCCCAGTGATGCCCGATAAGGAATCCTCTGCTACATATCCATGGGCCCCCCCATGTGTACTCTTTGGTTGGTGATTTAGTCCCTGGGAGCTTTGGAGGGTCTGATTGGTTGATATTGTTGTTCTTCCTATGGAGTTGCAAACCCCTTCAGCTCTAAAGGAAGCATCTTAAAGCTTCTCTTTGGCATATCCAACTTTTTGGCTCACTCGTTTCCTGCCCTGGGCCATTATTAAGTATGATAATGACCACTTAAATGCCAGTGCTGGGACACCATGACAGGTGACAGTTGATCTGATAACTGAGATAGCCACTAATGACTGTTGGGTGGGTAGCTTACACAGTGCGGGTATGCTGGATAAGGATAATCCATGCCCCGTACAGGTTGGCACAGGACGGTGTGAGATTTTATCATGCTTCTTGGAATTTATGACTTTTATTATTGGCTTTTCCATTTACTATTTTCAGACACAGCGAGCACAGGTAAGCAAAATAACCCAAAGTGAAAGCGCAGATGGTGGTAGGGTATACGGCACACATAATTATAACTTAATAATTAAAAGTCAGCAATACAAACACAAGATAGGGCTATGAATGAGCACACCATGAACAAAGTGTGAGATGGTCTGACCACAAAGCTAGGCGTTGAGGCAGTCCCGATGTTGGGATGATCAAAGTCTCTTTCCAGTTCAGAGGGGCAATAAAAGACTGAAAAATAAGGCTTAGAGATGGACAGTCTGTAAAATGAAGGAGAGCTGAAGAAACCAAAGATGTACAGGCTAGGGAAATAGGAGAGTGTGAGAGAGCTCAGAGACTGTCTTTAACTATTTGGGATGACACCATAGGGAAGAACTTGCTCTGAACAGAGGCAAAGGCGGGCTGTAGTGGACACTTCTGAAGATGTCTGCCAGGCAGGCTGTGGTGGACACTCCTGAAGACGCCTGCCAGGCAGGCTGTGGTGGATGCTCTTGAGGATGCCTGCCAGGCGTAGGAGGATGCATCCCAACCAGTGGAAGTGAAATGACCACGTTGGAGTTAGGATCCAGGAATCGTCTCAGCAGCATAAGGTTCCCTTGTGAAGATAGATGTTTCCCATGAATCAGATGTGGGCCAGGCTCGCTGTTGAAGCTGAGAGATGAGTAATGATAGTGGTTCATAATTAGCTAATTCTAAGGCATGCTGACTTTGTACTCGTACTTCATGACACTTCGTATATGTCATCACATGCAGTCCTCACAGAGATTCTGTGAGAATGGGATTATAATAACCTCCATATCCTTTTAAATGAGACAGGCACCTGGTAAGTTTGAGCGTCTGAAATAGCGCCTTGTTAAGGCTGTATGGGGTCAACATAGGGATGGCAGAGGAGGCTCATGGAACGGGGCAGCTTTTTCTCTGCAGCAGTCTTGGCTCTGTCTTGCCTCAACGGACACTCAGAGGAGTCTGGGAATGATGGCGTCGGAAACTCCAGGGTTAAAATCACCAAGAAGGTCCCTACAATTTGGTGACTGTTTCAACTTGGAGGAATCTTCTGTGAAGAACTACAGCTGTGCTGTCTGATGGGGTAGCTCCTGGCCACAGGGGTCATTAAGCAATTGCACTTGGGCTAGTCTAAATGGTATGTGCCCTTAAGTGTAAATTACACTCGACATTACAGAAAAAGAAGAATGTGAGGGCTAGAGAGGAGATTTGAGATGAAGAGCAAGTACTGCTCTTACAGAGGACCTGAATTCCGTTCCTAGTACCAGTACAATCAAGTGCTCATACTCACACACGCACACATGCACGCCCCCCCCCCCACACGCACGCACGCACGCACGCACCTAAAGAAAGGGACATAAAATATATGTGTTTTTATACTGTTAGGCTAGCTAAAAATATATTAGTGGTCTTTTATCAAGATACCATACCATGATGGTCATAAACTTACTCTCTGAAACTATAAGCAAACCCCAAGTTAAAAGCTTTATTTTATAAGTTGTCTTGGTCTCGGTGTCTTTTCACAGCAATAGAACTGTGGGTACACACCTTTAGTCCTAGCACCTGAGAGACAGAAGAAGGTAGGTCTCTGTGAGTTCAAGAGCCATCCTGGTTCACATAGCAAATTCCAGGCCAGCAGAAGCTACATAATGAAACTGTCTCTAAAACAACAACCATAAAATTAGAATGTACTGATTTGCCGGGCAGTGATGGCTCACGCCTTTAATCTCAGCACTTGGGAGGCAGAGGCAGGCGGATTTCTGAGTTCGAGGCCAGCCTGGAAAACAGAGTGAGTTCTAGGACAGCCAGGGCTACACAGAGAAACCCTGTCTTGAAACCCCCCCCCAAAAAAAGAATGTACTGATTTGAAAGCACACATTTCAATGGTTAATAATATATTTGCTGAGTCATGTATACACCAACACAGTCAATTGTAGGACACTTTTTCTTGCCTCAACAAAATGCCACACACATCTCAGAGACCAATTCTGTTCCTTCCATCCCCTTAACTCTGTCCTCTAAAGCTATTGCTAATCTTTATTTGTCGGTTCTGTTATTTGTTCTGTTCTGGAAATTCCACGTAGGCTGGAAATCACTCGATATGGGATGCAATGCGCCCAGGTTCTCTCACTCAGCATCTTGCCATGTTCCTTTCTGTAGCATGTCCATACTTCATTTCTTTCCATGCTCTGAGTCACGTGCAGTTCGACCACATTTTATTGATCATTGGTAAGTTGATGGGCACTTGGGCTGTTTTCACTTTTTGACGACTTTAAATAACATTGGTGTGGTCCTTTGTGTGTAGCCTTTCATGTGGTCATCTGCATTCAGGTGTCTTGCATACAGACTTAAGTGGACTGGGTGTTACGGTTTCCATGCTGCCATGGTTTGAACAGTAATGGTCTCCTATGCTGAATTGCTTGGTTCCTGGTGAGACTGTTTAAGAAGGATTAGGAGGTGTGGCCTTGTGGGAGGAGGTAGACCATTGGGAGTGGGCTTTAAGGTTTCCAAATCCTAAGCCAGACTCATTCTCTCTCTGTCAGCAACTTTCAGGTCAGATATGAGCTCTCAGTTCCTTCTCCAGCACCATGCTTGCCTGCCTGCTTCTGCATTCCTTGCTATGATGGTCATAAACTTACCCTCTGAAGTTATAAGCAGACCCCAAGTTAAATGCTTTATTTTATAAGTTGTCTTGGCCATGGTGTCTTTTCACAGCAATAGAAGAGTAACTAAGACATATTAGAAATGTCTCCCACAGGCTCATGCTTTGAACACTGGGCCACCAACAACTTCTGCTGGAAGAATCCCAGTATCATGGGTTTTGCTAATCCTCTGGTTACATTAAGAGAGCATGCCAGCAATCAGTTGATGGACTTAATCAGACACAACTTCAGCATCTACTGTGACTGCTCAACCCTTGGGCCTACAAAAGTAACAGGTATGGCTTTATTTGAACCCAGGCTTGAGAGACTGGCAGAAAAAGTAGAAAGACAGCTTGTGGTAACTGTCTCACATCTTTTGGGGGATGTGGTGGTTTGAATGAAAATGGCCTCCATAGGCCCATAGGGAGTGGCACTATTAGGAGGTGCAGCCTTGTTGGAAAAAGTGTGTCACTGCGGGTGGGCTTTGAGGTTTCACAAGCCCAAGCCAGGCCCAGTCTGTCTTTCTTTCTGCTGCCTGTGGTTCCAGATGTAGAACTCTATGCAACTTCCCCAGGACTATGTCTGACTCCATGCTAACATGTTTCTGACCATGATGATAATGAACTAAATCTGTACTGTAAGGCAGCCCCAGTTAAATGTTTTCCTTTATAAGAGTTGCTGTGGTCATAGTGTCTCTTCACAGCAATAGAAATCCTGAGTAAGACAGGGCATGAGGAGACTGCAGACACATTTGCATGTGGAGCCTAGTTGGCAGTCGCAGAGCATAGGGGTGGACTTGGAGGATGATAGCTTGTCCAGATCCCTGCTTTCTGATCTGCTGAGATGTAATAATGCACTCCAAAGCTCCTGGCACCATGGACAGAAGCTAGCCCTGCCACCATGTCTTTCTTGCCCTGATGGACTGACTATACTCTAAACGGGAATCAAAACAACCCCTTTCTCCCACAGAGTTGCTTCTGACAGGCATTTGGCCACAGTGATAAGAAGAGTAAATGGTGGCACACGCCATTAACCTCAGCATTCAGGAGGCAGACACACGAGATCTCTGAGTTTGAGGACAGTCTGGTCTACAGAGTGAGTTCCAGGACAGCCAGGGCTACACAGAGAAACCCTCTCTGTTTGGGAAAACAAAACAAAAAAAAACAACCAAAGAAATAAATGAATACAAATGTAATACCCTTTGTTAATTGTCTGATGACCCAATCCTAAGGGCACAGAGTGGTAGCTCACTGTGGTTTTGATATGCACTTCGCTAATGTTATTGATCATCTGCTGATGTGGGTATTGGCATTTGCCTGTCTTCTTTGGAGTATTATAGATTCAGGTTCCTTATTCCTTTTAAAAATCAGGTTCTCCTTTTATTGCCAAGGTGTTATAGTTCTTTATTTATTCCAGATTCAGGTCCTTTGTTAGACACACTAACTGTGCCACCCTCCCCACTTCTGTGGACTGTCATTTCTGGAAAATACTTTTTGAAGTACATTTCAGATTTCAGTGAAGTCCAGTTTGCCATTTTTTCTTTTGTTGCTTGAGTTTCAGAACCATTACCTAGCCCTAGTCATAAAGAATTTTACAATGCTGGCACGTACATTTAAGACTGTACTCCACGTTGAGAAGATTTCTGTATGTAGCATGAGGCAGATGGCCCCACATCATTACCTTGGCACAGGGTATCTTCTGAACCCAGCACCATTTGTTGAAAAGACCTTCCCCCTACAATTGTCTTGGTATCCTTGTAGAAAATCAATTTACTGTAAATGTCAGAGCTTATTTTTGGACTCTTATGTCTATTGATCGATGGTACCTCTGGAGGTTAGCATTGCATGGCTTTCACTATTACAGCTTTATGATCAATTTTGAAAGCAGGAGATGTGGGCCCTTTATTTACTTTAGTAATATTTACTTTTATTTAAAAGAGGATCCCTCTGTCTCTGTCTCTCTGTGTGTATGGGCGTGATGTGTGTAGGTGTCTTCTGAGGCCAGAAGAGGGTATTGGATCTCCTGGAACTGGAGTCATAAGTGGTTGTGAGTCACACTTGGGTCCCCAAGAAGAGCACCATAGTGGTGTTGAAGATCTGAGCTCGGTTCCTTGTGACCAGTCAGCAATTCTACCGGCTGAGCCGTCTTCCTAGCTGTGGAAAGCACTGGTCTTAAGTTTCTGCCTATGTTCAAAACCACACAAACAGTTACTTGTAAGATGTGGTCAAAAACTGGAGAGTCTTTTGTGATCTCTTGTTCCTTGGACCTAAGAAAGCAGAAAAGAGCCAGAATTGCTTGATTCCAAGCATGAGAAAGCAGGAAAAGGGCAAGAAGATAGTGCCCGACTCTCCGACATCTTTTTAGTCACAGCCAGAAAAGGAAAAGGAGATTGTCGTTGAGCCTGTTCTGAATTTACACATCTCTCCTTTACTGTGTTGGCTGACACCAGGGAAAAAACCTTCCTGCTCCCTCAGAATTTGTATGGATGTTCCTTTCTATGTGTGTCTCCAGAGTCTTTGGTGACATTTCCTACATGGAACTGGTAATGCTTACTTTCCCTTCTTGCCAGTATTCCACAGATTCTCAAAGGCAGAGAGCAGGTGTTGTTAACCTCTGAACCTTCTCCTGCTGGGTACGTGGGGACAGATACCGAGTGGATTGAGTACAATATCCCTACATCCTTTAGAACAAAACATTCACAACGTTAAAATATGTGTTTCTTACGTTAGGGGCTTTGAGAGTCAATTTTGGTTTAGGGGAAAGAGTATTGTTTGTCATGAGCAAACCGGTCCGAGTTCCCGTTCTGGCTGAATAACTTCCAAGCTGTGTGGCCTGCAGTAGGTTACCAGACTGGATTTGACCAGTCGTATATGAGAGGGTACAGCGATTTCACCTCAAGCTTCCTTCCACTCTTAACATTCTTTGAGACCCTTTAAGACAGGGACAATGTAGGCCTCCTTCCAGACAAGCTATTCAACATCAGCTGAGTCCCAACCTTCTTCAGAGGCCAATGCCTCTCCACTCTCTCTCTCCTATGTCTTAGCAAGTATTAATAGCCAAAGGCCCTGCTGCATGCGGTTTTTAATAGAATCCAATTTCAATCCATTTAGAGCAGGACTTTTCATGCTGACTCGGTAATTTGAACTATGCCATCCTTGATGGACAGAACGCATTTTCTCCGCCTCCACCACGGGCTGCTGTAGCGCTGGATACAGAGGGTGGACCATCTTCATCAAAGCAGCTGCTGATTGGTTGTTTGACTACACGATGGTCACGTGATGGGAATAACACCGGAAGTCGAGTGGGTACTTTTCCTTCTATTTCCCAATACTTGCTTCTTTCTTGCAGCATGAGACTGCCTGTCCTTTTGGGTTGATTGTCAGGAAGAAAATTGTGTTGCTCTTTGTATATGACCAGCGGGCAATGGGTCTTGAAAACCATCAAAATGTTGAGGAGAGGGCATGAGGGTGACAGATAGGGCTCAGCCTGTTTCCTACCACCCTTCCCTAAAACTTGTCCTACTGACTGGGGTTATACAAGGGCTTTTAGAGAGCCGAGTGTGAGAACAGGGAGGGCAGACACAGAGGTATCACCACACTGTAAGTGAGGAAACTTGAGGCTGAGGAGAGTGGGGGCGGAAATAGTTTATTCTATGCTTACTCTGTAGCAGACAGTAGCTGGGAGCCAGTTATTTCTTAATCTTTACGTTCTTCTACGTAAGTTAAGAAAATGAGTCAGAAAGTAACTACCTCTGTGCCACACAACCAGTAGTCTGTTCAGTGAGCGCTCTGACAAAGCTTCACTTATCCACTAGAAGAAGTCGCGTGCTCTGAAGTGATGGGGCCGGGCGCTCTGTATGAGAGCTGGTCCCTAGCTAACCCACTCACCATGCTAATGTCCTGGGCGTTACCCCTGGGTGTGTCCGGTTCATTGGGCCTCAGGCTGAACCTGAGCCTGAGAGCATGCACTTTTCAAAAGCTCAAGAGATTATGGTGGTTTGGAAAGCAAGAGCCGGATCTCACAGCTTCCCTGCCAACCTGAATCACACAGGAAGTTCTCATTTCTCAGAGGCATAGACTTGTCCAGCCCTGACTTTTTTATCACAAACACTATCTGCCACTGAGTCCACTGTACATCCATTGCAGGTGCTGTGTTTAGCAGCTTCTGAGCACCTACAATGGTAGACATTCTGGCTTCGAAGCAACCTGAGAATCTGCTTTGGGGAGCACCCAGGCAAGGGGAGAGGTGAATGGAAAGGGGACATTCTTGCCAGGTAGTGTTGGTGCACGCCTTTAATCCTGGCACTCAGGAGGCAGAGGCAGGAGGATCTCTGAGTTCCAGACCAACTACCCTGGTCTACACACTGAGTTCCAGGACAGCCAGGACTAAACCCTATCTCAAAAACAAACAAACAAAAACAGATGACATTCTGATTATTGGTGGAAGACACTGGGTACAGGCAGGGGGCTTTGCTTTAGGAACACAGGCTAAGGTTTAGGGAGTGATCCTGAATTGGCACGTAAAAGACTTACGAGGCAAGAATAGAGTGAAGTACTAGGAATGTCTAACAAGGAGCAGGGACCAGTATGGAAAGATCCACAGACCCAGCTCAGTGGCTTAGGGCTACGTGGCTCTGGAATGGGCGATACTTTAAGAGGCCCGGAGGTGAGCCTGGCAAAGCTGGAGAGAGATGGTACAGGAAAGACCTTGACTGTTAGTTAAGGGGTTTGGTTTTTGACTTTTATCTCAAGGATGATGGGATGTGACAAAGGATTTTTGAAGCGGTAGAAGCACCAGCTCAGATTGCCTTTTTGATACAAGCAGGAAAAGCTAGCAACATAGAACAAATTAGTTGCAGAATTATAAGTTTATGTATGTCAAAAAGCACCATAAATGAAATCTGAAAGCAAAGCACTTGGAAAGCATATCGTTACATTTCTTGACAAAAATAATATTCTTAAAGTTACAAAAAGATAAACATAGATACAGATAAACATATCAATATCAAATAAATAGGAAATTCACAAAGAAAGAAATACAAATGGTCAATAAGCATATGAAAATGTTATTCACTAATAATCAAAGAAAGTAAAAGCAATAAGTTGAAATACCATTGACATACTGTTATTTGCCTATCAAATTGGCAAAGATTTGATGAGTGATAAAACCTAGTGCTTTTTTAGGGTCCAGAGAGCAGGGCGCTCTGGGGGCTGCAAACAGGACAGTGTCTGGGTACAAACTTTCTACAGGGTATTGGCAACATGTATCAAAATCCTTAAAAATAGTCACGCAATTTCCTTCTCGGATTATATTCTAAGGAGCTTGCCACAGACGTGTGCAAAATTTAGCAACAAGAATGTCAGTTACAACATTATTTACAGTAAAGACTGAAAACAAGTGAAATCACCTGCATTTGTGGACAGGTTACAAAATAAAGATCGCCCATACCATGAAGATGCTCTCAGAAAAGTCCAAGACATGCCAAATGCCCATGACACAGTACATAAAGCAACAGGGGGGTGGGGAAAGCATCTGACATGCTACCACTTGTGAGTGACAAAAGAATATTATACGTATCTTTGAAAAACAAGAATTTCTTGGCAGGGGTGAGGGACGTACACAAGAAACCCGAGGGAAACTAGCTGTGGGCAGACAGGGAAGAAGAGTTACTTTCAATTACAGAGTTTGTGTACTATTTGAATTTCATAGATCTGTGCATATATTGCATATTCTAAAATATAAATACACATTTGAAAAGTAAGTTATTAAAGAGTATATACAGCACGATCCAGTTTTCTTGATTAAAAAACAAACAAACAAAAAAGCAAAAAAAAAAAAAACCCAAAGCAGGTGAGAGTATGTGTACACATTTCTACCAAGGAGGACAAAGGATGTACAGAAAGGATGAAAGTGTACTCTTGGTTCTCTTGTGATGAGCTGAGTGTCATCCTTAACTTTCCTTACATGTTCTACAACACATGTGTGTGACTTTTATAACTCAACAAAAAGTCTAAGCTGTGTGCCAAAGGGTCTTTCACAAAAGTCCGGGCAGATGACAATGCAGGGCAGATCCGTGCTGTGTGCTGTCTGCACAGGTCAGCAGTGGCACCCAAGTCTGCAAGTGAGTATAGTCCTTGATTTTAGGAGATGTGGAAAAAGGAAGAGGAACAGCTCTCTGAAGACTCTGCTGACAATTGCACAGGAAACTCATCCCTGCCACCCCCTTGTGTTAACTAATACCCCAGACAGTTTCCTTTCTTGAGGTGTGTGTGGGGGGGGCGCATTTAAGTCTGGGTCACAGTGAATGGAGTTCCCACGAGAGTATGTATCTGAGTCACTCATTGTGCTTTTCCAAATATTCTCTTTGAGGTGGCAATGGTTTTATTCCTATGAGTACAGCCCTTCCTCCAACGCATTGATTCAAGCAAGCATTCTCTCTCTCCCCTTTATTGGAAATTAGTACCCAAACCATTCCTAATGCATTGAAGAGTAAAGGAGGAGCCTGCCAGTTTGAACTCATTCTGTAAACCACCTCCGACCTCACTTTTGTCCTTCAGATCCTAACAGTCTGTCAGCTTATGACCTCTGAGCTTGGGGTTGGCATTGAGGATGAGGGGACGGGCGTGGGCATATGCCGGGCTGACAGTAGATTGGGGTTAGGATCATTTTGGAGGTTGAGAAGCCATTTTGGAGGAAGAAGACAGAATATGTTTAAAGTCAGGGAAAGTGGTCCTGGGATGGCTTTTTCCTTTTCTTCTTCTCCAGAGCCACTGCGGACTCTGGATATTTCTAGCACCTTCTCGAAGCCCCCACTGAGAGTGTCTGGGGAGCTGTGTGAATATAAGCTGTGCTGCCGGCTTCTGGACCCTTCAGCAGTGACTGATCTTGCACTGGCAAAGCGACTGCTTGAACAAATAACCCATAATTAACTTTGTGTTTCCCTTCAGTCTTTGCCTATACTTGCGATCCTTTCTCACTGCTGGCCATACAGCCAGGTGGGTTTTCAGATTCATGCTGCTCCAACAGCAAACAGAACGATCAGCACACAGAAATAATTGCCAGGTACTGTTGTCTTTTTCCTGACTGGTCACTGCTCCAGCCACTAGGGGTCCTGGCTTCTGGTCTCTTTCTGTCTTGCCTATGTAAATATAAGGGGGTGGGAGGACTGATGTGTGAATCATGTTTTGACTTCATGGAAATTGTTCTGCTCTCAAACAGTTTAACTGTCCATCAGAGAGGCAGCTAAGCATAAGATAGTTAGTAGCCAGAGCTCTGGAACCAGTCAGATCTGGTTCAATCTTAGCTATGTCCTGTAAGGCCGTGCAATCTCAAGAAAGTTAATTTTCCCGGCTGTCTGTCTTCTCCATCACCTGGGAATAATATCCCACAGAGTGAGTATATGAAAGAAATGAGATTGTCCATGTAACAATCTGAAGATAGTGCATTTAATAAATCCTAACTATTAACATTATTGCATCTGTATATATTTTAGTTTTATACAATAGTGTCTCACTAAGTCACACGAAAAATACATGAAAGTGCCTTGAAAATGTTTAAGCATCATATATATTAATGGTGTCATTGGTAATAATCTCATATAGATTTCTCAGCTTTCCTATCTTGTGAAGACTGGGACTCTGTCCTATATTGCACTATGGTGGGGACCAGTAAGCCCTCAGGAAATGTTTCAATGCGGCATAGCATAAAAAGCATATGTGTTAGGAGCCAGGCTGGGACCCAATTAGTTTAAGGCAGGAGAGTCAGTCTGCAGTTGAAATTTATCCATTCGACAAAAATTTGTTGTGTTAGATACTGAGTTCAGATAATTCTGTCACAAATGGGGGTGAGGTGTACAAATTCCCTCAGAGCCGTGTCCTGGAGCAGTTTCCATAATCCTAGCCCACTCCCGAAAGCACAAAAGCTGTGGCCAACATGGTGCATATAGTCTTTGTCTAAGGACCACTGGCTTTACAGGAAGCTGTAGGCCACTCTGCCTAACGGACAGGGAGTGAACTGCTTCCAACAGAAATGACAGGAACTGATGCCTATGAGTTAGTTTTTATTTACATTAATTAGTCTAATCCCTCAGTCTACTCAAGGTTCTTTCTTTCCCTCCTCTGTCACCTACCCAGTCTGCTCTGCCCCCAACCTTTGGCCCATTTCACCCTGCCCTTCTGTTACAGCTGCTGGCTAGCTGGGGTTGGGGGAATGGTATTGTGGTCACCAGAGGGCACTGAGAGTGGGCCTTAATGGCATGTGAATGCTGGCAAAGACCTAACCTCGCAGTGGGAGAAAAGAAAGTACAAGCCTAGACAAGTCTGGGGGTGTGGCAGGCGCTCAGAAGGAAATTCACAATCTCAGCATTGGTTCGACCCGTGCTTCTTATGGTCATCAGCTCCAGATTCCTTTCAGTTGCTTCAGGATGCTCTGATCCACTGGGAAGGTGTAGAAGGGTCCAGATTGTGGGCTATGCACACCTGCCAGGCTCAGAAACACTGGCACAAGTCAAAGCCACAGGACACACCCCAGTCCAGGAGACTCTTCCCCAGCTGTCCCATTTGCTGGCCTACTAGAGAAGAGGGTAGGTCCACGTTTGGGCTGCCCACCAAGGTCCATGAGCGCCTCTCACCTCACAGGCAGAGTTGGGGTGCTACAGGATCAACAACAGGAAGAACTGGGAAGAGGGAGAGAACCCTCGTTGGGACTCTCCACCACGGGTGCCTGGAAGTCCCTGGTCAGGTACGGCTCAAGAGAGGCTTGTTACATGGCTTCTTTCTCCCTTTGAGAACATCTGCTGAGTTTCATCTCCGTCAGCTGGATGTACCGAATCACATTGGTGTCTGCGAGGAGAGAGAAACAGACCTCAGAGCTACCCAGCAAGGATTATGGTGGTGACATCAGACAAGGGGGCAAGAGCTGGGCCTAAAACTTGGTTACAGGTTAGACTCACTCAGCCAAGGTCCTTTCTGCCTTGCCCTAGAAGCGACAGACAGAGCAGCCAGATGCCAGCATTTCCCTCATTGCTTCTCTAGCAAATATGACCAGTCTACTGTGACCGGAAGGGGTGGGCAGGAAGTGCTCCCCTCTGACATCAGAAGTAGTTATCCAGTAGTCCCTGTGTTAGTGCAGTTAGCTGAGAGCCTGTTTGGAACTAACCCTGAGGCCAGCCCCCAACTTCTCTACCCTTGTATCTCATTTACAAGAAACAACATTCATTTTTAAAGTCTACTTTATGATTTTTTTTTTAAGTTAAAAAAATGTTGCTTATATCTGGTTGTAGTTAATGGAGGGGTTGTTGCCCAGGCTGGTCTCAAACTCCTGGAGTCAAGTGATATTTTTGCCCCTGTTCCCCAGGTACCTGGGGCTACAGCTGTACACGGCAGGGCTTGCTTGTGCGTGGCTTTCTAAAGTCTTCACTATTCCTTCTAGCTCTTCTTACAATCCTTGAGACATAGAGCCTGACCCTTACTGTGGCAAAAGGGAAGACTGGGACTTGGAAGATTAAGACACTCAGGGAGCCAGGTACTGTGCTCCACTTCTCTAATCCCAGCGCTTAGGTGGTGGATCTCTGTGAATTTGAAGCCAGTCTGGTCTATATAGTGAGTTCTAGGACAGCCTGGGCTATTTAGAAAGACTCTGTCAGCAAAACAAAACAAACGAAACAAAAACCCAACCAAATAAACAACAAAAACCACCCCAAACCTCAAGAAGCTAATGTAGTGATTGGCACAGCTGCCCACGCCTGATTCTCTTGGACATCATAGAGACAACTCTCATAGAGTTGTAGTCGAAGGAAGTCTAAAAGTGCTTAACACCGTGACCGATAAACGCAAGTCGAATGTGTTGTTTTGCTTAACTGAGGAGCTTAAAATGACTTTGCTCCACGCTTATTTTGTCATAAGGTAAGTGTTGCCAGATAACCAGTCCTCACCTGAGCAGTCTCTCCTAATTCCAGTTCTTATGTAAGTGAGTGCTGTGTGGCATGCCAGAGTCACTTAGCTCTGACTGCACACAACGGAGGAATCACACCACTGCCTGGGACACCTGCTTGTGGAAGTGAAAATGGTAGTGCACCATGCTTAAAAGCTCTAGGCATAGCATCCTGTACCGGCGTACAGCAGGTGCTCAAGAAAACTCTGTTGGACGTTAGCAACTTGAGAAGTTCTTAAAGACGGATTGGAGGAAATCTTGCTGTTAACTGATCAACCATGTGACATCAGGCCATAGTCCTTGAAGGGGCTTTCGGACCCCCTGCCCTAAAACAGCATTCCCTTTACTGTGTCTTATTTCCTCCGTAACATTCACTACTGCCAAATAAGCATCCTCTACTTGTCCATCCGTGAGCTTCCTTCAACACAATGACCACTCCTTGCTGAGTGTGGCAGCACACACTTGTCATTTCAGCACTTGGGAGTACAGCCTGGTTGATACAGCAAGACTTTGTCTCAAACAAACAAACAAACAAACAAAAAACCTAAGTGAAAACACAAACCCAAATAAAACAAGTAACTCTTCCCTGTGTTGCCCAGGCTGGTCTTGAATTCCTAGGCATAAGGGATGCTCCTGCCACAGCTTCCTGAATGCTAGGACTGCAAGCACAGGACGCAGGACACAACAGTAGTCTTCTTGGCTCACTGTACTTTGTCCACTGCACTACCTCAACAAATACCCATAGAATGAAAGAGTGATTGGGAGAGCCAATACACGTGATCTGAAGGAACGCCAACTGATTGGAGAAGTCGGTGCATGCTTCCTGAAAGATGCCGGGCATCAAAAGTTTCTGCTCGCTTCTGTCTTGTCAGTCAAATGTGGATTCATGGAAAAGGGAGGCACTTATCATCTATATCCCCGGTACCTGGTACAGCTTGTGCTACATAGTAAGAACTCTGAGAAAGGCAAAAGCCAATTCTACCAATTCTATAGTGTATCTGAAGAGAAGGGGTGCCCAGGATCCCTGGAAACCAGATCCCAGGTAAAGTTATGGACCCTCTTCATTCCAGGTCTTGCTCACACCTGAGCCCTTGGTTTTCTATCTCTGGCCCCACCTAGTCCTGCCAGCCACAGACGCCATCTTCTGTGGTGAGCGGGCCCTAGGAATTGTGTCTGTGGTGAGAAAGCAGAGATATCTGTCTCACCTGTGGGTTGTCGGGTCCTTGCTTCTTTTAGGTAGTAGAGAGCTTTGTCATAGTCCCCAAGATGATAGAAAGCCACACCAGATCTGTAAAGCGCTTTGAAGTTCTCTCCTTCCTTCTTCAGGACCTTGAGGCAATACTCCTTGACTCGCTCATAATTCACCAGCTCAGCCTGGAGCAGGCAGGCTGTGGAAGAGGGAAAAATAAAGAGAAGACACCTTTACAAAACCAGAGGCTACAATACGTTCAGCTAGCTAGCTTGTGGCCCACCACGGCCCACATGGGTCCCAGGATAGCTACGAGTTCAGCTCAGCCCAACTCTGTAGATGACAGTGTTGTCCTGTTACAGTGATAAACGTCCCTGCCTCATCCGTTCATCCCAGAGGACATTGAGCACAACTGAAGCCTCCTCTGGGGTTTATGCCATGGAATCTGCCATCCAAAGATCACTGCTTACAGGACTAGCTTCACCACCAACACGTCACATAACTTTAAGCATGTTAGGTAGACTTGTATCATAGATCAAATTATGCCTCCCCTAAAAGACACACGGGATGTTATCAGCTGTCAGTATGTGAGGACGTGACCTTGTTTGGAGACAGGATCTCAGAGGTAACTGTTTTAAAAGCAGGTCACTAGAGTAGGCCCAAATCTGATGTAACTGCTGTCCTTGTGAAAGGGGAACTATGAACACAGAGAAGGACAACAGGAAAGGACACAACAGAAGACAGCTGGCTGTGCCTATAGCAAGGAAAGCCTGAGGCTCCCAGAGGGTAGGAGTGAGAATCTGGGTGGGCCACGAGGTGGAACTTCAGAAAATAGAACAAACTTTCCATCACAGGCCTCCAAAAGAAATGACCAACCAGCACCCTCATTTTGGACTTCTAGCCTCCAGAGCCAGATGATAACGCATCTGTGTGACTGAAGCCATCTAGTTCATGGGACTTTGTAGTTGTGGGAATTTGCTACAGAAGCCAAGAAAGGAGCTTATCAAAGGCAAGGGTAATAAGGCTAGCTAATAGCTGTTGACTGCTTGTCTTATGCCGGAGGCATGTCTCACCATTGTGTATGCATTTTATCTGATGTGATCCTCCGAATATTCCAGTGTAGGTACTATTAGCATTCCATTTTACAGATAAGGAAAACTGAGCCTTTTAGGAATGCAAGGATGTGAATGAGAGTACACAATGTGCAAGAGGCAAGGATAAGGTTTAAACTGAAGCTGCCTGGCTCCACAGCCTAGAGTCTTGCCTTATCAGGATGTGGGTTGTGGGGTACAAAATAATGACCAGAAAGTACTTAATACATAGCGTGGCATGCACGGAACGCTCAAATGATGCTTGTTGACTTTACTCTGACTCCATTCAGCTTAAACCAAGGATGTGTGCCCCTGACCACCATTAAGGCAGGTCTTGGTCTCTCTCTGCCCTTCTGGCTTGCTTCTTGGTTCTTTAGAATTGGGGCTTTCTGATGGACTAGTGACCAGCTCATACAGGGTCCATTGACATGGAACCCTCAGAGTTCCCTGCAAGAGGAAGCTAAGTGGGCAGGTGCTTATTCTATAATTAGCCATGTCAGATAAATTCATATAGAATGGTGAAAATCCTCCTTTGAAGGAATTTCTCGTTGGCTAAGCCACAGCTAGGGTAGGATGGGAGCGTTCCTGGAGGGGAGCTGAACCATCTTGGAAAGTAGCTGAACCATCTTGGGCCCTGGGCACTTCACTGTGAGTCTGCAGAGACATTTCCACCATATTTAGTAAGCTCCGACTAACAGCACAGAGGTTCAGGTAGGGGAGAGTAGGAAAGCATTTATCTTTTCCTTCAAATCAGAGACAGTGGCCACCCAAGGCCAGCTTGGAGGGGCAGCTGACAGCTGTGTGGATTTTTTTTCCAGGACTCACATTAGAAGTGTCTTGACAACACTTGCAATCTTAATTAATTAACTGTTTTTTTTTGTTTGTTTGTTTATTTTTTTTTTTTTTTGTTTTTTTGTTTTTTTTTTTGAGACAGGGTCTCACCATGTAGTTCTAGGTGCTTGGAACTCTCTATGAGACCAGGTTGGCCTCAACTAAACAGAGCCCTATGTGCTCTGCCTCCTGAGTGTATGAGAGGAATGTGTCACTGCACCCAGCGACTGATTTTAATCTTAAGAGCTCTGGTTTCACTTGTTTCCACCCTTTCTGTAGCATCCTGTCACACATTCTGAACCCAAACCCCATCCTTTTGCAGACTAACAGGTGAGCCAATGGAACTCAGCCTGAGGATAAGAGAACCAGGAAGTGAAAAAGGTCAAGAGACCAACCCACCAGGTTTTTCTGGCTGTTAGGCCAAGAGCCAATCAGCAGGGCTGTTCATCCAGAGTCACAAACTGTGGTGCACCAGAGACTCCCTCTCCATGAGGGATGCCACAACCCTCTTTCCCTCCACCCTGCCCGGCCTAGCCACCTTCAGCAGTGGGATCCTGGGACTTCCCTGCCCCAGGCTCTACTCACAGGGAGAGCTTTGAAATCAGTTCCTGGATGTTCTCCCACAGACAGCTACCTACCCATGCGGGACCTGGCTCCTAGAGCCTCTTAGAGCAGAGGGATTTCCTGTGTGTCGCCGTACCCTGTGTGACACCTTCTCTGACTCAGCACCTACTCCGGTCTCACTCTCCATCTCTAAACAGAGACTTCTGTTTATTGACCTGGACAGTGTAGGAAACAGGACACTGCCTCTTTTGAAACAGTTTTTGGACGTCTAAAGCATCAGAGAAAGGAGGTAGGAGGCTGGAAATAGGAAAGCCCCACTTTCTCCCAGCCCTAATAGGGAAGGCAAGCATAATGACCTATTTGGCCCTCAGCTCATAAAAGTATTTCTAAATCCCTTGTAGGGAATCCTATGGGAACTGGGGCACCTGGCTATGGACCAGGGTTCAGACCTGATAGGAGGCAAGGCCTAGCTTGTTAGTAACAGGGCGTGGAAACCCTGCTCACAATGGAGGCAGCACCCAGGGAGGCCTGAGTGGGCAGCCTTCCGGAGTAAGGCTGAAGCAGAAGGTGGAACTTGAGACGTGGAATCCAGATAAGAAGCTAGGTGCCAGGCCAGGCTTTGAAAGAAGATGCAGGTGGAGAGGGCGAGAGGCTGGAGGTGACCTGAGCCTACCTGCAGGTGACACAGAGGCATCTCTGAGCTTTGGAAGGGGAATTTGTAGGCACATGTAACCAATCTATAGTAAGACAACGCATTTGTAGGCACCTTCGACTGTGGAGGAACTACTGTAAAAATAAGGTGACAGACTGATTCCAACCGTCCATCTTTCTGTCTATGGGCCTGGTGTTTGCAAGGGCTCTTCACAGTAAGAGTGTGTGTGTGTGTGTGTGTGTGTGTGTGTGTGTGTGTGTAAGAAAGTGTGGGATAGCTGTACCCTGAGAGGACAGAGAGGTCTGCCAGAGCCTGACCAATACAGAGGTGGATGCTTGCAGCCAACCATCAGACTGAGCACAGGGACCCCAATGGAGGAGTTAGGGAAGGACTGAAGGAACTGAAGGGTTTGCAACCCAATAGGAAGAACAACAATATCAACCAGCCAGACCCCCCAGAGCTCCCAGGGACTAAACCACCAACCAAAGAGTACACATGGAGGGACCCATGGCTCCAGCTGCTATATAGCAGAAGACTGCCTTATCTGGCATCAATGGGAGGGGAAGGCCCTTGATCCTGTGGAGACTTGATGGCCCAGCATAGGGGAATACTAGGGCAGTGAGGCAGGAGTTGGTGTGTGGGTGGGTGGGAAAATGGCCAATGGCACCCTACCCCATGAGTTTTTAACCTGTGGCCACAGGCTATATGTGTCCCTGGCTAGCTATGGCTGTGACCCAACCCATTTGTAGATGTCATATTACAGGGTCAAGTTATGGATACTCCTAGTCTGTCCCCTGGGTTGAGAGACGGCTCAGAATCAGTGTGTGTTACATTATGAGGAAAAGGGCAGAGTGGAAACACTACTGGACTAGGGGAGGGGCCTCCTTCAACCTAAAGCTCCAGGGGAGGCCTTCCTGGAAGAGCGACATTTAAGGTAAAAGTGGAATATTGGTAGTTTCTAACCCCACCATTAAGCACATTGGGGGCCAGGACAGGTTTTCTTACAGGATGAAGTCTTGTGCACCGTGATGTGAGCATCACTGGCGACAATTGACAAATATATATTGCTAAGTATCCCCTGAGAGGTAAAACCACTCCTGTTTGAGGATGACTGGGCTAAGGGAAACTAAGAAAAGTTTTCTAGGCAGGGTGGGAAGAGAGATGAGAGGAGGGAGAGACAGGCTCACGTTAAGAGGGAACACCCATGTACACACTTGCAGGGATTGTCTGGGGGACCCTGAGAAGCCACATCAGGCTGGAGCAGAAAGCCTGGTGAGAGAAAAATGAAGCTGGAAAAGCAAAACACAAGGCACCCAGACCTCCTTTTCCCTTTTGGAGTAAGTGTGGGTTTTCAGGATATTCAACCAAAATGGAACTGGACAGGCAGGAGGAATCGGGTCAGTGTGTGACGTCCAGCGGGTAGAGCTAGCTAGCATGGGGGAAACCCTGTTGTGTCCGCCTGTTCCTCTGTGAGTCTGAGCCCTTCGTCCACATTCCCTTGGTACTTTGGAGTCACTGCTGAGGAAGAAGCGTCTTCTCACTCTGTTACAATCTGCTTTCTGTTTGAAGTTGAGATGTGCCGTGTGGCACAGACCAATATTCTCTAGACTGGGAATCAGAGATGAGGTTTTGCTCTCCCCTTTGCCTCTACCCAACATGACAAAAATCATTTTCTCTTCATCAGGCCTTGACTATCTGCTAACCCAGGGACCTAAAATCTACTAAAAGTAGTAGCCTCTGCTGTCCTTTTAGATTCAGTAGCCTCTGAAAGAAGTGTTGGCCTCGTTATGGAAGGATATACAGTTGTTTCCCTGATTCTTGTTAAAAGGAATCCCCTCTTTACTGCTGAGTGAGGTATCTTCTTTAGGGGATTATGGTCAGAATGAGAAGGTCAAGTGATAAGATAACTTATCAGCTTCATACCTGAGTGGATCTCTCTCTGTCTCTGTCTCTCTGACTCTCTCTTTATGTGTGTGTGTGTTTGCGCTCATGCGTGTGCTGTGTGTAGACTGGATAAGGGTTGGAGGTGATCTTCCAAAGCAAGGCCTTAGGAAGGTTCTTTCTTGAATCGAAGCTTTTCAACCAAGCATTAAATCAAGAAGAGAAGTCATCTGTCTGTCTGTCCATCTCCCATTCGCCACCATCTTTCTCCTTCCTTCCCTCCTCTTTCCTTTTCTTCCTTCCCTCCCTTCTTCTTCTTCTTTCCTTCTTCCTCTTCCCTCCTCCTCCTCTCTCTCTCTCTCTCTCTCTCTCTCTCTCTCTCTCTCTCTCTCTCTTCTTTCTTTTTCCCTTGTTCTTAACAATTAGGAGTCAGACCCAGGGCTTGCACATTATCAGGCAGGCACTTTACTACTGACTGTCTCGGACTACCAGAGACAAAGCAGCTTCCTGGGAACAGCACAGTGAGCTTGTCTGGCCTCTGCAAGAGGCAGTTACTTGGCAGTAAACGAGTTGCATGGTGGGAGATGTGTCTGCACTGGACACACAATGATGGGCCCAACAACCATCTCTAAGAGCCTCCTTGAAAACACATCATTAGTTTTCTGATTTCTATGTCTTCTGAGAAGTCTGAATGAACACGCCTGGAGTTGCTTAGGCAACAGAGACTAGAGGAATTAAGATAAGCTTCATTCATGCTTTAGAAGAACCAGAAGGGACACTCTGCCCGGTCTGATTGGTGGTGGTGGCAGTAGCTGGTGTGATTTACAGGTGAAGGCTGTAAATTTCCAACCACTCCAATCACAGATTCCTCTGGAACTGCCTACTTGGGTGGTTGGGGTATGATTTTATGAAAACGGTTGGCAGGCTAGTTCATCTCCACAAATACATCTATGTTCATAAAGATTAGAGAGTTGGAGGCTCTCAGAGCTTCAAGCACACCCATGAACACAGAAAACCTTAAGTGTGACATTCCCCAGAGCAACCTCACTGAGGCCTCAGGCTATAGAGCCAGTGACAGGATCCTCTCTGATCCTGGCACCTGTTCTGTTGCTGTTTTTTTTTTCCTGGTGCATCCAGGGCATAGCGACTGCCTGGGCAAGATGCCACCAACTGGCATAAGATGAAGAGAACTCGAGGGAGAGGAAGAACAAGTTCATGCAGTCACTGACTTTCTCATGGCTGACTCACTAGTGTGCTCTCACCTATCGACAGAAGGGAAGCAGGAACTGGATGGGAAGGAAGGAGCCACCTGGGGTTGAGCAGGAGAAGGGACCCATTCTACACAGTTGCTTCACTACACTGAGTTGTCGCACGTCCTCCTGAAACACATGTAAAAGTCATAACCCTCAGTGAATGTGATCTTATTTAGAGATTAAAAACAAAACCAAAACACAAAGCAAAACAAAAAACATACAAAATCCCTGTGCTGATTTAATCAAGAGGTCATTGGAGACCATTACAGAAAGCCATAACTGGTCAAAATGCAGAGAACCACTGACCATGTGAAACCCAGCCCCAGCTGATACATCTACAACACAATCCCTACCCCCAAAGCTCAGGAACAATCAAGGAAGACACTGCTGAGAGACTGTAAGAACCAGAGGACCAGGAAGCGTGCTGGGAACATGAGCCTTCTAGATATAATGGAGAAACTTCATTCATGAAATCTCAACAATGTGGCTGCACGCACAAGACCCGAACAATTCCAACACTAGTTAACATCCCAGAATGGATGAGGGAACCCTCAAGGGTACACCCCTCAATAAAGAGTGACAAGCAATTAAGAACTCTGAAAGACGGAGAATTAACTAGTCATGCCTGGGTGAGACTTCTAATTGGTTATCCAATATAAGTAGTAAGCCTTTAAAAACATATACATACAAATAATATTAAACAAATTCAGCAGGTTGTGTCTATATATACATTCACACACACATAAAAATAATAATTAAAGAGAAAGAGGACATGAGTTTGAGGAGGGCATGAGAGGAGCTGGAGGGAAGAGGGGGTGGGGTAGAATATGTAACTGTAATTTTAAAAAAACAGAATGTGTTGGAGTAGGCCTTAATCCAAATGTCTCTATAAAAGGGGGAAGCATGCCAGGCAGTGGTGGCACATGCCTTTAGTCCCAGCACTTGGGAGGCAGAGGCAGGTGGATCTCTGAGTTCGAGGCCAGCCTGGTCTACAGAGTGAGTTCCAAGACAGCCAGGGCTACACAGAGAAACCCTGTCTTGGAAAAAAAAAAAAAAGGTGGGGGTGGGGGGTGCGGGGAAGCATGAATGGACACAGACACATAGATGGAGAGAGGCTACAGGAAGAATACAGTGATCCCTGAAGCTATCAGGTATTTAGATAACCATTTATTTCTCAGCCTTCAGAAAGAACTATCCCTGCTGGCCTCTTGACCCACACTCTGCAGCGTCCAGAGTGGGGATTTCTATTTAATCCTCAATCGGTATTATAACCAAAGCAATGTGACCTTCATTGAGCCAGCTCTGGAATATTGGGAGGATTTTATCCATTCACAATCATTTGACATGTTCTAATGTATTAGCCGGGTGGTGGTGCACGCCTTTAATCCCAGCACTTGGGAGGCAGAGGCAGGGGTTTCTGAGTTTGAGGCCAACCTGGTCTACAAGAGTCCTGACAGCCGGGCTACACAGAGAAACCCTGTCTCCAAAAAACAAAAAAAAAAAAAATGTATTTCAAGGCAAACTGGCACATAGTAAAGCAGAAAGAAGAAGGATCCAGACAGAGGTGACGTTTGGAATATTTAACGACTGAGATAGATTACAACCACTCTGGGGCACCCAGGCTGAGTATGAGTCCCAGGTCTAGAGACACAGTTCTGGGCCGGAATCTGAGCTCTACCATTTACTAGCAGGGGCCTTGGGCAAGTTTGTCCAAATCCTCCTGGACCTCCCTTCTGTGTTCAGTGGGTAATGTCAGTGAGCACTCTTGATAAAATGACGTCATCTGTATGTAGATAAGTGTTATATAGTGCTGGAACCAACACCCGATCTCACTAATACTGTTTCTTAAGGAAGCCACTTACAAATATGGCCTACCCAGCAATGCGCATGTGGATTACAGAAACTTCTATCCCGAGTCCCCCTGCCACACAGTTACAACAGTGCATTCTTGAGAATAGGTCGCAAAATCCGGCTTCACCTTTCCACGAAAGTGCCAGTTTTCTCTTCTGCATTTACAAATTTTTGATTTCTTGTTTTTGATTCATGGTCTGCTATGTACAGAGTCCCACCTGTTCCAACTACTTCCCGAATCTAGACTTGATCCTTGCTTTCCTTGCTAATTTTCTTCCCAGTGGTGAGGAGGAATCACTGGGTTTGGTAAATACAGAATGTAATTTTAAGAGACTCCCTGGTGAAGGCAGGAAGAGAAGATGGGGCTGGGGATGGAGATAGAAAGTTTGGGTTTATTTTCTCTCTTTCCATGAGCCTGGGGCAACCTCTACCTTTACTCTGCTGCTGCCTGCCCCCAGCCCCTTTCCCTGTCTTAATTGGATTGCAAGCCCCAGCTGCTGACAGCTTCGGGACTGGAGTAAACAATCACAAGTCAATGGACACAAGAGCTAGAACCTAGAAAGCATGGCAGCAATAAAACCCAATCTGAATAGGTTAGTCCCCAGCTCTGTGTTGTATGAGAGCCTGTGAAGGCAGAGGAAATAGTTTAGCTGGAGTTAAGTTGCCTGGTCCACTTAGAAGCCTCTGAGTCAGAGACTACCCTCTCCTCAGCATAGTAATTTGGTCTGTACTCTGGGTTAAAACACCTCATCTCTTAGCCTCTTGGGGTTGAAAACGGTAAATACGGAGGTTAGTTGTGGTTGGTAGCTGGTTTTCCTTGTAGGCTTGTTAACAGGAGGTTAGCTGTGTTTGATAGCTGGTTTTCCTTGTAGGCTTGTTAACAGGAGGTTAGCTGTGTTTGATAGCTGGTTTTCCTTGCAGGCTTGTTTACAGGAGATTAGTTGTGGTTGGTAGCTGGTTTTCCTTGTAGGCTTGTTGTTAACAGGGTGGGAAATGTCACTCATGTGCTAACTCTGAGATCTAGAGAAACCCAGTCTTGAGAGTGTTTCTCCTAAAATCACCCATAGAGGTTTATTTAACATGGGGATCTCTGTACCACACACAAGACCGGGAAGACTGTAGGGACCTTTGCTGTGTACCCCACATTCTAGCACTGGAGAGGCATCTTTCCCTTTTGACGTTGAGTTTTGCGTTACTGGGAACTGAACCTCAGCCATACTAAGAAAGTGCTTTATTTCTGAGCCAAGTGACTGCCCTCCTTTCATTTATTTATTTTCTGATCTTTTATTAGTTTTTTGAGATGTGCAAACAATGTATTGTGTTAATATTCACCTCTGCACCCCAAATTCATCACATAGGTACACACACCCACATACCCACTCACCCACCTTTGTGTCTCTCTGTTTTAATCCACCAAGTTCAATTTGCGTTGCCCATAAACTCTAGATTATGTGATGGTCCACTCTCATGCAGTCTACTTGGGCCACGCCTTAAAGAAAACTGATTCTCTCCCAGCAGCTATCATTTTCCCATAGCTTCTCAGTTAGAGGTGAGACTTCACAGCCCAGCTCTCTCCGTGCTGGGGTTTTGTCTGGCTTGAGTTTGCACATCTCTCCAGTAGGCTGTCGAAATCACCATGAGTGTATGTGTGTCGCTGCCCTGTTGTGTCTGGAAAAATAGTTTCCCTATAGTGAGCCGCCACCTCTGCCTTTTACAAAAATCTTTCTGATCCCCTCTTTCACAACGATCCATGAGCCCTGGGAGGAGAGGGTATACGAGCTTTGGGAAGAGAGGCTATATATGTCCCATTTAGGGCTGAGTATTCCTCGGATTTCATTCTCTGCACCTTGAGCAGCTGTGGTCTTGGGCTCCTCACTGTCTACAACATAAAGACACTCCTCTGATGAGAGTTGGAAGATGCAACAATCTGTGGGTATAATGATAAATTATCAGGAAATGCCTTAATGCTGTGTCCATTTTAGCAGAATAGTAATAGTAGATTCTCCCCTGGGGCCTATGACATGTTTAGCCACAGGTTCTTGACCCAGATAAAGTGCCAGGAATGGGTATCATCTTGTGAGGCAGGGTTTTAGTCAGCTCAGAAAATGGCTGGTTCCTCCCAAGGCATCCTTGCCATCATGGAATCCGTGAGTGTATCTTGCCAGGCTGGTCATCGGTCTAGCTTTCAGGTGAGTGAGTGAGACTGATGGTTACTCTTCTGGTTGTGTGCACACCACCTTCCAGAACTATAAGAACTAGCCAGTACGCATGAATTTTGCTGGTGAGTACCACCTTGATTTCTCCATGTTCTGTGATTCAAATCACCGCTGTAATCAGTAACAAGGTCTTAATGTCAAATTCTGGGGAGTGGTGACCAAGACCCATGACAATAGTCTTTGGTGACAATTTTGGAGTTTTGGTTTCTTTGAAAAACACAGAAATCTTATAAAATATGTTTTCACTTTAATCCCAGGTGTGGGATATGGGGCTGCTTCGACAGCCCACAGCAGATGACTACGGTTTCCTGGTGCTCTAGCAGGGCTGTAATTTTGCCAGTGGCAGATAGTTTCTGAGATTGTGTGATACTGGGAATTCTGAGGACTTTTCTGAGGGTATATAGATTCTAGGGCCCTGGGAAGCACATGTGGATTGTTGGTTGGTGGTGGTGGGTTGTTGGCTATTTGATATTAGTTGCTGTTGGTTATGGTTTAAGTAATCATGTGCAAAGAAAAAAAGAAATTACATATTCTGCTGGCTAAGGTCAAAGTTGCCTCAAGGAACTCAATACCCTAATCAGCAGGAAGTAGTCTAACGATAACGTCACTCTCTTTTCCCCTCTCCTATCCAGTATTAGGGAGTTGAAAGGGTAGAAAAAGAGTAGAGAAAGGGGGAGAAAAAAGAGCCTTAATGTAGCCAAAGACTGGCTACAATAGCCTATAATATTTCAGGGGGTACATTGTACCCCACTGGCCAAGAACTTAGAAAGAGGTAACTCCATTCCTGGAGCTGGGATTTTTATCTGGTAGCCTGTGGTATTTAGTAGAAAGTGTTGCCCCATATAGGGTAAGCTCTACTTAGTGGTATAGTTAGATCCTATGGGAGATCTATTTCTAGCTTTTTGTGGAACCTTCAATACTGATTTCCATAGTGGCTGCACCAGTTTGCACTCCCACCAGCAGTGAAAGAGTGTCCCCTCCCTATATCCACGCCAACATTGTTCTCATTTTTAATCTTCATTTCCAGATGCAATCTCACTAAATCACCCAGGTTTGCCTTGAAACTGTGATCCTTCTGCCTCAGCCTCCTAAATAACTGAGATTACAAATCTGTGTTTCTTATCCTATGTGTGTACACCATATGTGTGCAGGTACTTTTGGAGATCAGAAAAGGGCATTGGATCACTTGGACCTGGAATTGCAAGCAACTGTAATCCACCTACATGGATGCTAGAAACTAAACTTGAGTTCTCTGGAAGAGCAGGTAGTGCTCCATCTCTCCAGGCCCCAGATGTGTCTTCCTTCCTTCCTCCTTCCTTTCCTCCTTCCTCCTTCCTCCTTCCTCCTTCCTCCTTCCTCCTTCCTCTCCTTCCTCCCTCCTCCCTCCTCCCTCCTCCCTCCTCCTCCCTCCTCCTCCTCCCTCCCTTCTTTCTTCTTTCTTTCTTTCTTTCTTTCTTCTTCTTTCTTTTTTCTTTCTTTCTTTCTTTCTTTCTTTCTTTCTTTCAAGACAGGGTTTCTCTGTGTAGCCCTGGTCGTCCTAGAACTCACTCTGTAGACCAGGCTGGCCTTGAACTCAGAAATCCGCCTGCCTCTGCCTCCCAAGTGCTGGGATTAAAGGCGTGCGCCACCACTGCCTGGCAAGGTGCGTGTTTCTTAAGAGTCATGCCGCTGTTAATCCCAGGATGGTCATTAGGTACTCCAGGACTAGCCAAAGGGCAGAGATGTCAGATGGCCAAGGTCTAGAACTGGATATTTGCATGTATAGACAAACACATGTTCTCAGACAGACTGTGGCATCATGACATCCTGACTATTTCTCTTGGTGACTTGAGATGTCTTGCTGGAGTGAGGGATCCTGAACAGGGGGATGGAGAAGGGGCAGGACAAGGTGCTCCCTGGTGAGATCAGAATCCAGCTGTGCATCAGTGGCCAGTGCCCAAGTACCTCTCAGGAGTGCGATTAGCACTTTGTGGGGAATCTGGAGTGAGTACAAACAGCTAGACCTGCTTTTTAAGCACTAACCCGAGTTACTTTTGACACCTGCCTCCAAGGTGTGTTCTAGTATTTTGTCCATATTTCAGATGAGGAATTGGAGGCACAAGGAAGTTAAGTCACTTGCTCAAGGCCGCCAAGTGAAGTGCTGGAATCAGGGTTACAGTTAGGCCATCATCAGTCCAGGATTGGATGTCAGGCCTTCCCATCAGTCATCTTTTAAATATATCGACCTTCCTCCTGCCCTTTCTCTCTCCAGCAGCTAGCTGTCAATCTGTTCTCCGTGCTTTAAATGTTGTTGTTTCAAAATTGTCACATGGGCTGGGCATGGTGGTGCACGTCATAGCCCTAGTATTCGGGATTTAGTGGTAGAAGGACTGTGGGTTGACAGGAAACACATGAGATCAAAGGCAGCCCAGGCTACATAGAGAAATCCTCTCTTGTGAAACAAACTAACTGAACAACAGAAAGAAAGGGGGAGCATAAGAGGGAATAATATGGTATGAAATGGTTTAGAATTATTTTTAGCCAACATAATTCCCTTGAGATCCAAGCTGTCACATGTATCAACAGTTCGCTCTGTTTTATTTGTGAATAGTGGTGAACAGTGTCAGTGTGCCACCGTTAATCCTTTATCTAGTGAGATACCTGAGCTATCTATTTACACTCTATTAAAATTAAGGTACAGAATACTTTTGCTATCATCAGGTTTATGAATCATGAGTTATTATGGGTAAAGCTGATGAGAATAGTTATTTCTACCTTTATTTCTCATGAACAAACACCCAAAAATTCAATACCTAGGCTCCATTTGCAAGTGCAATTTTAGTTTTTTTATAGATGGCTTTTTAATGATCGGGTACCCTTTCTCCTTCATTTCTATTAATGGCTTACTGAGAAAGTATGACTTTGAAAAAGTCTACCAATTATAACAGACTCTTGCCTATTGATAAGGCGTGTGTAATATGTGTTGGAGGAATCTCTTTCCAATGAAATTATGACTACAGATGTGGTCACCAAGTGGATCCTTTTAATTACTAACAATGTACTTCACATAGTCACATCCTAAGTCAGAAGATGCCCACGTCTTCAGGTGTTTACTGTATATGTCTCTTTTGCTCTTCCAGACAAGCATCTCTAAGGCATTTTAAATTCCTCACCCAGTACCTGTCATGATGGTCTCACTTAGTGTAACCTAGCAATATCATTGGCTCTGCTTCCAGAGTTGAGGCTCTGGGAACCAAGTGACCCTTTTTTTTTTTTTTTTTTTTTTAATTGTTGCGAATGAAAAGAACTCAAGGTTTTTTATTTGTTCGTGACATTTCGTGCATGTATACAATGTGTCTTGATCACACCCACCCCTCAGTCCTATATCTCCTTCCCAACCCACCAAGTGCTGCCTGTGTGCTCATGGGTGTGGAGTCATCAACTGGGGCATGGACACCTCGCAATGGCCACACTCCTAAAAAAGGTGACTTTCTCTCTCAGCAGCCATCAACTGCCTCTGGCTCCCCTAAGTGACTTTCTAAGCCCTGCGCTCAATTACTAGGGAGACAGTTGGGATAACTTACTCCTGAGTCACACCCACAGGAGTGGG
Source organism: Mastomys natalensis (assembly GCA_021653895.1). NCBI lineage: Eukaryota > Metazoa > Chordata > Mammalia > Rodentia > Muridae > Mastomys > Mastomys natalensis. The sequence goes on along the minus strand of JAJTUV010000973.1, from coordinate 1,304,479 downwards.
ACCTGGTGTTGCTATTCTCCAAAGGCTTCTTCCAAGATTAGAGACTGGGAAATGACTGTGAGCAGGAGGATGGCCAGATGGGAGCCAGTACCCTCCAAGTAGCTGTGTCTTTGTTCTCAGAACTATGTTCCCTTCCTGACAACCAGACAGGGGAGTCTCCCACTCATCTGCCGCTCCCACATTCAGGATTTATCTCGAGGGGGTAAATCTTTATTCCGTCACTACAGATGTTGAACCTCCTCCTCTTACTGATGACCACAGGCTTCCACTAGAGTCGGTACACAGCCTGTCGAGTGTTTCTTTTGTTTTCCTTGTTTCTGGGATGCTGTCTTTGGAAAGTACCCCTTTTGCCATTACCAACCTGCCATTTCCTATCTCTGAAGCCTCCAGCCGGATGTCCCAGTGCTGGGGTGCTTCACGATACCTCTCACCGTCGCTGTGGATCCCTGACAGATGCCCTTGGAAAAGCTACTCAATATGGACCCGCTCTTTGTGGCTTGTGCCGAGGATTCATGGGAAAGCACTCAAAAGATACTGCTTTTCTACAAGGTTTTATTCATATCCACTCTGCTGGCAAGCGATCCCTTCACATTGGAGATCTGCATGTGTATGTAGATCCAACCAACTGTCAGTCAAACATATTTGGGGAAAAAAGAGAAAAAGCTGCATCTGTATTGAGCAGCTTTTTTCTTGTCGTCCCCTAAGACAGTATTTATGACAGCTGTCCGAATAGCAAATGCAGTTTTTAGGTCATGTGAGTAATCTAGAGATGATGTAAAGTACACAGGAGGATGTATGCAGGTTACAGGCAAATATGACACCACATTGTATAAGGGATTTGAAGATCTGTAGATTTTTGCCATCTGCTACTGCTCCGAATTGACCCCCCATGAAGATTTGGGGGTGATGGAGTAGCCATTAAAGAGCAGGTAAAGGGGCCAAGGTGAAAAGGCAGTTTTGCATCCTCTAAGCTGAAGGAATATATTAACAGTTATTTATGGAACATCGGAACCCACTGAAGAGAGCTGTAACACCAAGACCCGAGGTCAGTTCAGCCTTTGGTGCATGTCTTGTGTCACTTCCAAGAAGGAAGGCCTACTAGGCTGTGATGGCAGTTCTCTTTCTTATTACAGCCATGGTCCCCAAAACTCACTCTTGATATTGATGTGATACAGGAGGCAATAAAGGGATAAAGGACGATGGGATTGCATGTACTGAGTCTTTATTAATACCCACTTTCTGTCTGGAAGCAGGGTCTCCAGGGATGTCAGTTTGGCTGTTGCTATGTGATGACAGGTACAATCACCAAAAGTACTCAGGATAAACCCCCATGCTACCATCTTTCCCTCATCAGCTCTGTCTGAGGACATACCTCAGTCTGGCCGTAAGCCAGAGATGGGAAGAAATCAGAAGTCTCATCCTGCTCAATTTGGATATTGTGGAGGTTTGGATGAGAATGTCCCCCATAGGCTCATATCACCTGAGGTCAGAAGACCCACCCACCTTCCTGTGGCAGTCTACAAACAGGAAAGAAGAAGCTTTTGCTCTCTGCCTGCTGCCTTCAGACCAGGATGTAAAGTTCTCAGCTCCAGCTCCAGCACCATGCCTGTGTGTATGCAGCCATGCTTCCCACCATGATAATAAAAGACGAATCCTCTGAAACTGTAAGCCAGCCCCGATTAAATATTGTCCTTTATAAGAGTTTCCTTGGTCGTGGTGTCACCTCACAGCTGTAGAACAGTAACTTAAGACAGACACAACAGCACAACAACAACAAACCAAATCTTTCGTTTCTGGAAACCTTCCTGCCATCCTTTGTAACCCCAGGGGCATCTCTTCTGCACCTACGACTCTCCCACTAGCCTTCCACCATGCTATCAGACGCTTGGGGTGGGTTAACAGGCACAACTATAACAAGAAGAGTCACACACACCCTTGCTGGCAGCACGGTATCAGAGCACATTGTCAACCAAACAAAACACCGACCAGTAGCTAAATGAATAACGGCTACTGCAACTGGAACATGGTACAGAATAATAAAATTTAATGGCTAGAATATTCTCAATGGAAAATACTGATGAAAAAATGGAGAGTGCAAACATTTGCACACTGAATGACTTAAAAAAAAAAAAACCACTCCCCCACTCCCAAGCAAGAAACTATCCACCCCACGCCCCGCAAAAGATTGCCTTCAACAGCTGCCTCAGTTGAGCGTGGGGGAGTTTGGAGGTGGGTACTGGATAAATTTCAAGGAGACAAAATCCAGCCAAATCACTCTGCATATGTAATGACAGGAGTCAGGGTAGGCTAAGACATGGACATGAGGGAAAAAAGTGATAACCATGGAAGACAGAAGGAACCTGCCAAAAAGTAAGGGTCTAGTGATTAATTCCTGATAGTGCAATGGTCGGTAAGCTTAATAAGACTTTCTCCTTGTGTATCCCGTCACCTCTGGTAAAAAACCTGAATTAACAGACTATTGTAGTGGTATGAAAGGAGGTGGCAGAGAGAACTGGGCTGCCATCGGTCACACTGAGGGGGACGGAGCAGCACCCTGTGGGGCTGCAAGAGTCAAAGCATACCAACTTCATTCCTTCACAAACTGGAGAAAGGCAAATTATGAGGCGATGTGGCTGACGGCTATTTTTTATTCATTTGCTTGTTTATTGATCGTCATAACTTCTTTTACTTTCAACAACTTTGATTGCTACAATGTTTTATTTTGTAACTAAAAACCATTAAGACAAACCACAAAGAAAAAACAAACAAACAAAACAAACAAACTCTGGTCTATATTCTGTTAAAAAGAGAAGAGTAGCCACACAGACAGTGCTCTCTGGGTCTTGGGCTTCTCTGGAGTAGAGAGGACTGGGGACATTCTGCTCTTGGAACACCTGAGAGAAATCCACGGGGATTTCCACACCACCATCCTCTCACTCCTGGGATATGCAGCCAAGCCAGATCTGTTTCCATCCTCAGCCTAGGAGGAGTTCTGGGCTCTAGGCACCTGCATGACTCCATAGAGGATGGGCAGCATCTGTCTTGTGGCTTCTCCGGTGGCACCTGCCCCATCCCACTCCATCAACCCATTTGATTTCTTGTTGAGCTATATAGTGGGACCTACAGGGACCTGAATGATCACAGCATGTATCTTCTCTTCTCCTTTGTGACAGATATGATTTGTGAGAGTACCCACTCCCTGGTTTGTAGTTCTTTCCCTGCTTCATCAATTCAAGGAAAGAACCTGGGGAACCCTGGGGCAGAGGATGGAACATGGAGGGCAGACACATTCAGACACCTCTCACTGAGTCTCATTCACTTACACAGTGTCAGCCTGGAGCCCATGGCTGTCAAGAATCTGGCAGTTTCTTTCCCTTTTTACTTTTAGCTATATGTGGTGTGTGTGTGCGCGCGCGCGCGCGCATGTGGGGGGGAGGGGCTATATGCGGTGTGTGCGTGTGTGCATGCATGTGTTTTACATACATGGGTTATGGAGGCCAGAGGTTGGCTTTGTGGTCTCCTGTCTCTGTCTACCAATACATTAAGGCAAGGCCTCTACCTTGACCCAAGAGTTCATGATTCAGCTAGTTTAAGTAGGAGTCTTGCTCTGGGAATACTTCGTCTTCACCTTTCAAGTGCTGGGCTTACAGGTATGCCATCATTCCTGCCCAGAATTTATGTAGGGTGCTGGGGATCTGAAGTCGGGGATTCAAGCTTGTGTAGCAAGTATTTTGTCTATCAAACCATTTTTTTCCGGTGCCTATCAAGCAGTTTCTGTGTTTCCTGAATGGATCCCTTAATCCTGAGAAGTTGGGACAGGGCACAGGTTCTTAACCCTTGGGTCTAGGAAATGAGGTCCTGATATAATTCAGTTGACTCTCTAGAGAACATCTGGTCAACTTTTCCTTCACTCAGCCTCACCACATCTACACCTAAGGTGTTGGATACATCTTGTTCACCTATCCTAGTCTGTGGCTGCTGAGTGGGGTGAGACGCCTGTGACCTATGACCCTTCCTTTGCCCTTAGCACTCACCTGTATCTTTCCCGTGTTCATAGAGCCTCTCATCTCCACCATTGCTTCTCTCTGCTGTCATTAATATAACCACCTCTGCACAAACTGTCATTTAAATCATTTCTATATGTCAAGCACTGTGCTGGGTATGTGTGCCTGTACCATTTTAATCATATGGCATTCCTATGCGGTACACATCTCTATGCGTTAATGAACAAGTAGCTCACAGGGTTGGGATCTGTCTGGAGTTAATTCAAGTCCAAATCCTTACACTAAGCAAAGACCTTCCTCCATTATGCCACCCTGTGCATTTCTGGGGTTCTGCTGTGCAATGAGGCTTTCCTCTGTGTCTCATCTCTTCCTTCCTCCTCTATGAGCACATATGGGCACACAGTTATCCCTATAGAGGTGTCAGAGAAGAGTCCACTCAAGTTTCTAACACTTCTGTGTTCTCTACAGTCTGGAGGTGACAGGTCCCTTAGAGAAAAGTGCTCAGTTTTGACTGAAACTTTCACACTCCCCAAGGCTATTATCCAGCCTTATGCCAAGGGTGGCTTCTTTGTAAGATGTTAGAATTTGGTGGACATCTATTCCCCGAAACTCTTGCCCTTCCCAGCCTGTCTCTAAAGCTTTTTGTTTCTTTTCCTGCCCCCTTTTGGGAGTAATTTCTAGTGCTGAATGACTGTGCAGTTAGAATCAAAAATCAATATTTTTGGCTAATCACAGCAGATGCAGCGTCAATATGCTTTCTTTTGGGTCCCCAGTGGATGCCAGGATCTACAGAGAAGTTTATATTGGCTTTTACCCCTACCCAACCCACCATTCTTTCAGAATTCCCTATCCATCCCTAACATCCTGAGAGACAATGAAGTCCCTTGGCCTCTCCTCCGAGTTGCAAGTGTTGCCTGGCCATCTCAGCCAAGCCCTTTGAATGAGTAGCTGTCAGCATGGATGAGTAAGCCAGAATAAAGGAAAGCTTGTCTCCCATTTGCCTCCCCAGCTCTGGCATTCCCAGAGATAGAGAATAAACTAGGAAAATGGCTAAAAGCCCTTAACATCCTAGTAGTTTGGTGCTCCTGAAGGGGATTAGAGAGAAATTACCTGCTGTTTATATGTATAGGGAAACTAAGCCTCTACCTGACGTTGACTGGTTTTCAGCAGAACCTGGTTTCAAAGGCTGGCACCCACATGACATTCTGAGAACTGTGTGGTTCAAGTTTGGGTGGTGAAGAGCCACAGCAGGTGTTCGATAAAGATCAGATGAATGAGCAGGCTTCCTTCTGGTGCTCCTGCTGCTCTGTTGAAGGCAGCAGCAGGCAAGATTTCCCAGACAAGAATCCTAAATGGTCACCCTACCCCTTCCCAAATGATAGAGCAGTAACTTTCAGGACCAACTTACGTCACAAGCCCTGACCCTACTCTTCCCTGGCTTAGCCCACCAGACCCAATTGATGCTAATGTGTGGCATCTCTCTACTCTGTGGGGTACCACCCTACCTGTATTGAGCTTTGTAGGTAGACTGCATCCTACCAGGGACATAAAGAAAAAAGACGGGCTCTGGGATAATTTGTTTGACATCTTTGATGTTACCGTCTGACAATGACAAGACATGGCTGATTCTCAGAGTAATATAGAAAAATGTGTTTGTATGTTGGGTTACCTTGGGTTAAATGTAAGGAAAGCAAAACAAAATCTCATAATTTCTCTACCTAGAAAACTAATGCCATCGTTTTTCTTTTTAAAAAAGTTATGAAGCATGAGGTTAGAAAAGCCAATAAGAGAGATTTTTATATAAAAAGCTGAGTTCCTTGTCTGTCTGTCCTCTGTCTGAAATTCCTTAACCTTTTTCCAAAGGCGACCATTCACCGCTTCGCTACAACTTCACATCATCTCAACCTTAACACTGTTATTGTCTCTTGAATATTTTAATAGAGGAAGTCATATTAAATGCTGTTCTGCATTGTGACTTTTTGCATAATAAATTTTTGGAGACTGGTCATGTGAGAACACACAGAAGCATGTCATTCTGTGAAATGGCCTACAGTTCAGAAGAGAAGGACATAGAAATTTATCTTTAAGAGACTGGAAGGGGGCTTTAGAGACACCGGAATCCAGCCCTTGTTTTTTATAAACTAGAAATCCATAACTCAAAAGGTAAGATTCCTTGGTTCAAGGCGCACTGCAAATAGGAGACAGAATTGACAGCCCAGGGCTCTGCATCACAGCAGGACTTCTGCTTGTACTCCTAAAGATGGGGGAGTATAAAGAGAGCAAGTGACATTTCTGCCCTCGGAGAACACACCCTGCACCTTCCCCAGCAGGTGCTTTCTTCTGCATCTGAAGTGAACACCTACTCTTAGCATGTCCACTTAAACTTCTCAAAACTTGTGGCTGGAGCCACATGCCCCAGGACAGGCAGGAAGCCAAGAGGAGGGTGCAGGGTGGGTTTCGGAGTCTCTATGCTCATTAAACAGTTTCACATACAGATTTAGTCTTCTCTGATTGCACAAACCCAGGTCACCTTTCCACTGACATGGGAGGGTTTTAGGCTTTATGGTTTCAATGGGAAATGTCCCCACAAGCTCCGTCGTTTGAACAGTTTGTCTTTTCTTGGTTGTCTCTGTTTGAGGAGGTTGGAAGGCGGCTAGCAGACACAGGGCAGCAAGAACAGGGCTTATGAGCTATAACCCTACATCCTGTCTGAGTGTTTTCCTAACAGCGGGTCCTCTAACCAGTCACTGCAGCCTCTCACTGCCTCAGCCACAAGAGCACTCCTGTAGCCATGCCTTCCCAGCTGTGATGGCCTGTGAGCCCTGCTCAATCCTTCCTTTCTTAATTTGTTTCTGCCATGTACTCTCTCACAGCATGAAAAGTCACTAACACACCAGCTCTGCTTGGTCACAAAAGCCAGGACTTTCCCTGTCATCTCTCAGGACCGGCATGAAATCGGATCCCATGAGGTGCAAGCATAGTGCTTAAGTTCCAGGAGAAATGACTAAAAGATGGACACGGAACTTGCCCTAGAAACGTCAAAGCTTATCCTTCTAACGCCAATGCGATGTCGTCTGTGTCGCTGCAAAAGAAGAAAACAGATGGACTGATGGAAATTCCAAGAAGACCTCATTTTGGTACTGAAGCCATGTGTCATGAAATGGCTAAAATGGCAGGCTTTAGGATCACAGATAAGTTCCAATTTACTATGTACCACTATGTGGCCAAGGGAAAATGATTGAACTATTCCAAGTTTGAGTTTTCTGTCTATAAAACTGTTCAGATCAAAGTGGAATACACATGTGAGTTCATTGAAAGGGGAAGCTTCCCTTCATATTGACTGCTGCAGACCCCTAAGCCAGGATCTACCACATAACTGGTACCCAATAAACAGTAAGTGAACAGTTGGGTAATTTGGTTCCTTAACGCGCAAGACAGAATATATAAGACATAAGCATTTCAGTCTTCTCAAACACATTTGTGGACCATGTACTATGTGCCAGGCATTGGGCCCATGTGACTCGTTTTTGCCTTTACTACTGGTTCCTGTTATTAGCATGGTGTTGTTGTGCTGGTGGTGGTTGCTACAAGACTCATTTAAGATGACTTTCCCTATCACTTGGAAATGTCTGACTAAGCCAAATGGAAAATTTGTGATGCCGACCAGAAAATTCATATACCAATCTGCAATCATAAATTCTTATCTTACATATAATTATCTTATCTTATAATTCTTGAGCCTGCTAGTTAATACTAATTTATACTTGTGCTTTACAATGGAAGCATTATAAAGGTGAAACATCTGTTCCCAAGTATTCTCTGTAAATTCTGCCTGTCATTTGGGAGCATAAATAAATAAACCTAATATATTTTTAAAGTCCCTTTGGCAGAAATATGGATGGATGGATGGATGGAGAGATTACCTGGACATATTCCAACTAAGCTTCTCTGGCTTAAGTCAACTCTCCTCAACACTTAATGCTTATTATTATTTTTAGATGAGCACTATTGTTTGGGTCCTATTGAACATGGTCCTTCTTCAACGATATTATGAAAATATATATGAACAAACTATACAAGAGGTAATGAACCCTACATTGCTATGAGCAATTTTAAGTCCATATGGGACCTCATTAGAAAAACTCAACTCTTTTATGGCATTTTTTAAAGATTTATTTTTTCTTATTGTTTAATTATGTGTCTCTGTGTGGTATATGCACACAGTCTAGGAGCCCACAGAGGTCAGAGATGTCAGATCCATCCCTGCAGAGCTGAAGTTATAAGCATTTTGTGAGCCACCCAAATGGTGCTGGGAACCAAACTCAGATCTTTTAAGAGTAGGACATGCCTTTGACAGCTGAGCCAGCCCTTCACCCCCTTCTTGGTCTTTTTATGTCTGGTGTCCTTGTCTGGGCTAGGATACATGTTACTGTGTTGTGACTGAGGCTAAGCCACAGTTATTATCTGAGAAGAAATATAAAACTGTTTCAAAGGTACAACAGTCTCCAAAGGGAATCAGGAGTGTTGGGTTGCCTGGTTGAGACTCCAGTTTCCATCCTCACTGTTTGGAAAGCCTAGTGAGAATGAGTACAAGGCAGAGAGGTTGTCCTACGTGGAGCTGGTGCCTAACCATAACATTCCTGGAGCAACTTTAGGCTCTTCCGCATTCTGGTGTTTCTTCCTGTCTGGCAGCAGTCAGATCTTTATATCTTTCACAGATATTCTTGAGCATTTTGGTTGTAGGGAACCTGAGTTTTAGATGCCTTCCAGGGTTTCTAGCTAGAGGCTACCTGATGTACACCCCTTGGAGACAAGTAAGGTCTACCTTAGAGACTCTGTGAAAGCCCAAGGCCAGACTGCTCTTCCCAGGTCTTCCCTGAACGTGTTTTATGCATTTACTCTCTCACCTTTCCTTGGGAGACAGTTTAGAAGCTACATTTAGAAGAACTTCATGATGTATTGTTTATACACTACCTATGCCACAGCCCCAGGTTCTAGCAGCTTTGAGTCTCCCTTACCTCTCTCTCCTTTCACCATTTCCTCACCATGAATCTCATCTTCCGGCCACCAGGCAACTGCTTGTCCCTGTCTTTGAACTCCTCTTCTATCTTCCCATTTTTGTATTTGTGATTCCTGCTAGGCTGTCTGGTTCCATCATACATTTTGCTGAACATACTTTCTTTTTAGACGTCATCTCAGAGTCTGTACCCAAATACCCAGTTTTGTATACTTAGATGTACCCATTCAGTCCGTCTCCCTTAGACTCATTTAGGGTTGACTTCAAAGACAAACCACTTATGAAGCTGCCTTGGGCCCTTGCTCGGAAGCATTCAGTGCTTGTTTTTATATTCTTCTGTTGCCGTAGGTGAAACCTGATGACAGCATATAACATGTGTGTAAGATAAGCACAGTACTGTTCTTTGAAGCCCCGTTCACGTTTGAATATCACAATATCCCCAAGCACAGACTTTTGGTGGATCCATGACACAGAATTCAATGAGAGTAGGTAAAAGTGTCATGGCTATAATGAAGCGGACATATTAGTGGACCCAAGAGGCCACAGTCTTAAACCAGAAACTTATTCAAATTTGGGGGTGGGAGGGCCTAATAACACAAATATCCCATAGAACCCAATCATATCTCTTATTTCTGTTGGTTCTCTGGCCTAAGCCAATCACTTATGCTAGAACTGGCACAAAGGAAAGAATCGGGTGACCCATGGCTTCCTCCTCTCTCCTCACTTATCAGAAAGCCCTGTAGAAAGTGTGCATTTGGCATCTGCACATAAAATATGCATATAAAGAAGTTAAATAAAAGCAGTTTGCTTGTGTAGTCTGTTCCAGTAGGCATACATTATGTATGCATGTAGGAGCTACAAAATAGGAATTGTGTAATTTTCGATTCCACATGCAAGTTAAATAGTCATATTCTCATTTAAAACTGGCATTGCACAAAACACAGATGAATAGTAAAGCTCATTCCAATGTAAAATTTTGACTTTCTTTATTGTAATGACATTGAATCAAATTTAAAAAATCCACCATGTCAAGATAAAGCAACCATGAAAAAAAAAAAAAAAAGCAAAAGTTTTATCTTTTGATTCATTCTGGTTGGGTTGTTTTGGAGACAGTCCAACTTGAGTTCACTATGTAGACCATATGGGGTAGCCCTGAACTCACCGTGTAGACCAGGCTGCCTGGTCTTAAACTCACTGTGTAGACCAGGATGGCTAGTCTTAAATTCATGGCTCTCTTGCTTTAACTTTCTAAGTACTGGGTTGCAGTTATGTCCCAGGTAAGAGTTTTATGTTTTGGGATCTTTAGAGATATGATTCCCTGTTTTTGAACAAAGTTCATATTTCCATGCCGTGCTAGGTTCTTGTCTTAGTTAGGTTCTAGGCTTTAGTATGGCTGCGATAGAGAACCACAACCAAGTGTTACCTGGGGTTGGCAGCCAAAAGCAACCCAAAAGAGGGTTCATTAGGGCCAATTCATCCCATTCACAGTCCACCGTGAAAGGAAGTCAGGGCAGGAGCTCAAGCAGGAGCCTAGAGGCAGGAGCTGAATCGAAGACCTTGAATGTTGCTTACTGGCTTGCTCTGTGTGGTTTGTTCAACCTGCTTTCTTATATATCCAGGACCAGTATGGGATAGGCCTTCCCATATCAATCATATAAAGAAAACACCACATAGGTTTGCCTATAGGCCAATCTGATGGGGGGCATTTGTTTAACTGACGTTTTCTCTTTCCAGATGATCCTGGCTTGTGTCAACCTGACAAAAAACTACAACAGCTCTGAAGATTATGACCAGTCCTGACCTATGAGTTCAAGACATGTCTATTAAGACCAATGAAGCTAGTTTCAGAGGAGACTATTCCAGGACTTCTCTTGGTCTGAACCTATTCCTAGGCCTCGCCATACTTTTATATTGGGGGCTTCAGATGAAATCAATCTGATACTGTCTATCCTTTAGTAAAACAAAAGAAACCTCCCAAACATAGCTCTAAATAGATGGAAAATGGCAATAGAAGAAAATGGTGTTTGTTGCAGGTCACAAGGAGTGTCAGAGCACACATACCTCACCTTGGGATCCAATGGCATCTATCCCCACTGCTGCCATTTAAATATAAAAATAGCAACAAAGCAATGTGGGGTACATCTTTGTATCCACACCCTTAACTCAGCCCCCAGAGCCCTAAGAGGAAATGTTCTACCCTTCAAAGGTACCAAGGCCCCAGGAGAGTCATGTGGCTTGTTCTGGGTCAACAAGACCCACTCATCAGTTAGTGCATGCTTGCTCTGTGGCCAGTAAGGTCCACATTCCTCAGTCTTCCCGGGCAGGTTAGTCTGTCTTGTCTATTAAACTTCTGAAAGAAGAAAATACTAGTCCCTTTAATCTCCCAGAAAACAAGTCATGCAAAAGCCCATCTTTTAGTCTTTCACAGCTAGCCAGAGACCTGATCAGAAGAGACAATAGCCTGGCACCATTTGCAGACTGTCTGCATACCCTTCTTGGGCTTCCAGGACCGTTCAGATGGGTGTTAGACTAATACCTCCTACTGCTTCCTAGAAGCCCCCTGGATATTATTTGGAGGGGGATTATAAATAGAGCAGGAGGGCTCATGAGCTTATGCTTTCCCTAGAAGCCTCACCTCAGCCTTGTGTTTGGAGAATAGTGGCCCTTAGCAAGACAGTCTAATTCTCTAGGTATTTCTGGGCTATTCTAAGTTCTTTCCCAATGCCAAGCCTCTATCTCTACCTATGGTCTATGTGGAAAGACAGCTCTGTGAGAACCATATCACCGGCTGCCCAGGTGTCAACAAAACCCCAATGGAAGTCAGCTTTTCTGTCGGGATGAATCTGCTCTTGCCCACCTCTTCCTGTTAGCCAGCACTTAGGGCAGAGGCCATCTCACGGGCCAGGTTGGACTGTGCTAGCCCTAACTAGAACAGCATAAGCCCTTCTTCTTTCCTGTCTATCCAAACATAACTGAAAATGCATACTTATATTTTTTTAAGGTTTTTGAGACAGGGTTTCTTTATGTAGTCTTGGCTGTCCTAGAACTCACTCTGTAGACCAGACTGACCCCAAACTTACAGACATCTGCCTACCTCTGCCTCTCAAGTGCTGGAATTAAAGACATGTGCTGTCATGCCCGGCACACTTAATTTTTTTTAAATTTTGCATTTAAAATAATCTTCATGAAATATTTTAATGACATATATACATGCTTTTGACACAATGTAAGTGGGGTTAAAAGCAGGATATGTGACTGCATATATAGGAAGACAAGGACCCTTGCTTTGTAAACACACACACACACTCACACACACACTCACACACACTACCCTCACCACCACCAGCCTCACCACCACCAACACACACCACCACCAACAACAACAACAACACCATATCAAGCACACATTCAACACAAACTACTTCTTTGCTTTTTGAGACAGTGTTTCTCTATGTGGCCCTAGCTATCCTGGAATTTACTCTACAGACCAGGCTGGCTTTGGACTCAGAGATCTTCCTGCCTCGGCTCTTGAATGCTGGGATTAAAAGTGTGCACACAACCAGGCTAAACACGGATCTCTTTAGGTGGAGGAGCTAGAGGTCATTCTGCATGTCTTTAAACGTTTTGCTGTTTTCTAGAAGAAAACATCTATACAGGTATCTACTACTTTGATAATCCCATGAGAAAAGATGATTTGGTACTAGGTGGGAATTCTGGGAGACTGGTAACTGATTTCACCTATCAACCCAAAGGACAGCAATGTCAAGCTTGTCACCAAAGTGATTTCTGTGTCGAGCCTTCCTGTCACATGCCGAATATTCCACACAGGGTGTGGACTTTAACTTTGTCAGAACTGGCCAGCTGGTCATCTCTCACATTGCTATGTGAGACCTAAAGACACCAGGCGGTCCTCTCAGAGCCTTGAATCAGGGTACTGTATATTTTTCCTTCCTGATTACCAGGTCTGAGGGCTCCCCGAAGAATTTGAAATGTGGGGTTTGAAAGCCCATCTGAGTCTGGGTACCTGGTAGCAGAAGAGGTTCAGATGGTGTTGAGTTTCTGCATCAAGCTGTGATGGGCAGGGCATTGCCTTTGGAGACGGATGGCTCTGGAGTCTTGGGATACTCCTCTGTGAGGTGAATGGCCACATTTCTTTCAGATTACTTATACTTTTTTTTTTTAAATAAAAAGATTAGTATAAGCTGGACATAGTAATGCATGCCCTTAATCTCAGTGCTCTGAGTTGAATATCTGAGTTCGAGTCTAGCTTGGTCTACATAGTTCCAGGCCAGTCAGGGCTACATAGTGAACCATGTCTCAAAAAAAAGCAAAAGTGCATGTAAGGTACCTAACAGCACATATGGCACATTATTAATGTTCATAAGAGATGAGCCCCAGAGCAGGCAGCAGGAGGGAAAGTCCTCGGGGTTTATTTCCATTCTGTCACCAGTGAAGTTTTCCCAAGTGTTTGTGTGGTGGAGGCAGAAGTGGAGACTGACCACACCTCCGTCCTTCTCTGACTGGGCAGGCCTGACCAAGGACATACTTTGGGTTTCACCATGGAAATGTAGCCACTTGTGGGGTGGAGGGCAGGCAGTGCTAGCTACTTACGGGCTGGTAGCCAGAACCATGGGGTAAATGTCCTCCTAAAACACCCACGGATAATACCCACGGCAGACTCCATTACCACTCCAAAATCACTGCATTAGCCATCCAGAGTGCCTCTTCCTCCGCCCACAGAGGCTCTGCCCTTTAACTGTTCATCAGGGCAGTGGCTAAATACTTACAGGAACCCAGAGGAATCAAGTATCCTTTTATGGATTCATATATTCCATCCTTCTGTGCCATTATTTTCTCTGGTGCCATTATTTGCAATACTAGGACTAATGTCACCATCTCTGTGACTGCCCTTGGTATTAATTCTTTCCATTTGTAAGCTACTTTACAATGTATACAGTTTCTTCCCAGGCTGTATTTCAAAGATGGCCCCTGGTGGGGACGTGGTAGCACAGGGGTAGAGCACTTGCCTAGAGACGACCTCAAACACGGCAGAATGTGAAGGCAGAGGGAGGCTGGTGCTCAGTACCCAAAGGGAGCACGCACGGCAGATCTACATTTCTGAATGGACCATAGGTTGTAGTCTTTCAACCTCCAGATATATCCGTCACCACTCCCCATTACCTGCCCCCTAACAGGCCATAGTTAGTTCAAGCAACTTCCAAGGTTAGAAATGAAGAAATGCCTTCTATTCTAACAGAGAAGCTTGACTATGTCCAAAAACCCTACACACTGGGTGGGTGAAGAGGAGAGGGTAGTTTAGTCACTGTTTGCCACATTTCACAGGAAGTCCTTCAAAAGCCTCAGAGTTTTCCTCTTTTTTTTTTTTTACAGACTTTAAATTTTCTATCACACACACACACACACACACACACACACACACACACACACTTACTTTAACCTCATCCCTAAAGTGCACACCGTGGAACATACGCCTTCAGCCCAACAAAAGAGCCTTAGTCAGGAGACTAAGAATTCAGTGGGGCTAAGGACCAACCATGGACTCAGAGCCTTGAGAGTGCTGGAGCAACCAGCAAGACCCTGAGAGAAGAAAGTGGCATTTTGGAATCCATTTTACTCAGGATGCTGAGGACACCCTGAAAAAAATCCTCTTTGCTACTGGGGCAGGAGAACTTGAGGGGAAGGCCTGTTTCCACCTGGATGCTTACTGAAGGGAAGACACAGGTCAACTTTGGAGCCAGTGACACTGGAGTGGGGCAGACAGGTGCATGGGCTGTCCTTAGAACCCACGGCTTGTGGGACACACCTGGGTGCTATCTCTTCATTCTGAACCCAAGTGAGCAGTAGCAGTCGCTGACAGATCCGCTGGGTCGCCCTCTGTCTGCCCAGTCTTTTACAGGCAAGATTTACCATGTTTGCAAGGGAAGACACTCGAGATGACTATGGCCTTTGGAAGGCATCGTCTTGAAAGTCACACTTTTTTCTCAAGCGCCTCCCTCCCAG
Organism: Mastomys natalensis; assembly: GCA_021653895.1. Classification (NCBI taxonomy): domain Eukaryota; kingdom Metazoa; phylum Chordata; class Mammalia; order Rodentia; family Muridae; genus Mastomys; species Mastomys natalensis. Next base: position 1,289,437 of record JAJTUV010000973.1, on the reverse strand, counting down.
ATCTCCTCCCCAGAGCACCGCTGTCACGGGAGGGAGTCTGCACCGCGGTGTGCCTCAACGGCGCTCTGGGACCCAGAGAGACTAGGTCGGGAAAGCTGGGGACCGGACGCGTGGCCGGGCGGGGCCCCTGGAGGCCCCGAGAAGGAGGGGAGGGGGTGCGGCGGGGCGCGGCTTACCTGCCAGGCTGTTGTAACAGTCGATCTCAATGGCTTCAACTGTCTTGCTCTGCTCCTCCGAGAGGCGGCTGGCTTTGGGAACCCCTGCCGGGGAGGCTGGTCGTGCGTCCCGGTCCCGCTCCCCCGGGGGCGGCAGCAACCCCTTCAGCTCCAGCAAAGCCCGGTGGTATTTGCCGATGGCTTCGCGGAATTTCTTGTCCTTGTAGCACTGTGCCCCTTGGCTCTTGAACTCGTGCGCGCGCCGGATAAGCTCCGCGGGCTCGGCCGCCGCTCCAGCCTGGCTCCGCTCCGGGGCTCCTCCGCCGCTCGGGACGCACGGTGGCGCACGGGCCGCGGTCCCTCACCCAGCGCGGGCGGGCTAGGGTTCCCCGAGGCTCGGGCCGCCAAGCCCTTCCTCTCCATCCGGCCGCCGCCCGCGCCTCGAGCGCGCCGCGATCCGGGCTTTAAAAGCGCCGGGCGCTGGCTTCGCGCCCCGCAGACTCCGCGGCGGCCGTGACCCTGGGCGCAGCGCGCTCGCCCCGCACTCCCATCCTCGACTCCAGCCGCCCGAGGCTGCTCCCTCCTCCTGCGATCGCTCCCCTCCCAGCTCCCTCCCCCGCTCCCTCGGCGCCCGCCCTCGTCCCCGCCCTTTTCTGCTCCCGCAACCTGCCCCCGCGGGCTACCGGACCCTGGGCGAGCCTGGCCGTGGTGCAGGGGACAGCGGGCCCGACTGAGTGGTTGGTGGTGATTGTCGCTGACCCGGAAGAAGCTGGGCTTGCTCAAAGGAGGGGAGGATTAGCGACAAAGAGGGCCCCTTGGTTCCCATTCATCCAGCCTTCCCAGGCGCGCAGTGGCCGAAAGAAGCTGTGGGGGAGGGGTGCGTGTGTGGGGGAGGACTGGGCTGGGGGGGAGGGGGTCACCTCAATGGCTTTCTTTAGGGCTAAAGAGAAAGGTGCGCCAGGAAGCAAGGAAAATAAGCAGGAACCATTGCTTGTTTTGGTTGCAGTGAGACATTATTAGGTGGCAGGGCCTCCCTTTTGTGAATCCAGGTTGTCGCTGAGGTGTGTCTCCCAGGCTGCCAGGACACTGGGTGCACGTCTGCGTGCCTGGCGTTGTATTCCGGGAGACTGTGTGTGCTTACGCTATGTGCGTGCGCAGCTATGCAGAATGAATCACAGAAGTGGAAATGGAAACACCTGTTACTGTTGGTCTACTGGCTTGGCGGGCACAGGGTTCCAGTTTCCATTACTGGACAGTTCCGCGCCCTTCCTGGGGAGGCTCCTTCCTTCATTCTTTCACTCTGTCAGTGAAAGTGTCAGCTGCATGCTGGAGATTGGCTGAGCCACACAAGCAGATGTAAATAGGCAAGTTACTCCCCCTCCCCCACCTCATCCCCACACCCCGAAAAGAACCCAGTTTACTGCTGGAAGATACAATCCCCACTTGCAATCACAGAAAGTGCTCTGGAGATCTGGGAGGCCTTATGGGGATAACAACATTTAAAGACCCTGAAGGATGGCCATGAGGATGGTGTATTATATCAGCCAAAGCTAAGGAAAGCTCGTGGAGCGGTGATGTTTGACACTTCAGGTGTAGTCAAGGCCTGGTGGCCTAATGGTTTGACTTTATGGCCTCCTGAGTGAGAGATGTCTAGGAGGAATTCCAGGGGTTTCTGGGTGAAACCTTTGGCTTTGAATTTATAGTCAATGAAGAGGATAGATACATTTTTAGTGATGGAAAGAGAGAGAGAGAGAGAGAGAGAGAGAGGAGAGAGCTCTAATGTGGTGATTTTCAAAGGGTGGTTCCCAGATCTGCAGCATCAACATCTTCTAGAAATTATTATATGCAAACTCTAAGGTCATAATCCAGATTGTCTAAAACAGAACCTCAGCCTTGGATCCAGCAACCCGTGCTTCTGGAGCTCCAAAACACGCGCAGAGACTGCTGTAAAAGCTTCCTACTCAGGTCCCGGATCAGCAGTATCAGCATCACTGATAAGCCTGTGGGAAGGGCTCCGTGTGCAAGATTGCCAGCCCACTGACCCAGAAGTCGCACTTTAACAAGATTGACAGTAATAGTGCAGCTATCAGAAACGCCTGCTGTTCTGCACTAGACGTTTAGGAAAGTATAGAAAACTGTCAACAAAAACCCCAGCTTATACAAAGAAGCACCCAGAGACTCCAAAGTCTGCCTCCACGGTGACACACTTCTTCCAACAAGGCCACACCTCATAATAGTGCCACCCCCATGGGCCAAGCATTCACACACATGAGTCTATCAGGGCTATTTCTATTCCACACAGCATGCTACAGAGACTTGCCAAGGCTATACTCCCATAAGTTACAAGTCTTGTATTTGAACCCATGCAATCTGTCTTCAGAATCTCTTCATTATTCTTAATCTCTTGCGTTATTCATATTTATTTTTGTTCTTATTTATTTTTCTGTCTAGGAAACTTTGTTAATTTTAAAGTAATCTCCTCCACCCGACCCCCTGTGCTGGGGGTCAAACCCAGAGCCTCACTTGTGCCAGGCAAGCATTCTACCATTGAGCCATACACCCAGCTCAAGCAAGTCTTGAAACACACCATCCATTTGCTCTTTCTCCCTCATGAGTATGTGCACAGTATGCATGAGGATATGTGTGTTTCTCTCTGTGTGAACACATATGTGTGCAATGCCGGTGCACAGCATATGGAGGCCTGAGGTTGATGTTGGGAGTCTTCATGGATTGCTGTTCATGTTTTTCATTGAAACAAGTCTCTCAAAAATCCAGGGTTTAGGAAGCAGTTAGTCTGGTTAGCCAGCTTTCTCTGGAGATCCCCTGTCTCCACCTTCCACTTGCTGCCATTGTGGGTGAGCCCCCAAGCCAAGGGTGGGTGGGTTTACAAGTGTTTGAAACCATTTCCCCAGCACACAGTTTTTTGTTTGTGTAAATGTGGTCCAACTGGCTTTGGGGTGTCCTGCCTGTAATCCTGACACTCAGGAGACTGAGACACAAAGCATGTTTCACATTTGAGATTAGCCTAGTATACAGAGTGAAGTCCAGGCCAGCCTGGGCTACAGCAGGAGACCTTGTCATTCATATATATACTATATATATATTATATCAAATTTAAAAGGTGGGACCAACTTGTGCTCCCAGCACAAATACATCATTACATAGCATCCCTACTAACATTAAGAGTAACACTTGTATAAACAAGTTGGTATTTATGAATTTGGTAAATGAAAAATACCCGGCAACTTAACTGGGATATATTTCATGCTAAGGATGAGTGCTTCACCGGTGTAGTTACCATTTACAGAGAACTAAAGCTTTTTCACTGGAGCTGAACTTAGTGGACCAAATTATACCTTGCGTTCTATAGAATGTTCTTTTTCTAAACGGTCCATCACCTTTCTTCCCACTTGAGCCTCCCATTAGCTCTAGAAAAGTCTCTGCTTACACACCGTTTACCTACACGTGAAGCTCTCTGTTTGCTCAGTGGTTTAAGGAGCTTGGAAATAGACAGTGTGTGCTGTAATTCTCTCTTGGCTAGTTCCTGGGCAAGTTATTCAACTTTAGACAACCTCTGATTTCCTTACTCATTAAGTGGGGGGTGGGGTTTATAACGCAATGGATTTGTTGTGAAGCACAGTCTACGTACATTGGCAGAACATTAAATCCTACCATGGCTGGATCCCATAATAATGTTCCAGCAGAACTCCAATAATTCGTAAATATCTGCCAACTCCTGGCCCTTTTTATTTTCAAGTTGTATATCAGATTGAGCGAAGGAGGAGATTGAAAGTGGGTGCTCTGAGTTTCCTGTGACCCTGATGTGTTAGGGTAGAAAGAAACATAGAAATCAAATATCGCATAAAGATCCAGACCTTGGACTTGGTAATGTCTCAACAAAAAGAAGTAAATCAGGTCACTTTAACCATCTAAAGGTAAGATGTAGGTCGATTAGGTGTTGGTTGTACAAGCAAGCCTATGCAACCCAGTGCTGAGGAGGTGGAGACAGGAGGATCCCTGGATCACAAGTCAGCCAGGCTGGTTAAATTAGCCAATCAGTGAGAGACCCTGTCCTAAGAAATAAGGTGGACAGTGATTGAGGAAGACATCCATGTGGACTTTTGTCCTCTGCACATATATGTGCTCATACCCATGCACACCACACGTGTATACACATAAATATATACACGCGGAAAGAAAAGAACCAAGTTAAAAGGTTAAGATTGATTATGTGGCAGCTCCCCTCCCCACACTATATCTTGCCTTCAATTTTGGTCTTAAGAATGGAGTTCAAAGAGGCAGATAACCCATGTGGACGTTTCCGGGTGTATGATGAAGAACTCAACACAAGACCATAGTACTCCTAAGAATAAAGGGGAGGGGAGCACCAGTGAGGAAGGGAGGGAGGATCATGAGGGAAGGAAGTGAGGAAGGAGTTACTATGCCCATCTGTCCCACTTGCCCACTTGGCAGTGCTGAGTGTGGTTGCCTGGAACTGTTTATTTGCTTGTTTTCAGCATGCAAGCCACTTGTCTGTAGTGTGTTCTAGCTTCTTGGAAATGCTTGCTCCCTCTCAGATGGAATTAAAGAAGTGCCAAGTAGAATTTCTCAAATATTCTTTCATTAATTATTGACCATATGCCGAGCATTATTTTAGGAAGTGAACAGAGCGTGAATTTGGGAGCCAGAAATTCAACGTATCCCAGACTTGGAGTTTGAGTTGCCCGATGATCTTCCAGACTGCTTCTCTGATTCAGCTCACCTAGGGTGGGATCAAGATTCCGAATTTCTAATAAGTTCTCAGCTATGCTGGTTCTCTTGTCCATAGTGTACCCTAGGAAGAGGCAGGTGCAGGAGGAGGGGGAGCCCCGGATTTCCCCTTCTCTCCTAGCTTTGCCTTGCACCAGATTTTTGTTCAGTTTCTTGGTAGGATTCCAGGAAATGAAACCCCCACTTAGTTTCTTCTACATCATTTGCCTGGCATGGGGAACTGAGTCAGGGCCTCCTTTGGGGGTCTGGCTACCTTATTTCCCCTCCTTGAGTGCATAACCACACAAACATTTTATTGCTTTCATTTCTCACCAAAAGCAAGGGGATTTTGTACCTCATCCAAGAGGGAAAGTCCCTTGGAAGCCATTGATGGAGGCTGCTGACCCTAAAGAGAGAACCTCGAACTAATCAATTTGGCAATTACTCCATTGCATGGAAAAGTGATATCTTGATTTTCCCTCTTTTCAGTGGCTCTCAGGGTACACTGCTTCCCTTATGAACCCCAAAGAGAAAGATGATTGGGCCATAGTAGGTGTCTAATGGACCTATGATGCACAATTAGCAAGCTTCACCTTCCACCCATAACAAGTAAGCTGTGAGCACACCGCTCAGAATTCTATGGGAAGGAAAAGAATTATGCATTAGCATGCTACATCTGCTCCTGTGGGTTTCAGCCTTGGATCTTCTCTGGGTCTTGATACTGATTCTGTTTTTTGGAGTCTCTGACTCTTTGCCTGTCCACTGACCTTCAAAGCCTTCCCTCTCTCTTTGCAGATTGTTCTGAGCTTGCATACCCACTAAGGAGATGTGTGGGGCTGTTGTTGCCTCTTCCTTCAGCTCAGTTTCTTGAGCAGACGTGAGACATATATTTGAATCTTGTTTATTCAAATCTAAGCTCTTTGGGGTTGGATCGTGTGACAACCAAACTAAAGCTATTTTGAGGATGTTCTGCTAATTGCACTGAACTTCACAATTTACCTGAGAAAAATTATAGCATTTCTATCATCTGTTTTCATCCATATGTAAGAAATAAACGATTATGTTCCCTTTTCAGTATGGGGTACATTTAAACATCATCAGAGAGTCACAGAGAAGCAGGAGACACTAAGTTCCTGCCTTCCCTACTGGGTAGCTAGCACCTACTGTCGGCTCATTCCAAGGTTGAAAAATTACTGTGTGCCACGTGACCAGGGCCACATATTAGAAAAGGAGGAAATCTCAAGACTCCGGATATATATTAAATAAAGCCTTGCTTCCTGAGCCAAGAGAATGAAGACTTTGAAGAGGGAGCTATTCTAGACGCAAGAAGACTATACCTCCATCAAGAGCTTAGCCAATGAGAAATTCAGGAGGCAGAGAAATGCAATTATGAATCACACACACACACACACACACACACACACACACACCAACACACCACTGTTCAAGCCTTTTGTCCAAGCTGACATCTGGCTTCTGAGAAACTGCAAAGAAATCTGTCTCCTTGTCACCATTCTGAGTTTTCTGGCACTCTTATTATGAAGCCAGGATATCGTTTCTCACAATAGTCTTCAAATATGCTTCCATAGGAAATGCGAAAATTTCAAGTTAGTTTGTGTCTACACATAGCTAGTGTGTCATTTCATATTTTAATCCATGTTATCTTCTCCCCTCCCCAAACTAACAACAAATCTCTCTATAGTACCATAGTTCCTTCAGCTAGCTATATTTTGAAAAGTAAGATCTCTCTGCCCCTCCCGCTCCTCTCTCTTACCACACAACTCCTTCTCCAGCCTCCTTGTCTCCAGTGTCCATTATACTCCCTGCTCGGGAGCCATGATATTCATTATTTAGACCCGCTAACGTCTGTCCTTAGGAGACTCTTCCTTCCCTATGCTGTGTGGTCTAGGAGAACTGTCAATCATTGACACCTCCTCCCTGTCTGCACCACCCCACCATTCATCGCTGGCACCAGTTCTAGATAAAGCCAGCAATAATATTTCATCTTCCTGTAGCATAGTGACTAATTCAGGAAGGGCACACGGACTGAGTAGAGAAGATAGTCCCCTAGCCTTAGATGCTGAGAGGAAGTTCATCTTCCATTAGGAATATTGTATGGGCTTTGGGCTGAGGACTGTCTATGCTCACCTTGCTTAGCTGCCTGGAAAATGAATGGGGGGCGAAGAAGAGGTGAGTGAGAGGCAGAGCTTGTGGGATATTGGATAAATGATAAAATTCAACTACTTTAAATGCCGCATACACCCCTGGGCTTCTTAGGTAAGCAAACCAGTGTGCACATAAGCCAGTTTGAGCTGGTTCGCCGACTGTCCTGGATGTGGTTTAAGATCTCGTCCATTTTGAATATGCTCTAGGACATATCTGACACTTGTCTTGTTGCTGTGACAGAACGCCTGAAGAGGGTAACTTGAGAGAGGAAGAAAGAGTTTCTCTCGGCTCACGGCTTGAGGGTATCATCCAACATGGCAAGGAAGGCTCAGTGAAAGGAGGATAAGATGGCTGATCGCATTGTACTTTGCTTCTCAGGAAGCAGAGAGGAACAAAAGCTGTGATTATCTCCCCTTCTTCTTTTTCACGAGGATCCCCCGCGGTGGAATGGTGCCACCCACTGATAGGTTAGGGCTTCTCACCTCTGTCGCAGACATGCCCTGAGGTTTGTCTCCTAGCATTGGTATTGGCAATCACAAAAGGCTCTGTCTCTCTTCAGCCTCCAGTCCCGGCCCCGCCCCTGCTCCACAGGGTCCCTTTCCCTCTTTGCTGATGGAGAGCTTAGCTAAGGGGAGGAACCAATGTGATCCTGGATAATAGGGATGGAGAGATTGACAGATTTTCCTGTGTCCTTCTTGCTTTGGCCCAAGGATTTACAAAATATTCCATTTCTACTACAGTTAAGATTGGGCAAGCCAGGCAATGGTGGCCATGCCTTTATCCCAGCACTTGGGAGGCAGAGGCAGGCGGATTTCTGAGTTCGAGGCCCGCCTGCTCTACAGAGTGAGTTCCAGGACAGCCAGGGCTGCACAGAGAAAACCTGTCTTGAAAAACCGAAAAAAAAAAAAAAATTGGGCACCCCCTCCTCTTTGGATCCATGCCTCAGCAGCTCTGAAAATTTTGTTTCTTTTTTTTTTTTTTTTTTCTCTTTCTCTCCCCAGTTCTTTTCTTCCTCCCAGCAGTCTCTGGGAGAAAGAGACTTCTGGGTTCTTCTATGGCCAACGCCCATATTCCGTCCCCTTACTTCAATCCTGCGCAAGTGGACTCTAGAGTTAGATTTTTTTCCATGTAACGATCCTGCTATGAAAAACTATTTTAAGATGTTGTGCCTTCCAGGGGACTTTTAATGACTTGATGCTACAAGATCAGATGGAATTCATTTGTAATGGTGGCTATCAGACTAGTGTAGCACTAATTGGAACTATTTGTTCTCAAATCCTCTATTGGGCCTACTATGTTGTTTGCATGTCAGTTCGTGTGTAGATTTGTCTTTTTTTTTTTTTTTTTTTTTTTACAATTTTATGTGAAACTCTGACACCATGATCAACAGCTCCCAGGAGCAGTAGCATTTTTAACATGTTCTAGCCTTTTCTGAGCACATGCACAGCACACACACAGACAACAGACACAGACATAACACACACACATATGCACACACACATAGACACACACACACACACACACACACACACACACACACACACACACCTATTTTCTTTCCCTACAGAGTGCTAAAACTTTCTTGCATTTTGTGTTCTTCAGTGCAGGAGTGAACCTGAGATCTCACATATGCTAGACAGGTGTTCATCACTGAACTTCATCCCCAGTCCTAAGGTCCTCGTAAGAGGTCACAGGTCCTTCTGGCTGGGACTGAAGTTATCCCAAGGCTCTGCTAGAGGAGATCCGGGTCCAAGTGTACCCACCCCATCCCCATCATTAGCAGCAGATCTCTGTTTCCTTGCCACTCACCATTGGGGAACGGCCTTAAGATGGGTTCTTAGGTGTCTTGGTTTCTTTTCCTGTTCAATGATACAGTGCCTGCCTTAGTGAAGGTTTTATTGCTGTAAAGAGACATCATGACCATGGCAACCCTTGTAAAGGAAAATATTTAACTGGATCTGGCTCACAGGTTTGTCCATTATCAACATGGGGAGAAACGTGATGCCATGCAGCTAGACACGGTGCTGGAGGAGAAACGGAGAGCTCTATGTTCAGACCGGCAGGCAGCAGAAAGAGGACACTAAACCTAGCTTGAGCATTTGAAATCTCATAGCCCACACTGACACACTTCTTCCAATAAGGTCACATCTACTCCAACAAGGCCACACATCTCCTAATGGTTTCACTCCCGAAGAGCCTATGGAGTTGGGGCGGGAGCATGGGCTGGAGCTGTGAGAGGAAGCGTGGGCGGGGAGCGTGGGCGGGAACGTGGGCATTTTCATTCAAATCACCACAGTACCCCAACAAAAGTAATTTAAGAAAGAATTTATTTGGCTCACAATTCCATTTTGTGGTCCATATGCCACTGTGACTTCGGTTACCCGGAACTCACATGGCTCGAGCTCTACTTCCCCAATGCTGGGATTAAAACCAGGAGCAATTGTACCAGGCTCTATATATTGGCTTTGATTTTGACAGGTTAAACTGTCCCCATTCCATGATTATGATTAAATCCCACTTGGTGTGGTATATGATTTTCTAACTGTGCCGTGAGATGCAGATTGCTACCATGTTGTTGGGAAATTTGGCAGATTTTTCATCCACAATACTGGGCTGTGGTCTTCTGGTAAGGTCTTAGGTAATACGAATGCCATAGAATGATCTGGAGTTTCCCCTAATTTTCAGAAAACTGTTCATTCTTTAAATGCACATTGGGGTTCTTTGGTCTTGATTACTTCTTTCTCATTATTGGTCTTTTATGTTTTTATTGATTGGAGATTTAGCTTAATACAATGCGTACTTGCAGGGATTTGCCAGTTTCTCTATCTTGTTGCATGTGTTAACTGTTGATAGCATTAAAAGCTTCTTCATTTCTGTGGCAATTATAGTAGCGTGACACAAACAATGTAAGGCAGGATTTCTTTGACTCTTGGTTTCAGAGCTCTTAGTCCGTGGTCCTGCATTCCTCTGACTACGGTCTATGGTGAGACAGAACCTGAGGCTGGAAGCATGGTGGAATATACCACTCACAGGAAGTAGGAAAAGAGGAAGTACACTCATGTTCTTGAATCTATACGTGTTCTAAATTAGTGTTTCTGCAGGTGACATGTCTTAACTTTCTTTTCTTTTACTTATATTTTATAGATATTTTCTTTTTGTTCTCATTATTGCATAAAACAAAGCAATAGCACTCAGTTTTAGGTTGAAACAACTTAACTTCAGTGGCATTTTAGACTATACTTTGTAGCTCTATTTTCTCCTCATGTTACTGATGTCTCAAATTACATCTTGAATTATGTATACATAATACATACATATAGATAATACATACACTGTATACTCATTACCATAGAATTTTCTTTTGTCCTTAGTAACCTATATACAATAATTACCTTCCCCCTCTCATCTCTCTCTGCAATGCTAGAGATTGAGCAGGACCTTCCACATGTGAGGCAAGTGCTTTTCACAGTGTTACAGTCTTCTGTCCCTCCCTAAGAAGTTGAGGCTAGTGGTGTGTACCATCACACACACCTTGCTTACTGGGGCTGTTTCCTCCTCCTCCTCCTCCCTCCTCCTCCTCTTCCTCCTCCTCCTCTACCTCCTCCTCTCTCCACTCCTCCTCCCTCCTCCTCCTCCTCCTCCTCCTCCTCCTCCTCCTCCTCCTCTTCCTTTTCCTCCTCCTTTCCTCCTCATCCTTTCCTCTTCTTCTTCCTTTTTGGGTTTTCAAGACTGGGCTTCTCTATTTAGCCCTGGCTGTTCTGGAACTCATGCTGGCCAGGCTGCCTCAAACTCACAGAGATCCACCTGCCTCTGCCTCCTGCATGTTGAAGGTGTGCACCCACCCTCCAGCTCTTCATTTTTTTCCCTTTGTGTTCCAGTAACTTGTTCACTTTGGATAATCTGTCTTTCCATTTTCTAATTATTTCTAGAATAACTTTACAACTTCCCTTTTAATAGTTTATATCACTTTGTTGTTATTTTCATTTTACTTATGTATAATTTTCAAGATTTCATTCATTTAATTATTTTTCTCTTTCTGCTCTTTTGTTTAGTTTGTTAGTTTGTTAGTGTCTTGCCATGAAGTTCAGGCAAGTCTTGAACTCATCACAAAGCCAAGGCTAGCCTTGAACTTGACGTCTACCTGACTTGCCATCAGAGTGCTTGGATCACAGTATTTTTGTTCATTATACATCTTTATGACAAGATATTTTACTTTCCTTATCGGGTAATTCATAAATATTTTTGTTGAATTGGTTTCTGGAGGGTTTTTAAAAATCTTTTGATTTAGCTGTATTTCCCTATAACTATGTCTGCCTTATACATTTTTTGGCCTGTGTTTGGACATTTGAAAAGCAGCGGTGTGTTCTGGTCTTTAGTTTTATGTACCAGAAGACCTTCAATTAGCTATGGAGGTGCACGGACTTCTCAAACCTTTCCTGTTCTTTTGCGCCCTCTGGTGTTGGTCAGGAGAACTGCAGCTTTGATCTGAGACTCGCCTTTGTTTTCAGTGGCTAGGTTCTGGCAGTCCTGCAATGCACAAAGCACTTGGAGGCAGATGCGACCACAGCCAGGCTCTTGGATAGCCTCCAGATAAACTAGGACACTGAGTGCATGGACTGTCTTGTTTCCATGTTGCAGAGCCTTGATGGGAATAATTCTTCCCAATTGCTTAGCACTGCACCACAGATAGGGGCATACAGGCAGGATGTGACTAATTGCCAAATTACCACCTCTTTGGTGGATTCCTTCTTGGTTTTATGGTGACTGGGGGAGATCGGGTGTAACTTCTGAGCCTGCCTCTAGTGTTCTCACTGGGGCTTTATTCGACACTTTATTTCCTCTATGAGGAAAGAAATGCAGTTAACCAATATACCATTTAGTGACATCACTGTACTTCCTAAAGCCCAGTAGTCAGTCCCTTTGGATTTGAAGGCCTGACAGGTACGATATGCTTCCTTTGGTGACATAAGACTGAAGCTGGTAAGCCCAGGCAGTGACTCGATGACAGAGACTCTGCCTAAAATCAAACTGTGTTACAAACGTTTGATCAAGTGGACCATTTTGTTGTCCTGAGATGACAGTGGGGTGTAGTCTCCTAATCCTGGTGCTCCTGAAGGACAGATTTTATGTGCCTCTCTCTTAAATCCAGTATCTCTTTAGATCTGACAAAGCACATCTGGACTCCCACAGACTGCCACGGCTGCTGCTACACCGTCGCCCGCCAAGTTAATCATCCATTATTTATTTCCCTTGCCTATATTCAGATGCAGCCCAGCTCTGTTTAGACTGCAGAGGTTTTGTCTGTAAAGCCAGCACTGCAGAGCGTACCTGAGAGGGAGAAGTTTGGGTCTGAGAGTGGGAAGGACAAAGACGAGGAACCGGGATGAATACACATGAACCAGACATTCTTGGGAATGTAAAATACTTGACTTAAGACAAGGACTCCAGGGTTATCTGAACTTTTCTAATAAAGCAACACCCAGGCTCTCCAAAAAAGCCCCAAGGCTAACGTTAAAAAAAGAAAGACCATGAAAATGCATTCTGTCACACAGTCTCGGCCTCACGTTTTCATACCTCAGGGTCTTAAGTAGAATTTATTCATTGCTTCCCTTCTTCCTGCGCCTCTTTCCTTATCCGCTCCTTCCTATCTTCCTTTGCTTCCAATTTCCAGTAAGTAATTCCCATGAAGCTGATATGTTTGTCCTACCTCCACCAAGCACCACCAGTTGTCGCGAGGTAAAGGTCCTGCTCTGTTTTGATCTTGTTATTTAAAGTATAGTGTTATATGGCCCAGCTTGGTGTGGAGAAGAGGAGGGGATGAGGAGATGAGGTGTGTGTGCAGAGTTCAGACTCTGGATCAGTGGTTCTCTGTGAAAGGGCATTTCAAGACCCCAAGGAAGTCACTACCCACAGGTTGAGAACCTCTGCTCTGAACGACTAAGTTAAGTCCTCAGTTCAAAGTTGTTGTGATAGTCTCCCGCCAGCATGGAGACTCACTGAGTGGGTCTTGGGCTTAGGATATATTAAAATGTCTTCATCTTCCCTAAGTTGGAGGTCCAGTTATCATCTTGTTTCTAAGATCCAAAAGAGAGGATAAATAAGATATTGCCTGAAACACTGAAGTTCCTGAGAAAAACATCTCTATACTCAGAGACTTATTAGACTGTGCAGTGAGAGCCCAGACTCAGCCCTTCCCCTGCAGCTCCAGGGTCAAAAACAAGCTTGTCTGTCTGAGTGTGGCCTGGCCCCATCCTGCAGCTGCTTGTGTTTACCTTCTCTCTCCACCTGCTTCCGATGTTGAGACTAGACAAGAAACTTGTTAGATGTTAAAATTTTCCAATATTAAATATCCTAATGACAGATGCTACATAAGCATTTAAAATTGTATGTATGGATGAGATGTCTGTGTGTGTGTGGATAGTGTGTGAGTGTGTGTGTGTGTGTGTATAGTATGTGTGTTTGTATGGATGGTGTGTGTGTGTGTGTATATGGATGGTGTGTGTGTGTATGTGTGTGTGTATATGGTATGTGTGTGTATGGATGGTATGTGTGTATGGATGGTGTGTGTGTGTGTGTGTGTGTGTGTGTGGTGTGCCTGCGCACACATTTGTGGAAGCCAGAGGTGTCAGGTGTCTTTTTCAATCACTCTCCATTCTGCTTACTGAGGAAGGGTCTCTCATTGAATTGGGGCCTCAGTTTTTCTCCTAGGTTCCTTGGCCAGGATCCTGTCTCCACATCTGGATGACTGGGATTACAGGTGTGTCACCACATACACTGGCATTCCTATGGGTTCTGGGGATCTGAACTCTGATCTTCACTCGTGTGTGGCACGTGAGAAGCACATTACACTCCCCACCCAGGGCCGTCTCCCAGCCCTCTCGTTGTAGCAGTTTGTAAGCAGTAAACGTGGTAAGTCTCCATGGCACAGGAACAGAGGCATGAATCTCTCAAGGGTGGCAAGAGGGGAGGAGGACTGCAGAGGTCCTCGGTGGAGGCATGGCAACTCTAAAAGTAGGGCTTTTCATGTTCAAATCCTGGCTGTGCCACTGTGTGCATTCAGCAGGCGGTATCTCTACGATTCCGTTTACTGAGCTACAGTGAGGCAGTAGGGGAGCTCGTGAGATGGTTCAAGTCAGTCAAGTGCTTGCTGTGCAAACCTGAAGGCCTGGGACAGGATTCTGATGACTCAGAAAAAGCCAAGTGTAACCTAACACTCAAGGGTGTATGGAGTGGAGGCAGGTGGATTGTGGGAGCTCACCAGCCAGCCCATCTAGGCAAATCAGTCCATTTCCGGTTCAGTAAGAGACCCTGTCTTAGAAGTAAGGTGGAGAGTAGCTAACATCTGGCCCTGACTCCCAAATATATACATATACATACCTACATATATGCACACAGACACATAGACACACAGACACAGATACAACACACACACACACACCAATAGTTTTTAATCCAAAAGACTGTTGGGAAGATTAAATGCCAAAATCCTTCTTACTGAATTTTGTTGAATAACTTAATAGTGAATTTTATTGACTTTCTGGGACATAGTAACTACTCAATAAAAAATTAGTGCCGAAGCTCTAAGCTCCAGTGCCCTCAGGCAGGATTGTGAGGGAGGCCCAAGTTAACAACAGTGTCTGCGCTTAACATCTGTCAGGTGAACAGCTGTAACTTAGTCATAATTGTGCTATGAAGAGGTTTGTTGCCAAGCTAAAAGAATCCCTTAGTATTCTCTAAAGAGGGGGAGGGGTTGTTTCATTGTGGTTAATTTTGAAGGAAGCCCACTAAAGCTTGAATTTAAGTGCCTAACACAATTTTAAATACCAGGGTCAACCTATCATGTGTAGACAAAGGATTACCACCATTCAAGTCATGTGCCCTGTGTGTGTAGGGGAGGGGTGCCTACATCTTCACAGTGGTGAGGAGGGAATTCAGGGGAATGTGTGTGTGGTTGAGGCAGCTAGAAAGAAAGGCAAGTCTTATGTATCACTGTAATCCAGATACATTTTTAATATCAACCTTATGGAGTCAGCTCTCTCAAACGCAGGCTGGGTAGCGATTATACTGAGGACTCTTTGTGATATGTGAGCTGCCAACATGGATTAGAATTAGAAGATGGAATTTGCTCCATAGCAAACGCTAGGGTTGAGGAACTTTGCATCAGTAAGGTGAGCTGGGAAGCCAGACCGATACAATCAGTTCACATCCATCATAGCACAAAAATAATAATAAAATACCCATCCAAACTAATTTTCTCCTGTGTTTTTATCATGGTCTTGGCACTCCACTAAATGGCCAGTGGTCGCTTGAGTATGAAGTCTATGTGTGGAATGTGTGGTGTTTTTGTAGATTGATGCATCCAGGTGACATAGTTCATGCAGAATATCCACTCCACCTCAAAGGAGACCTGACCCGCCCACCACATTTTCACACACCCGTTCTTTGCTGTGTCTCAGTAAATCGCTCGGGAGCTAGCAAACTAGATATGCTGTGCGCTTCTCACCAATTCTTGTCAACCCCACCTTTGAAATAGTATCATTTCATTCCTCTGTTTCCATTCTTACCTCCTTATACTGTAGTTATCTGTTGCTATCACCAAGAAAGTAATAGACTAAATAACTTATAAATTCCAAATTTTCACTGTTATGGAGACCGGAATTCTAAGATCAAGACACCTAAAGGTGTAGCATATGTGTGTTGGGGAAGGCTCCCTGTAGCTAAGATGGCACCTTGCTCGAGCATCTCCGAATGACAAAATGTGCAAAGGGACAAAAAAAAAAAAAACGGCTGAGCATCATTCTGGATCCCTTCAATGAAGGCTCCACCCATGACTTAACCACCTCCTATTGTGAGCCTTTTCCTGTGGAGACCCAAACAAACATCTACAAACGTTTACTGTCCCAAATGAGACACTAATGCAGACCAAGGGAGGATTCCATACCGGCCTAGCTTAGTGAACCGGTGAGTTTATGGAGATTGTTACAGGAAGCTCGGCTGATTCAGGCAGCTGCATCACTGAAAAGCCTGCCCCATCGTGGGTGATGACTCATGAAAGCTGCATCTTTGGAGCTCCTTCCCCAGTTTGCAGTCAGCGCAGCCAGTCAGAGAGCCTACTGCAGGCAGCTCAGCTGGGAGGAGAGTCCCTCTTCTAGGCAATTGTTCGCCGCTTATATAACCTATTTGAAGGATGGAAGGAAAGTGGAAAGGCTAAGTCAAACCATCCTCCAGGCAATGGATTTATTAACACTGCAGCTAGTGGTACAGAAGCAGGCATTTTCACTTCTACCACACAAAACAAGGGTCTAATCTTAAAAGGTTTTTGAGGACAGGGAAAGCCCGGCATCTCAAGGAAGCCCACTTGGTTAATAAGTGACCTATGCTTTGTGACTGTTTGACTGCGTAGGGGAGTGGACCTTGATTAATTTGCAACCCCTGAAATATGATAGCGGTCAGGTTACCTTGACCCATGGGCATCAAGGGGATGGATGTATTCCCACTCCACTCTGCTTAGGGTCTGGGTACTTAGAAAGGTGGGGTTCTCAAAACCTTAAGAGAAGGGGCTAGTGGATTTTCTAAGTTCTGGTGTTTTGAGACTCGCTAAGTTTCATTTACTTCCTGAGTCTTGTGAAGGGCATGTTTCAATTAATGACAAGATGGCTACACAGCGCCTCAAGACTCCACCTCTTAATTTTGAAGGCATCTTAAGACTATGGCATTGTGTGACCTTCCAAACCCTTTTCACAAGCAGAATGTATTCAGCCCATCCCAACAGCCACCAACTTGTAACTCACTCAGCACCGACTCTGAAATCCAAAGCCTAGAGTCTCATCTAAATTGGCTCCAGGAGACCCCAAGGTAGGATTCATTCTGAGCCAGACTACACTCCAGCTCTGAATATATGAAAGCAAACAAGTTATCTACTTCCTAAATGTGACAGTGTGACAGGACAGGGTAAACCTTTCCACTCCAAGAGGGAGGAAAAAGGAAGACAGACTAATAGGTCCCAAGCAAGTCCCGAACCCAACAAGGTAAACAACATTTAATACTAAGGCTCTAATATAATCTTTTGACAATACTCTTGACTTCCAGATACACTAGTGTGGGAGTTGAGCTCCCAGGGCCCTGGCTGACTAATCCCATTTCTCTGAGCACAGACCACAGAGTACATTCAAGGATTAGAGTCTTATGCTTGTACCTCTCCCACACTGGTGCTGCATGCAGATGGCACTACAGATTTGGGAGCCTAAGGCTCCCCAAATACTCTCCAGGGAATCCTTTGAACTCTAGGTGGAGGCGTCCATGTCTAGAGTTCTTGTGCTGTGCATGGGTCCTGTGCACGGCACTGCATGGGTGTCAAGCTTACTGTTTGCGCCTTCCAGGAAGGCATCAGAGATGCATCTGTCATGTGTGAGGTGAAGCTGGGGCGACCTGAAAGCTTGGGGCAGAAACTTGAGGTGGCTTCGGGCAGTAAGCAGTGAGATCCTAGGAGTACCCAGGGCCTGTTATTTGAAACTTATCTGTCCTTAAAGTCCTGACATTTGGGGCCTATGATGGTTGAGACAGCCACAATAGGCCCCAGAAAGATACCAGCACGCTTTTCTGTTGTCACAGTGGATAGCAGCTGGCTCCATGATAATATCAGATAACAGTTGCTCAGACACAACCCTGGGGTTTTTCTTCCAAACATTTTATTCTTAATTCTCCTGCTGGACTGAATTTTCTGGATCTTCGCATTCTATTTCCCTTTTGATTATAAATTTCACCTTTAATAATCTCTCTCTCTCTCTCTCTCTCTCTCTCTCTCTCTCTCTCTCTCTCTCTCTCCTGCTTTTTACTCTATCAGAAGAAGCCTGGCAGCATCCTGAACATTTTGCTTAGAGATTTCTTCTGCCAAATAGCCTGCTCATCACTTTTAGGTTCTGCCTTCCACGCATTACTTGGGTACAGTTCAGCCAAACTCTTTACTACTTTGTTACAGAACAGCCACTTCTCTTGTTTCCAGCGTCTTATTCCTCATTCTTTCTGAGACTTCAGAAGAATGGCTCATGTCCCGAACAACGTGATCAATGTTAGTTACCATTGATTAGGTCATTATTTGAGGAGCTCCAGGTTTTCTCTTTGTGCTTTGAGCCCCACAGCAGAATCAACCACACAGTTGTGCTTGGCATCTGGGCCTTTTCCATTATGTTCCTTTAATCCATCTGCTACCTAGCTCCAAAGCCGTAATCATATTTTGAGGTATCTGTTACAGCACCATCCCACTTCTTGATGCCAATCTTGACCATAGTCCATTCCTGTGGATGTAAGAAAGGACTGAGTGATTGATGAAAACCAGAGAGGTATTTCTTATGCTTCTCAAGGCTGGGAATTCCAAGATCAAGTCATGAGCAAGTTTCAGGTCAAATAACATGGCCTTCACACCAGTGAACTGGTCCATAGAGACATCTCCTGTTTCCAATTGGGATCCTCTCCATCCTCCCTCCACGAATGGAGTAGGTAGGCAGTAAGGAATGTTTTGACATGAGGTGCTTTATCACTGGCTTGGAATTAACAACTTTAATTGGGTTAGATAGCTTAATTTTTAAAGGCTTATTTTGTTTTTTTTATTTGTGTCTGTGTATGTATGTGCAGGTGCCCATGCAAGCCAGAAGAGGGTCCCTTGCAGCTGTTACAGACAGGTGTGAGCCAACTGATAAGGGTACTGGAAACTGAACCTGGGTCCTCTAGAAGAGCAGCAAGTTTTCTTAACTGCTGAGCCATCTCTCTATTGAGCATACAAATAAGATGAGAATTAGGACCAATCAGGAAGTACTGCCAAAAGTTGCCATCTATTCTGGTTGTTATGGCGATCTTTGGAGGCTCCCCACAACTCCACCTTGTACTCCCCCACTTTAGTCACTCTAGGACTCTGTCAAAAGTTGAGGTGTTTGTTTTGTTTAGTTGTAGCTGTAGTTTTAGGTCTTTGTGGCTTTCTTTGTCCTCAGGGCTTGAATTCCCTGCCTGTCAGAGGGCCTTGCATCAGGGTTTTCACTCTGTCATGGAGGGCCCTCCTACCCGTAATATGGTCACATGATATCGAGGAGCACAGCAATGGGAACATTAGTTAAATGTCTTTACTTTGATGGATATGTCTTATATAGTGATGGCTGGATCATGTATTTTGCTTTATAATATTAATGTAAATTTGCGCTAGTGGCAAAAGCAATATAATTCTATAGAAACTCACTCTCTGTGGCTCAGAGATTAAAAAGAGAGGAATCCATCTGGGACATTGATTTCTGCAGTCCAGTTATAGCAATCCAAGTCTATCATGAGCCTCTGTTTGTGCTTTTCAAAGCAGCAGTCTGACCTCTGAAACGTTAATCAGGATGGATGCTAGGATGAGCTACCGAAACACCCCTAAAAGAACAGAGGTCTTTTTCCTTCATTGATACAATTCACAGGGCCATCTTACTTCTAGGTCTTTTCTTGGGAATGGTTGGGCACATTGCCAGTCCTGTGTAACAGTTTACATGAATCCCCAGACTGTTTTCCTAACTTGCAAGAGCATCCAAATAATGCTATGCTTGCTACACACCAAAGTGTCTTCCTGAGAGTTTAGCCCACATGACTGAGCTGGTGAGTTTTCACTTAGAGGCGGGTCTTCCTGTGGCCTCAAACATTCAACTATTAGGAGATAGTTGCTAATGGGGGAGGGAAGTAAGAGAGAAAGAGAAAATATTAAATGAATGTGTGTGTTGGTAATGACAGAACAGTCTCAGGGCCGCTCAGCTATACTGCCAGTACTAGGAGGCAGTTTCTAATATGGTGAGTCCTTGTAAAAATAACTTTTATTCACCTGATGTAATTGTCTCAGAGGCTTATTGCCTCAGTCTGCTAGTCTTGGTCTGGTCCTGGAAGTGTCTAGCCTCTGTACAATCTTATCTAGACCTAGAATGTTTTCAGCCTCTGAGCATTACTGATGACTAAGCACACCCTTTCTTGTTCTTCCTGAACTCTGGCTGGTAGTTTCAACTCAGTTGTTCTGGCTCAAACTCCTCCCCAAGCTGACTGATTCAGTCTGGCTTCTCCCTGCATCTCCTGAGTTTCTCTGCTTGGCCTCAAACAAACTAGCAATCTGTTCTAATCTTCTGGTTCCTTCTCATTCTCTGGCTCATTCTATCTTTACCTGTGTCTAGTTTTATCTCTACAACCTGTCTCTGTACAACTGGTAAAACTGCCTCTTTCTCTTTCTCTCTCTTTGCTTTCTTAAAAATCTCTCTTTGTCCTTGTGAGAGTTGACATATCCTATTCTGTCAAATCTTTCTCTGATTCACCACTTTGTCTGCCACTCAATTAGATATCACTCTTAAACATGGATGCTTCCTTCTTCAAACTAACTTTTCTTTCATTATCTGTGATTAAAAATGTGCACTAAGGGCCAAGCCACACCATAACACAATCTCAGGGTTCACAGTGTGATCAAATATCCTGCAACAAGTCCTGATCCCTATAAGGCATGCCTACCTAGTCATAGGAACCATGTTGGGCAGAGAAATTAACTCAGACTTCATCTACTGGTAGAAATGAGATCCTTAGGATACTGGCTGGTTTGGGGAAGATTAACTTAGATCATTCCTGGGGAGTGGGCTCTTATCACTGATGTCTGAGCTCGGAATATCAAGGTTAAAAATGAAATTTGAGGGCCAGTAATAAAATAATTGCAGTTGCTACCAAGCCTTCTACTTTGAGTTTGATATCTGGGACCTAAATGCTAAGTTGTCCTGACCTGCAGGCATACACTATGGCGCTGATGTACCTGCTCATCAGCATTTGTGAACCCCAAAAGACCACCAAGGAGCTGACTCCAGTGCAATGCCATTAGGGTCTTTTCAACTCAAAATCTCAAATTTTTTTTTATAAAAGAGAAAAGTTTTTCAAGGCAATTTTATGAGAAATCAGAAATTTCATTTAATCAGTTTATAAAGTACAAATCAATGGCCTTTGGCATATTCACAGAGTACAGACTTTACCCAACTCCCAGAAACTGACTGCAAGGGAGCTCTGTACAAACTTAAAGAGAAGTTTAGGACATCTCTACTGCTCCCCCAAATAAACACCATAGCAGTTAGCAAATAATCCCCAACAGCTCATACCCCTCTCTGCCAGCAGGACAATAACCAGGCTACTCTACTTCTATAGATGTGTCTGGTTTGGACATTTTGTATAAAAAGAATCACATAGCATGTGATTCTCATGAAACGTTAATATTATTTGTTTGTGTATATAGTGCATGACATCTCTGGTTCAAACATAACAATTCATACATTTTTTTTGTACACCCTCACACATCCTGAGAACCAATTTCTGTTAGTTCCAATGAGAATGCATGGTCCAAGGTGACAGTCTCTCCATAGACTGTCCCTACCCAGCTGCAGATGCCCAAACTGTGAGTCATTTGTTGACAATACAAGAGAATCAAAATTAGGTCTTTGTGTAATTGGTTTTAATTGCTACTGCCACCCCCAGAAACCGGATACAAGTGACTCTGCACCAGCTTAAATAGTAGCAATGCAATTTCCTAACCAGTGCAACTTTATAAAGGGAAAACCTGGTCCTCCGACAGAGAAGTCTGGTTCTGCCTTTAAATGGACCTACTAAGGAACCCACGGGTGACTTGCTGCTCTCTTATCAGAGCACGTGGCGAAGCTGCCAGAGATTAGATCTGGCAGGGGGAACTCTCCTGGACTCTGAAAATAGTTGTGATAGCAGAGAAGAAGTAGATAGCAGAGCTATCACGTGCAGGGTGGCATTCTGAAGTAAATACAAGCTGAAGCTTTAAAAGATCTCTGTCTTTATTTACATAAGTATGAAAATAATAGGGAGTTTTTGATAGGTGATTTTCTAGCCAATGGCATTCTGTTTCCTATGAACCCTGGTCTATGTCGGATTATTAGGAAAGTGACTCTGAAGATCACCTCACATCCCCATCTATGAGACTATTTGACTCCGGCATCCCAGCAGAATTGGCTCTATCTTGACAAGTTAGGATCTGTATGGTCATTCTTCCCAGGATGGATAATTAGAGAAGAAAACAGCTGAACTGACACCTCACAGGAAGAGTTACTTCAGTAACATTCATCAATTCAATGTATACTCACTGATACCTATGCTTGAAGACTGTGTATGTGCATGCATGCATGCATGTGTGGATGCTTGGTGAGTGTGTGTGTTTGCATGTGCACATGCATTTGTGCATGCTGTATGCCACAGGATTTGCGTAGAGGTCAAAAAGTTAATCTTGGGTAATGGTTCTTTATTCTACTTTGATCAAGGCAGGGTCTTTTGTTCACTGCTTTATACACTAGACTAGCTGACCTGTGGTCTTCTAGCAATTCTTTTGCCTCCACTTTCGATCTCTTGGTAGGATATCACTGGAATTACAGACCTATGCTAGTGTGTCAGGCCTTACATAGGTTCTGGAGATCGGAATCAGGTCAGGAACTTAGTTGTTGAAATGTCCAGGACCTATAACCGAAGTCTACCGGCCAGGCATGGTAGTACATGCCCCTTATCCCAGCACTTTGGAAGTAAAGGCAGGGGGATAACAATTTTGAGGCTAGGCTAAGCTTCACACTAAGACACTGTTTCAACAATAGCAGCAACAACTAAAACATGAGAAACAGATGGGGTGGTCATCAAAAGATTCAGAGCAATAGAGGTTGGAAGTAACATGGATGGCTATGTCCTCGTGTACTCATTTATTCCATGGTCAGAGTTTATTGACAGCTTACCAACCACAGAGGGTTCCTCAAGAAGAGAAAAGATTTAACCATTATTCTAGAATGTACACTGTAGGCCTAATGTTTTTGTGTACTGTATAAGATTATCTTTGTATTATTATTCAAATGCTAATTTTTCTGCCCCTATATCTTGTTACAATCTGAACATGGCATTGTAATCTAAGAATCTCCCATCTCAAGTTTATGTAAGCATTGCTCCCCATTTATTCTCTGACTTGTCAATAAAAGCTGACCAGCCAATGGCTGGACAGAAGGAAAAATAGGTCAGGGCTTCTGTCAGCCAGGGAAAGGGGAGAGAGAGAAGAGGAAAAGGAGATTTGCCAAGAGGAAGAGGGTTCTAGAGACACCATGGGAAAACACACCTGAAGCAGAGAGAGGCAGATCAATACTAAAAATGCAAGTATCTCAGGGATTTTGGCTGGCAGGTAGCCAGACTGGCTTAAAGGATTAGAGTAGGCATGATTGCCCAGTTATTGTGTTTTAAGGCTAATTAAATAAATCTCATAGTCTCTGTCTCATTCATTTGGGAGCTAGCTGGGGATAAAGAAAAACTGCCACTTTTAAAATGCATTTATACTCAAGAAGAGAAATGATTTAACCTTTATTCTAGAATATACACAGGAAGCTATAAGAACATGTAAGAGAGCTATCTAACTCACAGTGATGACGATGTGATCTGGGAAGAATTCCAATTCAGCAAACTTGTTTCATCAGCAAAATTCCTAAACTAAGAAGGATTCTAGGAGGTGACCAGGTAGAGGACAGGAAGGGTGTGGTGGTTCGGAAGAGTTCCGTGGACAGAGTGATCAAGAGGAAAGGGATTGAAATGCAGTGCTAGGGACAAAGCAGAAGAGGAAGTCGAAGAGGAAAACAGGACTTTATTATGCAGGGCATTGCAAGCCAGCAGGAGGAGTTTGTACTGCATCCCAAGGAGAGAAGAAAATAATTTCATAATTCTGAAAGCAAGAGTAACTTGATACAATGTAACTTCAAAAATGATTTAAAAACAAAAACAACATGCCTATTAGTCCTTGAGGACTGTCACATCAGCACTTGGCGGAGAAAGTCTTTTTCTCATAAAGCTTTCCTAGGCCAAAGAGAGTGTGCAAAGACCCAGCTCACAAACTGTAAGAACCTAGGAATGCTGGCTTCATATTGCCAACCGAAGTTCATTTTAAAAACAAGGAAGAACATAAGGAAGTCTGCTTTGATTATGACTTATTCCTGAGTCTTGAAGGCCACCTATCAGCTAATCACCTCCAATGTGAGAAGCTAACTTTCAATAACTCCCTGAGTTTTAAACAGGATTGAGGCTATAACAGACTATGGGGATTTTTAAAAGCTGGATTGAATCCAATTTCCCATTATGATATGGCTACAAGTCTATGGGGAGAGAAATGTGATGACTTGAGTAAGAATGTCCACCATAGACTTAGAGTTATGAATGCTTGGTCACCATGGAATGGCATGATTAGAAGATGTGACCTTGCTGGAGGAAGTGTGTCACTGAGGGTGGGCTTTGAGGATTCAGATGCTCAAGCCAGACCCAGTGGCTCTCTCTTCTTGCTGCCTGCCAGCCCAGATGCAGAACTCTCAGCTCCTTCTCCAGCATATTCTTTGCCCGTGTGGTCCCACGCTTCTCACCATGACAATGGACTAAACCTCTAAACTAAACTGTAAGCTAGCCAATTAACTGTTTTCCTTTATAAGAGTTTCCATGATCATGGTGTCTCTTCACAGAAATGGAAATCTTAACTAAGATACTCTCTTATCTTTTCTAGAATTATTTAAGATTTATTAGCACTAGAGTTAGGGTTAGGGTTAGAGTTAGGATTTGTTTTGTGTTGCTGTGATGAAATGCTCTGACAAAAAGCTACCTATGGGAAGACACAGCTTATTTAGGTTACAGTTCCAGAGTCCATCGTGGCGGCAGGAACAGCAAGCTGGCTGATAACGTTTCATCAATACACAGGAAGCAGAGGGAGAATATCCTTAAAGCCTGTCCACAGTGCATACTTCCCACAGCAAGGCTCCACCCTTTAAGGGTTCAGAACCTTCAGAACAGGGCCACCAACTGGGGACCAAGTGTTCAAACACAAGGTCTTACAGGCATCTCAGATTCAAACCACAGCACAGAGCTACAGTTAGTACTGGAAATGTCCCAAGAGAATACACCCACTTACGGCTAGAGCTGGGATCAAAAACTGAGAGGTTAGTGCAGAAGAAGCACTTAACCTCTATGCTACCTGCCCAGTCCCTTGCTACAGAGAGTCAGTTCCTTGTCCAGCACCATCCAACCTTTGCAGTACTTTAGAATCTTTTCTTAGACCAACTGGTGCAGAATCTAAAATTTAGCTGGAGTCTTCAGGTGATTGGCACGTGAGCTAATGATCAGAAGCACAGACTGAGTCCACATGATTGAACTGAGCCAGGAGCGATGAACCAGAACTCAATTACCCTACCTAAGGAGAAATACTGTTCTAGCTCCATCTACTTGATTAACAACTGCCAAAATGTCAACCTCACCCTTAAGGCAGGTCTGTGTTTACATTTTAATAGCAAGGAAGGAGTAAAGATTTTAAAAACAAACTAATGCTACATAGGGAATTGTTGTGTTGGCTTACAAAAGATGATTGCAAGTTGTATTTGGACTAGCAGGTGCCAGTTTGAACTGTCTCACATCCCAGAGTTGCGGGGAGGAGAGAAAGCCACCATTCCCTTGAGTAATTTTCAGTTATGTGTTAAAGTCATTCAAGTGGTAAGGATTTGAGGTCATGGGTAGAGATTATGTCTGAGTGAGGGATCAAGGGAGTCTTTGTCTGCATGTAGAATTGTGAAAATTGCCTGTCCTAGATGTATCACATCCCAATCCTTCAAACCCCAGTATATTATCCTTGATGTCTAATTGGGGTCTGAGGCTAAAAACCACAGCAAGTATATCTGGGACTTTATAGTAGAAGTACCAGACAACCTGTCAAAAATTCAGAGAGCATCTCTCATGTCTTCCTTTCAATATGTGGTCCAAGTTGTCCTTAAACTCATGATGCTCTTGTCCCAAGCTCTGGAGTGCTGGGATTAAAAGCATGTATTACCATGCTCAGAAAGTGGGTCCCATTTCCCCAATTTTTACTTGGAATAATCCTAATGTATGATAGCTAGATAAAGCAGAATATTAAAAACATGCTTTAGTGTAGCTGTCCTATTCTTTAACTGCTATGAGATTCAGAGCAAGAGGTATAGGTTTTCTTTGCAGATTAGATGCTTTGAGTGATGATATATATTATATTTCAAAATACCACCCTGATGGAAGTATGAAGAATGAACTGGAAAGGAGAGAGCCTAAGGATCAATACGAAGATGATTTTCACAGTTCAAAAGAGAGATAATAAGACCAACAGCAATGTCATGGCAGGCTACAAAGAGGAAGGTGGTTTATCATTGCTTCAGACATTACCCATGAGCACTTTCACCCACAGCTCTCCCTCAAACAGAGCTCTTATTCCAGCCATCCTCTGGAGCTCATTATTCATGTACATTCCATAGTCACCTGAAGCTTAGTGTATCCAAGCTGAAAGCAACCAACTGACCATGACTTTGAAGAAAACAAATGAACGTTGAGAGCAACGTGTGGGGATAGATTGATAATATCTGTTTGCAGTTTTGCGTGTTATTCTGTAACTTCTTCCTTATAAAGCCGTTAACATTTTCTTTCTTTTCTTGTTTTTCAAACAGCTTCTCTTTATTGAAAGTCCTGAACACAAAGGCAAGCTGGGACTGCAGAAAGAAAGCAGGAACATTCATTCCTCAGACTGCTCTGACTCTAGAGTATCAGGGAAGGAGGAAAAGGAAATCCAGAGTGATTGCCCTGGCTTGCTCTAGACTCAGGGTTTCCATGCTAAGCCAAACAAGGCCAGAGTGGGCTGCTCACTCCATGTCTGCAGCACACACTTGGGCTTCAGGCCTCCAGGAGCTTCCCTAACATTTTCTATTGGAAAAAAAAAGAACACACCTTTAATCCCAGCACTTGGAAGGCAGAGGCAGGTGGGTCTCTGTGAATTTGAAACCAGACTAGTCTACAGAGGGAATTCCAGAAGAGCTAAGGCTACAGAGAGGTCCTGTCCCCCCCAATTGAATAATAATAATAATGATAAAAGAATTCCTCATTCATTTTTCATCCCATGTTTTCTGTGCTGTGCTGTGCTGTGCTGTCTTGTCCTGGAGGACATTAAACAGGAGTCCGGGGAGATCACCTGAAAGAGAGCGGGGAGGGGGAGGTGAGTAGCAGACAAAGACTCGAAGAACCACGACCTGTCTAGTTGATCAGATCGCCATGTTTACTCTTTCACACACAGGTTATATACACTAAAAGGCAGGATGTGGGGAAGGGGATGACGCAGGAGCGTAGGTGTTTAGGGGGAGTACAGATATCTTCTAGAACAGCTGGGTGAAGGTTCAGGAGACAGACCACTATGACTCTGCCTATGATTCACTTGTCTTTATCTAAGTTGGTACTATCCACCAAGGTTACCTATCTACAAGGTTTTGGCAGCCCTCCACCAAAGCTGCTTATTTACAGTAGCTTCTAGCCATCTGCTTCAGTGTATTTCCACAGAGACCCAAGACTCGGTGCTAGGAAGCATGTATGTCTGGCCGATTGCTGATTTTAGGCCTTCAGTGTATAAGCAGGGCGGCCCCCTGACACTGTGCTGTTCAATAAATAGCACGAAGCCCTTTGTTAGGGACAGACAGACATCAGACACAGTCAACAGACAGGAGCCAGAACACAGACAGACGGAAGACTCCAGGAGGGAAGTGAAGAATTTCCAACCCAGCTTAGCTCTTGGTCTAAGTGATTCTGGTGGGGCTCTGACACAAGTTCAGACAGCTGCAGTTTCAGAGCAGGCACCTGCATTTGGGGTTATCTCTACTGGGATCTTGTTTAAGAGACCCTTCCCAGCCACCTTTGCCCAAGCCCTTGTCACTGAAGGTTCTCTGGAGGCCATTTTATTTATCCTGACTCAGTGTCTGTCCATTCCTTGTCCTTTCAGGTCCCTCCTGCTGCTCCATAAGTCAATAGACACATTAGGAGCCTTTATTTAGGGCCCCTTGGCAGTAAGACAAGTTATCCCATCTGGCTTCCATTAGGCTCTGCCATTCTGGAAATGGAACCCTGGGGAGCCAGTATCTTCCTTTTCTGCCCCCTGCCTGCACCACTGCAGAAAATTCACTGAAGAGATTTGACAGTTACTTTCCATTTGACTTGTCCTAACTGACCTCTTCATTACCTGGCAGCCTGCCTGTCATGTGTCTGTGATTCCGCTCTTATAAGTAGGAATAGCGCGGGTAGTGGTGGCGCATACCTTTAATCCCAGCACTTGGGAGGCAGAGGCAGGCGGATTTCTGAGTTCGAGACCAGCCTGGTCTACAGAGTGAGTTCCAGGACAGCCAGGGCTATACAGAGAAACCCTGTCTCGAAAAACCAAAAACAAACAAACAAAAAACCCAAGATGTCCTGATGGGAAGAACTGAAAGAAGGAAGGATTTATTTGCGCACAGGATTCAAATTCATCATGGTGGAGAGGGTATGGAAGAGCACCTTCGTGGTGACAGGAACACGCGGCGGGCAGACACTTCTGGTGGCCAGGCCTGGAGGCACAGAGCAAGAGAGATCTCATGCACTCTTTCTAGTTCCTACCTCCTAAAGTTGCCAGGGCCTTTCAGAGTAGTGCTACCGGACAGAGCAGTGTGTTCAAACACCAGAGCCTGTGAGGGATTTTTCAGATTCAGACCACAGCACCTCCAAATCCCTTCTTTCTATGACTCTGAGTTCTTGAATGAGAGCTTTTATTATACATCTTATATATGCTACTCTTTTCATTCAAGCAAGATTCAAGTGTTTTAGGAAAATCTGAATGAATAATCAAGACCCATATGAATTACAATACATTGACAACCATAAAATGAGATGGATAGTTTTTTCTTTCTGAATATGCAGAATAATCTGACTAATTTTGGACAGATGGAGTCTAATTATGAACTAGCTAGGTACATGCTAGACTCAGGACATCAAGTAATGACCTACTTTATAATTTTAAATTATACCAATGAGACTCTTGGCCCTGTGGTGGTTTAATTATTTTCTTGGAAGACATGACACTTTTTATTATTATTATGATTGCTCAGGAAGCCTAATGAATTTTACCACTAATCCTTTTTTTCTGAAGTCAGAAATGATGATCTCCCATCAGGATTGGGAAAGCATAACCCAGGGCAGGACATTTGATGTGTGAAAAAGTCAGGACAGCGTTCCTTTGCTGAGCCCTTCCCACATTCGAACACACCCAACAGCCCTTGTGGGCTGGGAAGAAGGAAGGAATGATCCTTTGTCTCATCACCACTTAGCTCAGCACAGAAGACCGGGCATAGATTATACACTAAACACTACTATTAAAACTCAGTTTAAAGCACCAATACGAAGACATGTCCACTAAAAAGTACATAATTCTTAAGGATTTTGTATGTTGAGTTGTGTTTTTTTGAAGAGCCACATAGAGAATGGATTAGGTGATGAAAGAGACATTGATCTAGGTAAGATGATTCTAAGAAAATAATCAATTGATAAAATTTGGTTATTTTTCTGGGGTAAATACTAAACGACGTTAGTACATTAAAACATACGGCAGCTTAAACTGTTTTGGAAGTTTTTGATAGCTCATATATAGCCCCACTGCCTGGAATTCACTTTATATACAGATTGGCCTCAACTTGCGTGATCTCTCTGCATACCACCTAGTGCTGGGACACAAATGTGAGCCACTACACCTGGCTACAACTTCCTTCGCATACTAGAGATACAACCAAGTGTCCTGCAGTAGTAGTAGCACCTACTACTTAACCACACCCTTATCTTGGTAGCCTTATTTAGGAAAACTGCCCATTCCTTACTCATGGCTCCACACGAGGATGTATCAGCAGGTTTGTGTGTGGGGTTTTTTATCACCTTCTGCGATTGTCACTTGACATACAGCTAGTTAACTTTGGCCTCTACATGACGATGAGTAGAATGCTCCTCTCTGTAACATTCCAGAATCAGCTAAGCAACTTGGGGACCTTACACCTGAAGAACACTATGCTAGTTATGTCTAGTCTACCTGGCTGTGGAATTCTGACCATCACCATCTAGTTTGCCATTGTCGGTGCTTTTTTTAGTGCCACACAACCTCACAAACCCTGGATGATGTTCTGTGGTGAAGAGAGTGCTGATAGCCATTGAGTGTCCGTGATTCTGTTTTTCCTTGACTGAGCTTATCTGTGTTCTATGATTGGGATCAGAGGTAGAGCTCTCAGGGATTAGACTACTTTACAATTACAGCTACTTCCCTGGTGAACAGCTGTTTTCAGAAGTACTGTCTTGTATCTCATGCCATATATGGGTGGTAATGCATTTTCTTATAACCCTTAAACACACAAACTGTATTGATACTTGATCTCCCCTGGACCACTGGAGTTACTCTCAGAGATTCCAGAATGACATTTCAGTGGTGCTGTCTTAGCAATTATGGGGTTATTTTATATTCTCACTATGAAATAACTGAGTTCCCTCCTCCTGAGAGGAGAAAACATCTTACACAGACGTCACACTTGCTAGATTTCCTCAGAAGGATATCACATGAATACTAGTCATGTATTTTTCTTTTTACTCAGAACCTTGGTATAAATGGTGCTTTTGTTCTGTGCTCTGCATTGTTCTCTAGTCAGGAGAGATCTTGGGGGTTTTCGTAAGATTCATTTCCATGTAACAGCCTTTCATTTCATTTACTGTTGAACTCTAGGAATTTCTTAATGTCCCAAAGGCCATCAGGCCACCTGTTCACTCTTACAAGCATTAGCTCAATCAACAAATGCTGTAGAGCACCTACTGCAGAGGAGATCCTGTCAGGTATTGAGTAATTAACAGGACAGTTCCCCCTTATCTCAGAAGAGCTAACTGCCTCTAAATCTCAACAGTTTAAGAAACCCTGGTCTATTGGATGCCTTACAGATACTATCATGTACAATACAAACATAGACAAAAATAAACAGTTCTTCGTTTTCATCTACTTGCTGATGTTACTCCCAAGTTGATTAGTCACATCTGGTTTTATAAATCAGTACTCTGAGAGTCACCTTTAATGCCTCTGTTCTTCCCACCATTGCTCTTTAACACTGTCCCCTAAGTATTTTTCATTCACAGGCACCATCAGTTTAATCATTTGTATTAGTGTAGACACCATTTAGTTTTTCGATGACCTCCTAAATAGATCCCTGACTTGAGTCTTATGATCACTTCAAACACATCCTCCTTAAAGCATCTTTCTAAACCAGAAGTTCAATCACATTTATCCTGTTGCCTGTTGTCAAAGAGAGGCTCTGTCACCATATGGTAAACTGAGGCAGGCTATACCAGTGACACGGGTCAGCCCAGATATGGCCCCGGGCTGCTGCCTGTGGCAGCCAGCAGTTAAAGAAGAGAAGGGGGGAATCACACACACACACACACACACACACGCACACACAGACACACACACAGAATGGTTTGAAGCCAAGACAAGCTCCAGCAACTTCACACATACAAATACACATACATACATACATACATACACACATACACATACATAGGATGCTGGAGCAAAGCTCCAACAAGCAGGCTCCAAGCATTTCACACATACACATATATACATATATACACACACATTGGTGGGTGGATGGAAATGACGTTCCAATAAGCAGGATCAAAGCATTTCATACACATACACACACACACACACACACACACACACACACGAGAGAGAGAGAGAGAGAGAGAGAGAGAGAGGAGAGAGAGAGAGAGAGAGAGAGAGTTAGTTGGTGGATGGAGCAAGCTCCAACATACATCCACACAAGATTTAACTATATACATACAATACATACAGATTTGTGGATGTAACAGAGTTCCAACACAATCCCACACAAACTTTACACATATATATACATATACATACATATATACATATACACACATACACATATACATACATGTATATACACATATTTGGTGGGTAGAGGAACAATATTCCAACAACTTTATTCTTTCTCCCATGGCTTATATCCCAGCAAAATCTTTCAAGCAGTGTAAAATTACAATGTGATTACATTCTAGTTTTTCTCCTAGTGAATGACTATGAAAAACCAGTGTGTTCTCCAATACCTTCACAAAGAAATAACATTACATAGTACAGGTAAAGAAACAAATTATGGGGCTGAAGTGATGGTTCAGCAGTTAAGAGCACTGAGTGCTCTTCCACAGGGCCTGAGTTCAATTCCCAGCAACCACATGGGGGCTCACAACCACCTGTAATGGGATCCGATGCCCTCTTCTGGTGTGTCCGAAGACAGCTACAGTGTACTCATATACATAAATAAATAAATCAGTCTTAAAAAGAAAGCAAATTATTCCCAAGAACCCAAAAACATTTGTAACTAAGCAACTTGTTCTAGATTAACAAAGTGTGAGCAAAAAAGCAGTTTCTCAGCCGGTTTCTCTTCTGGCAGGCAGCAACTGCAGATACAAGAAACGATTCAAAGTCATTTATAGAATCTTAAAGAATAAAGTCTAAACTTTTATATAAAAATCAGATACATCTACTTTAAATCTCAGAATGCATGTCTGTCTATCATCGGCAGTTCTTATTAAATCATATCAAGAAGCTGAGGGTAAAATGGGTATAAGAAGCCGGTCATCACCAGTCCAGCCTCAGTAAGAGTCCTGTCAACCAGTGCTGCCATTGTTCTTGTTCCCTGACCTTTAAAAAGTCCCTAGCTTAACTTTCTGAACTTCAAGTTGTTCAGTACAATTTTCTACATCAGAGCCAGTAGCAAAAACATCTTAACCTACCTTCACTAACAATTTTATTTTTCCAAATGCTTCTTTCTAAGGGTGGTGGTCATTGCTGATAATCTACATCTCTAAGTTCTTTCGGAGGGTGGTGATGAATCATTAATCTACTCCAGCAGCGATGCCTGAAAGAGATCAAGCCTATTACTGTGAGGGACGGAGATGTTGTCCAGTGAGGGGCAGAGTCCCCCTTAGAGTTTTCACACAGTTCGTAGATTAAGAGGGAAGTGAGGGCAGCAAGCTGAGAGCAGAACTTCCTAACAGCACGAAGTCCTCAGGACACGTGGTCCTCAGGGTGGTGCCACACCCAGGCACACCCATTTTCGATGTGCTAACCTGTGGCCTGCATCCCATAAAACTATTTTCTCCCTCCTGCATGGCCCCCAGCAGCCTACAAAATCCAGTGTACTTCTCCAGTCTGGTTTATCACACTTACTGGTATTGTCACAGTCTTTCCTAATCTTCTAAAGGTGTAAGGAAACAAGATCAGCAAAACAAAACAAAAAGCTTGCTGTTTCCAGCTGAAACTGTCCGCATAAAAACAAAAGAAACAAAAACCAACCAAACCAATCAACCAACAGAAAAGCAGCTCAGCATATGCACACTTCTTTATGCACACTTATTTTATCAACATCATTCAGGTATAAAATCCTAGTTCAAAAATTGAATTGTGAACAAGAAATATGAGCTTTCTCTGGGTTGTGGTGGCCCACACCTTTAATCCCAGCACTTGGGAGGCAAAAGTCAGTCTTGTGAGTTCAAAAGCTAGCTTGGTAGTCTGGTCAACAAAACAAGTTCCAGGACAGCTAGGCCCTTTATAGAGAAATCGTCTTGAAAACCAACGTGTGTGTTTGTGGTGTGTGTTGTGTGCTTTTATTATGCTGAGATTTAAAAATGTGGAAATCTTTTGTCTATGAGTCGAAAAGTCCCAGTTAAATTAATGGTTCTCCTGCTTTGTTTGTGGGTTGTGATTGAATGCTGGGGAAGTCTTGGTAGTTCTTAGTTTTGTGAATATAGGCTCCTTCCTTCAGGTTTTGGGGTTCTCTCAGTTTCTGTATCTTGTTTGTAGGCATCACCATCATTTTGCTTTTAGAAAGTCACACTAGAGACAGAAGGTTCTGTTGTGGTTCCTATGGCTTCCCCACACCACAGAATTATTCCCTGCCTGCAGGTGTTGAGATACTACTCAGGGAATTCCTTTTCTCTTTTTAACCTTTTAATAATTCACCTCAGAAGCACTTTCTATTCTACGAAATTTAGTCAAAAACTGCTATAGGTTTTTAACTGGTTTAGGTTTTTAATTGGCTCAATAATAGGAAAGCCAAAGTCTCTTGAATTTTCTGCTTGAGACAAGGTGGGAAACAGAGTTTCTAAATCTAACAACTCATTTTTTCCACTCATGAGGTGTTTTTATTATTTTTAAAAACTGCCTCTCTATGTAGTCCAGCCTGGCCCCAAATTTGTTGTGCACTTGGCTCTGCCTCCCAAGAGATGGGATTACAAGTGAAAGCCTTGGTTAGAGAGTTTTAGAATGTCAGTAATGAACATGAGGCAGCACTCTGTTTAAACCTCTTTACTGTAAATAAAATTAATTTCCCCACTGTTCGGCCCTGGCGCTTTGCCTTCTTTCTGTTTGTTTTGTTCTGGCTCTGTACCTCCAACCTCTGCCAGTTGCAGCTCGGCATTTACCGAGAGGCCCTCCCTTATCTTCTTAGGCCACAGGTTCCATAGGTCCCGCCCCTTTCGCCACATCCTTCTGCGGGATTCCCAATCCCCTCTCCTCTCCGCCGCCGTCCGTGCCACCTTCTTTGCCTTCCGCGTGTCCAACGACAGGACCTCAATCCGGCCCGCCCCACTTTACGGCCTCACTTCTTTTTCTCTCCTCGCCCCCTCCGAGCTTTTTTTTTCCTGCCGCCGCGCCTGCGTGATACTTTTGAGCCTCTTTCTAACCTACGGCTATTCGTCGCCGCTTCCGTCGCCGTCGTCATTACCTTTACTGTGCGCCGGTAAGGAGGTCCTAGAGGACCTTTCTGGAATTATGGCGGCGGTTGGATATCCCCGAGGTTATATTGTTATGCTCTTCTTACTTAGATTGTGAGTCTACTAGGGGTTCGTGGCTTGCCGTAAGTCAGCGTCTACACTTTTTTGGTGAGGTCTCCAGTTCTTCTGAGTGATCCTGGACGCCTAACGCTCTACTTTAACGAAAAGTTGTAGGCTTTTCCCGTGTTCTCGACGATCCCCTTTAAGGATGAAGCGGAAAAGATTAGAACAGTGTGGGGTTTTCTCTCGCAATGCTGGGCGTATATCAGGGCGAAGGGATGGTTTTTCGGAAGGAGAAGTGGAATAAAATAAGGACTGATCCCATCCTATGGGTCCCCGGACAGTCTTCATATTAACAAGGTTTTTTTTTTTTTTTAGTCTATAATACCTTTCATTTATCATTCATTCAGCAGGCTGAACTGTAGAAGTATTTTCATTGAGTAAGAATAAATAAATAAAGCAAGCAAGAAAGAAGAAATGGAGACGCAACCTCTTAATTGCTTCTTGGTCGGGTAGCATGTTTGGTTGTTTTTGTTTTTGTGTTATTTCATTTTTCCTCTTGACAATTTCATACATGTATACAATGCATTGCTTATTACTTAGATTTGTTAGCATAATTGTAATGTGTCTGGTGTTTAGAGGAATGGCTGAGAAGCTGGTATAGCCAGAACTGGAGGCAGGAGATGTGGAAGTGAGAAGATCTGGGAAAATAATTGAGAGAACTATTGTAGGGTAGGGTACAGTTAATTTCCTCTAAGACAAGAGAGCCACTGCAGAGTTTTGATCCACAGGGATGGCATGTTCTGGCTGTGTCTGGTTTTTAAATTTCTGCATTTATTTATTAGATCATTTCAGCTGCTGAGAATAGTGTAGGACGACAAGGGTAGAATTAAAAAAAAAAAACAAGAACAAAAAACAAAAACAGGACTTTTCTAGAATGGATGGAAATTGGAGGTAGCTTGGAAGAGTGAGTTAAATCTGATTTGTGGTGTATTCTATTTATGAAGTGATCACAACTTACTTGAAGTGGGGAAAATGATTTTTTTTCAGACCTTACTTTTCATTTCAGTTTTTGTAGATGAATGCTCTTGGATACATGAGGCTGTTTAAATTCGATTTATATCTGTGACTAATAGAGTAAGTCATACTTGCCTTGACCTTCAGTCATGAATTGGAAACATTTAGTGATTATTATGCTCATTTCTGATGAATAAAAACTCACAATTTAATGGAAGCACATTACCTGTGTTTCTGGTTATGGTATGAGAATTAGTAATAAAAGTATATTAAATTTACCATTAGAACAGAGAAAATGGCACCGTTACTACTGTAACAATTATTGGGTTACAGTGTGCCAAGCATTGAACATAATATTATATGTATAATTATAGATCTACCTACCTACCAACAGTTAGTTAATAGATATGGACATGAAATGATTATGCCTGGTAATGATGGAAAGATAAAATGTTTTTAAGGAAAAAGTTAGTTTCCTAAAGCAGCTAAAAGAAATGCACATTTTATGGTAAATAAAATTGTTAGTAGGATTAGGAGATTTAAATCATCGTTATGGATTTCCCTGTGTTGCTTTTCATTAGAAAGTTGTCTTTTTCTAAAAACATGATTTCCTGGTTTTGTATATTGTAACTATATCCATATATGTTTATGGATATATTGATACATATATATAAATGGTTGGTTTTGATTATTTTTGTTAATATACTTTGTTTCCTCTTTTTTAAAACACACAAAGCATGAGTTTTAAAACATTTTTTTTTACATGTAACAACTTTTTCGCATTTGATTCATTTTCCACGGAATTGCTTGTCACCTTGACTTAGATCTGACTTCTTCAGAAATGGTAAGAGTAGCTGTATGGAAGAGCTGAAGATTTTCATCCAGTATCATATAAGCCTTAGGATGTTGATTGCTTAACTGTGGTGTGTTTAGTAGGCACTGATACGAGACATCATCATAGCCAGTGCTCAATTAAACTCCTATAGGAAATTAATTTACCATATCTTTTAAGACAGGATCACATGTGGTCCAAACTGGCCTCAATCTTTTGATCCCCTGTCCCAGCCTCCTAGCGTGCTATGACCTGTAGATCTTCATCACTGTTCCTGGATCTACCCTGTCTTTTTAAAATTTGAGGTTTAATTCTTACTCTGAATTTGGAACATTATGGCTGTAATAAGTGGATTTTACCATCTGCCCCTTAACTTCTACAGCAATATCCTTTCATCTGTAGTAAAAGGCTCCCTAATATTCCCTGCCCACCAGTGGAAGGATCTTTAAACTGGTGGTTGTGGCTGTGTTTGAAATTTTTGAATCAGTATTCAATACTTAAGAAGTCAGGATTTCACCGGGCGTTGGTGGCACACGCCTTTAATCCCAGCACTTGGGAGGCAGAGGCAGGCGGATTTCTGAGTTCGAGGCCAGCCTGGTCTACAGAGCGAGTTCCAGGACAGCCAAGGCTATAAAGAGAAACCCTGTCTCGAAAAACAAAACAAAAAAAAAAAAAAGTCAGGATTTCTAGGATATTTATTTATTTATTTAAAGACAGGTTTCAGAGATTCATCTACC
The DNA here is from genome assembly GCA_021653895.1 of Mastomys natalensis. NCBI lineage: Eukaryota > Metazoa > Chordata > Mammalia > Rodentia > Muridae > Mastomys > Mastomys natalensis. The sequence goes on along the minus strand of JAJTUV010000973.1, from coordinate 1,252,046 downwards.
ACTGTTTCCCAGTGGTGGCACTAAAGAAGGTGTGCACCACCACCACCTAGCTCTTTTCATACCTTTGTATATGAGTTTCCTATGCTAGGAAATAGTTGGGTTTTTTTTTTTAATTTAATTTTTTTACTTAGTCATTTTAGATCCCACTTACTGCCCCCTCCTGATCACCCTTCCCCCAACCCTCCCCCCATCCTCTGCTACTTCTCCTCTGAGCGGTTGGGGAAAGTGGCTGGGTATCTTTCTGGGAAGTAGTTTATACTTTTTTTCTTTGTGGTAAGCCTGTCTTCTTTAACACAGTGCAAAATCCACCTCTTGCCCCATGAAAATAATTTCTATTTCTCCCTTACAGTGTTTTGTTTCCCCTTTTGTGCTTTTATAATTAATTTATTCCTAACTTTTCTACTTACTGTGTTTCTATTTCATATCTGACTTCTATTAGACTGTCAGTACATAGGGCAGAATAAGTCATTCTTTAATCCATAGCATATAATAGGTATTTGTTAGATTATCTTTTCTAATTCTGTTTTTTTTTTTTTTTCTTATAGATAATCTGCTGGGAATCTCTTGGGTTGATAGCTCTTGGATCCCCATTTTGAACAGTGGTAGTGTCCTGGATTACTTTTCAGAAAGAAGCAATCCTTTTTATGACAGGACATGTAATAATGAAGTGGTCAAAATGCAGAGGCTGACATTAGAGCACTTGAAGTAAGTTGTTTTATAGATTTTTTCAGTGAATAGTCGTTTTGTCCTGTACATGGTGGTTGGTAACAGGCACAGTAGAACCTTTAGAAGGAAAACAAAATTTTAGGCTGGGGAGATAAGTAAAAGTACCTGTGTACATGCTTTATAATCTGATGGTGGGAGGAGAGAATTAGCTCTTAAAAGTTGTGCTCTCAGGGGCTTGGTGGGGATACATGTGGCCTCAACCCTACACAAAGAATTATAGGTAGCTGAGTAAAGCTGGGAGTGGTAGAGAGGTCCTCCCAGCAAAGAATACCAATTGGTTGTCTAGTGCCAAACAGTCAGCCCTGAAAGCACACATACAAGTAACATTATATGGACTTAACAGGTTATATTTAGGATATTACATATAATGTCTATATTTTTATTTATATACAACATACATAAGTTTATAATATGTATTGTATATAAGTATATAATATACATATAATACATATATACTTAAGTATATAATATGTATACATAGAAGTACATATATGTATGTAATGATGATGAAAAAAGAGGCTGTGAATTTACAGGAGAGTGGGGAGGTGTAGTTGGGAGGCTTAGAGAGAGGAAAGGGAAGGGAGAAATGTTTTCACTAAATTGCAGTCTCAAAAATAAACAACAGGACTAGAGAGATGGCTCAGTGGTTAAGAGCACCAGCTGCTCTCCCAGAGGTCCTGAGTTCAATTCCCAGCAACCACATGGTGGCTCACAACCATCTGTGAGATTAGTGCCCTCTTCTGGTGTGTAGCAATACATGTAAGCAAACACTGTACCATGGTAAATAAATAAATAAATCTTTAAAAACCACCACCAACAACAAAAGATTGTCCTCTGACTACGAACACACACACACACTTGTGTGTGCGTATATGCAAAATATAATAAATATATATAAAAACATTTAAAATAATAAAACACATTTTGTTTGAGTTTGTACAAATTTGCCATACATTTGTAACTTAAACTTTTCCATAGTGTCTGTGTAAGGTAGGACAGAAGCTGCTGCTCTGTGAGTGAGTTTGTCATTGGGACTGTTCTCAGTCAGATAACTATGTTTATTCTCTTCCTAAATCTAATAGTATTTAATATAGTCTGGCTTATTGTAAGCCCTTATTTGACAGATGAAAAAAATTTTATCCAGACATGAAACAGGATCCTTTAGACATAGGATGCTAAATAAAGAGTTTTATTCCATTTGCACAAGTTTATGAAATAACTCATATAAATATTGGGGATGGGGTAGGTTTTATAAAGTTTAGTTCCTATATTTTAAATTGCTTTTACTATGAGGTAAATGTAGCCGTTAAAGATAACTTACTGTGGTTTTAAAAATAATCTTACTGAAACTAAATTTAAATTTATGAGTTTTTATATTGTTTAAAAGCCACATTTTATCTGTATACCACCGGTATAGGAAAATGGGTAGTTTTATTCAATAGCCAACTTTAAACATTGATCATAAGCAATTTTAGCTGCCCTTCTACAACACTGTTATAATTTATCCGGTAATTTAAGTGTCCTGCAGAGAGTTTGGAGTCATTGGAGATGTCTGTATGTCTCTTTCAGTCAGATGGTTGGAATTGAATACATCCTTTTACATGCTCAAGAGCCCATTCTCTTCATCATTCGAAAGCAACAGCGGCAGTCTCCTGCTCAAGGTAAAATGTACAGAACACCATGATTTATTGACTTTCTCACTTGTGTGCTTTATTTTGTTTTTAAATAAGGGATTTATTTTGGTATATCATTCTGCAACTGACTTATATGTTATGTATGTTTTTTTGTTTCTTTTTGTTTTTGATTTGCATTGAGTTCTGTTTCTGTAGGCCCTGCAAACTACGTACATGCTAATACTTGTTAGGGGTATACTCATCAGGCTCAGCATCTATTGTACTCATGGCCAGAATTCATTATGGCTGCCCTGTAAGGACACATAGCTAGACAGTCATACAAAAAGACAATGTAGGAATCTACAGCTGAGAATCCATAACTAGTATGCTTTCTGTTCAGCATAGGATAAAACTATGCCTGAGGCTTCCCCCTGCCTCCCACTGGTCACATAGGCATGGCATTTTCTGCCCACTACAATTACAAACTACCAGTAGCAAACCAGGCATCCACTATATTCATATTTTACATCTTGGCTGGGCAGGCAGGTATAGCTACACTTAAGAAGTATATCAAAAACTCTTGGAGCAGTAGAGCAGTTGTTGAGTCCCTGGACCTTGAGTCTCTTGAGAACCTTTCATTTCCCCTCAGTCTCTGAGTTGATACTTTATAAAATACATGAGCTATATAGTTGTATTAAATTCATAGAGGATAAACTGAGTATCTTCAAATGGCACATTGAATCCAAAATTATACCTGGGTCTATTACCAAATAAATATTTACTTAAGAAACAACAATGAGGGCTAGAGAGATGGCTCAGCAGTTAAGAGCACTGACCGCTCTTCCAAAGGTCCTGCATTCAGTTCCCAGCAACCACATAGTGGCTCACAACCATCTGTAATGGGAATCTGATACACTCTTCTGGTATATGTCTGAAAACAGCTATTGTGTACTGTTATAAATAATAGTACATAAATAATATTTTAAAAAAATGAAGAAAGAAACAACAATGATGAGTAAATGAATCCAGATCTGGTTTTGAGTGAGAGAGCTACAGCATATATTTTAGTGAACACTGGCACTTGAAAAACACCTTGAGATCAAGCCAGGAATTTGCAGTCTCACTGAAGAGATGATTCAAAGTAGAAAAGTTGGTAGTATTGGCAAGAGACATCTCCCAGGTAGATGTTCTACATCAAGATACTTGGGGACATCTTTTAGCCTCGTTCAGTATCAGAGAATCACTTGCCAAAGAAGTTACAGTTCAGAATCCAAATCTTGTTTCAGAATGAAAGGTTTAGTGTCTGTACAGAGAAAAAGAGAATCTTAGCTAATAAGCAAGGTCACTTGGGAACATTCGGGATATAGAAATGGTGTGAGGTGGCATCGGGCTCAGTCCTGGGACTCAGAGGCAAGTATAGTGCACTAGGTAGTGCAACTCTAGTTGACTGACAGCGATACACAGCATACACAGAGCATTGAGGTGTGCTGTGTGTATCTATACATGTACCTAGTAAGAACCTCGTTTCAGCAAGATTAAGATGCATATTGACCTGATTAAATTTGATAGAGATGTGCCTGTGGTTTGTGAAGCACTGCATGTGGTTAAGAGTTGATGAACTCTTCAGGTTATATAGATGGAATGACATAGAAGTAGTCAAGTATTAAGTTCTCAAGTGTTAACTCTAGGTAACATAATAAACAAACAGTTTTCCTATATTGCTTACTTATAAAGAGAGAAATTGCCAGCCCTTCCCTTAAAGTTCAATTTAGGGAGGTGTCAAAGTTTAGTTGTTTAGTTGTTGAAAAATCATCTATTTAGCAGTTTGTGTTCAAGGTGTGTTCATAAGCATTTTTTTCTTGCTGCTTTAGTTATTCCACTGGCTGATTACTATATCATTGCTGGAGTCATCTATCAGGCACCAGACTTGGGATCAGTTATAAACTCCAGAGTGGTATGTGTCTTCACCCACCTGCTTGCCTGCCTTCCCTCCCTCCCTTCTGTCCTTGACAGAGTAGCCTTGGACTACATGTGTCTGAAGCTGGCCTTGAACCCCTGATCCTCCTGCTTCCATCTTCCAAGTGCTGAGATTGCAATGCATGCGAGCACACTTAGCTTTTTTCACATTCTTTGAACATTAAAGCAGACTTCTAAGTGAGGTACCCTGCTCTGAGAATCAAGTGAATTGTCTTCCACTTTGTGTTACCTGGTATAAAATGCTGACTGTTGGAGGGTTTTGAACACTGTTTCTGTGGATCAAGTCAGTGCTAATATATTCAATCTGCCTGCAGAGCTACAATCTACATTAGTAACATGAATAAAACACTTGGAAAAAGAACTACACCTGTTACACCGGTACTGTTTTGTTGTTGCGGGAAGTGTAAAAAGAACGGCACGCAGCTCCGGCTAGCTCTCAGGCCGCCATGTTCTCTTTCTAACCGAGACACTGGCTAGCCAGGAATGCCAACCCTGGGACCCTCAAGCCGTTAGCGTGGCGGCAGCCTCCACCAATCAGCTTCATGGAGTTCATGCTTCAAAACCCAGGGAATAACTGCCACCCCCATGCAGTAGATATAACGATTCTATTTCCTGGTAGAAATGAGACTCTTAATGCTTAAAGATTATCCAATGGATTTATATATCAGCAAATACTCAACACACAGGATGCCCACACAATTAGAATTGTTACTCAGTATCTAACCTTTTGACATGAATAACTACCCGAGACTCCTAGAGACATGAACATCTCCTGCCATCTTTCCTCTTTCTTCATCTCCTCCTCTCCTTTCTCTTTCCAACTCCCAGCTCCATCTTCCTCTTCTACTGCCCAATCGCTGAGCTCCACTGCAGATACAATGGGCAGGAAGAATTCCTGCCACATTTTGTTGTCCATTTTATTGCTCCCTAAACAATACATTGTAACAACTGTGTATATAGTATTTATATTATATTACATTATGTCCTATAAGTAATCTAGAAATGATTTAAAAATACATAGAATTTGTAGGTTATACTGAAATGCTGATTATTTTATATAAGGCAAGTGAATATGGAACTAATCCCTTGTGGCTACTGAAGAGTGATTACGACTCCTGTCAAATGGTAATCTAGATTCTGAAAACAGGAAATTACTGTCTTGGCATAGGTAATGTTTTCTATTTACTTAGGACACTTTAGTTAACCTCATGAGAGACTTAGAATGTGTTGGTTTTGTTTTGTTTTACAAGTTGACTGCAGTGCATGGTATTCAGTCAGCTTTTGATGAAGCTATGTCATACTGTCGGTACCATCCTTCCAAAGGATACTGGTGGCACTTTAAAGATCATGAAGAGCAAGGTAAGTAGAGTGCCCAGGCCCTCCCAAAACAGTTTGGTACTCTGAGGATGAAATTCAGGGGCTTGTGACCTTACCTAGATAGGTTTTAATTTTTCAGAAGATGAGGACATTGCTGCCCTTGTGTTCATGTCATAAGTGCAGGCATAGTAACATCAGAACAGTTGTTATTTTGTTTGTGGACTATCATGTTCACAAGCTTTGTAAAGATTTAAGGTTTAAATTATTTAGAATGCAAAGAGAAGAAACATTGCTGGTGAAAGAGCAAGGGTATTTTTTTTTTATTTCTTGAGTTGTCTTAGATTTTGGAACCCTTCAACCCTCTAGTCTTCAAAGTCAGGGAGATGGGATACTATTCTTGGTTGCCTTTCTTCAGATGGCCAAGCTGTGTCCCCTCCTTTCTTCCTTCCCCCTATCTCGTTTTTCTCCTTCTTCCTTTTTCCCCCTCCTGTTGTGTTAAGGATTAAACCCAGGACTTTACTAGGTAAGCAGTTTACTCCCAACTTATATCCCTAGTTAATGAGGTTGTTTACTGGCTCTCTTTCTCCCCCCACCCCCACCCCATGGTTTTGTGTGTGTGTGTGTATGTGTGTGTGTGTGGTGTGTGTGTGTACGTGTACCTCTCAGCACATCTGTGAATGTTAGAGGACAACTCCACAGTTGGTTTTTAAATCCACCTTAAATATGTGTTCTGGAGATTAAACGCGAGTCTCCAGGCTTGTGTAGCCAGTATCTTTGTCCATTGTACCTTTTCACTTTATGATTCTTTGCTATTACCACCTGTCGTGATACTGGAACCTTTACTTTCCATGGCTGGTAATCTATAGCTGTTCTTTTACCGTGTTTTACCAAAAACCTATCTCCAGAAATGTGTCTATATCAGTGTATTGTCTTTATTGAGAATAATGAAGTGTGGGAAAGATGACCTTTATGTAGGATTCAGAGCCATTCAGTGACCTTTCAGACATGGTTATTTTGATGCTTAATATTGGGTGCAGGCAGTAATGTTTAATGTAGGAAAGTTGGCCTTAGTAGAGTGACGTTGACCTAGAGGCAGTCGTCCCCACCTTATGATGTCTATCCCCCTGCCTAGAGCAAATCATGTATGTGACTAACTTCAGAGTTTCTTTATATTCTTTTCTAATCTTGCCTTCATGGTCTTGTGTTGTAATTTCCCCTTGATGCAGTGGTTAGCTTTTTTCCTCAGAGAGAATGAGTGAATACATCAATGTGTTCTAGAGAATGTCTCCAGTGGAGCTGAGGCTGGCCTTGATCCTGCAGTCCTCCTACCCTCATCCTCCCAAGTGCTAAGATTAACAGAGAAATGCATCACTATTCTTGACTAATTGCAGACTTTTGAAACAGATTTTGTGTGATCCAGGCAGGTTAATCTGATCTTGCTATATGGCCAAGGATGATCTTGAACTCCTGATTCTCTTGCCTGGTTTAATTACTGTCTTTATAACTGAGCATAGTAACTAGTTTGCAAAACCTGTCTTTCTATGTGTCCTTAGTAGGTTCTGTGGAAAAGGACCACTGAATTGTACTTAAAACACTCACAAGTAATTTCAAGTCAGTAGTATGGATTGATTACTGTCTATCAGTGTTATGCACTGAAATTGAACTATCAGCTTTTGAAATGTTTGCAAAGGAGAGCTAGGAATTTCTTTATGTGTTTACTATTTTATTTGAAGACTTGTCCTAGTAAAAATATTATTAAAAATAATGGTTTGAGTATGTTCAGGATGTTGATTTGGATTTTATATTTTAATAGATAAAGTCAAACCTAAAGCCAAAAGGAAAGAAGAACCAAGCTCTATTTTTCAAAGACAGCGTGTGGATGCTTTACTTATAGACCTCAGACAGAAATTTCCACCCCGATTTGTTCAGGTAACAAGAATGTGTTGTGAATTTTGATCTGACATTTTTCTAACACGTTTTTAATTGGAAAGTCTTTTAGGTATGATTATAAAATACTGCTTTTCCTTAATAGCTAAAAATTTACTTCTGAATGAGAAGAGAGGTTCTTAAAGACTTAGTGGAGGTAATGAATAAAGGAAATAGATTCTGCATTGTTCCATGTCCCTTATTGGATCTCTGTGAACATTGAGGTCTGTATTTAGATAATATTCTCAACAATTTGCTGAGAGCATAATATGTTATAACAACCTAGACTATGAAGCTCTAGTTTTCTACTCTGCTGCTGCATTCCAAGCCTGATACATAAGGTCTGTAGGTTCTTAAATGGTTAATGGGTTAAAGACATTAACGGAAGAAATAGAAAGAGGTAGAGGGCGTGGCATGGTTGGAAAGGAAGCAGTGGTAGACATAGTGGTCTCTTGTAACAGTGATAAAGGTTTGTAATGCCACCTAGTGACTTAGGAGTAGTCTAGCAGCAACAGCAGACCTACCTGCCATTCTGCCAACATATGCTTTCAAAGTGAATCACGTGAGAGATGGAGCATGTGGCCACATTAGTGTCGTGGTTGGTGTCAGTTATTCTGACCCTTTACAGAGATGTGTACCTCATAGGCATGTTTATTGTTGTTAGGAGGGATTTGAGAATTTTTAAAGTAGTTTTAAGATAATTGGGTTTGTTTGTTTGTTTGTTGTTTGTTTTTAAACACCATAAAATGACATTAAAACAGGCTTCTTCCCTGTTTGACTGTAAAATATCGAGGGATGTTACTATAATGGTTATGCGGTAGTGAAGAGAGCATGTGACACAGGTTGGAACATAGCATAAGGAAGCCAGCTTAGAGAAATGTCATGAAGGTCAGCAAGGGGAAACATGAGTTAGAGCTGAGTGCTTGGAAACTGCTCTCAGCTGTTTAAGATGAGGTTGGTCATTCATTTGGTGAGTATACCATCTCTGCCGTGTAGCCTGAAAGAAGAACATCTAGCTCTGTGCTGTCCAGTGCATTAACCACTAGACAGATGTGACCCTTGAGCATGGCAGACATAGCTCATTCAGGTTGAGTTGTGATATAAGTGTGCAATACATAGTCGATTTAACATAGTTAAGATTTGCACCAGGGCTGGAGAGATGCTCAGCTGTTACAGAGTCATTGCTGTTCTTTCAGGGACCCAAGTTTGGTTCCCAGCACTCACATCAGACAGCTCATAACTGCCCACAACTCCAGTTCCAGGGGTTCAGATACTATCATCTCTCCTCCATGGGTATCCACGTGTGTGGCATTTGAACATGAACATATATACATAAATAAAAGTAAATCTTTAAACAAAAACAAAACAAAAAATTAGGGCTAGAAAAATGGCTCAACAGTTATGTGCACAGAGGGCCTGGGATTGATTCCTAGTGCCCACGTGGTAGCTCACAAATACTCAGTACCCTCTTCTGGCCTCCGCAAGTGTCATACACTGTCCTGTCCAGCAGGACATTAAACAGGGGTCCGGGGAGGTCACCTGAAAGAGAGCAGGGGGGGTGGGGGGTAGCAGGCAAAGATGCAAAGAAAAGACGACCTGTCTATAGCCTGATCAGATTCTTTACTTTTTCACACAGGGCTTATATACACAAAAAAGGCAGAATGTGGGGAAGGAGATAACACAGGAATGTGAATATTCAGGGGTAGTACAGATATCTCTCAGAATAGAGTATTAGGGGAATGAAGGTTCAGGGGACATGTCACTATGACTCTAACTATGATTCACTTGTCCTTATCTAAGTTGGTACTATCCACCAAGGTTACCTATCTGCAAGGTCTATGACTACTCAGGCTTGGCAGCCCTCCACCAAAGCTGCTTATTTACAATAGCTTATAGCCATCTGTTTCAGTGTTTTTCCACAGAGACTCAAGACTTGGTGCTAGCAGGCATGTATGTCAGGCCTATTGCTGATTTTAGGCCTTCAGTGTATAAGCAGGGCGGCCCCTGACAATACATGCATGTGGTGCACAGACATACATGCAAACAAAACATACACATAAAATTAAAAACAAAAAAAGTATACCAAAAAAAGTAAGGTGATTTTAAAAATATTAATTATAAGATTTCTTTCTATAGATATGCCTGAAGTTTTTTTTTTAAGATGAATTATTTAATGTGTATGGTTTTAACTGCTTATATGTTTTTGTACCACATTGTATGCATGATGCCCTTGGAGGTCAAAGAGGGTGTTGCATATCTTGGAACAGACAGCTGTAAGTCACTGTGTGGGTGCTGGGAATCAAACCCAGGTCCTTTTAATTACAGCCAAGGCTCACAGTTGCTGAGTCCTCTAGTGAGAGGGGCTAGGCACTGTAGAAGCTTAAAGACAGCCTAAACTCTTAATTTAAAAAAAGCTTTACCTTCTAGAAAGTTATGGCAATTAAAAGATACAAGCAAGTAGAGGGAATCATTTAAAGCAGAACCCATGACGCCATTGTTCATCTTTTGTATGGTCTACCTCCCTGTTGTGTGATCAAGCAGACCATACCCTTTATATCATTTCATGAGGGTTTTCTTTGAAAGGTAGCAACAAATACATGTAAATGACTGTTTGCTTGTTTGTTTGTTTAAACCCAATGTTGGTGTTTAGCCATCCAAGGGCCAAAAGCTAACTAGTGAAGAGATTACATATAGCTCTGTAATAGATGCAGAAAAAGATGACTTCTCTGGAGCTGTCAGGATTTTTCGTTCGCAGGCTTAGAGAAACAAATACTACCCAGAGTTCCCCAGGCATTTGGAGCTCAGGGTATTGAACAGTTGGGCTTCTATGTTTCTTCTCTAGTGATGCACAAGAGAATATTTGAGAAGTCTTCTTGCATCTTTGAAGCCTCTTTTCCCTGTTTTACTTCTTGTTACTGCTGGATGTTACACAGACAGTGAGAATGGGGCGTTATGTCTTTATGATGAAGTTCTTTTGAGTGGTTTTGGTTTTTAATCTGGAAACTGTTGGGGTACTATAGGATGTGACTCCAGTCAGGTTTACCTTGGACTGTTTGATTCAGCTTGACTAAAGGCATTCCTGTTCTGTTTGTATATCTCACAGCACATTCTGTGAAAGACTAATAATCAGTGTGTGCTGGTGCTTAAGGTGTCCATTCAAGTGGTGGTTCAGAACTAGCAGTACAAAAATGTTAAAATTTTCATTCCTCTCAATGTACTATATGTTTCCTCTTCTATTAAATAATTGCTCCTCCAAACTACTTTAGATGTATTTAAGTCTTGATATGTTCATGATATGCAGCCGTGATGTGGGTGTCTGTAACCACCCTCATATTTGGTAATTTGTTACAAAGCTTTGTATGTAGCTTTACTCAGTAGAGATTTATTACTGTGAGATATAGTAAGAACACATAGCCAAGGGCTAGAGAGACAACTCAGTGGTTAAGAGCACTGGCTGTTCTCACAGAGTCCCCAGGTTGGATTCCTAGCACTCTCATGGCAGCTCACAGCTGTTTGTATTCTAGTTCCAGGTACTCCAATGCCCTCTTTTGGCCTCTGTAGGTACCAGGTATGCATGTAGTATACAGATGGACATCCAGGCAAAATGCGTCTATGCATTAAAGAGAGAGAGAGGAGAGAGAGAGAGAGAGAGAGAGAGAGAGAGAGAGAACATAGTCAGATTCTATAGGAAGAAGACACACTAGAGCAGTAGAGTCTGGAGGAGTCTGTGGTTCGTATACAATACAGGTTTCTTTGTCCTCTTCTCTTTCTTATACAGGTTTGAGAGTATGCATTTTTAACTCAACAATAAAAATACAGCAGTATATGAATATTTCTGCCTTGGAAATTTATTAGAAACTCAGAACTACGTTTTTTAGTTTATCACATATTGATGCCTCTCTCACATACAAAGGCCCACAGTCTCTGAAGGAAAGTAGATCTTTGGCATAAACCATATTATTTGTGTAGCATAGAGACAGTGAACCAGTGTTACCAGGTACAGAATGGTGGGAACCCCACAATTCAAGTAAGTTTGTATATTCCAGCCAAGGATCAACCTTGGAAATAGGCCTTTTTTTTCAATATTGGGGGTTAAACTCATGGCTTTGGAGGAGGAGCTATATTTTCAACACCCCCCCCTTATTTTTCCCTAAAAAATATATAACTTATTGTAACTTACTGGTAAGATGGTTCTCTGGAGAGGGGACATATGGATGTTATAGGGTAGCTTATGGGTAGAGGGCAACAAGTTGAATTTCTCCCTCATGTGGGTCCTTGAGGTCAAAAGCAGGTTGGGTGTGGTGGTAGGCGCGTTTCACTTGGCACACTGGGCCAGTTTACTGGCCTTTTTTTTTTTTTTTTTTTTTTTTTTTTGGTAACAGGGTCTCACTAAGTTGCCTGAGCTGGTCTTGAACTTTCTCTGTAGCACAAGCAGGCCATGAACATGTGCTGCTCCTTCCTCAGCCTTCTGAGTATCTGGGATCACAGCTCCTCATCACCACAACCACTGCAAGAAGCCTTTCGGAGGAGGGCAATGTCAGGCCTACTCGGTTAACTTTCTCGTTTGGTCTAGTTGAGTGTGAATGTTCACAGTATCTGCAGTTAGAGTTCACAATTGACAGTGTGGATGTGGAGCAGGTGATTCCAGAGAAATGGGTGGTCTTTTATAGGTAAGAAGGCTTAAGGGAAGCACCTGTGTTCAGACAGACATTTAGGAACAGATGACAGTGGGGAGAGAGGTGGCTTGGTGCTTAAGATCCACTAGCTGCTCTTACAGAGGACCTGGGTTCAGTCCCTGGCACCCACCCTGTGGCTCAGAACCATCTGTAACTCTGGGAGAGTTCCAGGAGATCTAAGGCCCTCTGCTGGCTTTGTTGAGCCGCATGCATGCATGTTGTAACAGACATACATGCCAAACAAAACACTGTACACATAAAAATATATAAAGTTTCAAATATGAGACTGTATAACATGAGGATAAAGAGATTACCTTTTCTTCTGAGGTAACAGATGTGCATGGGTACTTGTACTTGTGTTTATACAAGTCTGCCAAGGTGGGCTGGAAAGTGTAGTGGGTATGGTATTAGTGTCCTGTTTTGTCAGTGTGTCTCATCTTAGCATGCAGCGTACCACTGTTGAGAGTCAGGAGTTGACTGTGAGTCTCAAGAGAGAAGAAGGTGTTTTGGAACGTTTAAATGAGTACTAGGATTGAAAAATAAGAACGTCTATCAAAAAAACAAGGACTGTAAAGCCCTGCTGTATAGTAGAGGACTTGACACTGCTCCTGACTTCTAATGTCCCCAGCAGTCTTTACAGTTTCATTTTAAAAAGTGTGTGTGTGTGTGTGGTGTGTGTGTGTTTCAACTTGTAGTTTCTGGGAATCAAACTCGGGTAGGTGGAAATAGGTAGTCATGCTTTGGTGGCAAGTGCCTTTATCTGCTGATCTATCTCCCAGGCCCCTGAAGTTTCATTTTTTAATATTATACCTCTTATGATCATTTTTTAAAATTGTTTTTTAGCCTGGCAGTGGTGGCACATGCCTTAATCCCAGCACTTGGAGGCAGAGGCAGGCGGATTTCTGAGTTTGAGGCCAGCCTGCTCTACAGAGTGAGTTCTAGGACAGACAGGGCTACACAGAGAAACCCTGTCTCGAAAAAAAAAATATTTTTAAATTATTTGTTTATGGTGTTTCTGTGTATATGTTTGTGCTTGCGAGTGTAGTGCTCTCAGGGGCCAAAAGAGGGCGTCTGATCCTGGAGCTAGTGTTCCAGGTGGTTGTAAGCTACCCGTGTGAGTGTCCAGAACCAAATTCAGGTCTTGTGCAAGAGCAGTACATGATCTTAACCTTAACCCACTGAACCAGCAAGTTAGAAGAGGTGGCTCACATCATTTCCTAGTGGAAAACACTGTGGGGTAGGAACGCTGCAACCTGGGTATAAATATTATGCCTTTATTTTTGGCTAGAGAAGAGTTATTTTTAGCCTAGATCTAACCATTTTCATACTCTTACCTGAAAGATTCACAGAAGTGTCAAGTGCTATGCATTGAAACTTGCTTTTTAAACGTTACCTGGCACTGTGTATATTAATGTAAAACAATGTTAATTTACTCAGATTTTCAGTTTGTACTGCCTGGTATGTCTGTGTAAGAAGCCAACTTTTGTGTATTTGTTACAGTTTCAGGTTATTTATATTTGATGTTTTGTAAACTCAAACAGCAAATATACTGTACTTATGGACCAAATAAATGATGTCTGCATACTTGTCATCTGCAAAAAAAAAAAAAAAAAAAAAGAAGAGGTGGCTCAGCAAGTAAGCACTTGCTGCTTTTTAGAGGATCTGGGTTTTGTTTCCAGCACCCACTTAACAGCTCACAGCCGCTGTAACTCTATTCTAAGGGATTTGACTTCTTTTGGTTTCCATGGGCACCAGGCATGTACATTGTACATGGTACACAGCCATGTATGCAGGCAAAGTACCCATACAGATAAAAATAAATCTTTAGGAGAAAAACAGTTTTCTTTCTTAGTTCCCATTCCAGCTATACTTAAAACTAAAGTGTTTATCATGGAACTTGCTGTGTAGACCAGGCTGGCCTCAACAGTCACAGAGGCCCACCTGCCTCTGCCTCCCAAGTGCTATGAGTAAACTACTCCTGGGGTCATTTCCTTCCTTATAGTTCATATCCTCTAAATAGGTAAGTATCAGAAGGTTTGGACACTGTTATTTCTTCCCATTGGATTCTATGTGATTCGCATTAGATTCTTTTTTATTGTCACCTGTGTATATAATGGGGTAACACGGCTTTTTAGATAAACAGCGTTTTTGTGGCTGACTTCTGGTTTTAGATTTATATCTTTCTGAAATAAAGGATAAGAATTAGAAAATGAGAAGCTTACTTTTATGGTAGTTGTCATTTATAATGCAGTTATGTAAGTGTGCCGCTTAAGACTATAAAGCCCAGAAGAAACTTATTAACTTGACTTTTCCCTCTTCTCTCCCCATTTCCTATTTTTCAAATCCTAGCAAAAGTCTGGAGAAAAGCCCATCCCAGGTATGGTTCGTCTGCTGTTCTTATTAAACCTAAAATAAGATCAAGCAGCCTGTTTAATGTTCTAACAGCAACGGCATAGGAGATGAGCTACAGCCATTTTATCCTTGTAGGCTATCTCAGTATAGTTTGTCACTCCAACTTTTGACTTCTGTTGAATTGCAACAGGTAGTGGTTTTGTGGTAGTGATACTAACATTTGGAGGTAGAGTCTGGTTAGAGAGACTGGGAAGAACAAAGAAGCAAAGTGACATGTTGTTAGGTTTCACCATTGTGAACAGGTGTTGAGCTATCTGTGATGTTGCAATTTTTTTGGCTTGTTCATACATGTTTCATTTTAGTACAAACATGTGTTTGCCTAGCATTATAAATTTCCTTAATTTTTTTTTAGGTTTATAAATGAATTTTAAAATATGTTTACCTGGGGAAACAACTAAATATTCAACTTCATAAATAATTAAAAATGAATTTAAAAGAGTAAACCATTAATGTTAACCACTGTTTAAATTTATGTCTTTCTTCTACCTTGTCTTGACAAAATACCTGTTCTTGACATCTAGTGGATCAGGCAAAGAAAGAGGCAGAGCCCCTGCCAGAAACTGTAAAATCTGAGGAGAAGG
Source organism: Mastomys natalensis (assembly GCA_021653895.1). Classification (NCBI taxonomy): domain Eukaryota; kingdom Metazoa; phylum Chordata; class Mammalia; order Rodentia; family Muridae; genus Mastomys; species Mastomys natalensis. The sequence goes on along the minus strand of JAJTUV010000973.1, from coordinate 1,236,818 downwards.
AGAGTGCAAAGAACGTTCAGCAGACTGTGAGCACTAAAGGTCCCCCTGAGAAACGAATGAGACTTCAGTGAATGTTGGACAAGAAAGAAGCTGGCCAGCTCCTTGTTAGTCACTATACCTCAGCACCGTGAGAGGCTCCTGAGCCTGGAAACACTATCGCAGTCCTCTCATTTGTATGGAATGCACTTGTTCTTAACAAAAGGACGTTCTCCCTACCATGCTTTCTATGTGAATATTTCTTAAATATCTTTTGTAATCTTCATCTACTGGACTTGGGCAGTGCACCTAACCCACAGATAGCCGGTATATATCTTTAAAACAATAAAGTTATTTGTATATATTACTCATCATGACTTTTCCTTGTCTCTGAGAAATGTTAATGGAATAACTAAGCATGTATTGTATATTTGCTATTCCTGTATATTACAATAATACATTTATTGAATAATTGAAAGGTAATGGAAAACTCACTTGTTGATATCATTATCAACTGTAGATTATTGTCATGTTAGTCTATTGTGAGCACTTGTCAGTGTTTGTAGTTTGTGGAATGTAATTCCTGAGATCTGCAGCTCAGGTTCTTACTACGTCCTGAGTTATTTTTAGAGTTTTCGCATTTGCTCTATTTTAGACAGGGCTATATTAACTGTGTTGTGTATAATGCCATGTGCATGGTCCATAGGGTTGGTCACTGCAGTCTCTTCATCCTCAGGGCTCTTACTCCATATTGTCCACTGTTTTTTTCCAATGGTGTTGACTCCAGTTCATTTAAGTGCAAATGGGAAGTACTGTGTGGTATGTTGTAAGTTTGTGTAATGAATTTGAGTGTACCAGCTAAGTGCACACAGTCCTAGTATTTATTCCGATCGCTCTTATTGATGACAGGGCTATATCCCTAACTGAGTATTTATAATGCCAGATGCGTGTTTCTCGATAGGTTTACTGCAGTCTCATACTGGCCTGACCAGGCCAACCCATCCAACTGTTACTTTCCCTCCCAGTCAATCCAGGTGCTAGTCATAGACTGAAGTCCGTGCTATTTAAACATGCTGTACATAAGTGCACACATGTAGTCTTCTATCGCTCTTTGTCATTCCCGAGATAAGATCTTTTGCTGGATGTTTTGGCTAAACTGGCTGACCACCCCACCCCACCCCCAGCTCCAGGAACTAGCCTCCTCCACACACACAATGCTGATGTTACAGCATACATGATGTCCAGTCATACCTGACTTAAGTGCATGCTGGGCCTTTAAACTCAGGCCTTCATGCTTGCTAAGCAAGTGCTCTCATCCATAGAGCCATCTTTCTAGCCCTTTTAAGTTATACTGGGAGATTTTGTAAATAATTCTTGTTACTCCATAAACATGTAGACACTAGTTAATCTCAAATGGTAGTTCTTACCTGTGTTGCTAGGATAGTACCTAAATGGTTTTGTAATTCTATTGTTCTTTGTTAGTTGGCTTTTTGCTATAAGTAGCTTCTTCATCTCTTTGATATTTGTATCATTGGGGAGCTCTTGGAGCCCATATTTATATTGCTGCTGAAGTTGTCAGTTTAGCCACTGGCAGATGATCCCTGGGATTTTTTTTTTTATTTTGATCTTTTTAAGTCATTTATTTATTTATTCACTTTACAACTCTAATGCAACCCCTTTCCTCCTCTCCTCCCAGTCCTACTCTTACAAATACTTCCCTCCACTACCCCTTCCCTTCTTCTCAGAGTAGGGGAAGTCCCCTTGGGTACCACCCCACCTGGGACATCTGGACCCAGAAGGACTAAACACATCCTTTTCCACTGAGGCCCAACCTTGCAGTCCAGTTAGTAGAAAGGGATCCAATTGTGGGCACCAGAGTCAGAAACAGCCTCCGCTCCAATTGTTAGGGAACCCACATGAAGACCAGCTGCAAGTCTGCCACAAATGTGTAGGGGGCCTGGGTCCAGCCCCTGTGTGTTCTTTGGTTGGTGGTTCAGTTTCTGTGAGCAGCATTTTTTCTGCACCCTCGTTCTTTGCTGTTTAGCACAATAAGATGTTTATTTTAGATTTATCCCGACCTATGGCCCAAAGCTCAGCCATTAGGAGTCTTTTCTCATTTCTATTCTATATTTCTACTTCTCTGTCCAGGTCTGCTCCTGAGAAAGGCAATGTGAGCAAGCCTTGGGGCATTCCTGGTGTGTTTACACATAACATGCTGACCCTTACATAAACCCAGGTTGGACTTTAATAGCTTCTTCTTCAACTACTAAATAGGATTATTCCTGCGACAAGAAACGAACTGAAGAATGCTCAATGCCAAACAACTTGGTATCTACTTAAATACTTTATTTCAACCATTGATCCTACAGCTGAGCCTGTATTTGCCACGTTTTATTGACTATTGCAGGCTCAAATCTTAGGACTTGGTGGAATTGACAAAATCTAGCTGTGGTTGACAAGTCTGGCTTCACAGCCACTTGGGTGTTTTCTGTGACAACATAATCACCTGATATCTATATAATCAGGTAGCTAATTTGCATAACAAGACCTGTTTTTAAAAAATATGTATAATATCTTGCCTTTTACTTTTCTATCAGATGATATACCTCTTATAGAACCCCAGAGATATACACTGTGGTCCTCGCCACAAATCGTGAAGCATCCTTTTCTACCTTCAGTGTCACCCAACTTCTGGTCTTAACAAGGCTTTCAGTGTCATCACTGTCTCTTGCATTTCTGTCTTGATTAATATGATCTCATCAATTGCTAGATAAAAGGTGTATGGGAAATCTAGACAGTCTATATTATGGCAAAGGGTGGAGGAATCATCAGAACTTCGGGTCCATGAGATCTGTGACCCACACATACTGGACTATAGCTGAGACTACATTTGTCACCTGGCCTCATTTGCATTTATTCTAATAGAAAGGCCATCATAGTACTTTGAATTCTTAATCAGCAATATCAACTTACTCTTGTGTCCAAATGTAATAGAAATGTGTGGACAGCCCTTTTCTCCTGTATAGTTATCAGGGTAAGTAGCTCTAGTAAAGAGACTTGTTTGTCATGGTGATGCAGGATAGGTTTTCCTAGGTCCCTTATCACTTCTTCATGCAGTGGGTTTCATATCTCAAACAAGTTCAGGTCCAAAAATGGGGACATGTATTAGCCTTTTAGGAAAACACCTGCCTTCTGTTTCTCAGCCACCTGTCATTTATTCTTTTGACTATTGAACAGACATGAAGAAATGATCCTTCTTGGTACCCCATTTATTTCACCCCTGAGGATTCCAAAGTCCTTCTATTAACCTGGTTTTAACTCCCAGTCTGTCCTTGGCAATCTAATGATAGTTGTGATCTAATGTCCTACCCCAGGAATGATTAAGCTCTTGTTGCTTTTTAGCCTCTATGCATCAGAATCAAATTTTCACCATTGCTTTTGTGAGACAGGTTCCCCAGCATCCTCTTCTGCTCTCAACTCTGGTTTTTGGGGTCAACACTTGATCTTGTAGTGCTCCTGCTGTTAGTTCTCCCCCAACACTGGTTATGATATGTTTTTTGGACATTACCAGATAACATTTTTTTTCATGGCTCTTTTCAGTTTATTCCATGAAGGAGTTACACTAGACCAAGTTAAAAGCAGACCCCAAATAATTACATTATACAAACTGTGAGGTTTATAAACTTGTGACAAGGGACAGAAGGGAAATTCTACTCATTGCAAGGAAATCCTCACTTAAGCTCCTGAGAGCCACAAGCATTTAAAACCCATCCTTCCTCTCCTTTCAGTCCCTCCCTCTTCCCTCCTCTCCCCTCCTCTCCCCCATGCTTCCCTTCCTTTCTCCTCAGAGACCTCCTGTGTATTTTAACCACCTTGGCATATCAAACTGCAGTAGGATTAAACTCATCTTCTACTAAGGATTAGGGTTATTAGAATAAGGGATCCAAAGGCAGGCAACAGAGTCAGAGACAACCCCTGCTCCCAGCGTGTCTATTTCTAAGGCCTCTTTAACCCCTTCTTCATCCATCATGCCAATTCTGGCAATCAACTTCTCTGTGTGGACATTGCTTTTAGAAGCCACTCCAGCAGCAAATTTGTATCATATCCTGTATTCTTTGCCAGGTTGTAAAATCCCACACCACTGGAGGTTTTCCTTTAGAATGTTATGCTTGCCACTTGATTGTGCCACTGGAAATACAGTCTCCCTTCCTTGACATTGTGTTTAAGATGTGTTTTCTCCACTTTATTCAAGGTTGGAGGTTTAATTTCTGGCTACCTCTGAATCTGGGAAGTGGCTTCTGTGCTTGGTGCTTTAACTCATCTCTGCACTATTTCCAAAAGGGCTAGCCCACTAGGGTAAGTCCACTGCTATCATTTGAGTGTAGTTTAAGGTCCATAGTAGGGGTGCATTGTGATTAAAGGCTCAGTGTGTAGAGTAGTCTACTGGGAGGTGGTGACAACCTCAGGAGATGGGACCTTTAGGTAGTTACGGCATGGTTCTGGAAGGTAATGGCTTGAGTCCTCACTAAAGGGTTGTTATAAAAGGAGCAAGCCTGGCCCCACCACAGTCACTATCCCCTGGACCATTCTTCTGCCGCTACAACTTATGCCATGGGCAGTGTATGCAGAGCAAGTCCTGTGTACGCTCTACCTTTTGGACTTTCAGCATCCCAAACAGGGAGCTAAGTAACTTTATTTCCTTCCTAAGTAGATTGTTTGGTTGGTTGTTTAATTACAGAGATGGCAAGTGAAAAAGGACTAATGACCCACTCAGGACAATCTTGATTAAACAATGTCATGCTTTTGTTTGGAATTAAGTTCTAGATCCCATGGAAGCTCAAGGGAAGACTATACAGTGACAGGTACAAGGGAACTTGGGATCAGGGGAGACATTTCTGAATTCTGTTGTTTCCCATGTGGACAATTGTAGTTAGAAATAATGATTTCTTTCTTTCCCCTGAAACATTGTATCTCATCTTTTTCTCTTCTTAGTAAACGGAATACTTAGAATACTTGAGTAGTACATACAGTTGTAGCATTGTCTGATTTTACTGAGACATTTGAAATTCCGTAAAATCTTAATAAATAATAAATGTATAGTTCCATAATAAAATGTATATTTTAAATTTTTATGGAACTCATTTATCATCTTAAGGAAGTTCTTTTTTATTTATGGCTTGTTAAATTTATTTTTGTGTGCACATGCTCACATATGTGTGTGTATATGTACTGGTGTACATGCAGGTCTATGGAGACTGGGGATCATTTTCTATTACACTAGAAGCCATTTTCTATTACACTCTGTTTTGATTTCTAAAGATTTATTTTTATTTTATATGCAGAGGTGTTTTGCCTGTATGTGTGTCTGACATCACATGCATGTATGATACCAATGAAGGCCAAAAAAGGGCATTGGATCCCCTACAACTGAAGTTACCTATGGTTATGAGCTGTCATGTTGGTGCTGGGAATCAAACCTGTGTCCTCTGGAAAGTAACCAGTATTTTTAACAGCTGAGCTATCTCTCCAGTCCCTATACCTAGTTTTAGGAAGCAATCTCTCACTAAACCCAGCAATCTCATTAAACTCAGCAATTCAGCTAGACTGGCTAGCCAGTCAGCTTCAATAAGTACCCATTTCTCCCTTCTCAGTGCTGAGATTACAGACGTGTGCTTCTGTGCCTACATGGGGATTGGATATCAAACCCTGGTCCTCATGCTTGCATGGTAAGGACCTTACCAACTGAGCCATGTCCCTAGCCCTTTTATATGTCTTTTAAAACTAGGAAGGAGTCCTGACTTTAAAACTTTCTTGAGACAAGGTCTCAATATATAGTGAAGACTGGCCTTGAATTTACTATGTAGTCTCTGTTAGGCTTTGTGACCCTCCAGTCTCAGCCACCCAAGTGCTAGTTCTGTCTAGATGGCTGAAACAGTTCCAGAGAAGTTTTCGAGGAAACCAGAATGAATAGCAGAATCTTTCCCTGAGAGGAAATAGAGAATTGATTTATAATGATCTTAATTTATGGTTATCTTGTGGGGTATGGGTCTGCTAATTAAGTTATCAGTGGGAAGTTTCAATGAATAAGACTCTCTTATGAAAGAAACCATGCCAGAATTAGAGTTACTAAATATTTAAACCATTCTTATAAATTTACACACCATATCAAACATTCGACCAACATTTCTTGACTACTTATTTTGAATACGTCTTTTCTCAAAACAAGTCTAAGAGAGACAAAAGCTGTGAGTGGGAGGTGGCCCAGCTTCATGCACACTGAGTTCTGAAACAAAGTTTGTATAGAAACAGTGAGGCCAGAAGAAGATTGTCTAGAGTTGGGTGCTCTTTATAATTTTGACTTTGAAAATAATTGTATGTTTCTTTTGTTGCTGACACTGTAGACCAAACCCAGAACATTGGGCTTGCTAGGCAAATACTTTGCCATTGAGCTAAATCCCTAGAGTTGATATTTATAGAGAAGTGAAAGATCCTTGTTGCTAAGCAGCTAAATCTAGAATTTAGCCATGAGCTCGACAAAGGGGGTAAGGGAGGGGCTTGATTTCTTTGTTCTCTATAGCTACAACTGCAAACTTCTGTTTTCTGATGAGGATCTGACAAAAGGGGCCACGACAACAACTGTTTTCTGATGCTATGCCATTCATCCAGTTTGACTCTCTGTGTAAGTTCTTATCTAGAATTGTCTATTGAGTAATATAAAAATTCTTAATGCTTTTCTTTCCTTTTAAATATGTGAATGGCTTAAGCACAGATAGGAGGTAGAGGGTGGGATGATTGTAGTTTGTCTGAACTACGGGGATATCTGGTATGGAGGACTCTAGGGTTTAAAACCAGGTTAGTTCTGAGCAAATCTAGGTGAATTGGTTGATTATCCTAACTGCCGGTTAAAGAGCAGGCGACATAGAAGATGGAGACACAGTAGAATTAATTAAAATTGATAGATCTAGTCCCTGTCAGAAATACAATATGGAACAGAAGATAAAGGGCTACTACTTGAATTGAGGGGAGAGGGCTGGTGAGATGGTTCAGCAGGCAAAGGCACTTGAACACAAGTCTGATAACCGCAGCTAGATCCTCAGATCACATGGAAAGGTGGAAGGAGATAACCCACTCCATGAAATTGCCTTCTGACCTCCATATTCCTGCTGTGTCTCACAGATTCCCATAATAATAATGTTAAAAACTAATCTAGGGAAGGATCACTTCTCCACTGACACTGCCATGAAGAAGTAGAAGAGAGGTGAGTACTATGTGGATTCAAATAGGCTTATAAAGTAAGTGACCATCCTGAAAGACGTTTCTCCTTGATTTTTTTACTCAAGAATCACACATTCAACTTGCTTGCTCCTATTTGACACAGGATGTGTGAGAATCAATAGGGACCTTTTAGGGATGCCCTCTGGTAGTTCTATTTTCTTTTTTAAAAAATGTACATCATGACCCATTAAATGTCACAACTCTCTAAATGGATCAGTGGAGATGTGTCGTCAGACTTTCATCTAGATGCTCACCTAAATGATAGATAAAGCATGGTATGCTGGGGTGCTAGAGAAGGGAGGAGACCTGTCTTGAGGGATCTGGAATAGTGGGAGTTATACAATAAGTGAGAGAAGATGCTGCTAACGATGTTGTGAAATACAGGCAGCTGTGGCTGAACTTCAATAGGACAGTGACAGCCTATTGTCTCTGTAGTTCTAGATCAGACAGCAGGGAGTCTTCTGCAATGGGTTTTGAGCTTATTTTCTTCTTGCCACATGCTCTAAAGCTAAGCTCCAGGAGAAGGGTTGGTGGGCTGTAGGTTCAGGTTGCTCCTCAGTCTTCTCCATAGCATTTGTCTTTGGTTTGCTTTTCTGACTCTACATGCTCTCATCCTCACTTTCACCCTCAACAACTCTCACTCTATAAAATGGGGCCATTTGGCAAGAGAGACACAGAAAATGAATCCAGAGGTGATGATTGGATGCTAATCCAGAGAACTTCTGAGCTTGTGGGTTTTATAAAGTTTTTTTTTGTTTGTTTTTGTTTGTTTGTTTGTTTTTTTATGTCAGAGCTGGTGTGCATGTTTTTAATTCCAGCACTCAGGAGGCAGAGGTAGACAGATCCCTGAGTTCGAGGCCAGCATGGTTTACAGAGTGAGTTTGAGAACAGTCAAAGCTACACAGACTAAGCCCTGTCTCAAAACAACAAAAATTTGTAGTTGTCTTGTGTGCTGCTTGTGTCTTGTTGAGTAACACTCCAACTTTTCAAAGATCCTTGTCAAATGGATCCAGGATCTTTTAGGAATGTCAATGGCAAGAATATTTTCAGACCGAGACAAGCCAGTATTCATGTGGCAAACCTAGAACAGACAAAACTGTAAATAGTTTGGACTCAGATGAAGTGTACTTGGCTAATGATTTAACTTTACTGTGATATCAATGAGACGAGAACAGATTATTTCCACATGGACTACATGAACAAGAATTCTTAGAACATTAAGGAGGTTTGAATACAGTATCTAGGAAAATGAAACTAAGCAAAGTATCAGAGGGTTTGGGTATATATTGAATAAATGTCTCTATTATTTGTTCTTGGTAAACCACAGGATTCCAATTCAGATTGTACATTCCCTTTTAAAGCTTTTGATAATCGTGTTGTTTGGGGATTATTTTTATAATAGGTTCAATGAAAGAATAAGGAATTTGACTTGATCTATGTAGCCTCCCCCTACAATATATACTTTAAATGGGTAAACTAGTTACATTTCTGTCATTGTAACTTAATACTCAAATAATGAAACTTATAAGGAGAAAAGTTTTTATTTTAGGACTGAGTTTTCTAGGTTCTAGTTCATGATCAGGCGAGCAGCCTCTGATGCTCAGCCCAGATGGGAATGGGAAGAAATAAAAAGCAGAACCAATCCACACTCATCCCTGGCAGGGGAGTGAATGCTGAGAGGAAGAAGACAAGCCAGAGTTCCAATGAGCCAGAGACCTCTCTCCTGGCCTCCTTTTCAGGAGGCTCACAGTGTCTCCCAATGGCATCTCCATATAACCAGGGATTTAGACACAAACTTCTGGACATGTTCGACATAGGCACAACATTAAAGATTTTGACATGTAGTGGTAGAAGTACTGGAAATGGTAGCCTAGGCTCAATATCAAAAGGGGATGAAGGCAAGAGACAGAAAACCAATGAAAGGGGAAAGTACTCAGGCTCTTTCTGAGCTAGAGGAGTGGGTTCAGAAGAAGGAAGAGCTGGAAAGGGATTAGAAATGTAAATTCTTTAGATATAAGAATGTGTGTGTGTGTGTGTGTGTGTGTGTGTGTGTGTGTGTGTTTGAGAGAGAGACAGAGAGAGACACAGAGACACAAAGACAGACAGAGGGATTATAGGCTATGATTTGAGTAATTAAAAGCTCTTTTGATTTTGGGATGTATGTTTACTTGCAGAGATTAACTATAATGAGGGTAAAAATTTTGGTGGGGAGTAATTTTTATCCGTCAGGAGCTCTTGTCTTTGAACTTTGTGCAAGAGTGATGAAAATGTCAAAATTAGTGCATCAGATGTAGAATGAATGCTCTGGTATTGACTGTGGACTGGAAGGTGGGAGTCTGACTCAGAACCATATGGTATATGAAGCATCTGAGGATGGAGTCAGAGTGCACAGTAACTCATGTAGCAGTGACTTCTTTTAAAGCTCAAGTTGAATTATGTAGGTGGGGGGCTTTCTTAAAGGTTGAGAATGGAGTGTTTCTTGTCTCTCTCCTTCCCAAACCCATACAGTCTTCCTGCCTCCTTTTCTCCTTCCTTTTGTCCTTTCCTTCTTCTCTCCCTCTGTCATCAAAGGAAACATAAAAGAATGTATAGAAGTGCAGGAAAAGTTAAATCAGGCTTCTTTCATTAAGTAGGGTGGATTTGGAATTCAGGAAGAGATTGTTATTTGGTTAGGCATTTTTATTTCCCACATCTCCTTAGGTAAGGTTCATCATATCAGCAAGATTAAAGATACAGTAAAAAGCTGGGCACATTGGTGCATCTCTGTAACTCCATTACATGGGAGGCCGGTAGAGGCTGCTAGTTGAATTTAGCCTGGACTACATAGAAAATATGAGGCCACTTTTGGTTACATAACAAGCATGTGTATCAAAAACTCCAAACCAAAATGCTATGAGAAACTATATCCTGGGCCTGGCTCAGTCAGTAAAGTGCTTGCCACTCAAGCATACACTCTTAGCTTTATTATTCCTCAATACTCATGTAAAATACAGGCATGGTGGCATGTACTTGTAATTTCAGTGCTAAGGAGGAAGAGACAGGCAAGTCCATTTCAGTGCTAAGGAGGAAGAGACAGGCAAGGACTTGCTGATCAGTCAATCTAGAAGAATCAGTGAGATCTAGTTTTCAAAGAGTAAGACCCTATCACAAAAAGTAAGGTGGAGAGAAAAATAATAAGATATCTGTCTTAGAGTTCCCATTGCTATGGAGAGACACTATGACCAAGGCAACCTTATAAAAGACACATTTAATTGGGGCTGGCTTACAGATTCAGAGGTTCAATCCATTGTCATCATGGCAGGAATTGTGGTAGACATGGTGCTGGAGAAGGAGCAGGGAGTTCTTTATCTTGATCCAAAGGCAACAGAAGGGACTATGTTCTGCAGGTAGCCAGGAGGGTCTCTTCTATACTGGGCAGAGTCAGAGCATAGGAAGAGACCTCCAAGTCCACCCCCATGATGACACACTTCCTTCAACAAGGCCACACCTCCTAACAGTGTCACTCCCTATGGGACAAGCATATTCAAACCACCACAACACTTAACATAGGCACGATGTGCATCTGCTTGTACACATGAAAACACACGCAGTCATGTCACACACACACAATTATATCCTTATAAGGAATGTCTGTTGGTTCATTTATCAAAAATAGAGGTGAAATAAAAGTTTTGATTCTGAATCATGTATAAGATGAAGTGCCTAGTTTAAGAAAGCAGATACAAAATTACAAATACAAAAATAAGTATGAAAGTGAACGTTTATTTAGTACAGATTATAAATTTGAAAAGTCAAGAGCATCATAAGAACCAGAGAATTTGATCCTTCTCAGTGTTTATTTGATCTGACACACCTTGACACTACGTATTCTCTCATATTTATTTACTTGGTTTTGGTAATGTCTCAGTGTCACCAAGACTGGCTTTCAACTCACAAACCTCCCTCCTTAGGCTCCATCTATAAGTGTCGGGACTATTAATAGGTTTAATAATTGATTCTCCTGTCTCTTCCTTTATGAAAATTACTTCATTGTGCTTTCTACAACGAAGCTGAAAGGCATTTCTCATTCTAGTATGATAAATATTTATTCTATGTTCCTGATAGCTTAGGGAAAACTCTTCTCAGGAACATAATATTGATGCTGATCCATTTGCTTGAATTAAGTGTATTGTGGACCCTCCAAGGGTCCTTCTGGAGGTCTACAATGAGGATCCACAAAGCATGAACTTTGCTAACCTCAGATAAGTCTGCATTTTTATCCATGGACATTATAAACATCTGTTGTTTCCTCTTGTTTTCACATAGCTTGGTTGTGTTAGTCTCAGTTGTGTTAGTTGAAGTTCTGATAAAATCTTGAGGACTCTTTTCTCAGAATAAGAAGAAAAAAGCACTTTGTTCAAGATCAAACCCCACATACAATCCTAGAGACCTCACAAAGCTTATTTATGTTCTTATTATGAATTTTGTTACTAAATTGATAATCTATATTAATTTTGGTTTTCCCTAACATCTGGCACCTCATTCTGTGCTTTATATTCTCTAAATATATAAATCCTTTTTAAAAAATGAAAAGAAATGATGTCAGTGAGACTGTGTATCAGATGCAGAAGTTTTTCATTTTCACAAGCATATGTTTTTGAAAAAAATGAGATTCTTTCACAGCAGTCCTAGGATACCACATAGCCAGCGCCTGGAGCTTTAAACTGCGTATTTTCCCATTTTCCTTCTGACGACATTTTCTTTTGACATTACTATTTTCTACAGGCACTGATGAGAACATGTTTCTGCCATAACCTTAGAGGAGTTTCATAAATTTTCCCTCTTCTGAAATTATTATTAAAGTTTAATTCATTTTAAGTAACATTCATTTATAATTTAAGGTGTTCCACCACATCTGTGGTGGATCCCCCTACTTTTCCATGGTCCATAGAAATATACTAGGTTTGAAAGTTATAAACTCTGTAGGTAAGGACCATGCAATGCTATACATATATATGTATACACACATATATACACATATATGCTATATGTGTATGTATATACATATACACATAAATATACATACATATATAGGTATACATCCATTCCTCCAATGGGAATTCATTGAGGAGACAGCAAATAAAGAATAATCATATAAATCCTAAGACTGATACAAATATATATACAGATTGTTATGATTATTTTTCAAGTTCCAGTTTTAACTGTCAGTGGGACACTATCAATAATTATGCAGACACCCAAATGTAAATTAATACTATGCTAGAAAAATCAAGATATAGTCACACTCTACTCCTATTTTGCTTTAACTCCTTTTATTATGGATGTTCTCATACCACCAGTAAGGATTAAGCTACTTGTATAAGTACTTATCTTAGTGCTTTGACAGTTCCCAACATAAGGCCAATATTATCTTGTCTATCCTCATCCCAGAACTCTTCATTCCCTTCATTGAAACCAAATCCCAAACCATTGCCTTGACTGGTCAGTTGGTATTTTCTCACTTGACTTCCTCACCTTATCTGAGCACTCTCTTGTTTTCACTTTCAGCACTGCGACTCTGATGCTCCAACTCTGCCAGGACACAATCTCAACATGGCAGCACTATTCCCTCACCTGCTCCAGGGGAAGAACCAGAAGAGGAGTGTCTCATCCCCTGTCTTTTTCTGCTCTGGATGGAGGCTTCATCATGTTAGGTGCAGAGGCTAGAGCACTCATGAGAGTTACACTTTTGCTGCTCTGGCTTAAGGTGTTTCCATCCCCTGTAGACCTCTCACAGGCTAGGTCCACTCAATACCTCAGTTCTCCAGAAGTGGTCATCCCTCTGAAGGTGACCAGCATGGCCAGGGGTGCAAAGAATTCAGAGTGGCTCTCCTACAGCCTTGTACTGGGGGGCCGCAGACATGTTGTCCATATGCGACTCAAGAAGCTGTTGGTTTCTACTCACTTCCCTGTGCTCACCTACACGGAGGACCATGCTCTCCTCAGCGATTACCCTTTTGTCCCTAGTGACTGTTACTATCATGGTTATGTAGAGGGAGCTCCGGAGTCTTTAGTTGCTTTCAGTGCCTGCAATGGGGGATTTCAGGGAGTTTTACAAATGAATGGCTTCTCTTATGAAATTGAACCTATCAAGCACTCTAGCACATTTGAACACCTAGTCTATACATTAAATAATAACAAGACACAATTTCCACACACGATATGTAGCTTAACGGAGAAGAGACTACCATACCAACCCTTTGGACTTGAAGAGGCTGAGAAGTCAGCTGCGAAGCAGAATTCTGGGAAACTATGGCCTCATGCATGGTTTCTGGAGCTGGCCATAGTGGTAGACTATGATTTCTACACTAACTCTCAACAAAACTTGTCAAAGGTGCGAGGAGATGTGGTTCTTGTTGTTAACATGGTAGATTCCATGTACAAGCAGCTGGATACTTACGTGACTTTGGTTGGCATTGAGATTTGGAATCGAGGAAACCTTCTCCCAATGGAAAACATACATCAAGTCTTAGAAGATTTTTCTCATTGGAAACAAATCAGTCTTTCTCAGGTAAACCATGATGCAGCCCATATTTTCATCAGAAGCTCATTTATAAGCATACTTGGTATAGCCTATGTTGCAGGAATATGTCGTCCTCCTCTTGATTGTGGAGTTGAAAATTTCCAAGGGAATTCCTGGTCTCTCTTTGCCAACACGGTGGCCCATGAGTTAGGCATACTTTTGGTATGCAGCATGATGAGGGTCCTGTTCTTGTGGGGAAAGGGGTTGTGTCATGAGTACTTTCAGAGTGCCAGCAGAGAGATTCACCAATTGCAGCTATAGTGATTTTATGAATACCACTTTAAGCCAAGGAACTTGTTTGTACAACACCCAAGACCAGGGGCAGGCTTCCTGTGGAGCGCTGCGGGAACGGTATGGTTGAAGGTGAGGAAGAGTGCAACTGTGGATCTGTACAGGAATGTGAACAAGATCCCTGTTGTTTTTTAAACTGTACTCTGAGGCCTGGGGCTGCTTGTGCTTTTGGGCTCTGTTGCAAAGACTGCAAATTCATGCCACCAGGGAACTCTGTAGACCAAAGATCAATGAATGTGACCTTCCAGAATGGTGCAATGGAACATCTCACCAGTGCCCAGAAGATGGATATGTACAGGATGGGGTCCCCTGTGGTGGCAGTGCCTACTGCTATCAAAAGCAGTGTAATAACCATGATCAACAGTGCAGGGAGATTTTTGGCAAAGGTGCAAGAAGTGCATCTCATAATTGCTATAAAGAAATCAACTCACAAGGAAACAGGTTTGGCCACTGTGGCACAAATGGCACAATATTCCTAAAATGTAGAACATCAGATGTGTCTTGTGGTAGAGTTCAGTGTGAAAATGTGGAAGACATTCACCATCCCCAGGCTCATTATTTTTGCAGAACATTTATGCCAATGGTATCACCTGCTGGAGTACCGGCCACTGTTCAGGGATGGATGTACCTGATGTTGGTGAAGTGAAAGATGGCACTACCTGTGGAATAGGAAAGATCTGCATACACAAAAAGTGTGTCAGTCTGTCTGTCCTTTCAAACACCTGCCTTCCTGAGACTTGTAAAGGAAGGGGATCTGTAATAACAAGCATCACTGTCATTGTGACTATGGGTGGTCCCTGCCTTTCTGCCTTCACAGAGGGTATGGAGGTAGTATTGACAGTGGTCCAACATCTCCAAAAAGAGAGTCACTATCACTGTCTTGTCAATAATTGTGACTGTTTTATCTGTTCTAGCTTGTCTGTTCATAGCGGGCTTTATAGAATATATTATAAAATACCTTCTAGTCCCAAGGAGACTAAGGCTTCTTCCCCAGGTTAAGAAGACAAAAAGTTTAATAGCCCATGCATTTCGTTTGCCAACAACAATATTATTGTATGTACGAATCTGAACATATTTCTGAGAGTTTATAGAAAGATGAAACTATCTTCCCCTTTATCTGTATCAGAAATACCTCATCAGGCACAGGTAATTCTTAATGTGTTCTTGGCTGGTGTTTATTCTGTTAAGCAGCAAATAAAATTTAATTGAGAAATTATAATATCTGAGCCACCCAACTGCTTGAATTTACTTGCAAAAACGAGAAGCTGATTTTTTGTTTCTTGTTCCTTTAATTAAACCTATGACCTACCCCCAGTATCGGGGCCATTGCTTCCATTATTAAGTTTAGGAACGCTGGGAGTTTTTTTGTGAAAATATATAAACCCATGGAAGGATTGCTTCTATATGTTTCTTCATTATTTTTCGCACACTGCAATTCGACTATATTTAATGAATGGTCATTAATGACAACTAATAAATCGGAGGGAAAGATGCCTGTTATATATATATATATATATATATATATATATATATATATATGCTTGGTAGTACTTTGAAATAATCAATGGAGTCAGCTGACCATGGACTTAGGGCACAAAAAGAAAAAAAAAATAACAAAACATGATTCAAGTGTTAGTAATTCAAGCTATAACCCTAAGATGTTAATGTCCAATGAAGGACCAGGAAATGGAAGGGAAAAATGTAGAAACCCATAAAAAATGGATGAATGAGTGGTTTCTGAGATCATACTGGCTTCTGTTCTCTTGAATGTTTGAATGTATCTTGCTATAAGGAATAAGATAGTTATCCAACCATAAACTTTTCCAAATGGTAGCCATTTGCCACCTTATAACTTATTTTAAAAAATAATTTTCAGGCTGAGAGTGGCACACATCTTTGATCCCAGCACTTGGGAGGCAGAGGCAGGCAGATCTCTATAATCTAGTCACAGAGCGTGGCACTGCCACTGTTTTACAGGTAAATGGAAACTGTCAGTTTAAAGAGTTAGTTTGCTGGATTCTTTGTGAAGTTAGGTAGACTCAATTTGTTTGGGAAACACAAAGAAAGTAGGTTACTGACCAGACTTCTCTGAGCCACTGGAACCATCCTCTGTGACCTCCCTGAGAGTCATGTGAAAATGCTGGGGTATTACTGAATGGTTCTAGAGAAAACTTCAGGAAAAGGAAGACACAAGACATAAGCATTTGCAGTGGCAAGCCATGGAAACTATCTACTGTGATTACAAATGAGCAATGGTGTGACAAGAGGATGCTGGGTAGGTCATTGATGTGCATGTTACTCAAGCTCCCTAGGGGGAAAAAAGACACTGAGACAAGGGACTAAATCTAAATGCTTTATATGAGAAAAGAAATCCTGGGAAACCAAACCAAACCAAAAACCAAACCAAACCAAACCAAACCAAACCAAACCAAACTAAAACAAAATGAAACAAAACAAAAGGAAGCCTATTGATGGTTGGGAAGAATAGAGCAGCAGATGTTGACAGTCCCCAGGGAGATTGTCCTGGGCTCATGAGGTTGCCTCTAATAGTATGAAGACCTCCTGTACACAGAAATGTCTTCCTTCTTTAAGGCAGTACTTGGCCTATTCATAAAGCACATCAGAAATGAGAGGCAATAAATGGGCCTGGAAGCAACTCTCAAACAATTAAAAAAAAAATGTTTCCCAGTCCTCACAAACCAATCACAGGTGTTTGATACTATCTCTCCTTTTTTATTTCATAAACAAGACTGAGCCTGTCTTAGGTCATTCTGACAAGAATGCCTTCCTTACCTGTTGTGGAATATGCATTATCCAAAACAATGCACTTATGTCTTAGGTTGGTAAGGCTCTGAGCAGGTACATCCTTGGCTTGCCAGCCTGTTAATTTAATAACTCTGTCTGGGGGTTCATTTTCAGTTTCACCCGATGTTCTTTGGCTGCCAACATGTTGATGTTGTTAAAGACAACGGTTCACATGATGGGCAGGAATAAAAGTATTCCCAGGACAAAAAGGGCTAGTATGATCAAGCTATATATGCCATTCTTGAAGCTTGACCAAAATGGAAATACTGACCTCAGGTCATGGGTAATTTAATCAACAGCATCTGCCCCATCAACGCTCAGCAGAGAAGCATTCTTTAAATTATAAGCTCACTAGACAAAGTTAAAAGGTTCCAGGGTAGTACAGTGTGTCCTGGTTACTCACCTCACAACCATTCATTTATTCTTTATGGATTTCTGCACTTTTCCCCACAGTTTTCCAGTTCCTCCACTGAACACTCACATGGTAGGATTATATCTTAAATCACTAACACTTGAATCATTTCTCAGCATATACTTTTGGCTTGGTTTTGTTTTTACTTTTTCTCTCCTTTCCTTTCTTCCTTTCTTCCTTCCTTTCTTCCTTCCTTTCTTCCTTCCTTCCTTCCTTTCTAAATTTTCATGCCAAAAGTTGGAAGTTAGTCCATGCATGGTCAGTTGGCTCTACTGTTTGTGGGCCATCATGAGGCGAGTATTGTGAGAGGATGAAGTTGTGCTCCTGCTGATGGGTGGGTTGAACAGGGAGAAAGCAAGAGAGAAAAAGAGCCAGTACCAGAGGGAAGGTATGACAGGGAGAGAGAAAGGAAGAGTGGAAAAGTGTCAGGAGCCAGGGACAAGGTATATATTCCCTGGGCTTGCCTCTAGGAATGTACTCTCTGCTATTTGATCTCACCTCTCAATCATGAATATTATGAATCTATCAAGACATCCATTCACTAATTAACTTCCAGTGGCAGAATCTCCAACTGGAGATAGTGAACTTCATACCCAAACCAAATCTGCCCCTGGTCACCAAAAGATCATGTCCATGTCATACTGCAAAATGTCTTCCCTAACATTTTCTTTTTTTTTTTTTTTTTTTTTTTTTGGTTTTTCGAGATAGGGTTTCTCTGTGTAGCCCTGGCTGTCTTGGAACTCACTCTGTAAAGTAGGCTGGCCTCGAACTCAGAATTCTGCCTGCCTCTGCCTCCCAATGCTGGGATTAAAGGTGTGTGCCACCACTGACCGGCTCCTAATGTCTCAATATTAGCATTTCTTCTAAGTTCCCATCCAAAGTCTCCTTTCAGACATGTCTTATCTTCTAGGGTGAATTTGTACAGTACCTGTGGCTTTCCTCAATAGGCTGTTTCACACTCCTGGCATCTCTGAAATTTTAGGATCTCCATCACAGTTTTAGTTCACTCTTGCAAATTTGCACACACCTCCCTCAGAGGGTCATTTGACCCTGCTACACATTGGCCTCCCAAATGCCCCTGTAAAATCTGAGTATTGGCCAGCAAGATAACTGAGCACTTACCATCAAGCCTGACAAACTGTTTGAGGCCAGGACCAAAAGGAAGAGGAGGATGGGCATGTCCTCTGACTTCTACATGAGTGCTGTGACACACACATGCAGACACATGCTACTTGTGTGCATACTATAAATGTAATTTTTAAAATTAAAGAAAAAAATCTAGGTCGAAGCCTCTATGACCTTCAACAGCTATAGTATTCTGTGTGCACGAGAAATTAGCATCCCCAGGATGACACTGTGACCTGTTGCCAACTCAAGAGTAGCTACTTAAGCTTTTAAGCTTTCTAAAACCAGGTTGCAGTAACCTCTGAGCGGGCAATTGAACATAGTGAATGGACCCTGAGGAAATGACTTCCTTGGTCCTATGAGGAGGGTTTCCCAGCATTGTCTTAAGAAAAATTCTTTAAGATATCACCTTTATGAAGAGGAATGGGGAGGGGTATATGGAGGCATTAGAAGGAGGAAAGGAAAGGAGAAATATAATTAAATTATAACTTAAAATGGAATGGGGAAAGAGGAGAGAAAAAGGGTCTTTTAATTGGCTTAAACCTTTCAGACCTGTGACCTTAGGATGAGATAAGTCTACCCAGCTCCCGAGGTGCCTTTAAGGATTTTTTTCCCTATTGTCCCAGGTACAAAGCACTTTACAACTTTTTAATGATGTTATTCTTTTCATAAGCTATGCCTTCCTCAGCCTGTGAATTTTTCTTTATTTCCATGCTTTCTTTTCTGCTCTCTCGTAACCTTCAGTGGAAACATAACAAAGTGGTGGCAATATCTTTCACATGGCAGCCTAAAAACTGGAGAGTCTTGACACTTCCTCCAAAGCCATTAGTGAGTCGTCAGCTAGGCAACAAGTGCAGAGCAGTACACATCTGCTAAAATAGGACAACATGATAACTTCTTTCAAAGTAATAAGATTTGTAGAATTCATATCTCACATGTCTTCTGTCACGCTGTGTATTGACACTGTCACCCTTTGCTTTACCTTGTGATGAAGAGAAAACAGATTAAAGATACTAACACCAGTGCTATTTCTAATCACCACTCAAAAGTCATGTAAAAGAATTCTGTCCTCTTTTGGGCTGTGAGTCATTTAGGCTTTGGATGTGGCTTATTTCCAAAGGTTTGTGTGTTAGAGGCTTGGTCTTTGGTGTGGTGCCAGTAGTGCTGAGGTTGTGTGGCCACTAAAAGGTAGGGGTTAAGAGGGAGTTACTTAAGTCATTGAGAGTGTTACCCTTACTCAGAATTAATATAGTTTCCTTTGGACCATGGTTAGAGGGTTGATAAGACATCAAAGTGGGCCAGGCAGTGGTGGCACACGCCTTTAATCCTAGCACTTGGGAGGCTGAGGAAGACGGATCTCCATGAGTTCGAGGCCAGTCTGTTCTACAGAGTTTGTTCCAGGACAGGCAGGGCTATACACAGTGCCTTGGCTTTTAGTGCAGTGAGGAAGCTTCCGGTCAGTTCCAGTTTGACTCCTTCACATTCTGTGTCCAAAGTGTGTGATATCTTCAGCAACAGAGTCTTGCCTTCAAATCCTGGGAAGGAGTCAGTCATCCTGCCCAGCTGAGATGCCTCTGAAACATAGCAGTGATCAGCATGGCAAAACAGTGGCCTTGGGTTAAACAGCAGCAGGCTGATTGGACCTAAGACCCACTTAATAGGAGGGAATCAAGTCTGGTATTGTAAACCTAGCCAATTACCCATGGATGGTGAGGCCAAGGACCCTAGAGGAGAACCACTTTTCTAAACCAGTATAGTTTCTAACTACATTCTAAATACATACCTTTAGACACACCAGTAAGTGTAGTTCTCACCCATCATCAAAGAATTTTCTTTCTTGCACCAGATGGAAAGTTATAACTGATCAAAATGCAGATAATATCTAACCATGAGGTGTCTATACCAATTAACACGTCTACGATAGAAGCCTGATACCTAAGGTTCAGGGAACACTGTGGAAGAAGGAACAGAGAGATTGTAATATCCAGGGGTTCAGGATGCCCAGGTAGTGTCCTCTAGACATGAAAGGGAAGTTATACCCATGAAACCTCAAAATATGGTTGCCCAAACAATATCTGAACAATGGCAATGCCAGTTGACATGGCAATGTGTCTGAGGGAAATCTCACAAGGCTCTGTTTCTAGGTGAAGAGCTACGGTCAGTGACTACTAACAGAGAGAAAATCAGTTTTCCCCAGAGATGAGGCCACTAGCTGGCTATCCAATACCAAGGGGTCAGCCCTAGAAACCACATACATACATGTAACACTAAATGGATTCAGCAAGTTGTATTTACATATTTATATGCATGTAAAACATAACTCTTATCTCAGGGGCTAGAAAACTAACAAGGAAGTCTTCCTTGTCTCTGTGATGTTCACACTGAAAGTCACCAAAATAACTTGGTATTCACAATAAAAAGTTCTTACCTGAAAAAAAAAAAAATAAGGCACAATGGCAAAGAAAATATATGTTAGACTGAAAGAAACAGATAGTTAAAAAGAACCTAAAAGATGCTTTGAAGCCCCAAATATATACAGATGTGCATCACACTGAGAGCCCTTTCATGTAAACACAGCCATTCATTCTCTCTAGAAGAAGGAGGAACGCATATGCAGAATTAGAAGCTCAGAGACTGAGATTAGAAGCCAGAGAATCACATTTTTCAAGCAGGTGTCGTTTTAAATCAAAGAACCTATCTGTGTTACATGCAGCTGGCTTTTGGTATGGCCCAGTGCCTCTAAATACACTGCTAAAGGTCACTGACTCTTAGGTCCCTTCTGCTTTAACACAGTTATTTTGATTGGGACCTTCTATGCTAGTTATCTTGCAATTCTCCCACTGTATTATGAACATAACTTGGTTTATTTGATTCATAAGTGAGTTATTCAGATGTCTGTGGCTATAACAAAATACCGGAGAAAAGCAACTTGAAAAGAATTTTTTTTGTTGTTTTATCCATACTGTTTATTGACTGTTCATAGTGGAAAGTAGATGCATATCAACTACTCAGGGTAGACCAGAGATTAATTACCTTTAGCAGGGAGGAATGTCTGGGAAGGGAAGTTTATTGGCCAAACCCTCAGGGCCTCTAGATATCTCATTAGCATGGAGAACTCTGTTCTGGGCTACTGAAGTGGGGAGTGTGGCTACATGGTGTTCTAGGCTAGGCATCTAGCAGGGAGCAGGGAGGCACCTACTGTCTCAGGTTGGTGCCTGAGGTCTCAGACCCATTCTACCTTACCAAGTTTCCTTGCACCGTCCACTATCCCACAATCCCCTGTCCCCATTTACATATTTCTACTCACTCTTCTGGCCCTCTGGGATTCTCTCCTGTCTCCCTCCATATATGATCCTGCCTCCTCCTTTCCCCTTCCCCAGCCTCTCCCATCCAGGTCCCTCCCTCCCTCTGACGCCCAAGGTTATTTTGTTCCCCTTTCTAAATGGGATTGTAGCATCCTCACTTGGGCCTTCCTTCTTGTTAAACTTCATATGGTCTGTGAGTTGTATCATGGTATATTCTGTACAATGGGTATCAGAAAATCAGGTCCCAATCAAGATGGGTAAGCTTGTTGATTCAATATGCAGATGCCAAGCTTTCGACTCTCCAACAACAGTGAGAGATGAGGACTTCTGGGAAATAGCATCTTCTGTACACGACAGAGTCTTGCACTCATTAACTCACCACAGCTCTGCTTGCCTATACTAGATCTGCACAGACCCAGTCACTACTCCAGCACAACATGTGTGTGTATCTGTGTGTGGGTGTGTACTGGACAGT
This sequence comes from Mastomys natalensis, assembly GCA_021653895.1. Classification (NCBI taxonomy): domain Eukaryota; kingdom Metazoa; phylum Chordata; class Mammalia; order Rodentia; family Muridae; genus Mastomys; species Mastomys natalensis. The sequence continues at coordinate 1,214,592 of JAJTUV010000973.1, read as the reverse complement.
AAGGCCAACACCTAGCTGAAAACTATTGTCAGTTAATGATGGGTAAGAGAGAGTGAGTTTTCTTCAAGAATGTCGCAATTCACAGGTTACCCATTTTTCACAAACATTTTTGTCTGTCAGAGTGAAGAGTTATGTTCACCACACAGTTTCATTCTAACAGGTCGTTATACTCTAAAAGGGTGTGGTGATGAAAGACACATGCCGTCTTGTTCACTCCCACAGCTGGGTGCTGTAAATGTCTCCATAGAAACAGCATTGTTAGAGTGGGAGGAGTGCTTCAGAGCTTTGTGCAGCAGCGCTTTTCTTCTTTTTATCAGTGAGTAGCAGTCCTAGTTTTTAGTTTCCACATGCAAGTGTTGGCTTTTTAATTTTCCAAAATACTTCAGTTTGTCTATGCTCCAGACTAGTTATCTTCTGTTTATATTGTTTCTTTTGTTGTTCTCATTTTGTTTATGTTTCTTCTGTAATTTGTGTATCGTTTTGTTCTGCCTTTTTGCTTTCTGAGATAGAATCTCAGGTAGCACGAATGACTCAAACTCAACTCCTGATTGTACTGCCTCTATCTTCCAAGTTCTAGGATTACAGATAGGTGCCAACATAGCCAGACATGTTGATTGTTACTATGATTAGATATGATTAGTTGATTAAAAATATCAATTCCACAAATTCCTGAAAGTTTCTCTTTCATTATCATCACTCCAATTCTTCAGAAAAATAAATGGGTACAGTTACAGATTAAATAACATGAAGACACTCACTGATAAGTGGATATCAGCCCAAAAGCTAGAAATACCCAAGATACAATTCACAAACCACATGAAGCTCAAGAAGAGGAAGATCAAGTGTGGGTGCTTTGGTTCTTCTTAAAAGGGGGAACAAAATACCCACGGGAGGCGATACAGAGACAACGTGTGGAGCAGTGACTGAAGGAAAGGCCATCCAGAGACTGTCCCACCTGAGGATCCATTCCAGAAACAATTACCAAACCCAGACACTATAGTGGATGCCAAGAAGTACATGCTGACAGGAGCCTGATATAGCTGTCTCCTGAGAGGCTCTGCCAGAGCCTGACAAATACAGAGGCGGACGCTCAAAGCCAACCATTGGACTGAGCACGGGGTCCCCAATGGAGGAGTTAAGAGAAAGGACGGAAAGAGCTGAAGGGGTTTGCAGCCCCATAAGAGTAACAGCAATATGAACCAACCAGACTCCCCCCCCCCCCGTGCCCCAGAGCTCCCAGAGACTAAACCACCAACAAAGAGTACACATGGAGCGACCCATGTCTCCAGCCGCATATGTAGCAGAGGATGGCCTTGTGATACATCAATGGGAGGAGAGGCCCTTGGTCCTGTGAAAGCTCGATGCCCCAGTGTTGGGGAATGCCAGGGCGGGGAGGCAGGGGTGAGTGGGTGGGTGGAAGTATCACCCTCATAGAAGCAGGGGAAGGGGGCATAGGATAGGTGGTTTTCGGAGGGGAAGCCAGGAAAGGGGATAACATTTGAAATGTAAATAAAGAAAATATCTAATAGAAAGAAAGAAAGAAAAAAATCTGCAACAGAAAAAAATAACATGAAGAATTTAAAAGACTATTTGTATAATCGAGGATAAATTATTAGCGATTATTAACCATTTAGGGAGAGAAGTACTCCATGGTGGCTAGGAGCGATGTGAACGGAGAAGCAGCTGGGGTACTGACATTGAACTTCCTCAATGAATTTACTTCTCTCCGTTTAGTCTCACTTCCCAAGGATTCTGTAGCACCACAGGATGGCAATCAAACCTTTCATATGTGTCATCTGATATAGTTAAGATCCAAACCATAATATTTTGTGCCTGGCTCCCAAAGGATTATTTTTATTTCAGAATTCAAAATGCATTTAGTTTGTCGTAGGAGTCCCTGAACTCTTAACTTTTCCAATATTCCTGAAAAAAAAAAATCCAAGTCCAAAGCCTTCCCCTTCAGACTCAAGGCAATGTCACATGTGAGCCCCTGTTCAAACAAGCTAGCAAATATACAAGCAAATGAATAATCAAAGTTCATGGCACAACAAGACACAGTGGCACAGGGTATCAGCCTCATGACAGATCAAGTACGGGACAACAGAGACATAGGTTAAGACCAAGGCAAAGCTAAACCAAAGCAACATACCAAACAGTAAGTGTTAGCATTGCACACCAGCATTAGAGCATGAAGCCTTTGTAAAGGGCTTGGGCAGCCCTCTTCCTATGTCTTGCTAGTGTTAGCCCATGTGACGCTCTTGTCTGTAGGTCCCTCAGCATGTGCTCTACATTCAGGTATCTCCACCTAATCAACAAATTTGGGTTTTTAACTGTTAAATCCAACCTCCCAAAAGTCTTAGAGAATGGACAAAAATGTAGACAAGCTCTTTTCTGGAGACATACTGCATGAGCTCTGGTTCCAGCAGCCCCCTGCCTGACATTCATCATATAGCCATTTTCTGTCTCCAGTCTGGTCCTCTGAGTCCTCACTAGCACTGCCTCCTTACCTCTACTTACCATCTTCTAGGCTTCTAAAAGTCTGCTTCCCCAAAGCTTGCCAAATCCTTCTCTTAAACAAATCCCAAAATGCTTTGAGTCACCCCATCAGTGTAGTCTTGGCAGAGTACACAGTTCACAGCCTTTTCCCCCTGTTCTGTTTCTGTATCAAATACCTGAAGAAGTCAATGAGTGATGGTCTGTTTTGGATCAGTTTCAGTGGATTTAGTTCAACCAGTCGTGGGGAGCATGGGGAGGAGAGCACACTGCCTGCTTGCAGCTGGAAGCAAAGAGAAGAGAAGGAGGCTGTAGATCTTGGTATGTCCTTCAAGAGAAAGCCTTCAATGACTTAACTTCCTTTTCGTGCCATGGTCTAAACGGCCCATCTTCCAACCATGCCAGAGGCAGGTAACTAAGTCTGTTACCACATATCCTTCATGGGACATTTCGGTTCCATAAATGATTTTTTTTAAATCACACCATAATTTACTTATTCACACAGGGATTATAAACACAAAAAGTCAGGATGTGGGGAAGGGAATGGCACTGGAGCATAGGTGTTCAGGGGGAGTACGGATGCCTTTCAGAACAGGGTATCAGCTGGGTGAAGGTTCAGGGGACAGATCACTATGACTCTGCCTATGATTCACTTGTCCTTATCTAAGTTGGTACTGTCCACCGAGGCTGCCTATTTATAAGACCTATGACTACTGGGGTTGGTAAATTTCCACAGAAGCTGCCTGTTTACAATAGCTTTTAGCCTGCTGTTTCAGTGTTTTTCCACAGAGACCCAAGACTTTGTGTTAGCATGTATGTATGTCAGGCCTATTGCTGATTTTAGGCCTGTGGCTAATTTTAGGCCTTCAGTGTATAAGCAGGGTTGCCCCTGACATCTCCTCCCTTCTCTAAGTATAGAAGGGCCTTGGCAATTCTAATCTTGTGAAGGCGGGATAGAGGCCTGACCTCCAATAATTGAAGGGGACCTTGTAATGGCTCGGTCCCCCTGTCGTTGTCCAGTGAGGATGAGGGCCATACCCATCCCGATGTCTTTTTCCTGGAGAGGGATACTTTTGACATCAACCCCTATGCAATCAGGCTTGTCCCTCAGGGAACCCAGAGAGGTATTTTTAGTTTTTATTTATATTCCCTTGCAGTGCTTAGCCTTGCAGCCTAAGCAAGAATTCAGATCGCCAGTCAGGGGGTTCTGGTGGCCCCTCTCTGCTTGGTCTAGGGGTGGAAGTCCTCTCTTTTCCATAAATGTTTATTGTTCCACAACAATACCTTTTCAAATCAAGAACAGTTTTACTAAGTGCCTCCTCAGTTTGGTAAGTAGCCCATCAGTCTAAGAACAATTGTACTCAAAAAAATTTTAAACCACTTGTGATAGTGTCCTACTACAAAAGCCTAGGCCTCTGCATTTCTTTATCTGAGGTTCCATTGTCACTACAGCAAACTCCCTCTTTGATAGTTCCTCAATCCATAGCCAAACTGCTATAGTGCCCTGCATTTGGGAACAAGCCAACTACCAGACATTCCACTTCCTCCTTTATGGGAACAAAGGGCAATAAGGGACAGTTTGTGTTTCAAAAACATGACACTGACGTGGATAGCTGACATAGTCCAAGACTGCTCATACTGGACTTCAAGAGGTTCTAAATAAGCACAAAACGTCTCACACCCAGGCCTTGAGGTCTGAGGCAAGGGCCTTTGCATTTGCCAGCCTGCTATGTCTGTCTGTAGGCAGGCATGTCCACTAGCATACAGCCTGTGTGCTTCTCTGCATAAATATCTACTATGTGTAGCCAGCATATGCTGGTGCATGCCTGGGTGCCAGCCAGAGGCTGCCTGCCTAGTGGCCTGTGTGCTTGAAAGTAAAGTATGTCTCTTATGCCTGAAGTTCCTTAAACTCTCTTCAAGTTCCTGGCCTTCAGTGACCTTCCTCCTTTTCTGGCAGCAGAGTTCAGACTTTACAGGCCTCATAAAAACTTACAGTGCCTTGACTTGGCTCCTCTGAATCTGGACTCAGCAGAACACCCACAGCCTTGACACCTGTGTCCACGTGGCATCCTACCTTCCTGTGAAGGATCGAGTGTTTCTGCCCAAAGAGAAAGCCAAAGCTAAGTCGTTGGGCCACTTGGTGTGACATACAAGGTAGCCTCAAGGCCTTCTCAGGGGTAGCCAAATCTCAGCTGTCAGGCAGCCCCATAGCACTACCATTGCTGCCTAGAAGAGAATGGCACTGTCAATCCTAGTCACACAAACTGCAAAGTTCATATAGGAAACTAAACGCTAGGCCCCCAGTGTCTCAGCATACTTGGAAATACAGCTTTTAAACAGAAAATTCGATAGACACTCTAAGTAGGCCTCAGTATAACATTATTGTTATGCTTTTAAGAAGAGGGCATGTGGACATACATACAACATGTAAAGAACATATAACTGGAGATGTGGGGAAGAGATGGTGACTGGCAAGCTGAGGAGCAAGGCCTCAGAAGAATACTTAGAGCACCTATCAAATTTCCTGTTTAAAAGCTGTATTTCCAAGCATGCTGAGACACTGGGGCTTAGTGTTTCATGTTACCTTGGATTTCAATTCCCAGAACTGTCAACAAAATAGTTGTAATAGCTATCTGTATCTGTTCTTTGTGTGGGTGTGTGTGTGTGTGTGTGTGTGTGTGTGTGTGTGTGTAAACTTAAAACCAGAGAGTTCAGTTGAAATGCAAAGTTGGAACAATGCAGTGTTAAAGAAGAGGTGGTTTAGCACTAAATGTCTATGTACCCTGAACTGCTCATCAGAGAGGTGCTCCCCCTTCCTCCTCATAGATACTACAGTGCCTAAGCCTGGCCACTCACAAGACAACAGCTGTGAACATGGCACCTGAGACCACATGACATCCTATCATCCCCAATGGGGAAGTTGATTCTGATTTGCTTTGTGCTTCTCCTGGCATAAAAATCAGTGCCATAGAGAAGTCTCATTGGTTGTTAGGCCAGTTCTACAGTATCATTGCTTCTGAATGAAACAGCACTCTAGTCATGAAAACTGTGTAACCTGTATCATTTGGGTATTTGTGTAAGTCATTGACAATAGTTACAGCCAAAGTATCTAAAAAGACATTACACAACTATGCCCCCCTTGAAACCAAACCTAATGTGCCCTCAAAACTAACATTTGAAGGTGGAAGACTTCATACCAAGGTTGTATAGATTTCAATGCAGGACACAGGAAACATGAAAGAGAAAGGAGAATTTGATAACACTAAGGAAGTACAATAGTTCTCTAGCAACTTACTCCAAGGAAGCGGAAACTTATCGACTGCCTGGAAAGGAAGTTGGGAACAATCTGAAGAAAACTGAGATACAAAAGAATAATGCTGGACGGTTTAGTGAAACCAAATAATAATTCATAATGAGAATCAGAAATTCAGCCAGGAGGAGAAGATTTGTCCAACAGTTATCAGTTCACTTCATGAGTATCAATGTAAACACAAGTTGCTTGTGTGCGGGGCAAATGGGATGGCATGGAAAGAAGAGACAATAGACAGGCCGGTGGCATCCGAAAGCTTACAGCTTTCAATCTGTAAAAGAAGCAGTAGAATCTAACATTGCACACTAGGCAAGACAGTCAGGGACAGAATCCTCCTTAGTGGCAAAAGAGCAGAGGAAAGGTGTAGCAAGCTCTGGAGGAGGTCCACAACACTTGACGAAAGCAAGAGTTGGGAGGGCTTCCTGTACTTCTGTGCTCATTCACCAGGGCTCTGAACCATTGTCTTAGAGTTGCCCTTTAGAACTTTTGGGCCAGAAACAACTGAAGCCTTTGCATTTTATATCCTGAAGCCTTAAGTATCTCCTGCTTTCTAGCAGCTAAGCAAACAACCACCTAAAGACTCAATGGAATGCAGATTCTTAGATAGAAATCTACTCCAGGAAGTGCAAAAGATGCTTCAGAGAAAAGTCAGAGTCCATACAGCTAGAAACCATGGTCTGAGCTTTGTGAAGAACAGGACCATCTTTGTGTGATTGCCAATTGGTTGGTTAAAATGGTGTCCTAGTTTCATTTTTTTTTGTTGCTGTGATAAAATACCTTGACAAAAAGTGACTTAGAACAAAAGAGGTTTACCTGGTTTATAATTCTAGTTATAGTCCATTACTGGGCGTAGGGATGGGGAGTCCTGTCAGTGGCTTTAGTCATGCCATATCCACAGTCATGATTAGACAAAAAAAAATTCATGCAAAGGCTTGCTTGCTCAACTAGCTCACCTCTCTCACATAGTCTAGGACTACCAGCCAAGGGTATGGTGCCTCCCACAGTGGGCTAGATGTTTTTACATTAACCCAACCCAGCAAAGAAAATCCCTCATAGACATGACACAAGTCAAAACAATGAAGACATTCTTTCACGGAGACTCCCTTCCCAGATGATTCTAGGTTATACCAAGTTGACAAATAAAAGTGGCCATATCCCAGTGGCAGACAGGTGTGGCCAGGGTATCTGGGATCACTCAACACTATGCTTCATCCTTTCAACACAAATTGCTTTGTTTTTGAGTAGTGCTTTCTATACTGTCAAAGCCCAGGAGACACACATCTGTGTAGTAAAAGGCATCTTATGGAGGAGAAACGCAACTGGGTTAAACTTACTTTGGCTTAGCTATCAGATTCAATCTACCTAGCAGTAGTTTTATGTTAATATGTGTCATCTGGAAAGGCAGAAAAGGGCTTAGTCTGAAAGCAGCCATTTCTGGTTTGACTTTTTTTTTTTTTGAACCTAAAATTGAAAATGATATTATTCTCATGTCACACACCGCAATCAAGTATATTTCAAATGATAAAACTAGGGGAAATACCCTTCCCCCGCCCCAAATAACCCAAATATAAGATATATGTATACTCTATCTCTACAGGAAGGAAGAACTAGCAGGAGATTTTTTTTCTTTTGTCATGTTCTGTCTTATTGTCTTCCCTCATCTTCTATCTTTATATATCTCTATATTTCTCTTTTATATACCATTTTCTTTCTCCAATCCTCCCTGAGTGAATTATACAATTATGTATTAATACTTTACCATTAACAATACTTACATTCCTAGCTTATATAATCTAACAAATTTTTTCCTATCATTATGGAGTATGTAATTGATATTTCCAGCTTTTAGAAAATGTACTTATTACTTGTGCATGCGTGTGCCATAGTGTGCTTGTGGAGGTCAGAGGATAACTTTCTAGAGTTAATTATGGAGCTAATTCTTTTCTTTCATCTTTATGTGGGTTCTGGGAACTGAACTCAGGTCTCTAGTCTTGCTCAGCAAAGTACTTCTGCCCTCTGAGCCATTTCAAGGGCTCTCTGGTTTTAAATTAGATTTTAAAAACTCACTGCATGTTATCAGGTCATGTTAACTAGAAATTAATATCATGAGAAACTAAAAAAATACAAAAACATAAATTTCCACTCTTATTTGCTTATCTCTTCCTGCCTATTTTCAGGGGTGCTGTTTTTTTTTCTTGTTTTTTCCAAGTGTTTGCAATTCATCATTATTAATTTAAGATCTCATTTTTTTTGGTGAAGGAACTTGATATTATACCTTTGCTGTTATGATGGCCTTCATTGTATTCCATGAATTTTGATATATTGTGGTTTTATTTTTGATTCAAGTGTAAGCAATTTAAAATTTTCCTTCTTGATTTCTTTTTTGACCCAATTATCATTTAGTATTATGTAGTTCAGTTTCCATGAGTTTATATATTTTGTAGTATCTATTGCTGTTTGTACCTGGCTTAACTCCATTGTGGTCAGATAGAATGCAGGTTGTGATGTCAACTTTCCTTGCTTTGTCTCCTAATATGTGGTTAATTTTTGTAGAATGTTCCATGGACTTCTGAGAAGGATGTGTAATTATAGTGTTTGATGTAATGTTGTATATAATACTGTCTGTTAAAGTTGTTTAATTAATATCACTGAACTTCTTGTTTATTTCTTTTTTTATGATGACAACAACAACAAAAACTACAGGCCATTAGTATCTCTGACAATGCAGAGATAGTTAATATATATAGTCATTAAATGTAATAAGTTGTAAAACTGACTTAAAGACAAGCTGCACAATCATCTAATAGATGAGAAAAAGGACTTGACAAACTCCAACATCCTTCATATAGAGGCGGAAAGTCAGGACTGAAAGAACATATATCAATCAACAAAGACTAAATGTAACAAACCAAAAAATAATCCTAAATGGAGAAAAACTTGAAGCACTCTCTTAAATCAGGAAAAGACAGGGCATCTCACTATCACTACTTTCCAAACAGTGCTTGAAGCCAGAATCACAATAAGACAAGAGAAAGAAAATAAGGGGTACAATAGAAAAAAAGTATCATAATTCCGTTTCGATTGATAATATCATACATGAGATACCATCAGAAATTCTAAAGCTTATCAATAAGTTCTGCAAGGTGATTGAATACAAAATCAACATACAAAAAAAGTATTTTTACATACCAAAAATAAACATACTGAGAAGGAGATCATGCATTTCACTCTCAAAAAAAAAAAAAAATCTATGTGAAGACATCCACTTAGACCAGCACTATTTATTGAAAAATGCTCTTTTTCATTGTAGGTTTTGCCATCTTTTAAAAAACCAAGTGTTCATGTACATGGTTTATTTCAGTGTCTTCATATTCAATTTCATTGATCCACCTGTCTATTCCTATACCACCAATACCATGCAGTTTTTATACTACTTTGCTCTGCAGTAACTTTGAGGTCAGGCATGGTGATACTCCAGAAGTTCTTTTATGTTCAGGATTGTTTTTGTATCCGGGTTTTTGTTTTTTCATCTGAGTTTGAGAATTGACTCTGTCAAGGTCTGTAAAGAATGTGTTGCAGTAAATCTCCAACCCAATAAGTCGTGCAAAGAACACACAACTTAATTATAATATTTATAAATTGCAGGCCTAGATTGGGCAGATATAACACTACACTACTCTATTCTCCAGCTATGAGATCCCTTGCTACTTGTGGCTCCTACAGGTCATGTGATTCTGCTCCATCTTCCTTCCACCTCTTCTTCCTCCATTTTTCTCTCCTCCATCTCCTCGTTTCCTCTTCATCTTTCCTCTTTTCTCTTTCTTCCTCTTTAAAACCTCCAGTCCTGCCTTTTCTTTCCACTGCCCAATCACAAGTTCCAGCCTTTATTTGACCAGTTAAAATGGAAGAAGGTTCGTATGAAACCACCTGAGTATGTGATCCACTTCTTGTCTGGGGCAGCCCTTCTTGAGGAAGCAGAAATAGCATCAAAATAAAACAGCACCAGGGCAATGCACATTTTCTCCTTTTTGTCCAATTAGAAGGCTCTTTTTTTTCTCAGATATAAATTGAGCACAACTATTACCATTATGTAATTTATAAAGTATATGATACACTTAACACCCAGTCCATCAATTTTGTCAATTTAGATAAGACACTTTACCATATATTCTAAGTTAAAAGGTTTACAATTTTACATCTGAATTATGTCCGGGTTTTAGCTTGTATACGATCTGAAAACCATCCTTTCAAATCTATATCATCTTTCTCAATGCTAAAGAGTTTGGGTTTAATTATGAGACTACAACCAGTCTTCAACACTGTCAGAAATCCAGAAACAACTTAATTATTACCTGAAAATATAGGGAACACAAAACGTAACCAATTTATAGAGACACCTGACTACCTAGACAATCCCTCATTCCTCAAAATCTTGGAGCATCAGTCTTCAGCCTTCTGGCTCAGGATCATCTGACAAACCTTTGTAACACAGAATTTTGAAGGACGGTTTATCCTGTCTTGGCAGAGCTGTCAGTCAACTATTCCACATAGAGTGTCCTTTTCTTGGACAGTATTTTTGTCTGCAGATGAATTGCGACAATTCTTGCCTAGTGACTGTCTTGCCACAACTGGAGCAACTCTATTGATGTTCAATTTCTTCTTTGAATCCAAAAAAGGGATGTTGTCAGGAGCAGACATGTCTCTAGTCAAATGATCTTTAATAAAGAAATGGGCATAAATAATCTATTATGTGGACTTCTGACACCTTTGAAGACTATCTACTCAAAGCATTTCTGAGCTGTTAAGTCTTGACTACTCTCAGCCATTTCTAATTGAAATTCTTGAAAACACCCTTTAATAATTAACTCAGAAACATGAGTTTGCTATCTGGCCCTTAACTTGTATTAATCATTAAGAATAGTTTGTAATAGTAATTATAGAAGGACTGGGTCTAAGCTTTGTATTTTTAAATGTATTGTATAGGTACAATGCCTATTCAAGAGTAAAAATATTAATCCCATTTTTGTATCAATGTAAGAAATTCATACCAATGAAAACTTTAAATCAGTATCAAAATAAATTTTGTACCAGTGTAAGAAATTATAACTTCAAGTTTGCATCAATTATAAAGATTTCTACCAATGTAAGATATGGCTATGTAATGTTGGGGGTTTTTTTGTTTGTTTGTTTGGGTTTTTTGTTTTTGTTTGTTGTTGTTGTTGTTTGTTCTTTTTTCGAGACAGGGTTTCTCTTCGTAGCCTGGAACTCACTCTGTAGACTAGGTTGGCCTCGAACTCAGAAATCTGCCTGCCTCTGCCTCCCAAGTGCTGGGATTAAAGGTGTGCGCCACCACTGCCCGCGGCTATGTAATGTTTTAAAAGTAAATTTGATAACCTATCCTGATTTGTCTATTCCTCTAATTTCTATGATATTACTATGTCCCTCCTTTTCTCTTCCACCCTCCTTTCCTTTACCTAAGAAGGAAGGATAGAGAAGAGGAAAGGAAAGGTAGAAATCCCTGCAGGAGTCTAGGCTCTAGTTTTCTCCCTGTCCAAAGCTACAATATTTGTAAAGTATTCCTTAAAATGAAACACATCTATAATTTATAAAATAACCAGAACCATCCACGCCAACATAATGGACTGGGATGATGATATTCTTTTGTCTGTTTCTAGATGAACTGGGGTGAAGAATTCCCTTCTGGAGCCCCAAAGGAAAAGAGGAAAATTGGTTTTGTCAAATGAGAACTAGCTGGCATCATTTGCCTTTCTGTCACTATGTGTTGAGAAAGTTCATTGTTTAGCTGACATCTTGACTATGACAGTCTGAAAGGCTGGATAACCGAACTAGCTGTTATGGAAAAGTTTTGGAAGTAAGTCTTTAAAAGAAACAGTTTGTGTTTGAATTTTGATGGGAATTGCATTGAAGCTGTAAATTGCTTTTGTAAGATGGCCATTTTCACTATGTTAATCCTACTGATCCATGAACATGAGAGATCTTTCCATCTTCTGATATCTTCCTCAATTTCTTTTTTCAGGGACTTGAAGTTCTTGTCATGGAGATATTTGAGGTCTTCGACTTCTTTGAGTTATACCAAGATATTTTATATTCATGGCTATTGTAAAGGGTGTCGTTTCCACAGTTTCTTTCTCTGCCTGTTTATCATTAGTATAAAGGAGGGCTACTGATTTCTTTGTGTTAATTTGGATCCAGCCACTTTGCTGAAGAAATCACATGATCATCTCTGTGGTGGTTTGAATATGCTTGGCCCAGGGAGAGGATCTATTAGGAGGTGTGGCCTTGTTAGAGGAAGTGTGTCACTGTTGTGGTGAGCAATGAGACACTGGAGCCAGTCTTCTCCTACCAGCCTTCAGATGAAGATGTAGAACTCTCAGCTCCTGCTGCACCATGCCTGCCTAGATACTGACACTTTGTTGAAGGTGTTTCTCCGTAGGAGTTCTCTGGTAGAATTTTTGGAGTCACTTATGTATACTATCATATTATCTGCATATAGCAATACTTTGACTTTTCCTTTCCAATTTGTACCACCTTGATCTCCTTTAATTGTCTTATTGCTCTGGTTAGACCTTCAAGTACTATATTGAATAGATAGGGAGAGAGAGAAGGCAGCCTTGCCTGATTTTAGTGAAATTGTTTTAAATTTCTCTCCATTTAGTTTGGTGTTGGCTATTATCTTGCTGTACGCTGCTTTGACAACGTTTAGGTTATGTGCCTTGTATCCCTGATCTCTCTAAAACTTTGAACCTGAAGAGGTGTTGGATTTTGTCAAAGGCTTTTTCAGCATCTAATGAGATTGTCTTAGTTAGGGTTTTACTGCTGTAAACAGACACCATGACTAAGGCAACTCTTATAAGGATGGCATTTAATTAGGGCTGGCTTACAGGTTCAGAGGTAGTCCATTATCAAGGTGTGAGCATGAGCATGGCAGTGTCCAGACAGGCATGGTGCAGCAGGAGATGAGAGTTCTACATCTTCATCTGAAGGCTGGTAGGAGAAGACTGGCTCCAATGTGGTCTCATTCTCACACAACAGTGACACACTTCCTCTAACAAGGCTACACTTCCTAATAGATCCTCTTCCTGGGCCAAGCATATTCAAACCACCACAGAGATGATCATGTAATTTCTTTTCTTTCAGTTTGTTTATATGGTAGATAACATTGATGGATTTTTGTATATTGAACCAACCCTGCATTGAGTGGGGGAGTGAAAATGCTTGAATTTCACTTAGAAGGAGAAATAAAATAGTCATAGGAGGTAGGTAAAGGGAGAGAATTGTGTGGGTGAGGGATGGGGAGGGAATGGGGGTTCAGGATTGGGTGTGGGGAGGGCAGGAGACATGGCCAGATGGTCATGGAATCAGTGGAAATATGCAACTGATGGTAGGGAGGTGAGGGGCATCTTGTGGACATGCCAGAGACCTGGGATAGGGATGTATCCAAGAATCAATGGGGGTGACCTTAGCTGTGCCTCACAGCATTTGATATATGGAACCTGAAGAGGCCACCTCCTGTAGCCAGGCAAGACTCCAGTGGAGCGATAGGGACACCAACACAGCCACAAAACCTTTGATCCCAAGTTTATCCTGCCTACAAGAAATGCAGGGACTGGGGATGAAGCAGAGACTGAGGGAATGACCAAGCAATAACTGGCCCAACTAGAGACCCATCCATGAGCAAGCAGCAATCCCTGACACTACTGTCATGCTTGCAAACAGGAGTTTAGCATGGCTGTCCTCTAAGAGGCTCTACCTAGTAGCTGACTCAGATGGATGCAGAGACCCTCAGCCAAACAGTGGATAGAGCTTTGGGGACTCTTATGGAAGAGTTGAGGGAAGGATTGTGGGCTCCATAGGAAGACCAACAGAGTCAACTAACCCAAGCTCTCAGAGACTGAACCACCAACCAAAGAGCATACATGGGCTGGACCTAGGTCCCTTCGCACATGTGGAGCAGATACACAGCTTGGTCTTCAACTGGAGTGGGGGATATCCCAAAAGCTGTTGCCAGTCTCCAGGATATGTTCTTCTAGCTGGGCTGTCTTGTCTGGCCTCAGTGGGAGAGGATGCACCTAGCCCTTCAGAGACTTGATGTGCCAGAGTTGGCGGGGGGTGGTGTGTGTTGGATAATCAGGTAGACTTCCATCCTCTCAAGAGGTGAAGGGGAGGGGGCATGGGGAAAAGATTATGGGAAGGGTGACCAGGAGTGGGGGCAATGATTAGAATGTAAAGTGAATAAATAAAAGTTAAGAAAAAAATCTACTACTAAATCTAACCAAGGAGGTAGAAGACCTCTAAAAGGGAAATTTCTGAAGGAAGGGATTCAGGAAGATACTAGGAAAATAGAGAAACTAACCATGCTCATGAGTTGGTAGAATTAATATTGTGAAAATGACAATTCTACCGGAAGCAATGTACAATTTCAGTGCAATCCCAGTCTCTCAAAGTCCACCCCCACAATGACACATTTCTCCAACAAGGCCACACCTCCTAATGCCACTCCCTAGGCCAAGCATATTCAAAACACCACAGATGAGGATTAGAAAACAAGACACTCAAAAGAGAGTAAGGGACAGTCGAGAGCATGGCCATGTGTTCATTGCTTTTACAGTAGCTATCTATGAGGTTCACATGGAGTTTGAAGTCACTGTCTTACTAGTAGATGGTTGTGGAGGGGCACCTGACAGGTATGGTTGATAGAGGTGTAGTTCTACAAATAAAGAAAGCTAAGATATGTTACATTTGGTTTAAGATTCTTAGGCAATTTCTAGAGACAGGAATGAAGCTCCTGTCCACCCAGAGCCATACACATTTAGGGCATTGCCAATTTTGCATACAATAACTGTGCAGGGAAGAAATATTAACTCTATGTCAGTAGCCTTTCTAGCAAATGTTGTTTATTGTGCTAGAATCCTTGCTCAGTTGGCAAGAGGTAAAAATCATACCCTAGGATGAAAGGACCCTTCTCTTCCCATGTCTCACAGGTTCCCTACCTTTCTGTCATGTCTCATGCCTATAGAATTCACCTCTGATTTATTTTAATAAACAGGAGTTGCTGGTTTTTAACAGTAAGTTTGAATACTGTTAGGTTGATTATGCACTCTTCGATTCTCTTAACACAACAGGAGTCCCTCGAGTCACCATGCACATTTATGGTCACCTTCCTGGTCCTTAAGGTCTTTGTATTTTTGATCCCTGAAAGTTCCTTCACCTCTGTTTGTTATTTCCAATCTTAAAAGTCAAGATGGCTGGATAGTCACATCTTAAGTCCTGCAATCCTTTTGTCAAAATGAGAACATTTCAGCTCCTTTTGCTTGGAGGATTTTTTTGAACAAGCCTAGATTTTCTTTTCTCTGTATCTTTTATGTGTACACATTTCTTAAGTTAGATAGGCCTGTTATTAGATGCAAGCCAGGGATATATACATCTTTTTAAAAGTTAAGTAAGAGTTGTGTCAGCTATAAGTCAGGAAATCTTGTCCATAAAGTCCAGCTTGGATGAAACAAAAGGCATCTGGGAGAGTAAAATAAGAGAGAGAGAGAGAGAGAGAGAGAGAGGGCGCTAACGAAGGAACTCGAAGCATGTTACCAAGTTTTCTTACATGGGGCATTACATTGGATTGCGTGTATATTACACAAAAGGTTACAATTTCTCACTCAAGTATGCAATCTCATAAGTAGTTTGTCCACAATGCCTTTCCCAGAGTAGTTTAAGGCTCATAAAAGATCTCTCTCTCTCTCTCTCTCTCTCTCTCCCTCCACACACACACACACACACACACACACACATTTGCAGATATTTTGAGATCTTTATTTAAAATGTCAACAGTATCAATCTAATTATGTCTCATCCATTATTACCCTCTCTCCGTGACCTCCTTCCTACATGCTCTTCCAAATGTAACCGAGCATCATACTTCTCTTTACTCATGGCACCTCAGGATCTGCCTTGAGAACAGTGCGAGGTCCCGGAAAACGCTGGTGGGCTAAGAAACCACCACTCCCAGCATCCTCCACGTTCCCAGTGCCCACGGTTTCCTTTTCCGGTCTGGCAGCTGAGGAAACTGTAAAAGCTATGCCGGGGAGGCGGCGCCGAGCTTGATTCACCTTCACCTGCGCTGGGCACCCGCTGACCCCGGGTTTCCGCCCGGAGAGCAGTGAGATATGAACGGACGGGTGGATTATTTAGTCACGGAGGAAGAGATCAACCTGACGAGAGGACCCTCGGGTAGGCGCGGGACGTGGAGGGAGTAATTGCTGCGCTCCTTGCTTTGGCGGAGCGGGGTTTACCTGACTGGAGAGCAGGCAGGCCCCGACCGAGCCGCTTCCGAGAACTCTGTCGGGCACGGAGCAGAGAACCTATTGGCATCCTTTGTTAGCTACATAACGGACCCCGGGACTCTGCTCTATAATCCAGTCGGGTTGCCGCAGGCATTTGTGGCCTGGAAGGGTGTCTTTCTGTTGATAGCAATAGAAAAAACTGGGAAAAAGCCCGCTGTTTAGCCAGGGTGTGGGAGCCCCGTATCCGTTATTCAGTTGCTTGCTTCATCCTTGTTTCTTTAAGGCCGGTTCAGGTAAAAACAGAAGCAGCGAACGGCGGGGTTTTCTGAATGCGTGACAGTTTCTCTGGTGCTAGGGCCCTGCCTGCATTTCTGGGAATTTAATTTACAATATCAACTGGAATGCCAAAGCGGGAGGAGACCTTTTACAGAAGTTTTCAGACTTGATGCCACCCCAGAATTACTTGGGCCTTTTTGTTTTTACTTTTTAGCAAAATATTAAAATGAAAACGCTTTTCTAGTCCCGTCTTTAGGGATTGAATTCAGTATGGATTAAACAGTTCCTTAGACAAACACTTCATGTGATTCTGAAAGGAAAATTCCCACTTAGCTTTATTGTGTGGTCTTCCTCACGGATGCTGATGGCTGGACTGTCTCTTGACATTATTACTACATCGTGTCTCTGCCTTCCTTGGGCTTTGCAGTTTTCTTTATGGCCATAACATTTTAGGTTTGGGGTTCACCACTTGTGCCCAAGTTTTTATTTTTATTTTTTTAGTCTAACATCTTAACAGTTTTTTTGTTGTGTGTTTTTTTTGTTTGTTGTTTGTTTGTTTGGCAGAATAACTTACCTGATGGATGCTTGTAGTTTCTTTTCTGTAACATGGAGACAGTTATAAAATGCAGTGTTTCACATATTGTGTTAGGATGAAGCCAGTAACTCTCTGAAAAATATTTAGGACAATGTCTTGACATATGTTAAGCAGTGTGTATTTGTTACTATATTTGTCATTAGTGAATGAATGGCTAGCCTGACAAAGTTCTGTTAAATACTGTATTCCAAGAGTTGAATAAATCATTGGTTACTGTGAATTTCTCTTCTGATGGCCACGACTTTGAATAGACTGTTAACTTTTCTTATCTGTAAGTTTGCAATAGCTTAATCACTGCTGACTATTCTTATATAGCACAACTTTCAGAACTAGTCATACTTTTTGGCTTCCTGTTATGAGAAAATTGGAAGTTCGATCATATTTATGAGAATAACTCACTGCTAAGCTTTGTTCTGGGTAGGTTTTTTGGAGGGGGGGGTGGACAACTTAGCAGAAGCTAGAGTTGTCTGGAAGAAGAACCTTAGTTGAGGAAATGCCTCCATCAGATTGCCTGTAGGCACACCTGTTGGGCATTTCTTAAACTGGTGATCAAGATGGGAGAGTCCAGCTCACCGTGGGCAGTGCTACTGTGGGGCAGGTAGGTGGTCCTGGATTGTACAAAAGCAGGCTGAGCAAGTCATGAGGAGCAAGTCAGCAAGTAGTGTTGTTTCAGTTCCTGTCTCCAGGCCTGTCTTGACTTCTCTTCACGATGGACTGTTACCTGAACGTTTTAAGATTAAAAAACTCCTTTCATCCCTTCACGCTTGTATCGTGGTGCTTTTTCACAGCAATAGAAATGGAAGATAAGCTCAGAAACTTTCGCTCAAGGCTTTCCAATACGCCCAAGTTTCTTGAATCTAATTTTCTTATTTTATACAACTCTTCCCTCATATTTAATGATCTTTGAGGTTAACATAGTAGAAACAAAACAGATTTTTATTGCATTTGTTTGTCTATGTTTATTTTTATTTGGGGGGGGAGGGCTGTAGAGGTCAGAGGACAACTTTCAGGAGTCAGTTTTCTCCTTCTATCTTGTGGGTCCCAGGAATTGAACTCAGGTTGTCAGACTTGATGGTAAATATTTGTACCTGCTGAGCTATCTCATCCAGCAGTCTCAGATCTGTAAATAAAAGTCTGCATTTTTTTATGTGTTTTTTAACCTTTTGGTAACTTTTCCCCTTAGGATCAATGAGATACATGTTTCTGATTCTCTGTGCAAATATGTAAAGGCATCTAGTTCTTTAACCTAAATAACCTTCCATGATACTACTTTTTATGATTTTTGAGGTTTTCTTCTTGCAACATTCGAGAACCCAATATACTTTGATATAGAGTCTCTTAGTTGTGGTATCACAGTATTACCAGGTCTTCTGACAAGAGCAGACTTCTGATATTATTCTTGCTTTAAGTATGAAGTTTAACATAACATTATTGTTTGAACTTTTGGGCATTTGAATAGGCATTGTTTAATTTCTAAGCATTGATCTTTTTTTTTTTTTTTTTTTTTTTTGGTTTTTTGAGACAGGGTTTCTCTGTATAGTCCAGGCTGTCCTGGAACTCACTCTGTAGACAGGCTGGCCTCGAACTCAGAAACCACCTGCTTCTGCCTCCCGAGTGCTGGGATTAAAGGTGTGCAACACCATTGCCCGGCATCTAAGCATTGATTTTACAAATCTAAAATTTCTAGTCTTAGTATTTTCCTTCAAACATTAGAGCTAGGAAAATGTTCAAGAGACTAAATAAGAGGAATAATTATATCTAGTTAACATTTTTACACAAAAGGGTTTGTTTTTGTATTGTATAGTTATTTGTTTAAAAATAAAGTTCTGTTGAGTGGTTTTGGAATTTTTATAAGTATTTCAAGTATTAGTCATTGTTATTAGGATTCTCTAGAGGAATAAAGTCAATAGAATCAATATATCTATTTAAAGGGAATTTGTTAGATTGCCTTACATGATAAGGTCTGAGTAGTCTAACAACAGCTATTTTCACAGTGAAGAGGCTGAGAACCTGGTAGCTAATCAGTCCATGAGCTGGATGCTTCAGCAAACCCAACCTGATGCTGCGATCTGGAGGATTCCTGGAGAGCCATTGGCCTTTAGTCCATATTAGAATCCCAACAACAAAGGGTTCTGATTGCAGGGCAGAAATGTAGCAACAGCAGGAGCAGCAGCAATAGGGTAGGTAGATAGACTCATGTACTCACTAACAGGGTGATCAAACTCATAAGGGAAGTGTGAAGGAAATAAGGCTCTAAAAAGCAAGCTTTTTCCCTTGGACTGCCTATCTGGTTGACACTGGAAGATGTGCCTACAGTTTAGGGTGAGTCTTTCCACTTCAAATAACCTCATCAAGAAAATCCTTTGAGGCGTTTGCATCCTCCCGGAGTTGGCTGTCTTGGAACTGTACCCAGGGACCTGAGAAGGGCACGACTGAAGTGCGCCATGCCTTTCCTTGATATTCAGAAAAAGCTGGGCATTAGCCTAGACCGTCACTTCATGTTCCTAAGTGCTGAACAGCCCTACAAGAATGCTGCTCGGTGCCATGTCTTTGAAAAAGAGTGGATAGAGTGAGCACATGGGATCGGTGCTACCTGGGCAAAGAAAGAGTGCAAGATAGAGTTTGAAGACTTTAGGAATGCTTTCTGTGGTTCAAAACGGTAAGGCGAATGCATGCCATCAAGAAACAGCGGGAAAAGCTAATGAAAGAGGGGAAATACACCCCTCCTCCTCACCGTTCGGGCAAGGAGGAGCCCAGGCCCTGAGCAGAGCAGCTGGAAGCGCTTTTCATGCTCTCTTTTCCACTGGAGAGAGTTTAAGGAAAGCTCCTTCATCAAGTATGTAAAAATAAAGAATTGCTCAAAAAAAAAAAAAAAAAAAAGAAAATCCTTTATATATTGTTCATGGCAAATCTCTTAGTTGATTCCAGATCCGGTCAAATTGAAAACTAAGATTAACTGTTACAGTGATGTAAATCATTGAACTTGGTAGGAAAAAGTAATTACAAATTTAGGACTAAATTTGGTAAAATAATAATAATAATTATTGGAAGTTTGTTGGTTCAGTAAACAAGGAAAGGTTCCAAGTTCCTGCTTATCACTTCCTGGAGCTGGTTCCTGGTCTGTGGCATGTTGGTCTCAGAGTCTGCATGGTGACGTCATAAGATGCACAGGAAAGAAGTCAGTAATTACCACTAAGCACTTGTAGGTAATTTTGATAGTGTCATAGGAGTCTTTCTTCCTACAGGACACATATAAGAAGCCTCTGATCCTGAGTATACAAGTCTGTTTGCAGGCAGCACTATCTGGTTTAACTGGGTGAATGTGTGTATGATTCTGTTTGTGTCAGTATAGTATCAGACAAGAATCTTGGATATTAACAGTTTTGTAAGGCAAATGAACCTACTGAAAACTAACAAACCCACAATCATAGGAAAATCACAACAACGAAATGAGTGTCTAAGGGGTTAAAAGGAAATGGTATGTAGCTTGCTTCCTTGCCATGGTAAGGAAAATCTTGGCAGTCTTTGATTTCCGAAGACTGTTCTGCTTTTGTTCTTGGGCTCATTCCTCATTTTTAAATAATTTCTGTCATTAAAAAAAAGATTTTAAAAACTTATCTGTATGAGTGTTTTGCCTGCATTTGTATGTGTAACATGTGTGTCTAGTATTTACAGAAGCCAGAAGACTGCTAAAGACCCTGGAGCTGGAATTATAGGTGGTTATGAGCCATATTGATCAGTACTGGGAAATGAACCTGGTCCTGTGCAGGGCAGCAAATGCCCTTAACTGCTGAGCTATCTCTCTGGTCCCCAGGTTTTTGACAGTTTTTGATCATCTGGTAATCTAAGTTTATCAAGGGCAGTAGACATAATCTCAAATGCTTTCAAATGTCGAACAGTTCATCTTTTATCCTTTAGAACAAGTTCAGTTTGATTGTACTTGAAGGCTCTGACTTTTTCTCCTATCAGATTTAGAGATCTTAAAGTTGTGAAGAAGACTCACTTGTTCTACTGCAACTGAGTGACCAGTATCCAGACGTAAGGGCTCAGTGGGTCAGCAAGTTATTCCCAATCTGCCATCTTCAGAGAGGGAAGAAATACCCCATATCTTTACTGTCTTTAGAGGCCCTTTAAAGAAAGGGATAGATAGCATAATGCTGTCATAAAGAGTAATTAAGGAAATATCTTTCTGGAAGTGTACTAATTAATATATATTTATATTGATATTTTGTATTTTGTTCAGGCTAAATGAGGCTCATTTAGTTGTTAGAGAACCCCTAAGTAGTAGGTGGTTAATCCACACTATTAGACTGAGAAGTTGTCTGAGGAAGATTAAAGACTTGCCCAAGATCTAAGGCCAGAAGATTCAGAAGATCCCACTCTAGGTCTGTTGATTCCACAGTACCTAAGAGTTTGGTTGTTAACCGTTTCCTTAGCTTTCTTTTTTGTTTTTGTTGTTATAGCATACCTTATTCCCTAGAGGTATTTAATGCATGTAAAAAGATGTAAAAACTCCATTGTAGAAGTGTTTAGGTGGGCATATCAAGGTGAGAACTTGAAACAGCACACTCTGTCTGAGCATGTATGATTCTTTAGTCATGTGCTTCCCACTTAACCACTAACTGCAGTTGTTGCTAACAGTATTCTGACTTATTCCTTCCTGCACCTATTAAATAGACTGGAGACTATAGTGCTCTCTCTTTGCTCTGTTTTCTCTGGCTACAGGAAATCCATCCCTTTATGGAATTTACTGTACAATAGGGACATGTATTCACATGCAAAGGATTAAATCTTATTACATAGGTTCATGTGGTTAAGGACTGAGTGTATATAAGTAGCAGGAAGGAAAAGGAAGAGGGCTTTATGGAAGAACATACTAGTCTGACCCAGTATTAGTTGTTTTTCTCATTACTGCGACAAAATATCTGACAAAAACAATTTAGGGAAGGGTTTATAGTTTGAGGGCAATCTCCATCATGGCAGGAAAGGCCCAACAACAGGAAGGTGAAGGGCTGGTCCCGTTGCCTTCCACAGTTAGGAGGCAGAGAGATGGACGCTTATGTTCCCCTCATTTTTTTTTTTTTTCCTTTTTATTCAGTCTAGGTCCCAGACCATAGAATGCCTCCATTCAGGATAAGTCTTGCTTTTTGTTAAGGTTTCCAAGAATACTCTCATAAATATGGCCAGAAGTTTGCTTCTTAGGTGATTTAAAATAAGTAGGCAATAAAGATAAACCATCCCAGACTCCATCCTGGAAAAGGTCAAAGAATGGAGGTAAGGACCATTCTGATAAGCTTAAAGAGGCTTTATAGACAGGACAGGGTTTAGTGCAGGATCAGGGGTTAAAATAGCCTTATCCGTAATAATAATAAGAAAATTAGGAAAAAATGTATTTCTGGATCAGTGAATAAACCAGTCTGGGTATAGGAGAAGTTTTGTTTAGGAGATTCAAGACAGAAGTTGCCAAGGTAAGCAGAGATTGAACTTTGGAGACTATTCATTATAAATGTGAAACCAATCTTTCTCTAAGATTCCATCTTAATACCTTCTCTTCCTATTCATTGCTTAAGATTCAGCCTAAGAACCTTCCCCTCTGAAGTCTTCTTTACCCAGTTTAGAAGCCACTTTATTATCAATACTGCATAAGATTGCCTTTCCTCTGTCCAGTAAGGAACAGGTAGACTAGTTATTGTGGCCAGTAGACTGTGCCACAAGACAGAAAAACTGCTAAGTTTAAGCAGGTTAAGGGAAATTTTCATAATTGAAAATTGTAGGTGTTTAAATTTGCTCCTGACCAGGTTTCTGTCCTGGAACACGTGACCATGACACCCTACTAAGAGGGCCATGATAACTGGTCGAGTAGCGTAAAAACCCAGAGTTCTCCATGCTAATGAGATATCTAGATAGATCCGAGGGTTTAGCCATAAGTTTCTCTTCCCCGGCATTCCTTCCTGCAAAAGGTATTTAATCTCTAGTTCACGCTGAGTTAAGTCAAGTCGTATGCATCCTTATCCACAATGAATAAACAGTTTGGATAGACAAGGACTGTGTCCTTTATCAGGGGAGCCTTCATCATCCAGAACCTCAGTAAGTCTCTGCAGAAGGCCCCTCCTCACTCTTGGCACTCACCTTGAGCTAAGCCAGATTCCCACACTCTCACCCCCCCCCCCCCCCCCCCGTCATCTCAGGCCCATGTGACCAGTGTCTGGGTGCACAGGAGTTTGAAAACCACAGCCTCTGTCTCAGTCCCTGCTGTTTCTCACCTGGAGTTTTGCCTCCCCAAGTGGCACCTAGGCGGCTTTATGACACCCCAGCAGCGACAGGACACACAGACCCACAGGTTTCCATATTGTAAATGAGGAAACTGTGGATTCTATTGCCATATAGCTTTCTGGGGCCGATTTGGAATTTGGACTTTGTGACATTAAAATCTAAATACTGTAGGTTTCATCATTATTATTTGCTGTTTACTTGTGTCTTGTCTTTATACTTTACTCTTAAGCTAGCTAGCCTCCCTCCGTCCCTCCCTCCCTCCCTCCCTCCTTCCCTTCTTCCCTCCCTCTCTCCCTCTGTTCGTTCTTCTTCTTTCTTTCTTTCTTCTTTCTTTCTTTCTTTTTTCTTTCTTTCTTTCTTTCTTCTCTTCTTCAAATAACATATATTACACTGGGTATGGTAGTGTATTCCTTTAGTCCCAGCACTTGGGAGCAGGCAGGCAGATTTCTGTGAGTTCAAATCCAGCTTGGTCTTCATAGTGAATTTCAGTCTAGTCAGGGTAGTGTAGTGAGACCTTGTCTAAACAGCACAGTTGTTAGAAAATGAACATGTATTTAATTTCTTTTTTTCCTAGTGCTTTATTTAGTTTATTATACAAAGTGGTCAGTAGTGAAATTACCAGACTGATAGATATAGAATGCTATAATGGGATGCTTTTAAGAGAACTAGTAATGTGTGCTATTTCAGCTTTCAAAGTCATAAACCACAGTCTTCACTAGATCTAACCTAAGGAAACTTGAAAGGTTGAACTTAAGTTCCTTAAGACTAGGAAACAGTTAAGGTGTTTTAAAAATGAGGAAGGAATAACTAGAGAGCCCTGTGAAAGAGAAAAATATATGATTATGTCTTTTGAGGTTAAGTTAAGGATCAATTTTAAGAAATAATTCTTAAGAAAAATGTTAAAGTATATAGGCATTATTTGGGATAAACTGAAATGCAAGTCAATTGATGCTAAACTATAGAAACATTTGACTAAGCAGAACAGTGGCCAGTGATTATATTTGATGAAATGCAACATCGAAGGGAAGATACTCAAAATGTGCTTAGATGATAGAATCAGGATTGTTGCCTTTACAGGATTAAAAAAATAAAGGGAAACCATATTCATTATGTATCTACATTATAATTAGGAATTACTGATACTGTAATAAAGAACAAGACGTCATCTCTGGTTCTAATAGTTTTGCAGCACTAAAGGAGACTCTGTTAGCTTTCTATAACTGACAGAAATTCCTGATATAATTTATATGGAAGGAAGGTTCATTTTGGCTCATGGTTTTAGAGGTTTCATCCAGTCTTGGTCTGTTGGCCCTGTTGCTTTCAATCTTATGGTAATAAGTATGTAAGAAAGTGTTCATTTCACTGAAGCTCAGGGGCAGACAAAGGAGTCCACATATCTCCTTGAAAGGGCTTTCCCCTTTATCATTAGGTTCCACCTCTCCACCACCTCCCATTAATGGCACAGTCTGGACACTAAGTAAGAGCATTTGAGTCCTTGGGGAAAAACATACTTAGAGCATGACAGAGAGTAATGATGGGCATGTGCTAAAAGTAGCCTAATAAGGGAAGTAACTCAAAAGTTGCTTAGAACCTTCATAAAGGGTTTCTGTTTCTTACAGATCCAGAGTCAGTGCTATCCTACAAGTATAAACAACAATAGAAAGGAAAAAACAATAATGTAAAATCCTAGTCTTCCCTTCCTTCCCCAGGCTCCCAGAATAACAACTCTGAGATTCAAACTATACTTACAACCACCTTGGCCATAGCTTTGGCTGTTCCCTTGCTTGCAAGTTAATTATCCCATTACTCGATTGTAAGTTCTGCTATGTGGTTGTTTAACCTCTGCTCAGATCCCTGCTCTGTCCTCCTCCCTGTTCCAGGGGTAAATCCTCTGCTCCTGGCTCTGTCCCAGAATTTCATGTCCCTACTGTCTCACCTTCTGTTTCCTGCCTAAAAAGTCAGGTGCTGCATCCATAGAGGACACAAGAGATTTTCTCTACATATAAAGTATAAAATGCCTGTAGCAGCAAGTGTTTTGGAAATAAGTTAGATAATGTCATTCTCCCCTTGTATCATAAACTATGGTTTCATGCCTACTACATATAAAGTTTATTATTTGTTGAGTAAGAAACAGTAGAAAAATTGAAAAGAAGGCCATAAATTTGAGAGGTAGTGATGGGTGGTAAACATGGGAGGAGTTAGAGGGAGGAAGGGAAAAGGTGTGATTATATTTTAATTTCAAAAATATTTAAAAAGTAAAAAAAGACAGTCATAGTGAAAATGTCCAAATTGTAATATGAGACAAAACTAAAGAGTTTAAATCATTTCATTGTGGAAAATAAGAGAGCCAGGGGAAGCATGATCTAATAGGTGAAAGGCACATATATATTCAGTATCTGGGCAGTTGCTTATTATAAAGTTAAGAGAGTATTATATTTACTTAGATATTTGGAAGAGAAGTTTTCGGAGGCATGAACTTACAACTGTCTTGTCTGGAATAGACATTAGTGGGGCAATAGCTGCTGCCACGTACCCCAAGAAGTGAGGCCTCAAACACTGGAAACAGAGAAGGGGAGTCACGGTATTCAGACGATCCTGAGAGGTTCCATTGGTGTGGCTTCCCTGCCATAATTAGAAGATGCAACCTCACAGTAGCTTCCTGGTCCTCTGCCTCTTAGAGTTTTTATGCTCTTTCTTTTGAAATGTCCACTGAGCCTTAGTTGTAAGGGTTGCAGATGTATCAATAGGGGCTAGGCATAGATTCTATTTTTCTCTGCATTTTAATCAGTGACAATGCCAGTGTGAACTGGGGAAATCCCATGGAGCCCCACCCCTACCTGAAGAGCTACGGGCAATTTGACAACTACTGAGAGAGGGAAAATTCGTCTTTCCCAGGGATGAGCTTCTTGACTGGTTACCAGTACCAGGTGGTGAGCCCTAGAAGCATTATACATGCAGGCAACACTGAATGGACTGAGCAAGTTGTATTTGTTATTCTTCTTTTTATAAGATCCTTATTTATTTTTATGTATACAGGTGTTTGACTGCATGTTTGTATGTGCACTGTATGGATGCCTGATGCCCCTGGAGTCCAGAAGAGGGAGTCATTTCCCTTTAAACTATATCATTCATTCATATATATGTGTTGTGTGTGTGGTATTTTTTTTATGTTTTATATTTTACATGTGTACTCATGTAAGATAAAGACTAAATAACTCATTTTAATTTTGCCATGTCTTAAATTTTATTAGCACATTAAAACTAGATTTCACAATGCAATCTTCTTTTTTTGAAGAAAACCAGTTGAGTCTCACCTTTATTCTTTTTATCTTTGCCCTTAACCTATTTAAGACTGTGTGTGCTGAGACTGAATTAATGACACCCTTCAGCTTCAGAGGATACTGGTGTTGTCAGTATGTCCTTTTCTGGTGTTATTCTTACACTCTATATAAGTGACACACTGTATTCTCTCATAGGTATTCACTGCAATGTATCTTTACAGATCCTTAAAATGCATGCCTTTTTGTAAATAGGTAATAAAATTTACTCTGTGTATGTGTTCTTATTTATCAGAAGGGTTTTGTACTATGAATAACATTTCAGAATTCTACCCATGTTACTATGTACATGATTATTAAATGATTCTAATTTTTAACTTTTAATCTATTCTCTGACCTAGATAGTTCTCACTTCTACACTAGTACATTGTGTGTTGCACTGAATATATTCTTGTATTATTTTTTATGGATGGGATGATCACATTTGCCCTACTTAGGATGTTTTTGAAATTAATAAGTGAATCTTAATAATACTAGGGCAGTAGGTGCATACAAAGATTCCCAGCAAACCAGAATATGTGCCCACTCCGCTTACAGAAGATTTTTCTGGTGTATATTCTGCTATATTTAGCTGTTAGTTGATACAGACTAGATAATTTATTCATCTGTCCTCTTTCGTTGTTTTTAGCTGATACCTGTTCTAGTTGATTGGTCCATGTGTTGGAAGTTACTGTAGATTTTTAATGTTACTCATGCTAAAAGTTTATTTTTTAAGTTTATCTTATTTTTGTGTATGAGTGTTTTGTCTGAATGTATGTATGCACCCACATGCTAGCCTGGTGCCTTCAGAGGTCAGAAGAAGGCTTCTGGAGCAGGAGTTACGAATAAAACCCAGTCTACTGGAAAAGTAGCTGGTCCTGTTCAGTTAACTCAGAGCCGTCTCCCCAGCTCTCTAAGTTAAACTAGTTCTGAAGGGGTTTCTAGGAAGTCAGTGACAAACAGACTTAATTTCAGAGAATTTTAGTTGTAATCAAGTCTTTTGTATTTGTAGATAGGTAGATTTTTTTTTAAACTCTTTTTTTCTCATTTTTAAAAGAATTTTCATGACTATATCATATATTCCTCCTTGTTCCATCAGACTCTTAATTGGAAATTTAACAGTCACTAGTTTATTGACAGAAACTCTTAGTGCCTTACCCCAATGTAACAGTTACTATGTTTTACAAAGAAATTTTTCAGATTTTGTTACAGAAGTCTAACAGTTACCTTGGAGGGAGAGAGGGTAGAATTTGTAATCCTTATTTTCCAGAAAAGAAAGGTGATCATCAGATTTCCAAACTGATTTGCTTCATTCCTCATCTGGTAAGTTACGGAGCTGAACTTAAAACTAATCTGACTTGTGAAATACCAAAGAGAGATAGGGAAAGGATACGTTTTGGTGGTTAAACTGAAGTAGTTTAGTACAGGTTAGCCTTTTGTCTTCATCAGGACATAACAATGCGAAACTAGTACATGCTCGTGATTTTTATTGAACAAATGGATTAGGAATTACTTATTTATATATATATATAATATATATAAAATAATGAGTTAAGATTTTATCTGTTTGTTTATTAGTATGTCTGGGTATTGCCAGCATGCTAGATAAATGCTATATTTGAGCTATTTCTCCAGCCCAAGTATGTAACTGTAATGACTACTCACTGCTTTGGCAGCATTTCATTCTAGTAAAGTTTAAGGTATATGATAAGTTCATTTTGTAATTGGTTGAAGGCTTCAGTTACATAAGAGTTCTTATTTCAAGTGGTTTGGTTCACTGACAACAGAAATAAGTTGCATTAAATAAATGTACCTCTTTATGTTGGTATTAGGAGTAAATAATAGACTGTACTTTCAAATAATGGATCTCAGGTTTCTTGTACAACTTCTTAAATGCTGTTCTGAACTTTAAATAACCTGTAACAAAGTCCCTCTGGTAATCACTGTGTCATTTGGCTCCTTAACACTTAATTCCTACATTCCAAGCTCTTCAAAGACAGTAGCTATTTCATGACAGACTCAAACTGTAGTGAAGGTGTTAAATATTCACTAGTTTGTTTCAGATTGAGAGAAACTGATTGGCCTCAGCCCCCTTTTCAAACCTCCACTATTTTTAAGTCTAAATTTTTCAAAGCCTCCCATGATCTGTTTCGCTGCTTTACCTGCCCACACACTTAAACTGTAATCTGTAAAATTTAAATCTAGGGAGTTATAAAAAATTGAATAAATAATTTAATTTTCACTATTACAGGTTATGAAAAATAGCCTTCTAGAAGTAATTTTTTCTGTTGTGAAAATACATCCAAACAAACAATACAAAGCTTACTTGATGGCCAAAACTCATGTACAAGAGCTACCTTGTTGTAAATCACAAACTTTCTGATTTTCCTTTTGTTCTGTTTCATTTACATTGTGGATTGATTTGGTAGCTGTGCGAGTGATTTGGGTCTTGCTTCATTCTACCTTCAGCTCTTAGCCCACATGTTAGTGATAGGTTTCTACTGAGATCATTAAGGGAGCCATGACTGGCTTCTTCTTCCTGTTGCACACACATTGTTTTAAAATTGTTTCCAACTGTCTTCCTTCTCTTTGTACTGTGTCCCTGAAGTATGCTTCTAGTTACATAAAGAAGAGATTACCTCCTTTTCTTCCTCTTCCTCCTCTTCTTCCTCTTCCTCCTCTTCCTCCTCTTTTTCTCTTTCCCTTTCTCACCTTTTTCCTTTTTCTTCTTTACATAGGTTTAAAAACATTTCTTCAAGAAAAATGATTTTTGTAGACAAAATACTTGCTACAACTTAGTGGTTGGATCATGAAAATAAAAATTTAGTTAGCCAGATAACTTGTTTGCTTGCTATATTTTATTATAATAAGTATACTTAAGTACACATATTAACAAATTTGAAAGTATACCATATTATTTTGGGTAGACAGTCTTGTACAGCAGATTTCTAGAACTTTTCTCCTGTAACTAAAATTTTTTACTCATGATGACTAATGAAACTCATAGAAACTAAGAATAGAGTGGTAGTTCCCAGGGACGAGGCGGAGGGGAGTACTTAGCTGCTAATGGGTAAGCAATTAGCTTTCTACAGTGAGTAAACTTGGCCGTCACTGTGCGTAGGTATGTGGTCAGTTGTACTTGACATAGAAAGAAAAGAGTGAGTTTGGTGACTTGGTGCTCCTGTAAAGTAGCAGTTGCTTTTCTAGTTCTGAGGTTTTCTCTAACAACCATATCACTACCCTCCTACCCCTGTATAAAATAGAAAGAGATAAACCACCAAGACCGCTTCTTCCAAAACACTGCCATATGCAAACGATCCCAATGTTGACAGAGGAAACACCTGGAGAGGCTTCACTTAGGAATCTCTTTCCCACTAAATTGATAACATGTTATTTGATAGTTTAAAACAAAGCTGCTTTTTACAAGCACAGCTAGCCCTGTTACATTAATACAGGAATACCAGGATTTGGGTCCTCTGAATGCCACCAACAGGATCAAAATCAAGTGCATGCAGAAGCACTTATATCAAGACTCACCAATACTATTTGCTGTGTTATTTTATATATATTCAACCAGTCATTTTGATCATAGTTGTGATCACAGTACTTAGTACTGCCTGGCTCAAATCAGCAATCTTAGTACTTTTGGCCTTTGTTCATAATGACTTACTGACTTTGCCTATGACTGTGTTTTAGCTTACCTGACAGTCTGAATTAATCAGTCTCTCCTCCCCACTAGACCATTTTCCTCTCCTTTCTTCTCTAATCTTTCTTTCTTCTTCATCCCTCTCTCCTTCACCCTCCATGATTTTCTCAGGGCTGGGCTTCAACATCGTCGGTGGGACAGATCAACAGTATGTCTCCAATGACAGTGGCATCTACGTCAGCCGCATCAAAGAGGATGGGGCTGCGGCCCAGGATGGGCGGCTCCAGGAGGGTGATAAGATCCTCTCGGTGAGAAATGGCTTCTGCTCCCTTTGCTATACTTTGTTCCTTAGAGCACATCTGCCTTTTTGGAAATGAAAATATGTAGAGTGTATCACTGAATAGGAAGAGCATTGTCTTCCAGCCTTGCCCCTGGGCTGGGACGGTAGATAGTGTGACTCTTGCTTGACAGACAGGGCACATTTAACAAAGGACAGTTTGCATGTCTGTCAGTCATGCTCCCACTTCATCCGTTAATGTTATTATTTTTATTTTTATACACTTAAAGATAGGAATTAATTTTTTTTTTTTTAGCTTTCCATATCTCAGTACAGCGCTCAACTTAGGCTTAACAAATGAACAAATCAGAAAATTCATTTAAAATAGAAAGGTTGACTAACAAATACAGTCATATGGGCTCATAGACCCTTTACATTTTTTATTATTTTAAGTGTGTGTGTGTGTGTGTGTGTGTGTGTGTGTGTGTATGTACTGTGAATTGTACACATGAGTGCTGGTGCCGTGGAAGCCAGAGGCATAGGGTCTTTTGAGGTTGTGAGCTGCCCATGTGGTTACTGGAGACTGAGCTTAGGTCCTCAGGAGGAATGGTACATGCTCTAACAGCTGAGCCATCTCTCAGCCGCAGACCCTTAGTCTTAGAAGCAATTGAATATTCCTTAAGTAAATAAAAATCCAGGCATAATAAGACTTTTAAAACTCTTATGTGTGGCTGTATTTTTTTATTTCTGTTTTATCTCACTGGCTACAGTGTCATTAATTATACTATCAATTTTGGGCATTGGGAATGGTTAGACCATGCTATAAAATCTTAAAAATCAATTTTTTTGTGCTGCTTTAGTTCAGCTTATTTGTATGAAAATAACACACATGTTGTATAAAGAATGGAAAAGTACTGAGATTGTGAATTGTTATCTAGGATTTCCTGTGAGTTAGACCTGCTTCTAAGGGATGTGTTCAAATTAAAAGAAATTTGAAGAAGGATGGGACTTTTCACTTCAGTAATGCTTCCTGTTTCCACATGTGGTGTGGATTGTGGCCCATGGTCTAAGAAGAAACACTAATTTCCTACTTTGTCTTATGAACTGAATAGGGCAAGAGGGCCAAACTGGTAAAAGACTGAAATAAGTGAATGACAAGACAAGATTTGATTAAGAGTTCAGGATTATGTCAGATACTTGATTTAGAACTTCCACAAAATAGGAGTATCTCTTTTAAAGATTTAGTTTTGTTTTGTATTTTCTCTTTTGAGTCGTCTCTCAGAGTTCAATTGATTAGTGATAAAAATCATAGAGTTTAGTTAATTAGTAATAAACGTCATATGTGTGAAGTCTCCTGGTCCTTTTAGATATCCGCTTATTGGTTACTTCTCTGCCATCTAACCTATTTGGTAGCAGTATGTGAAGGTAGAGATACAGATGAAAGAAAAGAATGTCTCCCTTTTTTTCATTCGATATCTGAGTATTTGAGAGATCTTTAGGAAGACACACCACCAGGCATTGTGGCATACACCTATACAGAAGAGGGAACATTTGAGTTCAAGTCAGTTGTGAATTAGTTAGCAAGATCTTACTTCAAAAAAGAGATACACATAAATGAAGACAAGTAACTATGAAACTTCAACTTAATTCAGCAATCTTCAGAATGTATCCAGTAAATAAATATACTACCATGGATGGTGCTGGTTTAGTTCCTCTCATGTTTGCCATGTTTCTACCCACTAAGCTTTTCTAGTCCCTTTACATTAGTCTATAAGATAGGGAAATGTAGTAACACCTTTGATATGAAAATGCTAACAAGGAATTTAGAAGTAGGTATTTTCTATTATTCTTAGAAGAAGAAGGACATTGTAAAACTGCAAATGAACTTTGCAGTAGGACAGAAAGAAAAAATTGTGAGTGGGTTGTTAAATTAAAAGTATAAGGTGTCACAATATTTCAGAGCACTAGCACCTATACTCTTGAGTAAAGAAAGACTTGAAAAATATTAGTTTTAGTATAGGGCTTAATATTGTTAGAAAAGCTTTAATTAAAGGTGGACTATCTAAAAAAGAATTATGAACAGTTTTCAAGCACAAAATGACAACCTTCAATGTAACGCTGTTTAATATTAGGGTAATTAGTAAAATTAACACTATATTGTTTTCCCAAAAGGTAAATAAATAAGATTAATTACTCTAAAAAGGAAGTTATATAATAAATAACTAGTAGATGATATACATGGCTTTAGTAAAAAAAAAAACCACACACACACTCATAAATAAGAAAAACAAAAATCTTTACAGCAGAAGAGTTTACTTCAAAATTTTTCTCTTTGGATATCTCTTAAGAATTATTGTGAAGTAGTCAGATATGGTAGTACATATTAGTAATTCAAGGGTTTGAAAGGCAGCGTCAGGAGGGTTTCAGTGGATTCAGCTCAGGGTGGTTGATATAGCGAGGTTTAGGCCGGCCACGGCTGCATACTAAGACCTGTCGTAAACAAACAAACAAAATTTACCTTTAATTCCATCACTCAGGAGGTAGAGGCAGGCAAATCTCTTAGTTTGAGGCCAGCCTGAGTTCCAGGTGAGCCAGGGCGCGTACACACACACACACACACACACACACACACACACTTTCAAAACTAACAAATAATAAAGAAAGACCGAGTGAAAGGAAAAAAAATGATTCACATAGTCTGTTGCGACAGCAGCCATGGCGGCCCCTTCCTTCTCTGAAGTGACCCTTGGAGGCGGGTGCTTTTAATGGTTCCATGTTCTCCCTTGCCTCACCCCTAGTCACTTAAGCTTTCATTTATTACTGGCTATGATGTACCTATAAAATGTTACTAACTGATTATCCTATTCTGTTTAGTTAGTTTGCAGTCCTAGGAATTAGATACAGGGCTTTTTCATGCTAGGTAAGTGTTTTGCCAACTTAATAATCGCAAGGAAAGTAGTGCAGTGTGTCCCCTGAACTAGGTGTCAGATACTGGGACAAATGATTACAATAATTTACAAAGTGCTTTGTTGAAATTACAGCCAAAATCCTAGATGAGTAAAATGCAAGTACAATATGAAGATGTTAAAAGCACTGATGATAAAGAGAAAATCTAATGAAGGACTACAAGTGTGAAGGGCGGAAGTTATGAGTAGGTTTTTTAGAGTTGGCTATATGTCTAGTATGTCTAAATGTTAATGTCTGAGTTCAATTCAGTTGGTAACTTGAGAAATTATAATTATTGAAAATATCCAGTCTGTAAAATAAAAGTATTGGTAGTTCCACTTATCAAAGATACTAGCAGGACTCCTGAAGAGAACGAACAATAAAAATGTGTTAGAGAAGGAGGACAGACGTTACGTCTGGATGAGGATGGTGGTTGAAGACGACAGATACCAAGGGGTGTCTATAGGTTGTTAGACTCTTCTCTGTGTATTCTCACTATGGCTGTCAAGCCTGCCTCTCACAACACTTTCTGCTGGTGACTGCTCCGTCTCACTGAGTGGGACATCTCCATCACTGCTGTGCTTCTTAAGCTCTATGTAAACTTTTCTGTTGAATAACTTAGGTCTGCTCAGGTCCATGTACATAAGTTGCTTCTCCCACTGGACTTTTCCTGGGCTCCCAACAAATGAGAACTCTATGAAGACTTGATCCGTCTCAGTATCCTCTTGAGCCACCCAGTCTGTCTAAAACTTAACCTAAGACTGTGGTGAGAACGATGAGAATACAAATGTAAATAGCCTGTTTCAGCTGAGCAAAGGGGCAGTTGGCAAGTCAGGGTGGGAAAATAGAAACATTCAAAGAGCAGTGAAATGTAAGAGTCCTGTGAGCTTCAGTCCATTATTTAAAATCTCTAGCCCTAGTTTCTGTACTCAGGAGGCTGTTTGTCAGTTACTTCATTAACAAAGTTAGTATAAAAATGCAGTCTACTTCATAGGATAATTGCAGGAATTAAATTTCATAGTGTATATAAAGCACAAACCTATTAAATATAATAAATATTCATCTACTAATGCTATAATAGTAACAGTGACATGTATAAACCTATATGTCTTGCACAAGGTGGGATGTGTTGAGTTACTGAGTATGATATAAATAACACTTGTGGCACCTAACAACAGAAAGAGTACTAGTGTATCACATCTGTCACCTCTATGTAGGAATGTCCTACATTCAAGTGATTTGTAAAGGTTTCTAGCTTCACAAAAATAGATTTTAGTAAATTTGAGGACAAGAAGTTACATGGAACCAATGGAAATTGTTCACAATAAAATAAACCTACTAGAATGGGCTAGAGAATTACGTTTCCAGGGCAGAAGCTAGAAATGCTGAAGATTAGGAATATAAAGAATAAGGGGATAACCTAGAAGATGATATCATAGAGGGTCACCTGATGTTACTATATAGAGATAGACAGATACTCACAGATATCTGCAGGTACAGTAACCAGAGCCAGTACATTCAAACAGGATAAGCACAGAAGTTAAGAAAGAGGAAAACCAAATCTATTAAAACTTGAATTAACTTGAGATGGTTCATGGATTCTTGGTTGTTGGAAAAACCTAGCTTTGAAAATTAGGAGACTTCCTCCTGCAAGCTCAGTAACTTAGCCCTTATTCCTAGACCTTGGAATTTGACCTGAAAGAGGCTGATTTATTTTTAAAGTATTGGTTCACTGTATGAAAGTAAATTGTTCACTTAAGAGACGTAGTCTCTTGCCTTTCTAACTTCTCTCTCTTGCTATTGACAGGTAAATGGTCAAGACCTGAAGAACCTGCTGCACCAAGATGCTGTAGACCTCTTTCGTAATGCAGGCTGTGCTGTGTCCCTGAGAGTACAGCACAGGGTAGGTATCACTTGCACCTGGATATGGGACAGTGGGCTTTTACACTGCACTTGTGAGTAAACTTCAAAGTCTGTTTGACTTTATCTTTTGTTATGACTGCTTTTGTCTAGCATAGGCAGTAGTTCTTTGGCATTTCTGCCTATCAGTAAAAGAAGTGTGTAACCCAGGTCCTACCTTCAGTGGATTAAAGTTTGATTAAGTGAAAATGGAAAGAAAGTAGAATTACTTGGTAAGAGGTCAAGTGAGGATACAGAGGCTGAAGAAGATTGAAAGGAGCTAGTAAAAAAAAACTGGAGAAAGCAGAAGTCAGTTTGAACTACATGGTGAGACTCTAAAAGAAAACTCAAACTATAAAAAAAAAAAAAGAAACTCCTCCCCACAAAACATAAAATGATATCCAAGAAAGCAACCAGAGTTGCAAACAGAATGTGGGTGTGTTGAACTCAAAGGCAAGTAGATAAAAGACAGTACAGTATTGGTCAGCATCTGCTTGTGCAGTGGTTCTTCTCTGGTTCTAAAGCATGGAGAATTTATGTGGGCATATATTTCAGATATGATAAGGATTCCTTTTGAAGATACGTGTTCACTTTAGAAACAGCCACAAATAACTTAGAATGCAACAAGCAGCATTGGTCAAAAATTTCACCTAATCCTGACAAACCATATCTTTCAGTACTTGTCATCAAGTGATAAGTGGTAGAACAGCAGTTATTATAGAAGATAGTTTGTGCAGTTGCTTCTCAGTAGAAGGGGGTTAGGGTGTCATGGGCTGGATGTAATGAGGTTAAATCTAACTGGAAGTAGATGGTATTGTAGTTATTTCAAGTTAACTACCAAAAATTGATTTAAGAGGGGCCACCCTGTATTACAGGGCTGGAATGAAGAGAGACAATCCGGATATAAAAGGAAATACTTGGGGGGGGGGTAGAAGTTGAGAATGACTAGGATGTAGTTTATTTCTGTCTTAAGCCTTTAATGTCTTTTCCACAAGGATTTCACCTTTATCTGTACCTAGCATTGCAAACTTGGGCATGGAGGACAAGGCCCCATCTTAGGAGCAAGAGGCTCACTTAGAAGCTTTCCAAGTGATGCCATTGTAACTGTTGACAGTTTGGATCTGCTCGTATTGTATTAAAATGACTGATATTCTTTCTAAGTAAATGTTTCTAGAAAGAAGTTTCCTTCTTCTCCCTTTTCCTACTCTGTAATATCCAAACATCCTGAAGCATCATAATTTTCATCTCACCCCTTCATTTTCCTGTTAGGAAGCATATATAACAAGGTAGAGACATTATAGAAACAGAAATTATCTACTCTATTCTGTGAGGTCCCATTAAGCCAGTAAACAAAAGTTAAATGCTTCCCCATCAGAACGTCTGCAAGAGTGATGCATCAGCTAGGACAATAGTTTGTTCCTTTTGTTGGGAAGTATGTGGGTTTTATAGCTTTGGGCGGTATAGGCTACATCTCCAGGTAATTGTCAACTTGGATCTTTTAGTTGTGGCATACACCGTAGTCAGAGAGTTAAATATTTCTCCTTTCCTTTCAGTTGCCAGTGCAGAATGGACCTATAGTACATCGAGGCGAAGGAGAGCCAAGTGCAGTTCCTGTAGCTATGGTGCTGCTACCAGTGTTTGCCCTCACCATGGTAGCAGTTTGGGCCTTCGTGAGATACCGAAAGCAGCTTTGAAATGCTTGCTGTCTTCCAGTGTGTCCAGTGAACTATATCTCTCTCACTCGCGGTCTCTGACACCCTCCCATATTCTTTCCTCTCCACGTAGCCAACACATGATTTAAAGTGACTGCTTATCACCCAAAATCCTGCTATTCAAAATCTCCAAGACTTCAATTCTAATGGAAGAGTAAAGGAATTATTTGAAGAAAAGCTGGGGGCAGGGCAGGGGGAGCCTTGCTTAGAATAAACAAGAAGTTATATATTTTACTAGAACTGCCAATAAACATTCAGCTATCATCCAAAGAGGAAAAGCTCAGTCTTCCTGTCTCCATGGATGACACCTTTTTCTTAGCTGGCGTGCTTCGAAGGCTAGCCGTGCTATGTGAAAGGAGGAGCTGATTTGCTTTTTTTTTTTTTTTTTTTAATAATGCTTTTTCTTGGGAGGTATTTGTGGCCTTTAATTTGTAACTATATGCCTAGATGCCTATATTGGACATAGGTGAATGAAATTTTTTCTTTCTTTATTTAAAAAAGAAACAACATATATACAGTAATACACCCACACACACACACGTGCACAATAGGATAAAATTGATGCCTTATGGAGAATTGAAAAGGTGAGAAAACTACTGGTTCCTGGGTTTCTAATGGACAATTTTTTGGGACTAGGGGATCATATTCTTTTATATATAATCAAGACTCATACTGAAGAATGAGTTCTGGATTGTACTTTTTCCACTTCTCTGTCTTTGTCCACAAGTTAAAAACATACACAGTGCTAAGGGATGATTGTAACTGAAACACTTCAAGAACTATTGGCAGAGCATGTATAATGGGGATGGGAAAGTTAGCTTTAAAAGAGAATGTTCAGTCAGTGGCATTAGGAAAATAATGACTGAAGCAATTAGTTAAAACTTATAGAACAACTTGTGTTACACAGTAGCTACAGGGTATGGGAAAGTATAGTAAGGTAGCTCTCCTCAAGTCAGTTTGTTCAGAAGACTGGGGAGTAAAGACGATTCCTACCAGTCTATTTTACAGTACTGTTCAAGGATCCATTGGCGTGGGGGTGGGAAGCAGGAGGGCCAAATAAGCCATCCAGACAACTGAAAAAAGATCATGCCTCAAGGTGGCACTTGAACCCGGAAAGCCGCTCAACAGTTTGCAGTTTGTAGTATCAAGCAAAGCCTAAGGGAAGGAACGGCCGTCCTGGCAGGATTCTGATGGAGTTACAGTGAGAAGGCCTGAATTGACTTGGGTTTTTCTTTTTGTGTATTTTCCCCAAAGCTATAAACACTAGTTTTGGTTTTAATAAGGTCAATGGAACATTTTTCAGAAAAGGGGAAGGAATAAGTTTTGTTTGTTTGTAGAGGGTACAAGGAAATTTGGTGAGCATTTCTGAGGAGAGCCTGAGTACACGTTGTAGATAATAGATGCCAGAAAATATCAGGGGTATTGGCGAGGTGGGCGCTGTCCTGTTCAGGTAGCATCTAAAGTGGTTTCAAAGTACTGAGGATAGTTGAATCAAGCCTAATTTTTTCACTTTAACAAAATAATTTCCATCTTTTCAATAAATTGGCCAGATTATTATTTTGACATAAGATTATGAACAGTTTTCCTGACAATCTAGCAGTCACTTAATAGATGTTGATTGCACATTAGTTTTGTCAAGACACCTTTAGGGAAATACACATACCTTATCCAAAAGGACATTGTGGTTACAGTTAGGAAGAAAACCCTTAAAATGGAACTAGCCATGTAAGTATAAGTTGTTTATATTACAGACAGCAAAAGAAAATAGCTCCTGAGATCTGGGCACAGAAGATTTCATAGAGGAGGGCATCTTTAGGTGCCAATCGTCTAGTAAGAGCATGCATAAATAGGGGAAAAGTTAGAGTCTTTGGTTGAGCAATAAATGAAACCAGTAAGAAAAATACTGCCATGCAAAACAGCACAATGCAGCAACATAGAAGATAAGCAGATAACCAGCAAGTATTGTAAGGAATTCAGGAAAGGAAAGCCATCGGGTGGTTGCATTTGGGGAGATTGGAAAGGAAAGTTTTGAACAGTCCAATGAGACTTTGCCTCTGGGTAAACAAACTATTGATACAGGGAGACATTTGCTTTAAACAATCTTCACATAACAAAGCCATTCAGTACTTTTTGAAACTGACTTGATATCAGGAGTCATTTAAGTTCCATAGAAAGCAAGACGACGTATTCCAGTTCTTGTCTTGACAGCAGCACTCTGGAGGCCCAGTGTCTGGGACCCTCCTTGTATTTGATGGCCTGGGTGACAGCTCTGCCATAGGCCTGCTTACTTCTAGTATTCACCTCAGGGCTTGGAAATTTATTTTGAAAGACCTTCAGACATACAAAGTAAAACAAATGGCAAGGAGGATAAAACACTGTTGTGTGTTGATATGTGTTGTATTGTTGATGTAGATCAAAAATATCATTGGTAGAAGTTTTACTTTGGTTGATAAGGATTCTGGTAACACTTGGATCTCCTTAGGAAAGAAACAACATTTGACCAAAACATTTAAGTTTTAGGCGAGTACTTTAATATTTTACTTAGTTAGTTGTATGAAAACTAAAATTATAATATTTGAGATGTTGAGAATCTATATAGATTATTCAAATTTTATGTTCCTTATAGACTGACTCAAATATTCCTACCACTTTAAAGATTATACATGATGTTCCTACCACATAAATTATAATGTTTAATGTTTTGAAAATTGATTGTAGGTATTTTTAAGTCCCCAGAAAGTATTTCTTGTATTTGTCATTGTGAATATATATGATTCTAATAGATACTGTTTGCTTCAGTCGTTTTGTTTCTTTTCCCAACAGTCTTCTGTGTGAGTGATTTCATGTAATTAATTGGACTGTTTAGCCACAGGCAACAAATAGAAATAGTATTCGTAATTACAGTCTATGCCAGGGACTGTGTTAAAACTGACTAGTAACACAATGAATTACCCTGAGATTAAGTATTGCTGTGAAGAGACTGAAGATGAGAGAATAAAGTATTTTCCTAGGATTATATAGTTGGTAAAAGAGAATCATGATTTAAACCCTGGACTATGGATTGACAGTATCAGTAATATTCCTCATTGCTAGCAGTCCTCATGCAAGGTCTCTGGACAAAAGCGATACATTACCTGCAAATGCTTGGGTTTCATCCCATGTTTAAGGAGAGAGATGAATGTGTGGCAGCCAGCAACTCTGTCCTTCTAGGTAACTGGTTAATGCTGAACCTTGAGATTCACCACTATCAGGAGCTATCTCTCTGCTTAGAATCACCTGGACAGCTGGCTGGTCAACCCACATTAAATCAGAACATGTGGGAACTAGAATTCAATCAACAATAAAATGTCTCATCAGGTGGCTAAAATGTACAGACTCTGTTGGAAATGTTCCATGGCATTTCAGTTTTCAAATCATCTACAGATGCAGCTCTAGCCAGAATCAAGAACTTGGCTAAGTCCAGAGCCCCACTCTCTGAGCTTCTGCCCCAGATACAGAGGCAGAGTAAGAAGTGGAACATTGTTTTACTCCTAGGTGCTAAGGCCAGACTGAGCAACCTCCAGTAATGTGTGGTTAGTAAGTGCTTCAGCTTGTGCAGCCATTAAAAACCAAATCATAGGATAGTGAATCTAAAATACTCTTGGTTAAAATGTGTATTAAAATTGAGGAAAAAATAAGGGTCAGAAAGGTAAACTAACTTCAACTTAGATGCCCCTCCCCCTTTATTTTGGTCTCAAATTTAAATCAGTTTACTTTCATCTTTTCTCTTTGGGCTTTCAATAAAGACCAGAAGGACTGATAGACAGCTAGAAAGGACTGTGTAGGCATCCAGATTAGAATGGGAGAGCCCATTAAACAATCGGAGAAACTTAGTCAGGTGTTGTTTTAATTCTATTAGTTTTGAGTTAGATACAAGCTATTTGTAGTATTTTGGGTTTTATTGTGAAAATAAGCAATTAAAATATATTTAGAGGCCAAGTATGGTGATACATGTCTTTGATCCCATTATTAGGATGCGAGGGGCAGAGGCAGAGGCAGGCGGTCTCTGAGTAAGAAGTCAGCACTGGATCTCTCTCTCTCTCTGTCTCTCTCTGTCCCTCCTCCCTTCCTCCCTCCCTCCCTCTCCCTCTTCTTCCTCCCTGCCCCCCCTCCCCCCATCTCTCCCTTCCCCTGTGTGTGTGTGTAGTCAATAAGGATTTTATTTTACCCTCTTTCAGTGGAACATATCTTTGTACAGATAATGATTTTTTTTCTTCATTTAGCAGATAACTATCAACACTAGTACAGAAATACAAAGATAAAATTTAGTCACTAAGCTGAAATAGCTTAGCGTTTGAGAGTGGGTGATCTTTAATGTATCTTTTTAACATCACTGAAGTACAGGGTTTGAGTTCTTAAGCTCTCTACCTCTCACAGTAGTTTCAGGGTTGGCTGCTATCCTAGGCGAAGCCTTCTTTGTTGTTCCCTTTAACTGCAGAATTTTATTGAGACCAGCCCTCACCTACAGTGCAGTTATGATTTAAAAAAAAAAAAAAAAAAGACAATATTTTAAAGAATTCTGCCCAGTGGGAATGAGATTCTGAACTGCCACTAACTCTTGTGTTGATATCTATATAGAGAATTCAAAGCACGTGACTATTTACCTGATGCACTTAATACAACATTTGATAGAAGAAAGCACTGTTGATGAAAAATCTAGCTCTATTAAACACTAATGCCTCTAACTGTGAATTCCCCTTATTGTTCCATTACTGCAAGGGAGACAGGGAAGGAAGGAGGACCAATAAAGGTTTTCAATGCAATTTTGTTATTTGTCAACAGAGTGATTTACAAAAGAATTTCATAATGTATTGACTAGTCACAGGCAAATGGGAGGATTCTCTTCAGTGTTGGCAAGTTTGCAAATGAAGACACAGCATTGAATTCTGTTTCAGGTTTAATGCTGTATTTCCAATTCTATTTGAATATGAGTTTGTTATTACTGGATACTTGTACAACTTCCAGGTTTTTCAGTTCTTGGAAAATTATTTTCTTTAAGCACCTTATGTCTAAGTACCTTTCTGCTCTGATTCTTATGTCCCCTTGAGTCCCTGTATGTAAACAGCAGCTGTCTCACAGGTTAGATGCCCAAGAGCTACTTGGAAAGCAAGTAGACATAAATCACATTACTAGGAATGATCATCAATGCATCGGTGATCCTGTCTCACGCTCACTGTTTGATACCAGTGTGTCCAGATTTGCTTGAACTATGACATTCAATAAAGACCTGTTGAACTTGTTGAGCATTTACAGTCTTGGCTTTTTCTCTTTTAGAGACTATTAAGTATTTCCTTATTTTTCTGTCATCTTCTTAAACCAATACCTCTGATGGGACAATAGGAAGGGGAAGGAAACCTAAAGTTGAGGCTTACTTAACAGAAGAGGCCGACACTAGGACTCAGCACCGTGATAGAATTTCCTAACAATTACTGAGTGCTGACCATTGTTCTAGCTATTATCCTAAGCCCTTAACATTTACTTTAGGCTCACAAAACTCTTAGAGAAGCTGTTATGTCCATTTTACAATGAGATGGACAATGTATAGACAGGTTAAGAAACTCGCCCAGGCCACACAGTTACTAAATGTCAGCTAAAGTTTAAAGCCAGACAGTCTGGCTTTAGAACCTTCATCATAACCAGACCACTCTGCTGGCTCTACTTTCTAGGTGCTAGATACTGTGTTCTACTGCACTTTCCCAGTATTAAACTCTCAAAATTATAAGGCAGTTTGAATAGTTCCATTTTTATAGGTGAAATAACTCAATGGTTAAAGATGATAAAGTTGCTCCAGATGCATAGCTGTTTTGTTACCAGACCTGGCAGTTTACTTCAGACTCCTAAAGCATAGTAAATGACTAGGGCTGGTGAGATGCATCAGCAGGTAAAGGCATCTCCTGCCATGACTAAGGACCTGAACAATTCCTGGAACCCACATGGTAGAAGACATCTGATTCCCCCAAGTTGTTCCCTGACCATCACTCAAGCACCAGGGCAATAACTCCTACCCCCAAACACACATACACACACAAACACACACACACACACACAGAGAGAGAGAGAGACAGAGAGAGAGAGAAAAGAGAGAGGTGGGGGGAGAGGGAGGAATTTTTAAAATGTTTTAGGCTTGCAGTTACTATATTTTTGCATTTGTAATGTGAAAACAATGAGTATTAAAAAAGATATGGCTCTATTCCAATAAAGTTTTACAGTCATGCATTACTTAATAGTGATACAGTATACTGCCAATCCTGTGACATCATAAACTGTATGTAGGCAAATCTAGAAGGTAGAGTCTGTTCTGAGATTTAAATTCATGTAACATGCTATTAAACCTTCATATATCTAAACATAGAAAATATTTAGTAAAAATATTAGTGTATGGGAATTTTCAGCTAATAAAATTTTCAAGAACTCCTGCCTTATATGCAGTCGATAGGTGGCTAAAATACTGTATGTTCCATTACTAGTTACCAAAACAAACAAAAACCCCAAACCTGTCTATGTTAGGCTCTTGGTCACATTACTAAAAATTGTAGGTTAGGTTCATCTGAAGTAATAAAAATGAAAGAAATTCTCTAAATGTTGATCAATTTGAGTCCTAAATGGAAAGCCATGACATATTTAAAGAATGGCTCTAAAATATGTATTATCTGTCTGTATTCAGAGAAGGCTCAGTAGGGAGTGTGCTTCCTGTGCAGGCATGAAGGCTTAAGCTTGGTTATCCATTAACCACATAAAAGCTGGTCAGGATGGTACTCTTCTATAACGGCAGCAGTGGGATGAAGAGACAGGATCCTTAGGATTGTTTGGCTTCTGGCCAGCCAGTCTAGCCAAAATGGAAAACTGCAGGTTCAAAGAGAGATTGCTATAAAACATAAGGCGGAGAGAAAGGAAGACACCCAATGTTGCCTCTACACAAATACATAAAATTGAAAGGGGATACATACACAACAACCTCCAAGAAATAGGAGCCAGAAAAAAAAAAATCCTATAAAATTTCTCCTTGTTCTTTATTTGAAAGTGAATTGAACAGTGACTATTGCCAGAATTGAATGTGAGCATCTATCATTGGCTAGAATCCCATCCTTAAGATTCAAGCATTCACCTGAAAATATTAAACTATGTTAGGCATTTATTTTATAAATTGGCCCTTGACAATTGAAAGGTTGGGTAGAGCTTTGCTCTACTTGATAAATCTAGTGGCAGAGGTAAAATTGTATCAGCTACTTTTCTTGTTGGTGCGACAAAATTAAAAACAAAACTAAATAAATAAAAGAACAAGGGATGGATTTGTCTGGGCTTGACTAAGCAATCCTACCATGGCAGGCCAGATGTGCATCAGGTGTGAGG
The DNA here is from genome assembly GCA_021653895.1 of Mastomys natalensis. Taxonomy (NCBI): domain Eukaryota; kingdom Metazoa; phylum Chordata; class Mammalia; order Rodentia; family Muridae; genus Mastomys; species Mastomys natalensis. The sequence continues at coordinate 1,170,161 of JAJTUV010000973.1, read as the reverse complement.
AGGCAGCTGCTACATTGTATCTGCCACCAGGAAGCAGAGTGATGAATATTGGCACTCTCCCTTCTATTTTTCACCCATGGGGTGGTGATGCTCACACTTAAGATGGCTCTTCCAACCTCATTTAACCTAACTTAGAAACTCCCTTACAGATACGCCAAAAGATTTCTTTCCCATCAATGTGACCATCAAGATTAGCTACCATCTGTCCTCTGAGAGGCCCAACCCACCAACCATAGAGGCATACACCCACAGCCAAACAGTGGGTGCAGCTTAGGGACTCTTAAGGAAGAATAGGAGGAAGGATTGCAGCCCCTAAAGGGATAGGAACTCCACAGGAAGACCAACAGAATCAACTAATCTGGACTCTTGGGGCTCTCAAAAGACTGAACCACCAACCAAAAAACAAAAACAAAACCAAAACAAAACAATGACCAAGCCAGCTCAGTTAGTCAACAGGTTCTCCAGCACAGGAGTGAGGGTTAAACATAAAAAGGCGATTAGACGTTGTAGCATGACCCCAGCCAGTTCTGAGGCTGAAGGCTGAGGCAGGTTTATTTTTTCCCAATTTTCTTTTAAACCATTTTAATTACATGCAAGTCAGTTCTAGGTTGAGGAACTAGCAATACAATAGATGCAAATAGTCAAGGAACAAACAAGGCAATAAACAAAGTCCTGATCACTCCGTGATCACCCTCATAATCACTGTTTCTAAGGGCTCATCAGGATGACAAAAATATCTGAGCCTACTTCCCTGTCCTAGCCCACAGTCATATTCATGCCTGAGACCTACTTCTTTGTTCTAGCCTAAGACTTAGATTCCTGCCTGAACTTACTTCTGTTTTAGCCTAAAATTAGATTCCTGCCTGAACTTACTTCCCTATCATGGCCTAATGTCAGATTCCTGCCTAAAGCCCATTTCCTTGTCCTTGGCCAATGTTAGATTCCTGCCAAGTATCCCCAAAAGCTCTCCACAAAACAACCAAAAACAACAACAACAACAAAAAAAAAAAACCCATACACTGGCTGGAACTAGGCCTCCTTGTACATATGTAATAGATGTACAGCTTGATCTTTTCCAAACAACTGGAGCAGGGGCTATCCCAAAAGCTTTTGCCTGTATGTGGGATATGTTCTTCTAGCTGGGCTGCCCTGTCTGGCTTTAGTGGGAGAGGAAGTGCCTAGACTCCCAGAGACATGATGGGCCAGGGTGGGTGGATATGCAGAGGGGGGCCCATCCTCTTAGAGAAGGGAATGGATGGGGAAGGATTGTGAGAGGGAGTGATCACTAGATGGGCAGTGACATGGCCTCATTTATCCTATAGCTCATGCCCCGTAGAAAATAAGATGATACTAGAAACACCCTAGAGAGTACTTGTGATACTTTTATCAGAGAATGTGCATAAAGGAGGAAGAGTTTTCTAGTTTTGTGCTAACAACCCAGTTATAACTGGTTCTAGCTAAAGAAGACTGAACTGGAATAAACCTACTCTCAACTACTCCAGTTATACTCAGAAGTTACATCAAATGGTGAGAAGAACCAAAAGATTTTTTTTTTTGGACATGTTGTCTTAGGGATTATAGGAGGTGGCTATGGTTTCCAGGTTTTAGCAATGTACCAGAAATCCCCACACTCATCAAGTTTGAAGAAAACAAATGTTTTTAGGGAAAGAAGATAGATCAGGAGCTCTCTTTCCAATGGAGGAGTTAGGGGAAGGATTGAAGGAGCAGAACCGGTTTGCAACCCAATAGGAAGAACAACAATATCAACCAGCCAGACCCTCCCAGTGCTCTCAGGGACTAAACCACCAACCAAAGAGTACACATGGAGGGACCCATGGCTCCAGCTGCTTGTGTAGCAGAGGGCTGCCTTATCTGGCATCAATGGGAGTGGAGGCCCTTGGTCCTGCGAAGGCTCGATGCCCCAGTGTAGGGAAATGTCAGGACGGGGAGGTCGGAGTGGGTGGGGGAACACCCTCATAGAAGCAGGGAGAGGGGATGGGATAGGGGAAATCGGGAAGAGGGATAACTTTGAAATGTAAATAAATAAAATAACCAATAAAAAATTAAAATAAGAAAAGTTCAGTTACAACTGATAAGCTACGACTTAAAAAGTCTTCATTAACCAGGTGCTACTTGTGCATTAGCTCAGAACCAGCCCCGCCCTTTAGCTGAGTTTACAGAGCCATAAACCGCCAGTCAAGATCCGGAATATGCGAATTACAGATTTTTCAAATCGAAACCCAAATTGCACCGGGTGTACTCTGTGTCCCGGAACCAAAGCTCAGTGGCCTCGACTTCCGGGGGAGGGAGGAAGCGGGAGTGCGTTAAGAATAACTGATTACGTTTGACTCGCGGAGGCCTATCAGGTGAGGACCTGGCACCCAAAGCCAGCGCTGAGTCTACAACTTCGCCCGAGAGGTGTTCCGGCCGCGCTGGGGTCGCTCCGGAGGCGGCTAAACCGGCCGCAGCTTCTGCCATGGTTGCGCCCGCTGTGTGGCGCGCTCTGCGTAAGAACAAGACCCTTCGCTACGGAGTCCCCATGTTGGTGAGTGGCTGCGGCCCGAGCTGAGCGAGTCTGGGGCCCCGGAAGGGGCGGGTCTTCCTTGGCTGAGCGCGTGCGCGTGCGCGTGCGCGTGCGTGAGTGTTTCCCTTCCCTTCTTGAACGCGCGTGTTGTTACTATCCCCGTTTTACAATAGCTTTCCTGGGTTTTGGCAAGAAGATGAATCAAATGTGGAGCCCCAATAATTATATTCATTTGTTGTTTGATCATTGATAAGTTAATTTGCTTTACATACTCCGTTATTATATTAAAGAAAATAAACAAAAGCTTTTAAAAAAATACAAGACATTTTACTTGATGACGTGCGAAGTTCCTAGCTTTTGTATTTAAGCACTGCTAAAAAGGTTGATTTTAGAAACATAATATGTTGGGGTGTTTTTTTTTTTTTTTTCCAGTCGTCTTTGATGTATCTGGATTTTGTTTTGATAATTAGGGAACTCTGCAATATGCTTTAAGATTTTGGGGGTAAGCATTCGTAAATGACAGCAATTCATGTACACAAGGCATGTGTAAAATTTGTTTTCTCCAAGTTCCTCTGCAGTTCAAAAACACGGATTTTAGCTACTGATTTGCAATCACTATCACTGTGGGAGCCAATTTGATTTTCTTTCAAAATCATAAAAGTCAAGATATTATGGAAAGAAAAAAATCTCAAGGTGAGGCTTTCTATGTAGACTTAGTACTCTGCCCTATTTTTGGAGCTAATCAGAAAGAAAGAGGCTCTTTTCCAGATGGAAATGTCTTTCTTGATCAGTTTTTAAATGGTCATATCAGTCTTATGAAGGCATACTCTGGAGCTCTGTGTAGACAAAACTCTTATACCTAATTTGTTTTCCAGATGCCCTTTCCGCAAATTAAGCAAAGAGCACTTTCTATGCCCAATTTGAGAAACCTTCCTTTGAGTTCTTCGGGTCTTCTTTTCTGCTCTGGCACAGTAAGGGAGCCTCCAGTCATGTAATAAAAGCAGGTTCTTCAGATGAAGTTATTCATTATGATCTTTTTACCTTATAGATTCATTCATATAGTCATTCATTTCTGTTTGTTTCATGCACACACACACCTTGTCTTTATGCAAAATAGCATTCTTTCTATTTAAAATTAATATATATATATATAGAGAATATAGATAAGCACTGTGTTTACATCCTTTTTATTTCTACCTCTCACCCTCCACCTTTTCCTGTGATTCTTTTCTCCTTTCAATTTCATGACTTTTTAAAAAAATATTGTCCCATGTTAAAAGAAAAAAAATATATATATATAAAACATAATTACATATTATACATATGTGTAAAAGCAACCACTTTGATTTGGTCTTATATATCCCAAATAGCATTTTTTAAAAAAGTAGCTAAGAATATTTATATGTATAATTGTTACGTATAAACTTTTATTGTGGCTGCTATTTACCTAGAAATCATGGGGTTAATGAAGGGCCCTAAAACCTGAGGGGTGAATCTCTAGATTTCAAGAGAGGAACCAGGAGGAGAGAATGTTCTTAGAAGAAAAGTACCGAGGTAAGGCAGAGCAGTTCCTCTCACTGAGCCACTGATCTAATAACACAGAGACTCTAAAGCTAATGCTGGTTTTTGATGATTTTTTTTTGTTTTGTTTTGTTTTGCTTTTCACCCTTCAACCTGTGTGTGTGCAAGTGCACATCATGGACACACATCACAGATACTCTTCCCATCGGTTACCTTCTGAGTTTATTTGGTTTTGTGTCTCATTTTCTTTTTGTCAGAAGTTTTAAAGTTATAACAGTGAAATTTTGTTGCTTTTATGAACCTCAGATTCTAAATTTATATTTTATCTTTTATACCTTTTCTATTTAATTGTTATTTAATTATTTAAGCAGTGATATGGAGATCAAGCTTTTTGCCCCTAATAGCTTAGCTTATTCATCTCTGATGTGAGACTTGTAGCCAGCTCACTCGTTGGTAAAATAGCAGTAGCAGTTTGGAAGCTTTCCGAAAGGGCTTTTGCATACAGAAGAAATGGGCATATGCTCCAAGACTCTTTATAATTTGTTAAGAAAGTAAAAGTCAGTGTTTACAAATGTCCAGTTTTGCAAAGTCATAAAGTTGAAAGAAATTCTATACAGACAAGGCCAGAGTTTTATTCCTGGGTATATCCTGTATAGTTAGAGTATTACAAACTCAAGGAATGAGAGAGGTGGCTCCCTGATTAAGAGTACTTGCTGCTCTTTCAGAGGACCATAGTTTCCCAGCAGCTGTTTCCGGCTGCTCAAGACTGTCTATAACTCCAGCTCCCAGGTATCTGATTCCCTCTTCTGATCTCCACAGTCACCCACATGTACTGACACATAAATAGACACATGTATGCACACATACACATATGCATGCATGGATGGGTGCATGCATGCACAAATACTAAGATAAATCTTAAAAAAATAAAAATTTCAAGCAAAACAAATTTTACTGATTCTGTGTGATCAAAGAAGGCTCATGAATCAAACAGCACTCTGAACCCAAAGAGGTTCAAAGAGTTCTGTCCTGCTACATTGGCAGAAAATATATAATACTTATATTTTATTAGATAAAACATATAATGATATTATATAATATTTATATTAATAATATTAAATATTAATATTATTAAATTTTAATTATTAATTTTAATCATTAAATAATCATTGGTAATTATTAATTATTAAATTATTAATATTATATAATATTTTTTATAATAAAATATATAAAAATTTATCGACAAAAACCTACAAAAGTATCTTAATTGAATAGAGTTGGACATTTGTGGTTTTTTGATTTGGTCTAATCAGTTAGTTGACCAATGGCATTTCTGTTTGTTTACCTTCTAAGGTTACATAAATCTCTAAAGGGATTTAAGTACAGTGACAAGTCCACTCCAAAATACTTAGCAGTAGACTATCATTTAGTTGGGTGTGCTTTTATTTCCTCTTGAGTTTGGAAGCAGGGGAATCAGAAGTTCAAGGTGATTCTCAGGCACATACCAAGTTCAAGGCCATCTTGGTTATTGAGACCCTGTACCTTAGTTGGTTTCTATTGCTGTGAAGAGACACCATGGCCATGGCAACTCATAACATTTAACTCTTAACAACATTTAATTGGGGCTGGCTCACAGTTCAGAGGTTTAGTCCATTGTCTTCATAACAAGGAGCACAGTGGCATGCAGGCAGATAATGATGCTGGGGAAAGAATTGGATAATTCTAAATTATCCATAATTGGATATCCAATAATTGGATAATCTAACCTTTAGGCAGCAGGAAGAGAGAGCTATCTAGGCTCTGACACCTCAAAGGCCACCCCCAGTGATATAAGTTCTCCATTGGAGCCACACCTCCTAATCCTTTCAAATAGTGCCAATCCCTGATGACTAAGCATTCAAATATATGAGACTTTGGGGGCCATTCTTATTTAAATCATTGCATTCTGTCTCAAAAATAAAAGTAAACAAGAAAAGTCAAATACATATATAGTATTTATTTATTTATTTGGTTCCAAAAGGGTTTATTGTCATGGCGGATGGTGGATGGATCTGGATGTACCCCCCCAAACTCAGGGCAGACCTGAGTTAAGTAGAGAGAGAGAAAGGGGGAGGTGGGGAGGAATGCTTAATTGACTCTGCCCTCTGACCTTCATTAGTATGTAAATCTCTAGGGTCTGAGGCCTGTAGTCACACCCTCTACCTGTGCACTTTGGGAGGGGCTGTAATGGCCTATGTGACTGAAAAATGTAGGTCTATGGAGATTGGACTGCTTGTTAGGACCCTGAGTTCTGGGGATGTGGCCAAACTCCTGCTGTTTCTCCCTTGGAGTCTCGGGGTTCTAGGCCCATGCCCAGCCAAGAACCAGGATACCCTTACGCAGTCCCACATCTCCTCCCCTTTACTTTTTTAAAAAAGGGGGGTCACTGTGTCATCTGTGGTAAAAATTTTGCATGAGGAAGTTAAAAGAAAGCACTATTTAGGCCAGAGGGGTTAGTACAATTAAGTCCCAGGGTAAGGGGAGTTGAGGGTGGGGGTTGGGAAGGAAGGGGAGTTGAGGGTGGGGGTTGGGAAGGCAAAGGATCACTGAATCAATTGAATACAGGTGATACAGTTTGAGGGTAATAACATCTGACTAATCTAGATAGACATTAAGTTTTCCTCACTAACATGTAACTTTAGCTATTTGACTTTGGCAAAAGAGTTCATCTGTAGCTGCAAGGTCTGGATCTGTCTTCTGTAGGATTTAGCTTTGGAGTCTTCAGTTAAGCAGCGTGGCTGGAAGATGATAGCTTGGCCTCCTAGGCAGGTTCCAGGAGGTGGTGGTGTGTCTGGATCTCAGCATGTCTCTGGAGTCTGCAGTCTGACAAGATGGCTGGGGAGAAGGCAGCTTAGCATCTCAGGCAGGTTCCAGAAGATGGCATCTCCACTGGACTTGTGGGAGCACCTATAGGATAATCAAAACAGGAAAGCAGCACCCCGGCATGGGATTTCTGCAAAGGCTGAGTATTAAGCATTAATTACTTGGGAGCAAGCACATCATGGTCTGTCATTAAGATCCTGGAAAGGCAAAGGTGTTTGAGGAAATTTAGTCTTAGAAGGCACCTGTGAGTAACAAAAGGCGAAAAAATTTTGGGTTGAAAAGCACAGACACTGTTGTTTTAGGTCTTCCTGTTGGGGAGAAAAGGCATTAATGGTGGGTTTAGAAGCAGTAGGGGAGGGGCCTGCTCTGCCATGTGGTGGCTGGGTGCTCTAGCAGAGGCCAGGGTATTCCCCATTTGTTTTTCTTAGCAGTTTTAAATGTAGAGAAGAAAAAAGCCAACCTTGAAGAAAAGCTCAGAGGAAGAACATAAAGGCTTGATAGGAGAGTCAGAGTGAGGTTTTGTGTAACAACTGAGCCATGGGGGGAGACACATGGAAGCTGGCGTGTAGCTGGCAGCTCCTGGAAGAAGCTGGGAGTTGGCTTGCAGTTTCTCCAGGCTCAGCCTGGAGTTTTAGCCTCGAGAAAGAAACTGAGAGGAACACAGGGCGGAGGATGACCTAGGAGGTGAAGGGGGAAAGGGAGCAACCAGGGTGTCAGCCCTGTTGCTTCAGGCAAACCAGAACTGACCGCAAATGATGGAGGAGTAGGGGAAGTCTATGTTAGGCTAGCAGGCAGCCTGTGAAAGACTGACCCCCTGAGGGAAAGTCACTGGGGACTAGAGTTTAGAGCCAGTGTTCTTGAGAAGCTAGTGTCACTGCCATCTTGTTGAGTTGGAGAACACGTGGGAAGAAAGAAACCTACACTAGCAGGCAGTGTGCTAAAGACCAAAGTTGGTGCTCTTGAGAGTTACAGGACAGTCTCAGCCTCGAGGAGTCTCTCACTCAAGGAAAAGAGTCTTAGAACAAGAATCACAGCAGGCACTGTGGCCTTAAAGACAGTTGTTAGCTATGAAGGAGCCCTCTCTGTGGAGCTGGGGGATGGGCAGAGTGGAGACTAGGCAGTCGCCGCCATCTTGCCCTTGAGCTAGAGAACACGTTACTCACGGTTCCGTGAAGAGGTTCTTAGTGGGCACCAGTGTGGGGTACTCTTGGAGCTGGCTTTGCCTACATCCTCTACCACCTGTAGGGAACGATGTAGGCCCGCGCATGGGCAGTCATGGTCATGGGTCCGTGTGTCTGCCACGACACAGTAGGCCTGGATTGTAGTTCAGCATGGCAGGAGAGCATGGGATCATGGCTGAGTTTATTCTATGCAACACCAGGCAAGTGTGGCAGGGCCCTGCCCGGCATGGGGAATTCTCACTCAGTCTGGTTCTGTGGGGGGGGGGGGGTGGGGGGGTGGGGGGGTGCAGAGGTCTTGAATTGGGGGTTTCTGGCCAGAAGTTAGTCGGGGACCAACTGGTCTCAAGGCCTTGGGCTCTCAGACCGCTGAGAGGCCTTGGAAGGACTGAGACTGGGCGCATGACCAGCCAGCCCACAGCCGAAAGAAACAAGAAGGGGATGGAAGAAAGAGGCCCCGGCAGAACCCCGTGGGAGAGATTTGGTTAGACTCGGCGGCCTGGCTAGCTTGATTGAAGATGTGGGTCCCCTGTGGCTGGAATGCAGAGAAGTCCTCCAGGTGAGAGATTAAGCAGCTGCAGCTACGGCGGTGGTGGCGTTGAAGGCCTTTTCCGCAGCTCCCCATGGCAGGCCCCTTAGCCGGCTGGAACCACAGCTCAGCATGGGAGAAGCATGGAATCTTCACTGAGTCGATTCCTCACAGCACCGGACAAGCATGGCGGGACCCCGCCTGGTGGGGAATTATCACTCAGTCTTGGGTTCCACAAGGCTGGGCAGAGCTCTCAGGTGGATCCAGGGGGTCAATGTCTCTATTTGGAGCCCCCAGATGCCACTGGGGGGGGCACAGCAAAATAGAGATGGGGACACACGAGCTCAGCTGGCGGCTCATGTGCCAAGAGAAAGACAGAGAGAGCCCTGGCGCCACACCGTTGTAGAAAGTGTTTGCCTGTTACACTTGCTTGGCTGAGAGACGGCTGTTCAAGGCTCCACGTTGGGCGCCAAAATGTGGGAAAACAGGGCCACAGCTGGGGGACCCGGGCCCACGTGGCAGCAGCCCGGGACCAGCACTGTGGAGGCTGCCTGGAGGTTTCCACACTGTGGGTCCCACATCCAGGAGAACTTCTGGGATTCCAAAGACTGGAAGGCCCGGCGACGGCAGACCCGGCAGGCCCCAATGACACGAGGAAGTCCTTGGTTCAAAAAGGGTTTATTGTCATGGCGGATGGTGGATGGATGTGGATGTACCCCTAGTATTGATTTATAACATCAGTTATGATTGTATAATTTTTTCCAGGTAAGTATAGTGGCCTCCCTTGCTGACATTTCATTTGCTGCATCTTGTCTGTTGTTAACAACAACAACAAAAAAGTAAAGTGAAAAAATGCCATGGTAAATTCCAGATGTAAGTAATTCATAAGCTTTAGATGGCAATATATTACCATTGTACTTTATTACTAGTTATTGTTGCTAATCTTATTATGCCTATTTTGAGAATTAAACTTTGTTATATGTCTTTATATATAGAAAAAAAACATAGTATATTCAGGGTTTAATATTTGTTCAGGTTTCAGGTGTCACTGAATGCCTTTCACGGTAACACCCACCACATCTGCTTTAAAAAAATGAGTAATAATTTTCTAGAAAAAATAATCTGTAGGTTGTTTATAGTCTGTCTAAGGCATTGTTTAACTGAAGGGCTAGTCAGAGTTGCCCTTCTAGTTTATGTCGCTGCTCCCTTCCTTTGTTTCAGTTGCTGGTTGTTGGAGGTTCTTTTGGTCTTCGGGAATTTTCACAAATCCGATATGATGCTGTGACAATTAAGGTAAGAGCTATAATTGGTGTTTGACTTGTGTAGGAGAATTGCATGCTCAGTTCACTTAGCAATTTTAATCTGTTTTGTCTTGCAAACCCAATAGCAGGTCTTTGTACCTTTTCTTGTTTAAAATATCACTAATATGAATCCATAGAAGCGAATCATATCAAGCATTCAGGAAAAGTTCTCTGTATTTACTTGTAATATTGTTGTTTCTCTCCCCAAATATTCTCAGATGTAGTTGTTTTTGGATTCTTAAGAAACTAAAGAACATGGATCAGTAGTTTTCCATCTCTAATTATAAATTAGCTATTCCATTGTAATGCCGGTGATGTTATAAGTATATTGCCATTTCTCATTAGTAACTCTTACTAAAATAAAATATTTTATTATAAATGGAGACACCTATCTTTTTATAGCATCTATATTGTTGTAGGAGTATACTAGTACCTCCATTTTACAGGTGTGGAAACAAAGGCCCAGCAAGCTCTACTATCCTGCATACGGTCATGTGGGTATGCCAGGACAGAGCTAGGATTTTTACTCTCTGTAATTACACATTCACTCTCAAATTGGTGCTGTATGTCACATAGGAAGTCTGGTTCATTAATTGAGAAGTATGTTGTAATTTGGGGAGAGGGAGCACATACCTGATATTTGAAGGCTTTTCTAAGTAATATATAATGGACCCTTATAGGCCAGTACAAGCATTGTTCACTGTGGTAATGGACCCTCCATTGTTGTACCCCACCAAGTACTATGACTAAGTTTGCAGTTTAAGTACATGTGAATAGGACAGTCTTTGACTTGCCTACCATGTTTTGTAACAAGAGAGTACTAGCTTAATATTAAATGTAAATATTGTGACCCTATTTTCAAGATCAGATAATGAAAATAAGAATAATCATAATAGTAGTCCTGATAATATCCAGACATCACCGGAAAAGAAAGCTGAGTAATCATGTTCCTTTAATGACGGTTGAATTAGTGAGTTAAATAACCAAAACAGCAGACTACACAATATCCAAAAGAAATTGCAGTTGGGTATAGGAATGAAAACACATAAGAAGATTGAATCCCACATGTCCAGGAAGAAGCAGGCAGGTAATTACAAGTCAGTCCTAAACTGGTTCATCTTAAAACACCAGTACTTAACCTCAAATAGTAAATGTTGAGTTAGCTTGTGCATACACCATACTTACTTATCATATTATTTATTTGACTGGTTTATAAAACTTATTAAAATGCCATTTTTCCAGTTTATGAGGTGGACCTAAATATAGCCTAGTGGGGGCCAACAGGGGAAGTTCTGATACTAGACATGTTTTTGCCCAGCAGGAACACGGTCGGTCTTGTTCAGTCTTATCAAGGGTCTATCTTTCTATTATTTTATACATAGTGATTGCTTGGCCTGGAGATCAAACTGAGTGGTAGAGCACTTGCCTAATGTCCAGCAAGCTCTGGGTTTGACCTGCAACACAGTGAGGGAGGAGAGGAGGGATTGATACTGAATCATGGAAGCACGAAATGTTTTCCTTAACTCTTAGGTACTCTAACGTGGAAAAAAACCCTGGAGTTTCAAACTGTCATTTGGATTCTTTGAGGATTTTAAGCAAAACCATGGGATACATAAACAAAAGATTGATGTTTTCTAAAAATGTTTTTACCTCAGTTTTCCTTCTGTTTCCTCCATGGGACTTTAAGATTCATAAAGTGTGCTATTGAACTATGCCTAAGTTCATGAGCTATAAGAGCTATAGAGTGTACTATTAAACTGTGTGTAAGTTCATGGCCTGTATGCACCGCAGGATGTACTATTAATCTACACTTAACTCTTTTTGTGTATGTACTCATCCCTGGATTTTCTCTACTGTTTTATCTTCTAATTACTAAATCTGTCTTTTGTTATTTTTTACTAACCCTGTTCTTTTAACTTTGTGATTTAGTACATAATTTTTACTTCTCAACTGTTCATTTAATTCTTTTATTATGTATTTTAATACTCTAGAGAAAATTTTTATAATGTCATATTTCATCTATTTCTTTATTTGATGACTTAAACACTTTGTGAATTATAATTACTTAAGTCTCATCTCTCATAAGGATTTAATTATCCATTTTTCTTCATTTTTTTTTACTACATGATTATATCTTTGGATATGCCTTATAATTATTTTCAGTTAAATATTGATTATTGTTTATAGGTGGCTATAAAGGTTCTAGATGATATTGCTGTCCTTCAGAAACAGTTTATCTTTTTTTTTTTCCTAGGTAGGCAGAAGTGGGTCTGGTGCCCTTAACACTTGTGCATGAGCTGGGTCCTGGCTTGATTGGAGTTACAATTAGTTTTAGTGCATCTCTGCTCTTCCTTACTCTTAAGACCTGACTCTACAGGACTTTTAATTACCACATCAGGAAGTTCAGCTCTGCTTTTCAGAGATTTTCAGCTTAGCTCTATATTCTTGTTTTATGGAGTTTAGAATTTAGGAATTTAGTAATTACTAATTTAGTAATAATAATTTAGTAATTTCTTTGGGAGACATAAACCTTGTCACATGTCATTTGCTTTCTGCTTTTGTCTTTGTAACCCTGGGTGGTGATTTCTCTAGCCCCTAGTAACAACATCTTCCTGGTATCCAAACTTGGCTCCTCTTCTTTTTAAATTAACATATAAACTGTACAAAGTAATAGGCCTCATTATAACATTTCCATAGATGTATGTAATGTGCTTTGGTAATATTTTCTCCCCTTGTCTTAGTTTGGGTTTTATTTTTATGAAGAGACATCATGACCAAGGCAACTCTTATAAAGGACAACATTTAATTGGGGCTGGCTTATAGTTTCAGAGGTTCAGTCCATTATGATTATGGCTGGAAGCATGGCAGTGTGTAGTCAGAAATGGTGCTGGAGGATTTGAGAGTTCTACATCTTGAAACAAAGGCAGCCAGGAGAGGTCTCTCTTTCACATTGGGTGGAGCTTGAGCATAGGACTTAAAACCCACCCCAACAGTGACACACTTCCTCCAATAAGGTCACACCTACTCCAACAAGGCCACACCTCCTAATTAGTGCCTCTTCCTATGGGCCAAGCATATTCAAACCACCACACTCCTAATATCCTTTCTTATCTCCCACTTCTTCCTCTCTTTGTTCCCAATGCACATTTCTAATAATCCTCCTTTTCCTTTCTCTCCTTATTTATTTATTTATTCATTTTATAAATTTCATATATGAGAGCAAGCATGAGATAGCTGGCTGTAATGATAACCCTTGGTTATGATTCTGTACTTATTCCAGGCTTGGCAAGTGCAGTAGAGGGAAAATGACTTTCAACTCCAATTTTCAGCTCTTAGGAAGAAACTCTAAGCTGAAGACTTAATTGAGTAATTTTGTTTAATTAATTAATTAATTTTGTTTTGAATTTCACTTTGAATAGAAAATAGAAACACAACAGGATAGTTTATGGAAGTATTATACAATAGGATAATGTTTGCTGATAAGGCAGAAATGGCACATGACCAATAGCACTAATATAATTCTGGAAGCTCAGGTACACATGTTTTGGAATTTTTAGATCTACTTGTCATAATTTATCCTTTTTTGATTTGTCACATTTGTCTCTATCGTACATCATTCTAGTGGAACTCTGGGATTAAACCCCTGGCTTATCACTTTGTTCATAGGCTCTGTTAAGTCATTCATACTCAGTGAGTCTATGTACTGTGTCTTGTTTATTTCACCAGTTACACTCTTTTTTGTCACACACAGGCAACAGACATAAATTTCAATGTGCCACTATGGAACCCTAAATTTCTAACTCTTTATTTGGTCTGTGAAAAAGGTTCTTTTATTTTCAAGTGTATTATATATAGTAACATTTTAAATATTTCTGTACTACAAAATCTACACTGGCTGTGGGTGAATAATGCTGCCTCTGGAGGCAGAGGGCCAATGCTTAATACCAACACATGTGTCTTTTACAAGTTATTCAACTTCCTGTGTCCTACTTTCTATACATGTAGTAATGAAGGTGAAATTTATGTTTATCTTACAGGTTTTATGAGCATTAAACAGTATATGTACATGTCAAATGCCTAGTAGACAGTTCCTCAATGTATGTCACTGCGGAGTTATGTTTTAGTTATCACTGTGCATTGATTATCACAGTGGATATTAGAGACTTCGACATATGCTTTAAATTGGTTGAACTTTCTTATCTATTTTTCCTATGACTTTGTTTGTTTGTTTGATTGTTTGTTTGTTTGGACAGTGTCTCATTGTGTCCTTGCCTGGCTTAGGACTCACTATGGAGCAGGCTGGCCTTAGGCTCACAGAGATCTCCTGTCTCTGCTCCTTAGTGCTGAGATTAGAGGCATGTGCCACCAGGCTCAGCTCTTCTATGACTTTTATTTATTTTATTTATTTGAGATTTTATAATCTCTCTCCTTTTTTGATTGGTTATTTTATTTATTTACATTTCAAATGTTTCTGCCTTCCTGTTCTCTCTTCTGCAAATCCCCCATCTTCTAGAGAGTGCTCCCCCACCTACCTACCCACTCCTGCCTTACTGCTCTAGCATTCCCCTACACTGGGGCATCAAGCCTCCACAGGCCCAAGGGCCTCCCCTCCCATTCCAGATAAGGCAGTCCTCTGCTACATAAGCATCTGGAGCCATAGACCCACTCATGTATACACTTTGGTTGATGGTTTAGTCCCTGGGAGGCCTGGGAACTGGAGTGGGGGTGGGGAAGTTAGTTGATATTGTTGTTCTTCTTATGGGGTTTCAAACCCCTTCAGCTCCTTCAGTCCTTCCCTAACTCTTCCTCAGAATCAGTCTGATGGTTATCTGTATCTGCATCTGTATTGGTCAGGTGCTGGCAGAGCCTCTCAGGGAACAGCCATACCAGGCTTCCGTCAGCAAGCACTTCTTGGCATCCACAATAGTGTCAGGGTTTGGTGTCTGCAGATGGGATGGATCCCTAGGTGGGGCACTCTCTGGATGGCCTTCCCTTCAGTCTCTACTCTCCTATGTCTTTTAAAAGTAAAAAATGAAAAAAAAAAATTAAAGTGAAAAATGAATGTAAAAGAATTAAATGATATATGTTCTTTTTTTCTTTTTTACAGATTGATCCTGAACTGGAGAAAAAATTGAAAGTGAATAAAATAACTTTAGAGTCAGAATATGAGGTATAGTATGTTAATATTCTAAGTTTTGTAACATTCTTATTAGTCATGACTGGTTCTGTTTCTCAAGATAAATTAACAGTGAAGAAAAAATAAATTTAATCTGAATCTGTGGTATTTGGTAAATTATCTTAAATTTGGAACCAGAAGGGCTGGGGAGTTTTTCAGGTAAGTTTCACCAGTACAGCACTTCATGTCTGTAAGCTTTTTGTTATTTGTTTTGTTTGGTAAAGGAGATTCTGGGGACAAGCTCTGTTGATTCCTGTGCCCAGTAACTCAGTAACTCAGTAACTTAGTAACTTAGTAGGCCTCATTTTTAAAATGCCCTCCTCCAACACACACACATACTCATACACACACACACAAGACACATACACACACAGACACACACACACACACACACAGACACATACACACACAGACACACAGACACACACACACACAGACACACACACACACAGACACACACACACACATGAGGGTATTGCCAAGGTTGGGTTTTAAATTTAGGGCTGTGAGTCAAAAAGTTTTGTTGTTGAGTGTCTTAGCTGGATGTCAGGGTAGCAAGAGAATCCTGACAGGAGGTGTGTATGTACTTGGCAGGGCGGGAGACCAGTTCTCAATGCATTTCCTCACTATGCCCTGTGCTCCTCAATAAGTCCTGTAGCACTGGGTGTTAGTCAGTGAGGCCTGAGGCTTGCCTAGCACGTGTGTAGAGCCTGACATGGAGCCAAACACACGTTTTGTAGATTTTCTACAAGGAGTCTTTCCTGTAAATGGACCCTAAAGACAATTATGTTCCCATGACTCTGTCATGTCAACTTTGTCTCACATCTTAAGAATTATTTTAAGTTCTAATAAGCATGTATACCTTAACATATCTGGATAATGGTGATTACTTTTGCCAGGAATGGTGGCACATGTTTGCTATGCCAGTATTTAGGGGGGCCAAGCATGATGCTTTGTATATGCTTGTCCCAGAGAGTGGCACTACTGGGACATGTAGCCTCCTAATAGTTGTTGGAATAGGTGTATCACTGTGGGTGTGGGCTTTAAGACCCTTGTTGTCTTAGCTGCCTGGAAGTCAGTCTTCTCCTAGCTGCCTTCAGATGAAGATGTAGAACTCTCAGCTCTTCCTGCACCATGCCTGCTGGGACGCTGCCATGCTGCTGCCTTGATAATAATGAACTGAACCTTTGAACCTGTAAGCCAGCCTCAATTAAATGTTGTCCTTCTAAGAGTTGCCTTGGTCATGGCATCTGTTCACAGCAGTAGAACCCTAACTAAGACACCAAGGCACTAGAATTGCTTTTAGTTCAAAGCCAACTTAGACTACATAGTGAGTTCAAGGCTAGCCTGGGCTATATAGACTCTGTCTCAAAAAATAAACAAGAAACAAACTAAAAAGCCTTTTAGTGTCTTTAGATAAGTAGTTCTTAACCTATGGGTTGTGACCCCTTTAAGACCACTGGAAATATCAGATATTTACATTACTATTCATAATAGTACCAAAATTACAGTTAGGAAGTAGCAACAAAAATAATTTTGTGATTGAGGGATCACTACAACATGAGAGAGTATAATAAAGGATTGTGGCATTTGAAATGTTGAGAACTGCTGCTTTAGATAATTTCATAGCCATACTTGAAAATATTTATGCTAAATTAATAGCACTTTGTACATCCATATATATTTAACATACACCCCTAACTTTTCAAGAAAACCACTTTCACTTCCTGCTTCCCTGTCCTTTGTTGAAACCTTGGTCTGTCTGAGGAAGTGAGCACTGTCTGGGCAGTCTGTGCTGTGGAGGCCTTATCTGGGAATCATAAAAGTTAAGAACTGAATATACAATATTTTGTCTTGCCTTTTAGCAATCACTTATAAGAGAGACAATGCCAAGGTGGCCTGTGCTACTTGGTAAAGATTATATGGTTCTTCAGTAAAAGAGTTAATACTTTGTATCTAAACATCAAGGAAAACATATGCCGTTTTCTCCATTTTTGGATATAAATTACTCATTGATCTCATAGCATTTTTTTCTTCCCTCAGTTTTTCAGAACAGAAGCAGGTATATAAAAGTGACTATTGGAGAGGATAAAGGAGCTCTTCTGTCCACCCCTTTTCTCCAGCCTCCTTTCTGTGCTTGAGACATTTAAGACTAAGGGAAGCTATGGTGCATCGGTGTAGTTGAATGGTTCTGCGTAGGTTGGATACTTTTCCTCAGGTTACCTGAGGAGAATGACTTCATTCTGAAGCCCAGTGTCATTTCCCGGTTGCAGAACAAGGTGCTTTGGTCCGCTTTTTTCTTGTGAAGACGCCAGGGTCTGCACCTTAGTTCTTTTCTTTTCTACTGTGACCCACACCAGCCTTTCAGCTGTTGCTACACTAGAACAGCTTCACATTTACTCCTGTTTTCCCATTCTCTTTCTGTTCTTTATGCTCTCAGAAACAGAGTGTGAACACCTTCTGCCGCTATGAGCTTATGGGAAAAGGTAGATGTAATGTCTCTCTGTAGCAAGCAAGTAAAGTTCTAAACCCAGGAAGTCCCAGATGTTGGCTTGGAGTTGATCTATTTGCTGAACTTGTCCTTGAACCTGTTGGTTTTCCTTGACTTGCTCACCACTTAGTTATTATGTCAGTCAAAGCCTCTGGGCTTTTGAACTAATATGTTTAACTTTGTGGCTCTGTAGAAAATAAAGGACTCCACTTTTGAAAACTGGAAGAATATCCGAGGTCCGAGGCCTTGGGAAGATCCTCAACTCCTCCAAGGACGAAACCCAGAAACTCTTAAGCCTAAGACAACCTGACTGTGCTCAGTTTTTGTTTTGTTTTTCAATGGAATGTTCTCACCTCGATCTGGAGGAAGAAGATTTCAGACCTGTGGAAACCTGGATGTGAATAATGTGATGGGAGAAATTTTTGATTAAATATAAGTCAAATATAAGTCTGTATGCTTTTCAGTCTACTTGTAAATGAAAATAGCAGTGTTGAACACACACACACACCCCACTAACAATCTATAAAAAAATGTGACTACTGCTTCCATAACATGCCATGCATTCTGCTTTCCCATTACCCACTCACACTCTTTTTCCAAACACTAGAACGTTTTCGCTACCTCAGTTTGGTTTCTGATGAAAATCATAGGCTTAGATCTAGATTTTCCCAATAAAACAGTGACTTTATGTTAAGCCTGTAAATACGTAATCATAATCTAGTAATGGCCTTCTGTTTTATTCCTAATACTTTATAAATCACCCTCTGAAACCTGTTCATAAGCAATGCATGATGGTAAGAAGATGTGACATTTTGTTGAGGTTACCAAATGGCTGTGTTATATATCAGCGTAGTCTGGGAGTTGGTTCTAGTTTGTTTGTTAGATCTGCTGTAGTCTGATCCTTAAGCAAAAATGGTAGGAAAGGTAAGAGTTTTGTTTTTAAAACCAGTGGCTCATTTTCTTCTTTTATTTCTGTTTAGGCAGTCTAAGTTCTCTACCTTGTGTGATCTTAATGCTGAATTCTAAATACCTGAAGTTTTAACTGAAATATTCCCACTCTAACTATTCCAAATGATAAAAACACCCCACTTCTCCCTCAGTCAATTTTAATTAATTTCAACACATTAGTTTTAATAATCTTAGAATATTACTTAATGGATAATTACAAACTGACTTCAAAGTTAGTGGCTTAGTTACTTTTCTGTTGCTATGATAAAACACTCACCAAAAGCAATTGGAAAATAAAGGGTTTATTTTGCTTACACTCTCAGTCAGAGGAAGAACTCAAGGCAGGGACTGATGCAGAGGACACAGAGGAACATGGCTTCCTGGCTTGCTCCCCATTTCTTACCCAACTTCCTTTCTTATACAACCCAGGATCACTCAGGGTAGCACCACTCACAATGGGCAGTTCTCCCACATCAATCGTCACTCAAGAAAATTACCTGTAGACTTGCCTACAAGCCAATCATACAGAGATATTTTCTGGATTATGATTTCTTCTTCTTAGATAGCCCTAGTTTGTATCTAGTTGATATGAAAACCAACCATAATAATCTACCCTTGTCAATTTGACACACCAACACAGCACTTCTAAGCCACAACCCTTCTTGTTTTACCATGGTGTCATGCTGATATTAATATGACAGTGTAAAACATTCCAACTTTTAAATGTCCCACAGTCTTTAAAATTGCAACACTTTAAATGTCAGTCTTTTTTATAATACCTAGTCTCTTTCAAACTACAAAGGCTCTTTAAATTCCAAAATTTCTGGCCGAGCGGTGGTGGCGCACGCCTTTAATCCCAGCACTTTGGGAGGCAGAGGCAGGTGGATTTCTGAGTTCGAGGCCAGCCTGGTCTACAGAGTGAGTTCCAGGACAGCCAGGGCTATACAGAGAAACCCTGTCTCGAAAAACCAAAAAAAAAAAAAAAAAAATTCCAAAATTTCTCTGAAATACCCAAAGTGTCTCTAATTGTGGGCTCCTGTAAGGCAAAACAAGAACAAAACTGAAGACAAAGAACTTAAAGACTTTTTAGCCCTGAGAGGGAAGAACTAGGACATGCACAGTCACAATCAAATAAAATCAAAATCCAAATTCAACAGTGTACAAAGTTTGATGCTTGACATCTGGGACCCTTTCATGATCTTCCAGGCTCCAAAGGGTTTAGACAGCTAGCTTTACTTCTTGGAGCTGCCAGCTGCAAGCACATGCAGTTTATCTCATAGACTGAGACCTACTCCACAGTTACTGTCCTTGGCCGTTCTCTTGGTACTACTATCTCTAAAATGCTAGGGTCTCCTACTGTACTTATGTCAGCTTCTTCTGGGCTATCTTCAAGTTCCCTGACCCTGCCACAGTGCCAAGCCTTGATTTCTCTCCATGACCTCTTCAGTCTTGGGCCTTATACTGCAACTGAGTCTGTACTTTGACTAATGTCCTCTCCCTGCCTCCCTGGAGGGACTCCAGCCCTGCTAAACAAAGCCACGCCTCAGCTATATTCCATGACCCCATTCAAACCTTTAAAACCAGTACTACCTGGGTGGTTGTCACACTACCAAGTTCAGTTTCCAGCATGAGATGAAGCCTCAGCTCGTTCTGGACCATGGCTTCTGTGTACTGACTGAGAGGAAACACTTCTCAGAAGATTTTGCCCCAATAAAGTTGATTTTCTCTTTTTCTCCGACACAATATTTTCATTGATTATTTGGGAATTTCACATAACGTACCCTGATCACACACACTTCCTAGTCCTCTCAGGTCTGTTCCCAACTCTTGTGACTCCCCCGAGTCCCCCCAAAGAAGAAAGAAGAAAAAACAACAGGTCCAAATTGTGTTGACTGTATACTTAGTGGAGGATGGTTAACATCTCCACCCCCCCCCCCAGCCCCTCAATAGCCAGCTCCTTAAAGAAGACTAAGTCCTTCCCTATCTTCACTCCTGCCAGAAGCTTTCAGTTTTGGAGAACTACACTTCAGCTTACCTAAAGTTTAAAAGACTTCTCTTTGATGGCTCCCTTTCTGGGCTGTCACTTTTTTTGATCAACGGGATGGTGGTGGCGGTGATGGGGTTAGGAATTGTCACAGAAGTCTTCTATTAGCTCTCTCAACTTGAGAGTCTACAGTCATTAATACCACTGCAAAAGTAGCCTCCTTGTACTTTACAGTTAACTGGAACATGGATTACAGACTTCACTTGGTTTCTGGCAACAACTTGGACCATGGACATCAACATGGCCTCTGGTGGCAGTACAGACCACAGACATCAACATGGACCTCTGTTCCAGTATGGGCCATGGACACGTTCATGGACCTTGGTGGTAGTACAGGCCTTAGATATCAATGTGGCCTCTGGGCCATAGGCCATAGACACCAACATGTCCTTGGTAGCAGTCTAGTTCATGAACATCACCATGGTTTCAAACAGGAGCACAGACCACCAGCATCCAAATGGCCTTTTGGGTTGGAGTGTGCATGAGTCCATTGTTGGGTTGAATTGTGGGTCCCATGTCTGCCCTCCAATGGGCTCGGGCCAGTGCTCAAAGGGATAGAGGCACAGGAATTTGACTGTGTTCACTCCACGCTGGCACAGAGCATACATTGGGCTATGAGAAGCCACAGGACTTGACTTCGTTCGAGGTAGGGAATCTGAGGTCCTGCGGGGAAGAGGAGAAGTTCTGCCTGCATCCTGTGAGGATGAGAGTCTTGCTTGCCTGGGTCACGGCTGGCTCTGCTTGCTTACTTGGGTTGCTGGGCCTCCGTGGCTGAGAATGTAGAGAGGTTGTCAGCTGGAGATTAGATAGCTGCTCAGTATCAAAACCTTCTTCATGGTTCCCCATGGCGGTTCCCAAAGAAGAAAAAGATAGTTCCTGGTTTTAATGTTTATTGTCATGGCAGAAAATGGAAGAAACTATACTCTGGTATTTTCAGGGGGGGTCTGAAGTTAAATACCTTTTTCAAGGAGGAGGGTCTGGGAAGGAATGTTTAGTTGGTTATGCCCTCTGGCCTTTAGGTATCTCATGAATATGGAGATCTCTCTTGAGGTTCTGTGGCCTGTAGTCACACCCTCTACCTGTGGAGGGCCTAGTGAGCGATGTCTTACATGACTGAAAGGTGCAGATCGATGGAGATCTGTGACCTCATGTCAGGAGCCTGGACTCTGGCAACGTGGAGAAATGCATGTCATCCCTTGCAGGAAACCCTGCAGGGTCTCCTGTGAAATCCAGCCACCAGTGCTCGACCAGAAACCATGCTGTCCTTTGATGGTGCTACAGTGGCCTTCAGGTGATGGGCATCAACATGCTCTTCTGTGGGATATGGACTTCTATATGGTTTCTGGTGAAACCTTGAACCACAGACATCCACATGACTTCTGTTGGCAGCACGGACAACAGACCTCAACATACTCTCCAACAGCAGCTTAGACCATAAATATTAATATGGCTCTTGGCCAAAGCATGGACCACAGGCACCTTCATGGACCTCAGAGGCAGTATAGGTCATGGATCAATATGGGCAACCAACAGCCTAAGTTTCCCTACCTGTCTATTCCTGAGAATCTCTCCTTTTTCCCCTAGTTTTGGGACCCCCCAAATACCAGGACCATGAACCTAAAAGTTTCAAATGTACATCAGTATAACTTTGACTTTTGAACTGAACCATAAGGCTTCTGAACTGCTCTACTTATTTTTTTCAGATTTCTTTGCATCAGTATAGAATGTAGGGGTGCCAGAAATTGCTGTCCGTTTTACAATATAAAGGAAAATTTAATTCTTTTCACAAAGTGAAATTGCTTGCTTTGGGGGTATTTGTTGTTTATTTCTCCCAAAAAATGACTGCAAATTTTTTGCCAATGTTCATTTTCTGCTCATAATGAGAGAAAGCGTTAGTAAAAAGTGTAGGCGTAACATTTTTCAAAATCTACTTTAATAAGTGTACTTAAATGTTACAACCTTTCTTCTAGCCCACCACCCACCAGAGGTAATGGAAAGGAAAGGTTAAAGGCAAAGGAGGATGTGGACCTGTTTAGAAATAGTTCTTTGGAGTGAATCCAATCTTCATTATCAGGATATTAGCAGTTCAGGTCACACGAATCAGCAGCAGTAGCTCCATCAACTCATAAACACTATTCACAAATCAGCACTTGGAGTTTGATCCAGAAGAAACCATGAGGCTCTGCCAATTGGCCTGAGGCCATGAAAGCAGCTGCTGGAACACCACCACCAAAAGTTCTTTGGTGCATTTCTCTTTGAAGTCATGACAAACAATGATCAGCATAGGTGGCAAGGCAAACCAATACCACACAGCAAAGACCGGCATCAGCAAAGCCCAACAAAGACCAGGAAAGAGTGGCAAACTGAAACATTGTTCACTGTCTGTTGGGTTGTATTTATACTCTTCAAATATCACATGTTTTCTCAAGTGTCTGCTCTAACAAAACATTACATGCCTCCTTTTCAGGCAGCTTCCAGAAAAATACCATGTGTGTGTTCTCAGCAAAACATCTTCCCACATGTCTGCTTCAGCAAAAACATCCTCCCATAAGATAGTTCCCCACCCCCAAAAAATCACATAACACAACTGAATCTCCGAAGAAATCAGAAAATTTCACTTCATATCCCTCTTTCTGTTTAAAAAATTGTCTCTTTTTAAAAATAATATTAATCTATACAAAATAGAAACATTATAATATAATATAACATATATAAAAAATATAATGTAGAAATATATTATAAGAACCATAAAATGACAATTTGACATAACCCCTTAAACAAACAGCTTATGTATGATAGTCAGACAGTAGTCTAACAAAACAACCTTAAATTTCTATCAATATGCAATAATTAAGTAAAGCAACATTAAATTTTTGTCAATATATAATAATTAAGCAAAACAGCCTTAAATTTCTATCAATAACAGTGATTAAGTAAAGCAACCTTAAATTTTTGTCAATATATAATAATTAAGCAAAACAACCTTAAATTTCTATCAATAACGATAATTAAACAAAACAACCTATCATCCTAGATAATAAACATAACACATTAAATGACCAAAACCATCCACCCAAACTTAAGGGATCAGGACAATGGTATTTTATATATAATTACTTTTTGCTGAAGTGATGGATTTTTGTTTGGAGCTAGAGGGGTTGGGAATGGTTAGTTTTTAAAAAGCTAGCTGTAGCATTTATTGCCCAGTTTCTGCATTATCCAGTCTCAGTGTTGTCTGTCAAGTCTATGTGTTGTTTGTCCAGACCCTTTGTTGTCTGTTCAGTCTCTGTGTGATTGATCATTTGGACTAACTCTTTTGAAGTTGATTTGCATATATATTTTGGAGAAATTAGTAATTGAGACAGTCTTCAAGAGTGAATCATCTGGGCTATTTGCTTTGTGAAGACGTTCATGACTCAGCTGATAGGTTTTCCCTTGTCAGATCTAATTTTTATGTTCAATTGGTAACCATATTTTTTCATTCCCTCTAGATACACAAGCATAACCATGTCCCATCTTAAAACTATTGCAGGCTTCTATTCTAATGTCAGCACATCTTTATAGTATATTGTTTGACTTAGTTCCTCAGTTGTTTTTTTTTTTTGTTTTTGTTTTTGTTTTTGTTTTGATAACCCAGAGTCTCTCAGCTGCTGTTGTTCCTTTTTCACCAACATTAAGAAAATTTAGAGTTAACAAAGCATTATTTGTCTGTCCCTGGGGGTTTTTACTCCTCCTTTTTGTTTAATAAGCGTCTCTTTTAAGGTTAAATTGGTTCTTTCTATAACTGCTTGTCCTGTGGTATGATGTGATATTCTAGTAATCTGATTTATATTGTAATATGCAAAGAATTGCTTCATCTTATTGGAAACATATGTGGGAGCATTGTCAGGTTTAATTTATGCAGGTATCTCTATAATTGCCATTATTTCAAATAAACATGTAATTACACAGCCTTTTCAGAACTTAGAGCAGTTGTCCATTGAAACCCTAAGTATGTGTCAGTGGTATGGTGTATATACTTTTGTTTTCCAAATTCTGTAAATGGAAAACATCCATCTACCAAAAGTCATTTTTTCGGGGTAAATCCCAGGGTTTATTATCAGCAGGTAATAGAGTTTAGTTGTATAAAGAACATGTAGGATATTTGTACTATTTTTTTTTTTTGGCTCATTGTCAAATGATGGAAATTTTTTAAAACCTTTTAAAAAAAACTTTAAAAAATTAATATGATGTTTTTCATGGAAATTGGAGGCTTTTAACATATTTTTAAAAAATTAGTAATTAGTCATTTTTTTTTTTGAGCTAATGGACTGAGCAAATATGTGTGAGACCAAACATGAGTAATGTATAATAGATAGTTTTTACTTCTGATGGCTTGTTGCAATTATATAAATAACAAAGTTATTTTTGAGTTATCAGGTACAAATTTAGTAATCTCTATATGCAAAACAACTCTTTTTGCATATAAAGAATTAGTAATTATGTTAAGAGATTCAGGATAATCTAATAAAACCATAAGAATTACATACAACTTTGATTTTTGAATGGAGGTATATGGACTTTTGATAAACATACTGATTTTATCTGACTTACAACCTGTCATCCCCATGTTGTTTGTGACACTATAAAATGTTGGTGCCTTTGGAATTGGTGTTTTTACAATATGTAGAAGAATTTGATTTTTTTTTTAAAATAAACTATATACATTTGCTTTTTGAATATTTATTAGTAATTTACCCAAGTACTTTCTATAAGTTCTTTGTCAATTTTTATTGATCACCCATAATGACATAATCTTATCATTTCTAAGAAGAACTTCAATTTTGTCTAGATTTGTTTCTGACAATTGATCTAATTTTATTTTACCTTTTATAATTAATCTTTTTTATGTCTTTAATTTTTTATTTTATTTGTGAGCTAAGAAAATTTATTATATACTATCTTTTCTTTGTATAATGAGACCAGTAAGAGAAGGAGTCAAAGGTAAAATGACCCGAATATAATTAAATTTAGGATTAATTTTATCTATATATGACTCTTACAGTTTTGTTATATTAGTTAACTTTTGTTTTTTGCTTTAGCTATTATACATCTTGGACTGTTTAAATTTGAATCTCCTTGTAATGTTTGAAACAAATTATCTAACTCATACATATTTAATATAATTATAGACTTCAGCCAGTTAATATCTCCCACTAATTTTTGAAAATCATTAAGAGTTTGCAGTTGATACCTATGGATGTGTACTTTTTGTGGTCTAATTTTTTGTTGATTGATTTTATAACCCAAATAATTAAGAGAATCTCCTCTATGTATTTTTTCCCCCCTTTGGAACAATCCGTAACTTCCAACATGGGAGAACTTTTTGTGGTTTGTTTTTTTTTTTTCAGTAAAAAGTTAAGATTTTATTATTTACAGATTGCACAACCTTCATATTAGTACATAATTGTAAATTTATAACTCCCAGATCCTATAATCTTTTTATAATTAATAATAAGCCTAAGTCTAATTAGTTATGTCCATATGTGTATGACTATCAGCTGGGGCATGAGCAGCCTACTAATGGACAAAGTATAGGGACTCTCCTTCAATACCATCAGTGTCTGATCACTCCTCCCAGAATGGAAGGCCCTCAGGACCCTCCCTCTTCCATGATGGAATTGTGACTGGCTGTATCTTGTGCAGATCTTATGCAAGAAATACAGATCCTGTGAGGTGAAATGTGCAGCAGTTATGTCATGTCCAGAATTTAGAATCTCACAGTTCTTTTTCCCATCCACAAGTTCTTTTATTTTTCTGTCCCCTCTTTCACAAAGTTACTATGCCATAGATAGACAGCTGACCCATTCATATGTATTATTCATATACTATTGTTAAGAATGATTATACTTGTGAATATTATTTCATAAGTTTCAGTGTTATTTTTTAAATTTAATTATTTTATTTTATTCTTTTACTTATTCACTTTATATCCCACTCACTGCCCCCCACCCATCATCACCTTCCACAGTCCTTCCCCCCATACCCCCTCCTGTTTTCCTCTGATTGGGTTGAGTCCCCTTGGATATCCTCCCACTTCAAGTCTCTGGGAGGCTAGGTGCTTCTCTTCCACTGAGACCAGACAAGGCATCTTGTGCCGCGCTGATCACCCTGTCCAGCAGGGAAGAAAGACTAGCACACCAGTTCCTTCCAGCAACAGTTTACTCAGGAATCCCAGGTTACGTCCGAATCAAGGGTGTGCCCCCGAATGCCCCGTGAGTGCAGCTTAAATACTCTTCGTAGGACGGCCCATGAGCCCATACCACGATCTGCACTATCATAGGCCAGAGCATCATGACGGAAGATCAGGCCACAGGCAGGCGCGGCTTTCCTACCAAATAAGGGCTTGTTTATTCCAAAGCAGGAGAAAGGCAAGCGCCATCTTTAAAGCGCGGCAGCAGCGCTCCACAGTTCCCCCTTTTTTATTTTAAACAGCATATGCAGATACTGCTCGATCAAGCGAGTTCCATTACGTAGGATCCCGCGATCAAGAGCAGACAGGCACAAGCCAGGTTCTCACTCTACTGGGTGCAATGGGTATAAACCCACCATGTGCAAGAGCTGAGTACCAGAAAATAAGCTAGACACCCTTCCCATGTGCAATAAGACGTACGAGTCTTAAGGGGTGCAAGGGCTGTCTTAAGCAAAAGGAATTTCAAGGGTTGCGGACGCTCACTGCTTCAGTGCCATCAACCATGCTTGAGGAGATACTCTAGCCTCAATGGCTTGGAAGGCAGCACCACCAGAGCCCTTTCTCGTCTCTGAGCTTAGGCCATCCGACAGATGCAGAGGAGGCAGACCACACAAGCTCCCACTAGAGCACAAGCTAACACTCCTAGGCCGCCCACTCTTTAAGATGATGAACAGCTTGTTGGATCCAAAGGGTCTTCATGTTGGACTGTTCTCACCAGCCGTTCAGGCACCCAGATCGGATCGTACTGGTCCTGAGGGAAAACACAAACAGAACCTCTCGCCCACGTTAGCACGGGATCAGGTCCATTCCATTGTCCTGTCAACACATGTTTCCATTTTACTAGGCCTCGAGAAGTTCCTTGGAAATTTTGATGCCGATCTGCAGCAGAGCAACCCTGAACATCTAAATTTAAAAAATTCAATGTAAATAAGGCAAGGGATATTCTTTCCCTGGGGGTATGGCCTTGGCCAATTCCCCCTTTTTGTTTTAGTAAGCATTCTTTGAGGGTGCGATGGACACGCTCCACGATGCCTTGTCCTTGAGGGTTATAAGGCAATCCATGATTGACATGAACGTCCATTTGTTTACAAAAGGACTCAAATTGATGTGCAGTATAACAGGTCCATTATCAGTCTTTATCTGTTGTGGTTTTCCCCATGCAGCCCAGGCTTCCAGGCAATGACCTATGACATTGCGAGCCTTCTCTCCACTTAAAGGTGTAGCATGAATAACTCCCGAGCAGGTATCCACGGAGACATGCACGTATTTCAGAGTACCAAACTCTGATACATGAGTCACATCCATTTGCCACAATCTTAAGGGCAAGAGCCCTTTAGGGTTAACCCCAAGACTGGGCGGATGATGATAAATTACACATTGTGGACAGTTGAGAACTACTTGTCGTGCATCTGCTCGAGATAGTTTGAATTTTTGCTGCAGGGTCTTTGCATTAACATGAAATCTTGATGAAACTGAACAGCTTGTTCAAGGGAAGAACTCAAAAAGGCAAACTCAGCTCTGGTCCAGTGATCTACCAAAGCATTTCCCTCACTTAAAGGTCCTGGTAAACCAGTATGAGCACGAATATGTTGAATATAAAAACGCTCTTTCCTGTGCCAAATTAAATCCTGTAATTTCTGTAGCTGAGCGCACACTGTACTGGTGCTTTTAATGGGTCCTGCTAATTCTAAGGTCTTTACGGCGTTAACCACATAATGAGAATCGGAAAGCAAATTAAATGCAAAGCTACAATGTTCAAATACTTCAATCACTATTTTCAATTCAACAATTTGGGGAGAATTTACATGAAACTGGCCAGTACTGGTTCCTGCCCTTCCACCATGTAGACACCACATCCTGTCTTGGATCCATCTGTAAAAACATTAGGAGCTCCTTTAAGAGGCTCAGAGGCTATAACTTTTGGGAAAACAATCGGTGTTCTTTAAAAAAGGACAGCAACGGATGTTTAGGATAATGATTATCAATATTGCCCTCATGGCTACATTGCAGAATGGCCCAATCATCTATAGTACCACATAAAATTTTTACTTGTTGAGCAGAGTAAGGCACTATTACACTTGTAGGTGGCATGTCAAAAAATTGCAAACATTGTCGAATTCCCTGCATAGCCAATGTTGCTACAGCTGTTGGATAATATTCTATAGTCTTATTTGGGGACACTTTTGGATAAATCCACAGCAAAGGGCCTTCTTGCCACAAAACTCCAGAGGGTTGCTGATACGTGGCTAGAACACATAAAATAATTGGCTGCCCCTCCTTGCATCTTTGTAAACAGGCGTTCTGTAATTTATTCTCAACCTTTCCAAGCGCCAATCTTGCCTCTGGTGTTAAATAACGAGGGGAATCCAATGCTGAGTCTCCACTTAAAATATTATATAAAGGTTTTAACTCACAATTTGGCAAATTTATATAATTCCGTACCCAATTGATATCTCCCAATAACTTTTGAAAATCATTGAGTGACTTTAAATGATCTTTCCTCAATTCAGTCTTCATAGGCACTATTCTTATACTTTGAACTTTTGCTCCCAAGTACTCAACAACCTCACCTGTTTGTACCTTCTCTGGAGCAATATATAATTTTGAATTTTCTAACTAATTTTATTAATTCTCCAAATGCTTCCTCTAATAAAGTTTCATCGCAGCAGATAATAAAATGTCATCCATATAATGGAAACATCTTAGCTGTGGAAACTTCTTTCTGATTGGTTCAATGGCTTTCCCCACAAACAGCTGACACATTGTAGGACTATTGGCCATCCCTTGTGGAAGGACTACCCACTCAAATCTTTGATCTGGTTCTTCATGATTACAAGATGGAATAGTAAAAGCAAATCGTTCACTATCTTGGGGACAAAGTGGAATGGAGAAAAAACAATTTTTTATATCAATAACAATTATGGGCCAGGAGGCAGGTAATGTAGACAACAATGGTAATCCCCTTTGTACAGGGCCCATGACTTGCATCTGTTGATTGATAGTGCGCAAATATGCAACAATCTCCATTTCCTGACCTTTTCTTTATTACAAAAATGGGTGTATTCCAGGGGGAAACAGACGGTTTAATATGGCCAAGAGACAATTGTTCTTGCACTAAGGATTTAGCTGCTTGTAATTTTTCAGAGGATAATGGCCACTGAGGAACCCACACGGGATCCTCTGTCTTCCAAGTTATGGGAATTCCCTCCTCAGCGGCCCCTAGGAAAAACCCAGACCCTTCCTATCATGTTTTGGAACAGCCTCTATTGGCTGTGATCTTCCCTGCAAGTTTTTTCCTAAACCCTTTGAAGGACACCACCCCATATCTTGCATCATCCTTTGAGAGGACTGGGAATAACTCTCATTTGTAAGGCAATAGTTCATATCTTTTAAAAGGTCTCTTCCCCACAAACTAATGGGCAGTTCTAATACATAAGGCTGGAAACGTCCTCAATGTCCTTCCTGATCCTCCCATGGAAGCTCCCTTGCACTCATGTCAGGGGCTTTAGCATACCCCAATCCTTGTAAGGTTTGTGAGGATGGCTGGACAGGCCAGCCCTTAGGCCAATCCTTCAAGGCTACGATGCTGCGATCAGCACCAGTATCTAACAGTCCCAAGATAATTTTTCCATTAACTTTGAGTTCCACAAGAGGGCGTTGGTCTAAGTCAAGACTAAGAAACATGGAATCTATCCCAGTTGATCCAAAGCCCCGACTTCCTCTTCGCTGATCCCTGGAGGGAAACAGTTCATGCATACTGGGCAAAACTAGGAGTTGAACAATTCTATCCCCAGGGGAGATGGCTGAAATGCCCCTGGGGGATGATACTAAGATTTTAACTTCCCCTTCATAATCTGAATCTATCACTCCTGGATGAATGACTAATCCTTTCAAGGCTGAAGATGACCTACCAATTAGCAGTCCCACCGATCCAGGGGGTAAGGTCCCTTGAAATCCGTAGGGACCACCTGCACTCCCATCTGAGGTGTTAATACGACTCGGGAGGTGCAGTGGAGGTCCAGCCCTGCAGAGCCGGGCGTGGCCCTCCTCGGGGTCTCATGTTGAGGAATTGATCTTTTGGCTGCTCTGATCTTCCATGGCCCCATATATTCGAGGGCCCTGAGGCCTGGGGCCCTGCATCCCGTTTTTTGACACTGGATAATTGTTTGTCTGAGCTAGAGGTTGCCCATTAATATCCTTCACGGACCTGCATTCATTTGCCCAATGATTACCCTTTTTACACTTAGGACACAGCCCAGGAGGGCGCATTGCAGCTCCTTTCCCTCTGTTAGGACACTGAGCTTCAAGTGCCCTTGTCTACCACAGGAGAAACAAGCTCCTGGAGTTTTGGATTTTGTCTTAGAGTACTGCACTACTCCCTGTACTACAGCGGCGGCCAGGCCAGCATTAGAGAGGGGCCCCCCAATTCTCTGCATGCCTTCATCCATGCGGCTAAACCCTTTGCCTTCCATGGAGTAATCGCCTGGCGGCATTCCTTAGTACATTGCTCAAATATGAGCTGTTGTATGAGAGGCATAGCAGTCTCATGGTCCCCAAATATTCTACCTGCAGCTTCCATCAGTCTGGCTACAAATCTGAGAAGGGTTCTGTTGATCCTTGGATAATCTTTGTTAAGTTCCCTGACACTTCTCCTTTATTAGGTAATGCTTTCCATGCCTTCACTGCTAGGGTATTTATCTGCTGGTAGACTTGAGGGGGGTAAGCCGTTTGATTATTAACCCACTGGCCTTTCCCCATGAGCATATCAAGCTCCATGCAGGCTGACCCTGAGCCGCATTCTCTCGAGCCTGTTGTTGAGCAAATTCAGCATATATGGACTTCCAGTCTAGGTACTGGCCCATAGTTAAACATGCTTTTACTGTAGACATCCAATCAGTTGGAGTCATAGCTGACTGAGAGAGCCTCTCCACCTGAGCTTGAGTAAAGGAAGCATTAATACCATAAGCTTGCACCGAGTCAGCCAAATTTTTTAAAACCTTGAAATCCAGAGGTTCATAGGTCCTCACATTATTGGCATCCTCAAAGACTGGAAAGGCAGCTGCTGTCTCCCTCCAGGTCTGAGGGCAGAAGGTGCAAGAAGGCTTTTGTTTGGCATCCGAGCCTCGCGTGCCCTCTGGCGGCTTCAGCCCAGGGCATCCTGCCCCAGGGACTTCCACATAAGGTGGGGAGCACTCGGTTCCACCCTTCCTACTTCGTCCCACCCTGCTTCCTCCTTCTTCTTACTAAGTGGTTTCTCCTTCCTCCTTTTGCAGCTTCCTCCATCTTGGCTAATAACTCTTGCATAGCCTTTTCTAGGTCCTCCATTTCATCTTCTGAACTGTCTTCTGACCCTGACTCCTGACTTCTGCTGGACAGCTCATGAAGAGCCGCCTTCACGGGACGTGATGGTGAGATCCCCATGCGCCCGGGGCGATGACATTAAGACAAAAACACACCACCAGGGTCACGAGGATCACTACAACGAACACTAGTGCAGCTATCTCAGGAGCAATTCCTCCCTGCACAAACATGCACCACCCGCCGCCGTTTTACTTTCACTTTCACTCCCTCCTTCCGAGGACTTGAATATCGTCTCCTTCCGAGAACCTTTTCAATGAAGGGCCCTACTTACCGGCCACTTTCCCATCGATCGCCCTGTCTGCCGCTGGTTCTGGAACTCCGGGGATTAAATTGACAATTCCCCGTACGGGCCACCAGTTGTGCTGCGCCGATCACCCTGTCCAGCAGGGAAGAAAGACTAGCACACCAGTTCCTTCCAGCAACAGTTTACTCAGGAATCCCAGGTTACGTCCGAATCAAGGGTGTGCCCCCGAATGCCCGTGAGTGCAGCTTAAATACTCTTCGTAGGACGGCCCATGAGCCCATACCACTATCTGCACTATCATAGGCCAGAGCATCATGACGGAAGATCAGGCCACAGGCAGGCGCGGCTTTCCTACCAAATAAGGGCTTGTTTATTCCAAAGTAGGAGAAAGGCAAGCGCCATCTTTAAAGCACGGCAGCAGCGCTCCACAGCATCTCAGCTAGGAGAACATAGTCTACACACAGGCAACAGCTTTTTGGGATAGCCCCTGCTTCAATTGTTTAAAACCCAAATGAAGACCAAGCTGTATATCTACTACATCTGTGTATGTGTGGGGGGGGGGGATTAGTTCCAGCTTGTGTATGTTCATTGGTTGGTGGTTCAGTCTCTGAGAGCCCTAAGGGTCCAGGTTAGTTGACTCTGTTGTTCTTTGTGTAGAGTTCCCATCCCTTTTGGGGGTCTTTCTCCTATTCTTCCATAAGATTCCCCAAACTGCATCCACTGTTTGGCTGTAGGTGTCTACATTTGTCTTAGTCAACTGGTGAATGGAACCTCTTAGAAGATAGCCATGCTAGACTCCTGTCTGCAAGCATAACAGAGTATCATTAATAATGTCAAGATTGGTACTTGCCCATGGGATAGATCTCAAGTTGGGCCGGTTATCGGTTGGCCAGTCCCTTGGTCTCTGTTCCATCTCCATGTCTGTGTATCTTATATACAAGATAAATTTGGGTTGAAAGTTTTGTGAGTGGATTAGTGTTTCTATCGCTCCACTGGGTTCCTGCCTGGCTACAGAAGATGGCCTTGTCAGGTTCCATATCCTCAATATTGTGAGTCATAGCTAAGGTCATCCCATTGATTCTTGAGTTCCTTCCTTATCCCAGGTCTCTGGCATGTCGACAAGATGCCCCCCACCCCACTTCCCCAAACCCATCACTTGCAGATCTCCATTGATTCTCATGGCCATCTGGCCATCTCTCCTGTCCCTACCCACACCTGTTTCTAAACCCCATCATTCCCTTCCCATCCCCTCTCCTTCCATCTGCCTCTTATGACTATTTTATTTATTCCTCCTTCTAAGTGAGATTCGAGCATCCTTGCTTGTGCTTTCCTTCTTGTTTAGCTTCTTTGGTCTGAGGAGTATATCATGGGTATTCTGTGTTTTATGGCTATTATCCATGTATAACTCTGTACATACCATGCATGTCCTTTTGGAACTGGGTTACCTCACTCAGGATGATATTTTCAAGTTCCATCCATTTGCCTGCAAAATTCATGGTGTCTTTGTTTTTAATAGCTGAATAGTATTCCATTGTGTAGCTCTACTACATTTTCTTTATCCAGTTTTCAGTTGATGGACATCTAGGTTGTTTCTAGTTTCTGGCTATTACAAATAAAACTGCTATGAACATAGTTGGGCAAGTGTCTTTGTGGGATATTGGAGCATCTTTGGGGTATATACCCAGGAATGGAGTAACTGAGTCTTGAAATCAAACTATTTCCAGTTGTCTGAGAAACTGCCAAATCAGTTTCCAAAGTGGTTGTACAAGTTTGCACTCCCACCAGCAACAGAGGAGTGTTCCCGTTGCTCCACATCCTCGCCAGTATGTGCTATCTCTTGAGTTTTTGATCTTAGCCATTCTGATGTCTGTAAGATAGAATCTCAGATTTGTTTTGATTTGTATTTCTCTGATGCCTAATGAGTTTGAACATTTCTTTAAGTGTTTTTTTGGTCTTTCAAGAATCCTCTGTTGAGAATTATCTGTTTAACTCTGTACCTCATTTTTTTTTAATTGGGTTATTTGGGTTGTTGGTGTCTAACTTCTTGAGTTATTTGTACATTTTCGATATTAGTCCTTTGTCAGATGTAGTGTTAGTGAAGATCCTTTCCAAACTGTAGGCTGCCATTTTGTTCTATTGACAGTGTCCTTTGCATTACAGAAGCTTTGCAGTTTCATGAGGTACCATTTATCAATTGTTGATCTTAAAGCCTGAGCCACTAAGTTCAGGAAATTGTTTTCTTTACCAATGTGTTCAAGAGTATTTCCCACTTTCTCTTCTATGAGATTTAATGTATCCAGTTTTATGTCGAGATCCTTGATCCACCTGGACTTGAGTTTTATGCTGGGTGATAAATATGAATCTGTTTGTATTTTTCTACATGTAATGTCCAGTTTGACTAGCATTTATTGAAGATACTTTCTTTTTTTCCATTGTATGACTTTGGCTTCTTTATAAAAAATCAAGTGTTCATATGTATGTGGGTTTATTTCTGGGTCATAAATTCAGTTCCATTGATCAACATGTCTGTTTCTGAACCAATACCATGCAAGGGTTTTTTTGTTTTGTTTTGTTTGTTTTTAAATCACTCTTGCACTGTTGTATATCTTGAGGTCAGGAATTTTATTGTTTAGGATGGTTTCGGTTATCCTGGGTTTTTGTTTTTCCATATGAAGGTGAGTATTCCTCTTTCAAGGTCTATAGAAAATTGTGTTGGAATTTTGATAGGGATTGCATTGAATATATAGATTGCTTTAGGTAAGATGGCTATTTTCACTATGTTAATCCTAGCTACCTATGGCCATGGGAGCTCTTTCCTTCTTCTGATATCTTCTAGAATTTCTTTCTTCAGGGACTTGAGGATCTTGTCATACAGACCTTTCACTTGCTTGGTTAAAGTTACATCAAGATATTTTATATTATTCATCATTATTGTAAAGAGTGTTGTTTCTCTAATTTCTTTCTCGGCCCATTTATCATTTGTATAAAGGAGGACTTAAACATATTTTAAAAAACATTGTTGTCAGAATTAGCCAACGAAATGTTATCCATATAATAATAAATGATAGATTGAGGGAATTGCTTGTGGATTATTTTTAATGGTTGTTACATAAAACATTGACATAAAGTTGAACTATTTAACATTTTCTGTGGAAGTACATTTTAATGGTTTTTATTTTTATTGGACCACTATTGTTTTGAGTAGGTATTGGGAAAGCAAACCTTTTTCTATCTTGTTCATGCAAGGGTATTGTGAAAAAAGCAATTTTTAAAATCAATTATTATTATAGGCCATGATCTCGCTAACAAAGAGGGTAAGGAAGTCTCTGCCGTAAAGGACCCATTGGTTGAATTATCTTATTAATCATTCTTAAATCTGTTTATCATCCTCCATTTTTTAATTTTATTTTTTAACAACAATCATAGAGGAATTTTGTGGGCTTAAACACTCTTATATGTTGAGATTCCAGCTGTTCTTGTACCAGCTGTTTAAGTGTCTACAGTTTTGTTGTTGTTGTTGTTGTTGTTGTTGTTGTTATGGGTCATTGCTCTTGCAATCTAGGTCTGTTTGATAATCATTTTAGGGGTAGGGGCAAGGCTGATGGTATGTTGGCAATGGGTTCTTTTATAAATTTGGAAACTCAATCCCTGTGGTATCTTGTTTTTTGATAGTGGGCACAGCTTGTGACTGTTTTCAGTTACCCATATCAATACCTTCCCCATATCATCCCAATTTTATCATTTGCTGTTTCTGTAATTGCATGAATACTAATTTGAGTGTCTTGTTGTTGTAAAAGATCCCTTCCCCATAAGTTTATGGGTATGCCAGCCATATAAAGTCTCAGTGTTGGAAGGAAGATGGAGCAGAAGCACATGGCCTGGAGTAACTACAAGTAACAAGGGATTTCATAGCTGGGGAAGAAAGTGGTGTAGAGGCATATCTGCCCAATATAGGCATGCAGTTTAAGAATATATAACTGAGTTGGATTTTCTTTGCATGGACTTGTTGGGTTGGAGATTTACCACAACAGTCAATCTGAATTTTAAGAATTTTGTGAAAGTGTGGTAACATCAGTTCATGTGTCCATCAAACCGTCTATGTCAAAACCATTTATTTGTACCATTAATCTGGGTCTCAGATCATTAACCATTGTTTGCTAGAACACGTTTTTAGTAATCCCAAAAGCTCTTGTCCTTCTTATTGGAGTTGCCTTACCCTTGATGTAAGGGAACAACATTTAAGCAATTTTATCTCCTGCGTCAATTTGCATCTTTTAAAAACATATGGCATAATTTTTAGTTTTTCTTACTATCCTCATCTACTGTACTTGGATGTACAATAAATTATTAATTCATTTTTCCCAAGATTATTCCCATTATCCCTGAAGGTAAAGGACCATAAACACCAGTGGTTAACTTGTAACATTTAACTTTTTCAGATAATATAAGAGGGCTATCTGTGGCCAGCTCCAAAGCTGCTTTTTCCTCTGCAGCATGTATAAGATCAGAAAGAATCAGTTTTGATTTTTTCTTTTGTCCATTGATATCACCTGGCTGACCAAAAGAAAACAGCTTGTATTGTTTGCTGTGGGGTCTCATGCTTGTAGGTCCCTTGGTTCTTTTTTTTTTTTTTTGATGGCAAGAAGTTGTCTGTTAGACTGACAACGCTTAGTCCAATGTTTATCCTTTTCACAGTGGGGACAATAACCTGGAAGCCTTTGTAGCTCATAGCAATCAGAACCTCCTTGTTCTCTTCTATGAATACCATATTCTCAGAGCCAATGTACCTGCTACTTTGAGCTCTGACTCTTCTAGTCTTGCAATTTATGTGGAAATGACCAAATTTATCAAAATTAAAGCATAAGGAAATTTTATTTCTGAAACGTTTAGCCACAGTTTGCCCTGTGATATTGGCATTATGCTCCTGAGCACCAGTACTAGTTGTCTTCCTTATCCATTTGTCTATCAGTGCTCGCCATGCTTTTAATAGTCTGATTGTTCTCTTATATTCAGTATTTGCATTTTTAAATGCCAAAATTTTTATGAATAACTATTTGGTTTCAGGGTCTCATATGGCTCTATTTACAGCTGAACCCAACCTCTGTAAGAATTTTGTAAAGGCTTTTGCAGAACTCTGTATTATCTTAGTATTTAAGGTGGATTTTCCCCCCAGGCTTCTCAATCATATCCCAAACTCTTAAAACCATAACATGACATAGTGTAATTATGCTATCACCCGATTATATTTGTTTTTGTAAATCAGCATAATGCCCTTCACCAAGCAACTGGTCTTTAGTAACATTTATCTCTCTTGCTAAATTACATTGTTTGTTTGTTTATTTATGGCTTTATGCCTCCACCATGACAACCATTGTAAAAATTGTGCAGCTTTTAGTACAGCTGACACCAGTCCCTTTCAATCTTGGGGGATAACCCTTTGCTGCATAGCCCAGTTATTTAGCATTTCTTTAAAAATGGAGAATACAAGCCATACAACACAATAGCCTCTTTTAGATGCTTTAGATCTAACATTTCTATTGGATACAAGGTCAATTAATTATAAGTATGGCCACATATGCTGGAAAGGTGAAGATGCCTGTGTAGCTCCAGGCAAATACTCTGGTGGTACACTTGACAGAACCTATTGAGTCTGTACTACCTCCTGCTCTTCCTAGCTCTTGTCTCACTGAGGTGCTCTGGATGCCTAGCAGGAAAAGTATGTGGAGCAGAGTGGGATGGCACAAGTTAACCTTCCAGTTTGGTTTGCTTCCCACTTTTATCATGCAGTAAATTTTGGGTCTCAAGCATCGGGCCTGAATCCTGTTGTTTTCCTCCCATTGGCTCTTTTTGTTTTCCAAGCGCTTCTACCTCTATCTGCAAACTCTGTAAGTGCATTGCCAACTCTGCAGTCTTCTCTAACAGAAGAGAATTGTTAGCTTCCTCCTAAACTTTTTCAAAATAGTATACATGAAAATTATGAAGCAAAATAAAAAACCCTCTGAGAACAAGGTAAGAGACCGCCTAGTGGCAGCAACTGCTATTTTGCCAACCTCCTTAAACAACATTGCTAACCCATCAAAACCTGCTGTTTTTCTAGTATGTTAGAAGCAGAGTTACCTATAGTGCCTAAGCCATGTTGGACACCACCTGTAATTTTATATTTTTCAAAACCTAATTTAATAAATGTATTTAAATGCTTTCACCTTTCTTCTAACCCACCACCCACCAGAAATAATGAAAAGAAAAGACTAATAGGGCAAAGGAGGATGTGGACCTGTTTAAAAATAATTCCTTAGGGTGAATCCAATCTGTATTGTCAGGATATCAGTAGTTCAGTTCACGCAAATTAGCAGCAGTAGCTTGATCCACTTGCAAACACCATTCATGAGTCAGCAGTGTCAGTTTAATCCAGAAGAAACCACTAGGCTCTGTCCATTAGCCCGAGTTTGTAGAAGCAGCAAGCAGCTGTTGGAACACCACCAAAATTTCTTTGGTGCAATTCTCTGTATGAAGTCATGACAAACAATGATCAGCAAAGAATGGCAAGGCAAACCAATACCACACAGCATTGTCCACTGTCTGTTGGGTTATATTTATACTCTTTTCATACATCACGTGTTTTCTTAAGTGTCTGCTCTAACAAAACATTACATGCCTCCTTTTCAGGCAGCTTCCAGAAAAATACCATGTGTGTGTTCTCAGCAAAACATCCTCCCATGTGTCTGCTTCAGCAAAAATATTATCTCATAAGATAGTTGCCCCCTTCCCCCCCCAAAAAAATTACATGGCACAACTCAGTCTCCAAAAAACCAAAAAATTTCACTTCAAAAAAGAACCACAATGTCTGTTGGGTCTATTCCTGTTAATTGACAAAGTGTCATTTTGTTTCCTTTCAAAATCAATTTAGAAATTTTTCTACATAGTTTTAACATCTTTCCTTCTGTTTGTGTGCTAAAAATATCCAGTCTAAGATATAATCTCTCTGCATAAGAATTCTTGTGGGAGAATGAGTATAAGCCAAAATAATTAAAATAGAGTCCAGCTTTTCATCTAAATGGTCCACATGTGTACTCTGTAATTTCTTTTCTACTAGACCCAATTCTCTCTCAGCCTCAGATGATAATTTTGATGGAATATTTAAGTCCTTATCACTTTGTAAGGTTTGAAATAAATTACTTAGCTCTTGAGTAGTTAATCCAATTGTGATCCTTAACCAATTAATCTCTCCCAACAATTTCAAACCTTATAAAGTGATAAAGACCTAAATAGTCTGAGAAAATTATCAGGTGAGGTGGAAGAGGAATTTTCTCTATTAAAAAATAAACTACATGATGCCCATATAGATGGTAATGTTCCAAAAATGGCCTGTAATTTAGTTATCTTGCCTTCTAGTCATTCTCCCGCAGGAATTCTTATGTGGTGAGAAAATAGTGCCTTCAAGTGGATATTTTTAGCACACAAACAGAAGAAAAAAAATTAAAGTCCTATATAGAAAAGGCTTCTGAATTGAGACTTCATTAATCATTCCTTCACCAAGAAGTAGACCCAGCAAAGATTGTGGTTCTTTTTAGTAATGTTGAAATTGCCTCATTATGGGCAACAAGTGAACATTGACAATGGACTTCCAGTAAATTTTTGGCAGAGAGTAACAACAAATTTGTTACAATCAAGTGATTCCAATGTATAAAAAGAACTAATAGGATTATTCCTTGTACAGTGAATACAGTGAAAGAGATTCCAATTTCTGGAGCTTCTATATTTTATTCTTTTGCAAATAAATCAGGAAATGCAGGTCATAAGTCATAAAAATTAAGTAAAATAATTCAAAGTCCTTATGATTTGGTTTAAAAAAATCAGAGTTTATGCAATTCTTATGGTATTATTAGATTTTCCAAAATCTTTTGATATAGTATTGACTCAAGATGTAGGAGGAGTTGTTTTGCATATAGAAACTGCTGAACTGATTCCGAATGATTAAGAATTAACTTTTCTGTTTATTTAACTATAACAAGTAAATCAGAA
Organism: Mastomys natalensis; assembly: GCA_021653895.1. Lineage (NCBI taxonomy): Eukaryota > Metazoa > Chordata > Mammalia > Rodentia > Muridae > Mastomys > Mastomys natalensis. Next base: position 1,129,728 of record JAJTUV010000973.1, on the reverse strand, counting down.
ATAGAAATTATCCATTGTATATAACACATATTAGATCTCCTATGTGTCTACCAGGCCCTCTAGCACAAGGTAATAGTGAAATTGATCAACTATGAATAAGAAATGTGCTAGAAACTTCAGAATTTCCTAAGAAGCACCATAGTAAAGGCAAAGCTTTAAAAGGAGATTTTTCTTCCACTTGGCAACAAGCCAGGAAATTGTAAGAAAATGTCGTACTTGTTCTTTATATAATCAAACAGCATTACCTGCAGGGAGTAACCCTAAAGGTACCTGAAGAAATAAAATTTTGCAAATGTATGTGTTTCATTTTGCAGAGTTTGGAAAAGTATGTAGATATATATTTTAGATACATACCATAGTATTTCAGTGGGAACTGCTTTAACTTCTAAAAATGTTGATTTGGTAATTACACATTTATTAGAAGTTATGGCAATTATGGGAATACTTATACAAATTAAGACTGACAATGCTCCAGCATATATCTTCAGTAAAATGAAGCAACTTTTAACATATTATAATATAAAGTCTATTATAGGTATATCTGACAATCATACAGGACAAGCAGTTGTGGAGAGATATTTTGAAAGAGGTGCTTAACAAACAGAAAGGGGTAACAAAGACCTGCAGAGATAGATTATGTAGTAATTTATTAACTCTAAAGTTTTGAATGCTAACGAACAAAAGACAACTGCTGCTGAGAGGCATTGTATTATGGAAAAAAATGCTGAACTAAGTCGGCCTGTTTATATTAAGGATTTCCTAACCTCAAAACGGAAGGGAGGAAATGTGTTACACTGGGATGGGGTTTTGCACTTGTTCCCATAGGAAAAGTAAAATTGTGGATTCCTTCAAAATTAATAAAAATGAGATTTGACAGGGAAGACCTCCTGAAGATGGAAGGAAAGAAACCAAGAAGAGTAAACAAGACTGGTGACATGATTTGCTGATCCCTCCATATGGGAACATCCCTGAGACTGACTGAGGCATGAATATGTCTCCAGCCAGCACATCAGCTGTGCATGGCTGAAGTAGAATTTTTAAGGGTTCTTTGGAAAGTCAATTGTTTTGGATGGTGTTTTGCTGGGGCACACAACTGAAGGAACATTTCGTTAAAAGTGGACATAGGTATGAAAGGCTAAGGCTTACTCATGAAGGAACATTTCACTGATCTTTGTTTCTCTGAGAACTTCTCCTGGCATTCCTCCTGGTCCCTCCTGTTGACTTGAGTCAAGGCCAAGGTCTGACTGTTCCTGCTAGGTCGTGCCACTGCTGCTGCTGACCTGATACTTCTGTGAGGTATTTGCAGGTGAATTGAGCTGCCTCTGCTAACCTGTGAATTGAATTGATTTTTGGGCAACACAGATGAGAGTTGCTCCAAAGAACTTTTCTAAACAGGTCCACTCCCTCCACCCTGTATCCTTTCTTTTCTACTACCTCTAGTGTGCTAAAGGGAGGTTAAAGCACTTAAGAAACATCATTAAAAATAGGAACTTGAGCCGGGCGGTGGTGGCGCACGCCTTTAATCCCAGCACTTGGGAGGCAGAGGCAGGCGGATTTCTGAGTTCGAGGCCAGCCTGGTCTACAGAGTGAGTTCCAGGACAGCCAGAGCTATACAGAGAAACCCTGTCTCGAAAAACCAAAAAAAAAAAAAAAAAAAAAAGGAACTTGAAAAAATTAAAGTCACACATAGCTAATAAATTTTTAGCTACAAAATTCTCAGCCCTAACCATGCCATCCTCTCAAATGGGTATGATAAAAATTTATATTACAATTTACTTTTTGAACTGAGAGCAGAGAATTATATTTAATTGAATTGTGCTCACTGCACATTCTAGACATATGTTAATACAGAAATGTATAATAAATTTGACAGTTTTTGTGTGTGCAGAACAAAAGAATAGATACCAATGAAGCCCTGACAAGATTCACCCTTGGGGATGCTGAAATCCTGAGTCCAGCATCTTGCCTGAGCTTACTTCAGATTGCCTCATAGCTGCTTCATCAAAACCTGCTTCCAGGACAACTTTAAAGAAAGATGCCAACCCTAATTGGTCAAATATTACAGACTGTTCCAGTCAGGACTTCAGTTATGCTCTGAACTTTGTCAGCATGTGGAGACTGGACAACAAATGTTACAGCTAGCTTTCTTTTATTTTTTAATTTTATGCAAATCTATTATGTTATTATATTCAATAGAGAATATTTACATACTGAGTGGATACTGTATCTCAGGCTCCAGATATGCTGATGCACTAAATAAAGCACATGTCCTTGCAGATGTTGCATTGTGATAGAAAGAGGACTCAGTAAACAAATTAAGCAAACATATGTTGATCCATGACAGGTGCCAAAGATAAACAAAGAGAGGAAAGCAGACATCCCAGACACGCCGCACTGTTCACCTGCGCCCATGCTCTCTTTTTGGTTCTGAGAACTCTGGAAAATAACATTTCTGGCTCTCCCTTGTAGTTAGGTTTAGCCCTGTGATTAGAGTCTAATAAATGCAATAGGAATCAAGCTCTTAAAAACAGGAGACCAGGTTCTAGTGAATGGCCCTACACCCTACATCTCAGGAGTATGCGGGCAGCACAAAATGAATGCAGTGAGTTATTTTTAAAAAGAGAGAAGAGAGAGCATGAAGTTGGGAGGGGTCAGGGAGTGGAGTGTGGGCCTGGGAGGAGCCAGGAGGGGTGGGAGGAAATGAATATGATCAAAATATATTATGTGAAACTTTCAAAGAATTTTTAAAAGAAGAATCTGACTGCTATAAGGGTGTGTGTGTATATGTGTGTGTATGTGTGTGTGTGTTCATGTCATGTGGAGGCCAGAGATCAACATTGGATAGTGTTTGTTGCAGTCTCTCACTGGGCCTGAAGCTCACTAGGCAGCCTGGCCGAGGAGCTTCAGACATCTGCCAGTCTCCACCTTCTAAGCAAGACTGCATGTGCCATAATCCCCAGTCTTTGATGTTGGTGCTGGCTATACAACTCAGGTTCTCACACCCTTACAGTGAGCACTTTTTTTTTTTTTAATTTAGTTATTTAAATCACATCATAATTTACTTATTTACACAGGGGTTATAAACACAAAAAGGCAGGATGTGGGGAAGAGAATGGCACTGGAGCATAGGTGTTCAGGGGTAGTACAGATACCTTTTAGAACAGGGTATCAGCTGGGTGTAGGTTCAGGGGACAGGTCACTATGACTCTGCCTATGATTCACTTGTCCTTATCTAAGTTGGTACTGTCCACCAAGGCTGCCTATTTATAAGACCTATGACTATTTGGGCTGGTAAATTTCCACAGAAGCTGCCTGTTTACAATAGCTTTTAGCCTGCTGTTTCAGTGTTTTTCCACAGAGACACAAGACTTGGTGATAGCATGCATGTATGTCAGGACTATTGCTGACTTTAGGCCTATGGCTGATTTTAGGCCTTTAGGGTATATATAGGGCTGCTCCTGACATCTCCTCCCTTCTCTAAGTATAGAAGGACCTTGGCAATTCTATTCTTGGGAAGGCGGGGATAGAGGCCTGACCTCCAATAATTGAAGGGGACCTTGTAATGGCTCTGGTCCTCCTGTCGTTGTCCAGTGAGGCATGAGGGCCATACCCATCCCGATGTCTTTTTCCTGGAGAGGGGATACTTTTAACATCAACCCCTATGCAGTCAGGCTTGTCCCTCAGGGAACCCAGATAGATATTTTTAACTTTTATTTATATTCCCTTGCAGTGCTTAGCCTCGCAGCCTAAGCAAGAATTCAGACCGCCAGACAGAGAGGGTTCTGGGTAGCCCCTCTCTGCTTGGTCTAGGGATGGAAGTCTCTTCTTTTAGGTTGGGTGGAGATGAGTTTGAGGAACACCCTGGATAAAGTAACAACCTCATCTTGAGTCTCGTGGTCCTCCATAGCTAACTTATGATAATGTATCTGAATAGGTTTTGCTAGCAAATTATCTATCTGTTGTATCACAAAGTTAGTCAGCCTATTAAGGCCCGGGACTAGAAGAAATCAGCAGAGATAACCCAGTTAATGGTCCCAAGATGGGAGGAAGTGGGGTTGACAACCATAGAGAGGTTGAAAACCAGTCCTTGTACCAGCTCTCATATTCCTCCTTCTCTTTCTCTCCCTGTCATTTTTCTGGGCCTTCTCTGACCTTTTTCATGTTCTCTTTAATCATCCCTGTCTTGTCTATGTAAGGGCAACAGCTAGCTTTCTTAATACTGGCCATGACCACAATTTTTTTGAGTCCCTAAAAGGAAAATGACACCCAATCCATCAGAAAGCAATTTTAAGAGAACTATACCTCGTTCTCAGAAGGTGGGGAGGATAGATTTCTGTTGTTCCGTGGGTGATGGGTGTTTGTTGTTTGGGAGGAGGGGGTTGATTATAGGAATGATAAATAAAAGAGTAGATTATTGAGATTACTTTTAGATCAAAGAACATTTATAAACCAAAAGTCTTTCATTGTCATAGAGATCTTTGTATATTGATATAAATTAAGATTATATTGGGTTACATTAGTTAGAGTTTCATACATTGATACCGATTTAAGATTATACTTTGCTACAACATGCTAAGATATTGTACCTATGCAGTTCTTAAAATTGCAATGTTAAATTCTAGTCCCTTTAAAAGCTGCTATTATAAAATATTTTGAATAACTAAGAAATGCAAATTAGCAGTCAGACAATCAAACTCATGGTCCTGTTAGATACCATTTAAAATAAGTACAAAAATAGGTTTCCTAGATTGAACAGATAATAAATAGCTAAAAACAAACAATTCAGATATACTATAGATAGATATATGGTCTTCAACAACCTCAAAGATCTATGGAATGGCATTTAAAGATATTTTATTAATTTGAGCTTTTCCTTTCGGCAGTGAAATGGTTTGGTCCTGACAGCATTCACATTCCACTTCAAAGCAGATGATGAGCATCAATGAGCCTCCAGTTTGCTTCATATGTGGCAAGCTAGCCACTGGGTAAGAAACTGCCCTTGCTTCAGCAGCAGAAAAAATACTGTCCAACTGGACAAACTGGACTCAGGGAAGTCACCTGTCAAGCTTTTCAAGGACAAGGTAGGAAATCCTTCATAATTCCTGCTTCACAGAAAAGTCTGTCAGATATTCTGGGCCAGAAGACTGAAGATAGATGCTCTAATGTTATAGAGAAATGTTGGGGCCTGTCCAGGCAGCCAACTATCTCTGTCATTTCTATAGTTTTGAAGCTGCTTATTTGCACTTCCTGGATACTCAAGTACTATTCATAGTAAGGTGTCAGTACCTTAGCTGAGGAGGCAGGCAAATGGACCCAAAAAAGTGCCCCCCCACCAAAACACAGCAATATGGGTATGCTTTATGGCAAGAATAACATATAGCAGAGGCAAATCATAATTTATATAAGAAATATGCTGACTTTCAATTGCCTGGTCTACTATATCTAAAGCCTTAGAAGCCTCTGGGGTAAGTTTTCTAAGGGAATTAGGATCAGGATCTCCTTGTAAAATATTAAATAATAGTTTTAATACTCCTGTAGATAATCTCAGATAGGGTTGTAGACAGTTAATGTCGCCTAGTAATTTCTGAAAGTCATTCAAAGTATTGAGGCAGTCTTTTCTGATAGAAATCTCTTGAGCTTTAATCATCTTTGGAAATAACTGAAAACATAAGTATTGATAAGGTCCCTTTTGTTGAACTTTTTCAGGAGCAATCTGAATACCTCAGTTCTCCCCAGTGGTGTTCCTCAGTGACTTCCTCCTCACTCCCCCACTCCATGTAGATGTGCCCCAAGCTGGGTGCCACTTTGACCAGGGATGCAGGTACAAGTCAGTCTGAAACATGAAATAGGAGAGATGTGGAGAGCTTTTGGGGCCACTTCTAGGAATTTGACAGGAGTTTGATATTGAGCTGGGACAATGAGGCTCAAGGCAAATACTGCTGAGGAATGTATTGTATCCCTTGTATCTGGATCATCCTGATAAACCCCTAAACAAAGTCACCACGAGACTTTGTTTATTACCTTGATTTTTGCTCTGCTTGTTCCTTGACTACTTTATTATGCTTTTGTTTGTTCCTTGACTACTTTGTTTATGCCTTAAAGACTGACCAATATTCTTTCTATGTACCCAGAATGATATAAAAGTGGATTGGAAAAAATTAAACTGGCCTCAAAAAATTAGACTCAGCCTCAGAACTGGCTGGGGTCATGCTTCAGTGTTGTTTGTCTTTTTTTCTTTTTAATTCTCACTCCTGCCCTGGAGAACCTGTTGACTGACTGAGCTGGCTTCATCAGGGGAATGGGGATAAAAAGACACAGACACAAGGAATAGAATCAAGCCTGATCCTGGTCAAGACTCAAAGTTTATTTCTGCAGCTCCAGCTTATAGGCATTTCAGCAAACAAAGCTCTTCTTGAGAAAGTTCCTCTACAGACTAAACATAGATAAGAGTTCCTTTTGGCTGCACACACTACTCTCTGACCTTGGCTACATAGACTGCTCTCATGTCAGTACTCTGGCTCTCCACATAATGCTCCTTCCCAGTTTCTCCTCTGCAAACCCCCTATCCCATCCCCCTTTCCCTGCTTCTATGAGGGAGCTCACCTGACCAAGCCAGCTCAGTCAGTCAATGGGTTCAACAGGGAGCGAGCAAGGATTAAAAAGAAAAAGACCATTAGACAACACTGTTGCATGACTCCAGCCAGTTCTGAGTTTAAAGCGGGTTTATTTTTTTCCCAGTCTGCTTTTATACCATTTTAAGTACATGCAAATAATAAGGTCAGTTCTATGTTAAGGAACAAACAAAGCCCTAAACATAAATAGTCAAGGAGCAAACAAGGCAATAAACAATGTCCCATGATCACTGTTTCTAGGGGCTTAACAGGATGTCCAAGATAAAAGAAATGCCTCATTCCTCGATTGAGTTTACCTTGAGCTTTGTATTAGCCCCAATGTAAATATTCTTATTTGAGCCCAAAGTCAAATTCTTGCCTGAGCTTACTTCCTTATCCTAGCCCAATGTCAAATCCCTGCCAAGTTTCTAGAAGCAGCCCCAAAAGCTCTCCACACTCACCCACCAACCCACCCACTCCTGACTCACCACCCTGGCATTCCCCTACATTGGGGCATTGAGTCTCCACAGGACCAAGAGCCTATCCTCCCATTGATGCCAGATAAGGCAATCCTTTGCTACATAAGCCGCTGGAGCCATGGGTCCTTCCATGTGTAATCTTTGGTTGGTGATTTAGTCCCTGGTAGCTCTGGGGGGCCTGGTTTGTTGATATTGTGGTTTTTCCTGTGGTGTTGCAAACCTGTTGAACTTTTTCAGTCCTTCTCCTAACACCTCCACTGGGGTCCCCATACTCAGTCTGATGGTTGGCTGTGAGCATCCACATCTATATTGGTCAGGTTCTGGCAGAGCCTCTTAGGGGACAGCCATACCAGGCTCCCATCAGCAAGCACTTCTTGGCATCAGCAATCATGTCTGGGTTTGGTGTCTGCATATGGGATGGATCCCTAGGTGGGGCAGTGTCTGGATGGCCTTTCCTTCAGTTTCTGCTCCACTCTTTGTCCCTCCATTTCTTTTAGACAGGAACAATTCTGTGTTAATATTTTTGAGATGAGTAGGTGGGTCCTGTTCCTCAAACGGAGGTGGAGCCTAACCTCTGGATGTGGTCTTTATAAGTTCTCTCTCCCCTTTGTTGGGTATTTTAGCTAATGCCATCCCCATTGGGTCCTGGGAACCTCTTGCTTTCCTGGCATCTAGGACTTTCTCTTGGCTACCCCCAGTTCCCCATTCCCCATTGGTACACTCCTCTGTTCAGTTTCCTGATCCTGACTCTGTACATCTCCCCTGTCTCCTTCCACATCTGATCTTGCCCCCTCTTTTTTCCTCTCCCTCCCAGGTCCTCCCTTCCTCTACCTCCCATGATTATTTTGTTCCCCCTTCTAAGTAGGACTGAAGTACCCACACTTTGGTTTTCCTTCTTGAGCTTCATATGGTCTATAAGTTAGTTGTATTGTGGATATTCTGGGTTTTTCCCCCTAATATTCACTTATCAGTGAGTACATATCATGTGTGTTCTTTTGTGACTGGGTTGTTTCACTCAAGATGATATTTTCAAGTTTCATCCATTTGCCTTTGAATTTCTTGAAGTCCTATACTTAATGGATGCCTGTTTTTCATTGGCTATGAAACTACAACTTATTTGTGTGCCTCTGGATGACTCAAGGACACAGAAACAAAAAAGAAGAAACAGGCCATCTACTAGGGACACAAACTAGAAAGTATGATAGCTTGGGTGAACAAAACACCCACCTTGTCATTTTCCAGGAAGAGCCAGAGAACCTTTGCATCTGTATCTGCCTCTCTGATGCCACTGAGATGCTTCTGGAGTAGCCTCACAAGTTGTCTCCACAGGAGAAGCTACACATCCCCTTAAGCTTAGGCTAACATCTATGTCAGGGGGAAAGAGAGCATAAAGGCAAGAGGGCATGATCTTAAATTAATCTTACACAGCACTGGAAGACAGGTTTATACATAATGAAAATATCCTCTTGACTTTCTTTGCCTTCACTGTCTCTACAGTTTTCATAGCAACGTTTAAAACTATTTGTTAGAAGACTGCGGTCTGGTGGTGATGTCTTGTTGTGGTGGTTAGCTAGTCTGTTGGTTGGTTGGTTTTGCCACTTGTTATTCCATACTCTATGCTTGAAGATGGGTATTCTAAGCTTTTTGCCTAATATCGACTGTAGCTGTTCAGTGACCATAGTTGAACTGGGTTTACCTGAAAGGGGACTGGAAATGAAAAAGAGACAGGGATGTGAGAGAAGAATGAAGCCAAGACAAGGTTCTGATCAAGGCTCCAAGTTTAATATTCAGCCCTGAGTTTATATATGGGAAGCCCACCAAACCCATCCTTTGTTTCAGCTGGATTATGTTGCAAAGCAGGCTCAGTGGGCATTCTATTCTTCTAAGTTCCTGTAGGATGTTGTAAGTGTAAACAAAGCAGATGACTTCACCTAGGTGTTAAGGTCCAGTGTGGGAAGTGCCCAAGGTCTGTACAGCCTGCCAAAGGCTGGGAGGGGCACAATCTACTTATCAGTAAGTACATTCCATGTGTGTTCTTTTGTGGCCTCACTCAGGATGTATGGTTACCTCACTCAGAATGATATTTTGAAGTTCCATCCATTTGCCTGCTAATTTCATGAAGGTATTGTTTTTAATAGCTGAACAGTACTCCACTGAATAAATATACTACATTTTCTGTATTCATTCCTCTGTTGAGGGACATCTGTGTTGTTTGCAGCTTCTGGCTATTATAAATATGGCTGCTATGGACATAATGGAACATCTGTCCTTGTTATATGTTGGAGCATCTTTTGGGTATATGCCCAGGAGTGGTATAGCTGCATCCTTAAGTAGTACTATGTCCAGTTTTCTGAGGACCTGACAAACTGATTTCCAGAGTGGTTATACAAGTTTGCAATCCCACCAGCAATGGAGAATTGTTTCTCTTTCTCCACATACTTGCCAGCATCTGATGTTACCTGAGTTTTTGATCTTAGGCATTCTTACTGGTGTGAAGTAGAATCTCAGGTTTGTTTTGATTTGCATTTCCCTGATGACTATGAATTCTGAACATTTTTTAAGGTGCCTCTTGACCATTTGAGATTCCTCAGTTGAGAATTCTGATTTAAGCTCTGTGCTCCATTTTTAAATAGGGTTATTTGATATTTTGGAGTCTAACTTCTTGAGTTCTTTGTATATTTTGGATATTAGCCCTTTATCAGATGTAGGGTTGGCAAAGATTTTTTCTCATTTGGTAGGTTGCCATTTTGTCCTGTTGACAAGCTTTTCAATTTTATGAGTTCCCATTTGTCAATCTTTGATCTTAGAGCCTGAGCCATTGGAGTTCTGTTCAGGAAATTTCCTCCTGTGCTGATGTGTTTGAGGCTCTTTCCCTTTCTCTTCTGTGAGATTCAGTGTATCTGGTTTTATTTGGAGGTCCTTGATCCACTTGGAGGTGATCTTTGTACAAGGAGATAAGAATGGATCAATTTGCATTCTCTACATGCTGACTGCCAATTGAACCAGCACCATTTGGTGAAAATGCTGTCTTTTTTCCACTGGATGGTTTTGGCTTCTTTGTCAAAGATCAGATGAACATAGGTGTGTGGGTTTATTTTTGGGTCTTCAATTGTATTCCATTGATCTACCTGCCTGTCTCTTAACATGCTGTTTATATCACTATTGCTCTGTAGTACAACTTGAAGGCAGGGATGGTGATTTCCCCAGAAGTTCTCTTATTGTTGAGAATGATTTTCCCTATAGTAGGTTTTTTGTTGTTGTTGTTGTTATTCTAGATGAGGTTGAGAATTGCTCTACCTCTGTGAAGAATTGAGTTGGAATTTTGATGGGGATTGCATTGAATCTTTATATTGCTTTTGGTAAGCTGGCCATTTTTACTATGTTAATCCTGCAGATCCATGAGCATGGGAGATCTTTCCATTTTCTGAGCTCTTTTTTGAATTCTTTCTTCAGAGACTTGAAGTTCTTGTCATACAGATCTTTTACTTTCTTGGTTAGAGTCACACAAAGATATTTTATATTACTTGTGACTATTGTGAAGTGGATCATTTTCCTAATTTCTTTCTCAGCGCATTCATCCTTTGAGTAGAAGAAGGCTACTGATTTGTTTGAGTTAATTTTATATGCAGTCACTTTGATGAAGTTGTTATCAGCTGTAGGAGTTCTCTGGTGGAATTATTGGGGTCACTTAAGTATACTATCAGATCATCTGCAAATAGTGATACCTTGACTGCTTCCTTTCAAATTTGTATCCCTTCAACCTCCTCTTTTTTTATCTAATTGCTCTGGCTAGAACTTTAAATACTATATTGAATAGATAGGGAGAGAGTAGGCAGCCTTGTCTGGTCCCTGCTTTTAGTGAAATTGCTTCAAGTTTCTCTCCATTTAGTTTGATGTTGCCTATTGGTTTGCTGTATATTGCTTTTCTTATATTTAGGTATGGGCCTTGAATTCCTGGTTTTTCCAAGACTTTTAACATTAAGAGTTGTTGTATTTTGTCAAATGCTTTTTCAGCATCTAATGAGATGATCATGTGGTCTTTTTCTTTGAGTTTGTTTATACAGTGGATTACGTTGATGGATTTCTGTATATTGAACCATCCCTGCATCCCTGGGATGAAGCCTACTTGATCATGGTGAACATTTTGATGTGTTCTTGGATTCCATTTGCCAGAATTTTATGGAGTATTTTTGTATCAATATTCATAACGGAAATTGATTCCACCCAGTGGAATAATATGCAGAGACAAACTTGGTATTTGTGATCTTCCAGAATACTCTAATGGACTCTCAGAGAATTGCCCACCAAAGTTTTACATCATGGATGGAACTCCTTGTTCTCCACTAGCAGTTTGCATGTCAGGAAACTGTATGACCGTGATTTGCAGTTTCAAGCTCTTTTTGGATACCAAGTAAAGGGTGCTTCACCAGCATGCTATAGTGAATTAAATCCCAGAGGTGACCAATTTGGAAACTGTGGGGTTAGAGCAGGATGAGGAGGAAGCCAACCTGTCCCATGTCAAGGGGAGTATATTTTTTGTGGACTGATTCACTGTGATGGTGTCAGTCGTGTTCCTGGTGGAGGTGAGCACACTACCTTTCATCACATAAGGGTAGCAGATGTTAAAGAAGAACAGTGCTTTGGGTATGATACACACCATGGGACAGAACTTCCAGAAATGGAGCTTGTAATGGATGGTGGAATTGTGGCCCTAGCAAATTCTGCAAAGACCAGAGATGTGTTAATCATGAAAGTTTGAATTTTAATTGCAACATTAGTATGTATAACTTCAGAGGTGTGTGTAACAACAAAAGCAACTGTCACTGTGTTCAAGGATGGCAACCACACAATTGTACACAAAGAGGTAGTAGTGTAAACAGGGGCCCTCTAGCTACCTCTGAGAAAAGTCTTCAAGCCAAAATACATGTGTCAACAGGCTAATATTCATTTTAGGTATTTGCATGCTTCTTATCTTGGCTTTGATTCTTTTTGGAGCACTTTTAAAAGCAGTTTTAGCTCAAGAAACTAAAGAAAAGGCCTAACTTCCTACTGTTAACAGATAGTTGACTTCATACCAAACTAATTGGAACTACACAATGGATAAAATCCATGTCAATTACCACAGAAGTTGTCAATGATGTCTCCTGATAGTCGTGTAACCATTCACAAATCTGACAATTTCATCTTGAAATAAAATCACTGAGGAATTAGCATTGTGTTTCTTTGTGTGAATTTGATCTTTATAATTATTACTTAAACTGTAACTCACTCTCTGTCTGTCTGTCTATCTCTCTCTGTCTGTCTCTGTTTCTCTCTCTCTCTCTCTCTCTCTCTCTCTCTCTCTCTCTCTCTCTCTCTCTGTATATGTGTTGGACATTCAGGTGATAGCAGAACTGGCTGAGAAGGCAGGCTTAGAACATTGTATTTATAGTATTTCTTTGGAACTATGGCAGAGATTTTGGATGTACACTAGGAGAACAAAAAGTAGAAGGGAGTGCCAGAGAAAGAAGCAGACAGGACAGGTAGAAGCATAGGACATCGCTCAGAGGGGAGGCAGGGACAGATGGAAAGTGGGACATCTTGGTGAAGGGAGGCACATATCGTTTTCCTTCTGTCCATGCCCACCAAATTATAAAGATTGTCATTTTTGGGATGTGAGTGGGTAGTATAATAGCCACTCTTTAGTGTTAGGATGGCAAGGAGGGAACCAACTTCTGTAGGTTATCTTCTGATCGCCACTTGTGCGCCATAAAACGTGTACACTTTTGTGTTGTTTAAAATTGTTAAATATCCCAGCCTGGTGCTTCTTCCTCATCTTGGACCATTTATGTTCCCAGATGAGAGACACACACAGCCTTTATATTCTAAATAGCCATAGTCAGCACAATGTCTGGGCAGCTGCCCACCCTCCATGCTGTTAGATAACCTTAACTTTTAATTGGAAGAACAAAGAGTAGCTCACTTATTCAAGTCACTCACATGCTACATAATGACCTTTCAGTCAAAGGTGTACTCCACGTATGATTGCTCTACTGAACACCTAAAAAGTTCTTTTCACTGATGAAATTATGGTTGGTTGCTACAATACACTGTAATGCACAACTTAAATGCTTGTGGTATGCTGGTATGAGCAAATCTGCACTGCCTATCATATAAAAGTACAGCTACATGATTACACATTATTGTACATTGCTTTGACCTTCCTGGCTGGGGTCTGGAACCCTGACTGGGTAGTACAGTATTGGAGAAAAAGATGAAAACAGTCACATGTTCAGAATAGCTGGGTCAGGGGGTCTGTACTACCCTGATGGAGCCAAACCTACTACTATGAACAACTTGGAACCTCAGCATGCATCAGTACTGTTTTATTATGTAGAGCATGGTGTGGGGGTGGATATGGGGGCAGTAGTTAATAGTCTTAGTAGGAGGTCTCTGTAGGCAAGCAGTCTCAGACCTTTAAACATTCAGGAGGAAGAAGCTCCAGTTGCTAGTTTTGGTACCTGTCTGATCAATTTTTTTTGTAAGTATGAGTACTTGGGTTGTAAGACTTTTGGGTCTAAATGTAGGATTTTCAGGTCTCAGTTTGAATTTAAGATTAAAAGAAGCTCACTGTCTCAGGACACATCCTGGGAGGGGCATATTCCTTAGAGGACACTTGCTGGATTAACATTCAGAGGAAGAAGGGAGAGGCTGATTAAAATTCCTTAGACCAAGGGGGAAGGAACCCACCTGCTGGTAAGGAAGGGCCAGAGCACATAGACAGACAAGGGAGGTCCTTGTCACCTCATTCCCCAAAGACCAATCATTTAAAATTCACACTGTTCTGCCAATCATATTGTGCCTAGTCACTGTTTCTCTGTTCTAACCCCTAAACCCTATAAAAGCTATTCTTAGCTAGAACTCGGGGTTCTCTCTTCTTGCTTACCTGCGAGGGAACCCCAGTATACTGGAATTATTAAACTTCTGCTTTTGCATCCAGTTTCAGTGTCTTGCGAGTGTTACTGGGTGATCGAGTCATCCTGAGACTTGAGTGAGGGTCTCCCTTGAGTGGGGGGTCTTCAGGGTCAGTATAAACCATTGTTTATGCATAAAGAAAGTTTGAAAGGTAAAAATAATTTCTATGAATAAAAATGTAAAGAGGCAAATAAGGTTTAGGAAACAAAACTTCTAGAAAGGAATGTCATAATAAACAAGTCAGTGGGCCAGGTGGGGCTGAGAGTGGTGAACTGAGACGTCTATGTACACCAACCACTCCTGATACAACTATCCAGAAAAGCATCAAATGGAAAAATTAAGAAATCATGAGAGACAAAGGACAGTCTTACAAGCCCTAACAAAGTAGTAAGTTGAACACACAAGTTAAAAAGTTGCAAAGAATCTGGGCAATGGTGGCACATGCCTTTAATCCCAGCACATGGGAGGCAGAGGCAGGTGGATTTCAGAGTTTGAGGCCAGCCTGGTCTACAGAGTGAGTTCCAGGACAGCCAGGGCTATACAGAGAAACCTTGTCTCAAAAAAAAAAAAAAAAAAAAAAAAATCCAAACCAGAAAAAGTTGCAAAGAAAGAGGCTGGATCGAGGGTTCAGTGGTCAGAGCTGGTCAGTGCAAAGGACCTGGGTTAGGGTCTCAGCACTCATAACTGTCTGTAATTCCAGGGGATGTGACACCACCTTTTCACCTCCATGGGCATATCATTGAATGCAGGCAAAATATACACATAAAATAGAATAAATCTAAACATTTAAAAATGTTACAAAGGAATTACATAACAATGCAAAGAAAGAAATGAGTCCCCTGTGTGTTGGGGAGTGTGGGTAGGTGCACACTTGTAATACCAGGACTCAGAGGCTGATAGAACAAGGCAGTTTTCCTCATCTTGTCTCAGTTGGAGCCATTGATGGTTTAATCTGAAATTACCTCTTTTCTATCCGCTGATGTAGGAAAGTACCCAACCAAGTTGTAGAAACTTGCCATCAAGATGCCTGAGGTAATTGCATGCTTTTAGTTTCTGTAAAACTGCTTGCTTTCTTTACTTTCCTCTGCATCTGCCAACCAGGATGTAGTCGTTGTTGTTGTTGACAGTGCTTGGGATCATCTATAGTTGGCAATCACTTTACTATGCATACAGTGTTCTGCCTACACAGCAGAAGAAGGCACCAGGTCTCATTATAGATGGTTATGAGCCACCATGTGGTTGAAGGAAATAACCTCTGAGCCATCCCACCAGCCCCAAAATGTAGTGTTTCTGTCTTCTTCCTCTTTTATAATCTCTCTTTCAAATGCATTCCAGGCAAGTGTTTCTCTCCAGGCAATTGCTGCCTGCATAATACAGTTTGAGACCAGCATATTCCTGTCTCCCAAAAGAAAGAAAGAAGGAGTAGAAAATGAAGGAGGGACCCAGAGACAGAACAGATAGAAGAAATGAATAAATGAATTTAAAACTGAAAGACTCATCTAAGGTAAAGATATCTTTTCAAGGGAGGTGAGATGGCAAGACCTCTAGAAAAGTTTACAAGAGACAGAAAAACAATACAAGAAAAAAAAAAAAAACAATTGTAGCCACAGAGAAAAAACCAAGGAAACCACACCAAACAAAAACCAAGACCAACAACCACAAAACAAAAACTGCAGTAGGTTGGAGGAATAAATTCTAGTGGTCTAAATAGGGAAATTTTGTATTTTGGAACTAACACAAAAGGCAACAGGAGAGCTCTCAAGGGCACACTGGGTTGGGAATCCCCAGTCCATAATAATAGATCTCAAAGACAACTCAGGTTCAGTGTCTTCCAATACCCAACCCCCAACAGGTTCTTCCTCCTTTGCCCATCATCATGCTGCCTGTAGCAAACAGGAAAGTAGTCTCAGTATATAGCCTGCCAGTAGAATTAGGAGCTCTGACAACTAATGGGCAGCAAAGAACATGCCAATTCTGCTCTGAGAAAACAGAGACAGGTCAGGGGCACTCCCTTCCTGGCCTCATCACAAGAATCAGTGAAGCCCTTTGTCATTCAGAACTCAGGCTGCCCTCTGCCACCTAGAGGTGTAGGTTGTGTGAGTGGTAGCCTGATGGTGGTGGGGATCAGAAAAAGGCTCTTCACCTTAACAAGCTTCCTGGTCCCCAAACTCCTTTCTTCCCATGCACCTGAAGATGTTCCTCTCCTCACTGAGAACCCAACTGCCCAGGCTGTAGAAATCCCCACTACTTTTTCTTTAGAAGTAGCTCAGAAAACAGGAGCCTCTCACAAACTCTCACTGAAACTGTTGCCAGCCACTTAGATTCCTTAAACTCACAGCATAGTATTTTAAGAGGTATTAGGAAACAAAAAAATTATAAAGAAAACTAGATTTATTTACAGTGTGACCATGTAAGTTTCTGAGGAGCCTTAGCTACCAGACACACCCCAAAGTGAACAATGCAGAGCTACAGATTGATGCAAAAGCAAGATGACTTTATTTTTCCAGCATGCTGTGGCCTTCCTGCATCTAAAAGTAGAGGTGATGACCACTGGCAGCTGGTTTGGCCAGTTTTTATGCAGTATTCAGGGATAAAATAGAGCAACAGCCACTAGGCACAATCAGATTGACAGAACAGTGTGACTTTTAAACTGATTGGTCCTTAGGTAATGAGGTAGCATGGTGAATGGAGTAGGGGTGTGGGGGTAGGGGGATGCATTGAGGACTATGTCTCCGTGCTCTGTTCTCCCTGTGGTCTTCCTGAGGAATGTAATTGAGCCTCTCTCTTCCAGAGGGGAGGGGTGCCTAAATGTTCTAAGGACCTCTCCCTTCTGGAAGGGAGGAGGTCTGATGGAATCTTCCAGATGCTCTGACCTGACCTCTTCTGACCTGACCTCTTCATTTCCCCGTTTTTCTTGTGCATGCTTCAATCCTGAAGCTCATGATGGTATTCTGATAGCTCATACTCCTGGTTTTCTGTATCTAGTTCTTTGTATTTCTGTTCTAACATCATTAGTTGTGCTGTACATATTGTGGCTAGCCCCAGCCTTGTAATTTGATGCTAATTCCACTTTCCTGGGAGGGGCTGCAGAGGAGGAGTGAGTCTGTACACAGATGACTTTTGTGAACCTTCTGTCCAATTAAATTTTTAAAATAAAGGCTAGAGCCAGTGATTGGGCAGTAGAAGGGGAGGTGGAGAAAAAGACTTAGGGGAGGAGAGAGGAAGAGGAATTTGATATAAGAGGTAGTCGACGGAGGAAGGTGAAGGAGTAGGAAGCTGATGATGGAGGAGTGTCCGGCGCCCTTCCTGGCCAGCAGGAAATTAGACACAAGACAACAAGGTTTCTTCTCAAGGCAGTTTACTCAGGATTGTAGCTTTCTGGAGGTGGTGGCAGCACCTACCCCGGGGACCAGGCTTATATCTAAGCAAAGGCCAATGAGCATATGCCACGTATCATCTCTCCATACGTTCACATATGACCATTCCCTGCCCCTGCACAGTTGTATAGCCAAATGAGGACTTGTTTGCCACAAAGAGCACTCTCAGCCAGCACCATCTTCAGGTGCAGTGCATAGCGGCTCTCTACAGTTCCCCCTTTTTGTTTTACAACGAAACAGGCAAGAGTAGAGGTCTGATCTCAGAATGGAATAATGGACATTGTACTAGCACCCAAAGGATGCTAGACCCGTCCGGTACCGATTTTTTCTGAGGCGGATAGAATGAGGGAATTTTGGGGGAAAGGGCGGTACCAACCCGCATCTCTCAGACTTGCTCTTCACGAGACCGCAGGCAGCATTCAGCGTATCTCAAGTGCAGTGCTTTGCCTCGCAGCCTGAACGTGATGAACTTTTCAAGCCTTACTGGTGGCAAGCCATGCTTGTGGGGACTGTCCTGCCTCAATGGCATAGAATGCTTGTGCAACCATGGCAAGGTCTCTTTTTTTTTCGGGATCGGACAATACGGCAGAGACATCACAGGCATAGCACAGAGAACCCTACTAAGACAACAGACAGGGTCCCCATACCCTCCCACTCCTTAAGATGATTCATGGCTTGATGGATCCACGTTGTCAGTCCCTCAGCAACAGTCACATCAACCCGGGTAGAGTTTGCTGTCACAATTTCAGGCGGAGATCTCTCAACAGGGCATCAAACCCTCCAGACCAATTGCCTTTAAGATAAGAAGACAACTCCCGAGACATATTAGCAGCCTTGGTCACAATATTATATTGTACTGAGGTTACACAAAGCCCAGAAAATTTCCATTCACATCCTAATTGAGCCAATTCAATTAACATCTCTCAGCTGGCTATACTTTGAATATTCAAGGCTTGAGCCACGGTGGTGGACATATTGTTGACAGCCGCAGCGGTTTAAAGAAATTGCTGCCATGATAGCCGCCACAGTAATTGCTGTAATGATGGCTGTTATGCCAAAATCTCTCCTTTCTCTAAACAGGGTCATGGCTGAAGGGGCTTCTACAGGCCAAGGGATATAGCGTGGCATTCGGGTAATCCCAATGTAGGGAGAAAAGTTATAATTTCCTCTAACAGCTCAACCAGTTTTATGGGTTTGACAACCTGTAGCCCATCATGCCTGGGCAGGTATACTAAGGTTTTGTTTATTTACTATTACTGGCCATACCCCCTGCATCCACTTAGCATTGGTTTGAGTGGCTGTTCTATTGCTAGGCAAATCAAACCAGGCACCAGTCTGATTCTATAATTGAACGCACTGGCTATCTCGTATATCGCTCAGCTGCAGATTTTATCCCAGCTGCCTTTTGTAAGGTAGCCTGATACAGCAAACCAAGGGCCACTACATCCACCTCCTTTAAAAATCTTAACAAATTTTAGTATCAAGATAACCTGCCTGAACCCTGAAATCTAGTCTTCTGGAGGCCTACCTCTATCATGTCTGATCTATATAATTCTGGGAGATATAACTACTACCTTAATCATTTCTTTTGAAAACATACAGACATAATCTTCTAATAGGCTGTAAGAATTGCTGTCTGGATCCTTTAGCACTGAACTAATAGATGATGAGTTGTATCTTGAGGCAGGCCGGGGAACAGGCAGGGGTCTCCTTCCCTGGCCCCCAATTGGCTGCCTCCTGCTTTCTTCTCCACGGCTTGAGGGATCTCTGTCACCAGGTCCTACTCGACTAGACTCCTCTCTCTTTTCTGACTCTGTCTCAGAAGCTGTGGAGGGGTCTAAGCTGGGGCCATAGGCAGGACCACCAATCCTCTGGCTCCTGCCCCCATAGCTTCTGGTTAGCAGTGCCTGGACATTACTGATATTCTCTTGGGTGCTAACAAATATGAAGGGAACCATTTCCTCTTCCCTGGGGTTCTTCTTGTCGTTATCACCTTCCACACGAACCCTTGCCACACCAGACCTATCCACAATCTTCTGAATCACTTTCCCATTCTTTCCAATCACTTTGCCAACCAAGTTCCTGGGCACTTGTACAGAGTCCTCAGAAAATTCAAGGTAGCTTCGAGCCTGTCTGCATGCTCTGGCGTCTCCCCATAGATTCTGAAAGTGCAGGTTTCTTTGCCCAACTCAATGGCAGTTACTCCTAGCACTTTTCGAGCCTGCTGGATGTTCGCACTATAAGTTCCAATTGCCAGACCTATCAGGTCCTCTCAAACTATAAACTCCTTTTCCCTAAACCGAATATCCTTGAACCAGTAACCAGAAAAAACTTTTGTCCTCACTTCTTTCCCAGAGGAAAAATATAGCCACAAAACTGAAAATCACACCTATCTTCTTTCTACTTTTTTGTCTCTTTACCAAGCACTTTTAAACTCCTCGTCCCTAAACCGGGAACTTTTAAACTCCTTGTCCCTAAACCGGGAACTTTAAACTCCTCGTCCCTAAACCGGGAACCTTCTCTTGCCACTTTACCACGGTCTTGAAATTGTCTCTTTCCGAGAACCTTAAAACTTATTGTCCCTAAACCTGGGAACCTTACCAATTGATCGCCCTGTCTGCCAGGAGTTCTGGAACCTCACACGGGTCGCTTTACCGCGATTTTCTTCCTTCTTCCCGTACCAGGCCACCAATTGTCCGGTTTTCTTCCTTTTTCCCCCATACCTGGCCACCAATTGTCTGGCGCCCTTCCTGGCCAGCAGGAAATTAGACACAAGACAGCAAGGTTCCTTCTCAAGGCAGTTTACTCAGGATTGTAGCTTTCTGGAGGTGGCGGCGGCGGCACCTACCCTGGGGACCAGGCTTATATCTAAGTAAAGGCCAATGAGCATATGCCATGTATCATGTCTCCATACGTCCACGTATGACCATTCCCTGCCCCTGCACAGCTGTATAGCCAAATGAGGACTTGTTTACCACAAAGAGCACTCTCAGCCAGCACCATCTTCAGGTGCAGCATATAGCGGCTCTCTACAGAGGAGCAGGAGGTAGAAGGACAAGCACGTGGTCTGGATAAACTGCAAGTTATAAGGGATCTCATGGCTGGGGAATAGAGTAGTGTAATGGTAAATCTGCCCAATCTAGGTGTGCAATTTATATCCATAATTATTGAGTTGTGTTTTCCTTGACTGGTCTTATTTGGGTGGGAGATTTACCGCAACAAATTGGTGCCCAACTTATTGCTTAGAACTCAACTAACCTGAGATAAAAGTTCATTGCCCCTCAACCCCTGAATATGGTTCGGGCAGCCTTCTAGGCTACACCAGCATGTTTTGAAAACTGAATGGGTCTGAGGGCCCTACAAAGAACCGCAGAGAGGCTCCCTCCCCCAACTCCCAGACATAGAGCTAAGGCCAGGGTCAGGAGCAGCACCTGAGCCTGCACCTGGGCTTGATCAGTGTGCTGTAAAAACTGCAAGGAGGGACAGGTGATTCTAGAACACAACTGCCTGCGAGGCAGTTTTCAGGCAGAAACAGTGAACTGAAGGCTCTGGACCAGGTAATTCTTTGATATAAAAAAGATATATAACCTTTTGATACTTAAAGATGAGAAACACAATAAATATCTTTTGGGCTTTATGTGATGATATTTTGAATGGTTCGACAGGAATCAATTTAGGGAAAATAGACACCTTATCATTTATCGGTATTGCAACATTTATTCTCTTGATTTACTATTTCTTCTCAAAAGATAGGGCCCTAGATAAAAAATTCCTTGCCTTAGAAAAAAGATTACAAGTAATACTAGAACTAAAGGTTCAGGATTTTATTAGTCAAAATAAGCAACAGCAAGGAGATAGAGATAAAATTTGGAAACAAGGTCTAGAAGATAATTTACTAAAGCTAGCAAATCAAAATAAAGCAGATGCTACAATATTTCAATTACAACATAAATAGAAGCTAAGATTATGGAAGCAGATCTTAGAACAGAAGATACAGGAAATTATAGAGCAGCATGAACATCAGAAAGAGAAACATTTTGGCAACAGGGCTTAGAGGAAACAGTAGAATTGAAGACACAAGAAATTATAGATCAGAATAAGAGACAGAAAGATGAAAATGAAGGTAGGAGACAGGATCTTGAAAAGATGATAGAAGAGACGATGCAGCAGCTCACTGATCAGACTGAGCAGCAGAGCGAAAATAATGAGGAATGGAAGCAAGACTTGGAGAATAACCTTTTAAAATTAATCAATCAAAATAAAATGAACACCAAACTATCAGAGTTACAATATAAGGAAAAATTCAAAATATTGAGGCAGAGCCTCAAACAGAGACTACAGGAATTCAAGGAACAGAAAGAGCAACAAAAGGAGAGATATGAAGCATGGACACAGAATTTAATGAAGAAATTTGAAATTTCAGTTAAGGAAAATACTCAGGTAGAGACAGAAGAAACTAGAGAAAATCAATAAAAGGTTATTAGAAAACAAACTTTAGTCTATCCGGTTAATATACAACAAAGACTTCCAGATGTTGATAATCCACAAGGTTATCAGAAATTTGAATGGCAATCTGTGGATGTTAGATCTGAGAAAATATGAGGAAAGTGTCACTAATTTTGGAATGCACTCACCATTTGTAAAACAAATCCTGACTTCTTGGGCTATTAAAAATAGAATAATCCCCCAAGACTGGAAAGATATGGCAAGAGCAATACTTGAACCTGCTGCAAATTTACAATGGGTTACATAGTGGAGAGCTGAGGCGAGGGAGATAGCACGACAAAATAGAGCTAGGGGAAGAGAGATTTCCATAGACCAACAGCTTGGTGAAGGTCGCTTTGCTGAGGTAGAGGTGCAGGCTGTATATGATGAAGAAACTCTGTCACTGTCTCCATTGTCAGCCTTAAAGGTCTGGGACAAAGTTGCAGAATCAAGGAAACAAGGTCTAGAAGATAATTTACTAAAGCTAGCAAATCAAAATAAAGCAGATGCTGCAATATTTCAATTGCAACATAAAGAAAGCTAAGATTATGGAAGCAGAGCATAATGACTTGAAACATTTACTCAAGTCATACAAGGTCCAAAAGAAACCTTCCCTGACTTTTTACAAAGGCTAACCTCAACTGTTGAAAGGAGTGTATCAGATTCAGTAGCAAGAAAGATGATAATTGCATCTTTAGCCTTTGAAAATGAAACTGCTGAATGCAAGGAAGTAATCAGACCACTGAGGGCAAGGCCAACATCAGTAGATTAGTGGATTAGATATACAGCTGATATGACGGTAATAGGAGAAGCTGCCAATAGACACCTAGAGATGACCCAAGATTTCAAATGTTTTAATTGTGGTGGATGGGGTCATCTCAGAAATGACTGCAGGAAAAACCAAACTAATACAAATAGGGGGCCTATGCCTTCTATAATATGTCAAAGATGTGGCAAAGGCCCACATCTGACTAGGGAATGTAGAGCAACAACAGACAAATGGGGCAATACCCTGGCAAAAAACTCTCAGGGCAGGCACCAATGCCAGGCAGGGAGAGTTCTCTTCCTCAGGACAATTAAACATCACTGCTTCAAAAACAGATGTTCTGAGACCGGACAAGGCTGAGACAAGTTTTATAGACAATTCAGAAAGCCTCACAGGGAGCCAAAAGAGAATATTTTGGCAAACTTCTATAGAGGATCAAAGACCAAAACTAAGAATACTAGTGAATAATACTGAGATTGAAGGAATCGTTGACACTGGAGCAGATGTCACCATTATCTCTCCAAAATCTTGGCCTGAAAGTTGGCTAGTTCAAGAAGTAGATATCCAGTTTCAAGTAGTTGGGACTTTATCCCAAATAAAACAAAGTACCAGATGGCTTAAATGCATAGGACCAGAAGGTCAGGTAGGAAAACTGAAGCCTTACGTGGCTGATATAGCCATTAACTTACGGAGAAGAGATCTATTACAGCAGTGGAAAACCCAAATTAATATCCCCTCAGTGTCAGTGTCTAGTCATGAAACCCATCAGGATCCTAATAAAAATTTAAAATTAGTTAGGAAATGTTATCAAAGGCAGTCACAGACTGTCTAAGCTGTCCATAAACAAGGTATGGCAGAGGTTGGCAATTTAGCTCTACTCCAAGGAACCATTGCTGCCAAGACGCCAACAGCCTTACCACTAAGGTGGTTGAGTGATCAACCCATTTGGATTGACCAATGGTCTATGACAAAAGAAAAATTACAGGCATTGGAACAGCTAGTCCAGGAGCAGTTGGAGGCTCAGCATATAGAAGAGTCTACCAGTCCTTGGAATTCTCCAGCATTTGTCATTAAAAAGAAATCTGGAAAATGGAGGATGTTGACAGATCTCAAAGCAATTAATAAGATTATTCAGCCTATGGGTTCCTTGCAGCCTGGGATCCCATTGCCTTCATTGTTGCCTAAGGAATGGCCTATCATAGTGATTGATCTGAAAGATTGTTTCTACACAATTCCTCTACATGAATTTGATAAGGAAAGGTTTGCTTTCTCAGTTCCTATCTTTAATAGAGGTCGCCCAGTAAAAAGATATCATTGGAAAGTCTTACCACAAGGAATGTTAAATAGCCCTTCCTTGTGACAGTATTTTGTACAACAGCCATTGGAGATGATTCACAAACAGTTTCCCCAATCCATTATTTATCATTATATGGATGATAGTTTGTTGGCTGATCCAGATATTAATATCTTGGAAAGAATGTTTGATGAAGTAAAGAAAACCTTGCCTTGCTGGGGATTACAAATATCCCCTGAAAAAAATACAAAGAGAGGATTCTTTTAATTATCTAGGGTATAAAATAAGTCTACAAAGGGTTAAGGCACAAAAGGTACAAATCAGAAGAAACCAGTTAAGGACCTTTAATGATTTTCAGAAGCTACTGGGAGATATCAACTGGCTGCAGCCAGCAATTGGCGTGGCCACTCAAGAGCTGAGTAATTTATTTCAAACTTTACAAGGTAATAAAGATTTAAATAGCCCAAGAAAACTAACACCTGAGGCTGAGGAGGAGTTAGCTTTGTTAGAAAGGAAATTACATGCTACACAGCTAGATCGTATTGATCCAAAGATGGCCTGCATCTTAGTTATCTTACCTTCTACTCATTCTCCTACAGGAATTCTTATGCAGAGAAAAGACTATATCTTAGAATGGATATTTTTAGCTCATAAACAGAGTAAGAAATTAAAAACCTACATTGAGAAATTCTCTGAATTGATACCAGAAGGAAAAATGAGACTTCGACAATTATTCGGAATGGACCTGGCTGAAATTGTTGTACCTCTTACTAATGCAGAAATTGCCTCATTATGGGCACAAGATGAACATTGGCAAAGAGCATGCAATAACTTCTTGGAAGAGATTAACAACAGATACCCTAAAAGCAAGAGGCTGCAGTTCATAAAAAGAAGTAATTGGATTCTCCCTCGAATAATAAAGGGAACTCCAATATCTGGAGCCCCTACATTTTACACTGATGCTAGTAAATCAGGAAAGGCAGGACATAAATCAGAAGATATAAGTAAGATGGCTGAGAGTCCCTATAAGTCAGTTCAAAAATCTGAATTATATGCAATAATCAGGGTGTTGTCAGATTTTCAAGAGTCTCTTAATATAGTAACTGACTCTCAATAAGGGTTGTTTTACACATAGAGACTGCTGAACTTATTCAGGATGATTCTGAATTGACCTCACTATTTATTCAACTACAACAAACGATTAGAAATAGGAGTTACCCACTATATATAACACACATAAGATCCCATACAGGTCTGCCAGGACCTTTGGCACAAGGTAATAATGAAATTGACCAGCTCTTGATAGGAAGCGTATTAGAGGCTTTAGAATTCCACAAAAACCACCATGTTAACAGCAAAGGTTTAAAGAAAGAGTTCTCTATCACTTGGCAACAAACCAAAGAAATTCTGAGGCAATGCCCTACTTGCTCATTATATAACCAAACTCCATTGCCTACAGGAACTAACCCTAAGGGTACCCAAAGAAATGACATTTGGCAAATGGATGTCTTTAATTTTACAGAGTTTGGTAAACTGAAATATGTGCACCATACTATAGACACATATTCAGGATTTCAATGGGCAACTGCCTTAGGATCAGAAAAGGCTGATTCTGTAATTACACATTTGTTAGAAGTTATGGCCATTATGGGAATACCCATACAAATTAAAATGGACAATGATCCAGCATATATCTCTAATAAGATAAAGAAGTTTTTTACATATTATAATATAAAACATGTTACAGGCATATCACACAATCCTACGGGACAAGCAGTTGTGGAGAGATCTAATCGAACTCTAAAGGAGATGCTTAATAGGCAAAAGGGATCAACAAGAACTCCCAAAGATAGATTACATAGTGCTTTATTAACCTTAAATTTTTTGAATGCTAATGAACAAAACACCACAGCTGCTGAGAGACATTGGATGGTGGAAAAAACTACTGAACTAAATCAACCTGTTTATATTAAGGATATTCTGACATCAGAATGGAAAGTGGGAAATGTGTTACCCTGGGGAGAGGTTATGCCTATGTTTTCACAGGAAAAGAAAAACTGTGGGTTCCTTCCAAGTTGATAAAAATCAGACATGACAAAGGGAGACCTTCTGAAGACCTTGGTGACACAGAAGAAGAAAAGGGAGACTAACACAACCAACTAAATAGGTGATGTATATATGATGATGTTTATGTCTTATATGGAGACAGCTCTGGAACCAGCTGGGACTAAAATGTCTATACAAAGCCAAGAACATTTATTGGGTACTAATTTCTAATGACTTGTTAATACATGACATGCCATCCTTTATGAGGGCATGTATACAAAGTTATATTACAGTTTGATTAAGTGATCAAACTAACCTGAAGAAAGGCAGTCGTCTTTCTTTATTGATCTCCATTGACCAATCTGTGTACCCTGCATGCTCCATGTAAATGTCCTTATAGAATTACCTGCTGCTTTTAAGTTTTATATATTGCAGGATGAAAGAAGAGAAAGACAGCCCAAAAAAGATTCATACTCGGGATACTGAGACCTACTATTCCAGCTTCATGCTTGATTCTACTGCAACTACGATGAAGCTACTTCTTCATCGAAGCTACAACTACAAGTTGAAGACTTGCTTCCAGAACTTTCCAGAACAGCTAGCTTGCCTGTCCAGCCTTTCCAACTGTCACAGTCACGATGTTAGCTATGCAATGAACTTTCTCAGCACATATGACTGGAAGGCCCATTAGCTCTCCTTTCACTAAGCCAATCTTCCTATTTCCCTTTGGGCCCCGAGATGGGAATTCTTTGCCCCAATTCAGCTGGAAGCAGACAAAAGGAGATCATCTTCCTAGTTCCTTATGTTGGAGTGGATGGTTCTGGTTACTTTAGAAATTATAT
This sequence comes from Mastomys natalensis, assembly GCA_021653895.1. Lineage (NCBI taxonomy): Eukaryota > Metazoa > Chordata > Mammalia > Rodentia > Muridae > Mastomys > Mastomys natalensis. Next base: position 1,102,874 of record JAJTUV010000973.1, on the reverse strand, counting down.
ATATATATATATATATATATATATATATATATATATATATATATATATATATATGTTGTCATTTAAAGGATACTTTACCTTTAATCCCAGCACTTGGGAGGCAGAGGCAGGCGGATTTCTGAGTTTGAGGCCAGCCTGGTCTACAGAGTGAGTTCCAGGACAGCCAGGGCTACACAGAGAAACCCTGTCTCGAAAAACAAACAAAGAAAAAAACAACCAAAAAAAATCCCAAAAAACAAACAAACAAAAAGGATACTTTACAAATGTAGCGTTGGACAGGGAGGGAACTAGAGAGCTTAAACTCAGGTATTTCTACCTTTCCTGTCCTCTTCTCTATCCTTCCTTCTTAGGTGAAAGGGAGGGAGGAAAGAAAGGGGGGATATAGTAATACCATAGAAATCATAGAAATAGACAAATAGGGATAGGTTAGTAAATTTCATCCTATGTGAAATATTGCATAGGTGTATCTTACATTGGTAGAAATCTCTATAATTGATACAAAGTTGAAGTTATAATGTCTTACCTTGGTATAGAATTTATTTTGTACAAATTTAAGGTTTTCATTGGTATGATTTTTTTTATTGATATAAAAGTGGGATTAATATTGTTACTCTCATATAGGCATTGTGCCCATATAACTCATTTAGAAATACAAGGCTTAGACCCAGTCCTGTTTTTACTTTTTCAAAACTGAGTTGAGATGGTTAGCCTGTGAGTTAAGGGCCTACAGCAATTGCATGGCTCTGAGTTTACTATTAGGGTGTTTTCTAGATTTTAATTAGAAATAGCAGAAAGGAGTTAATGGACATAGTCCAGATTGCTTTACATAGATAGTTTTTTTTTCAAAAACGTCAGAAGTCCACAGAATTTATGTTATAAGCATTCCTGTATAAACATTCATTTTATTAGAGACCTGTCTGCTCCTGACAGCTTCCCTGTCTTGCATTCTAAGAAGAAATTAAGCATCTTTGGAGTTACTCCAGTTGTAGTGAGACAGCCACTAGGCAAGAATTGCCTCTTTTCATCTACAGACAAAATACTGTCCAGAAAAAGGACACACTTGTGGAGTAGTTGACTGATTGTATCTGCCAAGACATAGTAATCAGCTCTTAAAAATTCTGTATTACTAGGTCTGTCAGATGATCCTGGGCCAGAAGGCTGAAGATCAGATGCTCCAACGTTTTGAAGTAAGGGACTGTCCAAGTGTTCAGCAGTCTATATAAATTGGCTAAGTTTTGGAAGCCATGCTTTGTGCTTCCCATATCTTCAGTTAATTCAGTCATTCTGGATTTCTGATGGGGTTGAAGACTTATAGTCTCACAGCCAACACAGGCTATTTACTTTGAGAGGATGGTTTTCAGATGGCATTCATTCTAAAGACAGGACATAAACCAGGTTCAGAACTAAGTCTTTTAGTTAAGAGAGATGGCAGAGGTTCTATTTAGTTAACAAAAAAGATAGCCTGGGTATTAGGTCTATCTTGCACTTTAACTACCAGGAGCCTGGCCCAGCTTGGTAGGAGGGGAAGGTGATCTTTTTTTCTTCTCCTCAGGTCCTTCTTGAGGCAGCCCAGGGGGATGGGAAGAGCTTAGGCAGGGGGCAAGACCTAGGGTTAGGCTATTGTAGCTGGCCTGCCCTCTAGTATTCTTGGTCCAGAAACTGCTGGAAACTGTTTCTGACACTTAACACCTCAGTCAGGACAGCAGAGGATTAGACAAACAACCTTTGTACTCTCTCTGCAGGCGCTGCCAGGCTCTAACTTAAGTCTGTTAGTTTGAGATCACAGGAAGAAAAAGACACTTAAAAAAGTTATTATAATTTATTATTAAGTGTAAAAAGTTTCCTATGAAAGCTATCTAAGAGAAAAAGTGGAAAGGTTTTAAATGGAGAGATTCTAAGCAGGGAAGACAGAAGAGGGAGAGAAGAGAGAAGCAGATAGAAGAGAAGAAGAGAAGAGAAGAGAAGAGAAGAGAAAGAGAAGAGAAGAGAAAGAGAAGAGAAGAGAGGAGGAAAAAGCGAGCTGCTAACAAACGTCCCTTTTTCTCATACATCATTCAGAGTACATAATCACATGTTACAAAGTTCATCACAAGTTCACACCAAAATTCAAATCATAAATTGAAATAGAAGTTTACAACAGAAAATGTTTATATGCATATCCATTAGGAGTAATTATCTGACTAAACATCCATCACCTTCTAGCTCCACAGGTTCATCGAAGGTTTAAAACTATAACTTAAGAAATTAGTGAAGTTTTGTATAGATAAACCCAGGCAATATTTTCTCTTCTGTCCTAGAACCTATAAAATCGTGAGTTCCCTTTTAGTGACCCTTGGTTAATTGTTTTACAGCCACATTGGAATGTGCTCTGAGCAGGAGAAAGTCTGGTTTCTATCTCAAGGCTGTTAATTGATGACACTTGGGAGACTGGCAGAGTTCTCATAGCAGTATTGATTGTCAGAAAGAGACTTAATACCAGTCCCATTATAAAAGAGCTAAATAATCATTGATATAATTTTAGGAATTCTTATAGGATCATCATTAAGACTTAAGAAGTCGTCTATTTGTCTATATAGCATCACTACCAGACAGTACATCTTCGTGGGTCTGCAGCAATATGCTCCAAAGGGGTGTGCTATTGCTTAGTGATTGTTACATATGTTTAATAATAATAATATAATAATAGGAAAAGCATATTAATAGCAGGGATTTTTTCCTAAAATATGTCCAGCCACAGCCTTGATAATGGAGAACATTCTTTGCAGATTATAATCCAAGGCAAACATTACAGGATGGTCACCTGCATAATATAGCTTTTCCCATTATGGCACCAACATTTAACAATTACAACATGGTAATATGTTTGGGTTCAATTTATATCTGAGAGAAAAGAGTCTCTTAATTTGACAAAATGGAGGAAGTGTTGTGGATTGCCCCAGCCTTGTAATTTTGATGCTAGTTCTACTTTACTGGGAGGGGCTGCAGAGGAGGAGTGAGTCTGTACACAGGTGACTTATTGTTAACCTTCTGTCCAATTAAATTTGTAAAATAATGGCTAGAGCCAGTGATTGGGCAGTAGAAGGGGAGATGCAGAAAAAGACTTAGGGGAGGAGAGAGGAAGAGGATGTCGATGTAAGAGGAAGTCAATGGAGGAAGGTGAAGGAGTAGGAAGCCAATGACATTGGAGCAGGAGGTGGAAGGACAAGCACGTGGTCTGGATAAACCACAAGTTATAAGGGATCTCATAGCTGGGGAATAGAGAAGTGCAATGGTAAATCTGCCCAATCTAGGCATGCAATTTATATCCATAATTACTGAGTTGTGTTTTCCTTGACTGGTCTTATTTGGGTCAGAGATTTACTGCAACAGTACCTATGTGTTCCTTAACAAAAGCAACCAAGCTGTTCAAAATGCAGGGGCCAAAAGTCAGAAATAATAGCAGGAGAACAATTAGAGGTCCTAACAAGGTGGATATGAGGGTGGTTAACCAAGGGGAAGAGTTAAACCAAAACTTGAACCAACTCTGATTCTGTTCCCTTTTTCCCTTCCGCTTTGCTAGCCCTTTTCTCACCTCGGCCATGGAATCTTTAACCACTTTGGAATGTTCTATATAAAAGCAACACTCCTCAACTAAGACAGCACATAGCCCTCCTATTTTGTAGTACTATTTCAAGAAATCAATGATTGTTGAAGATGACTGATCGAAGTTTCTAGTTTCTCTATATCTAAATCAATGACTATCCTCAGACTGTCTTAATTTTTCCCTTGTAAGACCAAAGCAGAGGTCCCAGTGGCTGCCCAGCCATCCCCAACCTCAACAGAAGGGAGACAGTAAGTGTTGTAACAGGTTTGGTGCATGGGCACATAGGATGGGGGAAGGAACCAGAATCAAAAGGTTCCACCAGGCAGTCATGACAAAGGTCAAGTGATCTTGAGCTGATTGTCTGGTCTTCTGTACTGTCCAGTGTGGGTAGTGGGGTTTGGGGTTGTGGTCTCTGGAGATCAGGGATCAGGTCATCTGCTGGTTTCACATGGGAAGTGTGCACCCAGGCCACAATCCTGTCCACCTTAAGGGCTGTGGGAGTGGTTAGAAGCACCAGGAAGGGTCCCTTCCACTGGAGTTTTGTGACTGTGCCTGATGCCTCCTTACGTGGACCCAGTCACCAGTCTGGAAGTAGTGAGGGGTCTCTGACATCCCTGGAGCATTTAAGGTAGAGACTTTGGGCCAAATCTCATGTTGCATTGACCAAAGGGCTTGAGTCCTCAAGAGGAGGTTCTTAAGAGTGAGTTGGGATACCTCCAGGGAGGGCCCAGTGGACACCAAGGGAGTCGGGTTACCAAACAGGATCTCAAAAGGGGTCAAGTTAAAATGGTAGGGGTGTTCTTGGCTCAGAACAAGTCCAGGGGAAGAAGCAGCACCCAGTCAGCCCCAGTTTCCGAGGATAATTTATTAAGTTCTCTCTTTACGGTTCTCTTCATTCTTTTTACCTGCCCTGAGCTCTGGGGACAGTATGCACAATGGAGCTTCCAATTAGTCTCCAATATCTCTGACAATTCCTGACTTACCTTAGAAATAAAAGCAGGACCGTTATCCAATCCAATTACCTTGGGCACTCGAAATCTCAGGGAGATCTCTTCTAATATCTCCTTGGCTACTACTGTAGCTGTTTCCTGCTTGGTGGGGGAAAGCCTCAACCCATCTAGAGATAGTATCTACAAACACTAGAGGGTATTTGTAACCATATTTTCCTGGCTTAACTTCTGTAAAATTGGCCTCCCAGTATACTTCAGGCTGTTCTCTTGGTCTTTTGCCCTGTTTACTCTTGGACACATAAGCATTCACTTGCTGGCATAGCTTACACTGTTCTACTATATCTCTGGCTAAAACCCTGAGGTCTATTATATATACCTTAGATCTCTTGACTGCTTGGATGAGCTTATCCCCTAAGTGAGTCCATCTGTGCATTTGGCCTAGTAAGTCTTTTGCTTGCTTTCTGAGGAGTATAGTTCTCCCTTCTTGTGTGTGCCATTGCCCTTCCTTCTCTAGGTAATATTTGGTAGGGTGGCTAGCAATCTTGAGTCCTCCTTTCTTCTTCCATGTATTTCAAACGAGGCCATCCCTTAGTCTAGTCTCATTCCCCAGCAGGTGTCTCTTGCCGGCTCCTGCATAGCCACTTCTGGAGCCACTTGATCTACTTAGTTATTGCCTTGGGCCACCGAGTCTCTTCCCTTCTAATGTCCTGGGTAGTGAATAATACAGTTGTCAGTTTCATCAGGGCATCTAAGAGATGCAAGTTTTCCTGTTTGTTTATGTCTTTTCCCTCTTGTGTGAGCAGTCCTTTCTCTTGGTATATAGCCCGTGGACGTGTGGCTGTGGCAAAGGCATACCTGCTATCCGTGTAGATGTTGATCTTTTTGCCTGCCTCTAGGTTCAAGGCTTTGGTCAGAGCTATCAGCTCTACCTTTTGGGCTTACATTCCTGGAGGATGCGGTTCTGTTTAGACCACCTGGCGCCTGTCCATAATGGCACATACCTCCACCCCACCTTATGTTGTCTCTCTACAAGGTAGCTGCTGCCATCAGTGAACCAGGTCGCCTTGTCATTAGGGAGCAGCCGATCTGACAGGTCCTTTTGCCATCCCTGGTCCTCAGCTAGAATCTGCTGGCAATCATGAGCTGGTGATCTGAAGTCTGGGTTGAGTGTTGGAGTGGCTGGGTTTAGGGCCACTGGTGATGTAAAGGTCGCCCGATCTGAATTTAGCAACAGAGTCTGATGAGTCATGCAGGTTGGTCAGCCATCGATATTGGGTCTGGCAAACAATGTTCTCCAAGGCATGGGGAGCTGTCACAGTCAGGTTCTGCCCCAGAGTCAATTTATCAGCACCTTTAACTATAACCACCACTGCCTCCACTATCCATAGGCAAGCAGGTCACCCAGAAGTGACAGGGTCTAATTTCTTTGGCAGATAGGTAACTGGACACTTCCAGGGTCCCAGCCACTGAATGAGCACCCCCTTAGCTATACCCCTGTTCTCAGCCACATAAAGGTAGAAAGGTCTACTGGCATCAGGCAGTCCTAGAGCAGGTGTCTCAAGCAGAGCCTGCTTAATCTTGTCAAAAGCCTGTTGCTCTCTTCTTCCCAGTGGAAGGGCTGTCCATTTTCAGTCAGGGGGTAGACGGGGTGGTCAGCCAATTCACCAAACTCTGAGATCCATAGCTGGCAGAACCCAGCCATGCCCAGGAATTCCCATACCTGTTTGGGGGCTCTGTGGAGGAGGGATGTGCAGGATGGTCTCCTATCCAACATTGGAGAGCCACTGTCGTCTGTCTTTTAGCAAATAACTTTTACCAAATAACTTACTTTTCTCTGGCAGATTTGGGCCTTCTTGGGTAAGGCTTTCTATCCCAATCCTCCCAGCTCCTCCAAGAGGTGTTTGGTTCGCTCTAGACAGTCCTCCTTAGTCTTGGATCCCAGGTTTCTTCACAGGCAGGAGGGAAGTACTCCAAGCCAATTGGCACTTCTGCAAGATCCCTTGTTCTAGGAGCCCCATAATTTGGGGCCTGATTCTGTCCCTGCCTCCCTCGATATCCGATATTGGCACACAGACACGGAGGAGGCTTGGGCTTTGAGCTCCATATGGATGGGGGGATGGTTGGTGGCCCTTTCCATTCCTGCCATCTCAGCCCAGGCCTGGGGAAAGGCCTCAAGCCACCAGTCTAGGTTCTGGGGTGCCCTGTCTAAGGTCTCAAACAGATTGTATTTATCCTCTATCCTGAGAGTTAGGACTTGGAGTGGTTCTCCCTGGGGGCCTTTAACTTGGGGCCCCTCCAGGAGGAAATGGATCTGGGCTCCCATTGAGGTGAGCAGGTCCCGGCCAAGGAGGGCAGTCTGGGATAACCATGAAAGAGTGAGAACCTGGCCCATGCCCAGATCAACTGATCTTCTAGTAGACCAATATTGCCTGGTCTCAGTGGCACTTTGTACCCATGATGTTTTTTTTAGACATGGGGCCATCTGTTTGGAGAAGCACTGAATGTTGCTCCCAGGTGTCTACCAGAAACTGAGAAGGCTTCCCCTCCACCTTTAAAGTTACCCAGGGTTCTGGGAGGGGTTCTGAACCCTGTCTACACCAATCACTGTCTTCACCCAGGGCTAACACCTTTGATGTATGGGGGTGTTTTTCCCAATGTCTGGGATTTCATACCCAAGGCTTTTGTTTGTTAGGGCACTCTTGGGCCCAGCAGTCCCTCTCCTTGCAATGTGTACACTCGTCCTTTTCAAGGGGTTTTCTGTCTCTCTTTGATTGAAGTCTCTCTTCTCTGCTTTCCCTAACTACTGTAGCCAAGATGCTCTGTAAATTCCTTTTCTGTCACCTTTCTTTTCTTTCATCTCCCTTTCATGTTCTTCCTTTCTCTTTCTCTGCTCTTTCTCTGCCTCTGTCTCCCTGTTATGGTAGACTTTCTTAGCAACCTACAGTAAATCCATGACTTATCTTGTAGTCCCTCTAGTCTCTGAAGTTTTTTCCTGATATTTCTACTAGCTTGGTCTATAAAGGCTATAGTCACAGTAGCTTTGTGCTCCTTGCTGCTGGGGTCATAGGGTGTGTACTGACAGAATGCCTCCATGAGCCACTCTAGAAAAGCTGCAGGCTACTCATCTGGTCCCTGCTTCACCTCACGTGCCTTGGTCAAAATTGGTGGGGCCTTGTGTGGCCCCTGGAGACCTTCCAATGGAGCCTGGCAGTAGGCTTTAAGTGCTCCTTCCCTTCTACCACAGGAAAGTCTCAATCCGATCTAGTCAGAGGAAACCTGCTGTGGACAACAGCCTGGTCAATCGATGGTGCTCCCGTGTCTGAGGGGGCATTCTTTCTGGCTTCTTGCATTATCCTCTCTTTCTCTTCTGTCCTGAAGAATACTCTCATGAGACGTTGGATATTATCACAGGTGGGCTGATGAGTAAATAAAACAGTCTCAAAGAGATTAATCAGCCCCTTGGGGTTATCTGAAAGGGGGGTGTTAGGTCTTCCATAGTACAAGTCCTCTGAAGAGAAGCACCAATATTGCCTAGCCTGATTGCCCTTATGTAGAGGCCCATATATCCTCAGTGGGAGAGCCATCATGGTATCAGGGGGGTGGCTCTTAGACTTTGGGTCCCCATGGCATGACTGGGAAGTTGGGGGTCTCCTCCCTCTCTACCCTCCGGTAAAGTGGAGTACAATGGCCTGGTTCCATATGGGCTGAGGATCCCAGTGCTGGTGGTGCTGGGCCATGGGGGCAAGGGTACAGGGTTGAGGAGGAGGAGGGTCTTGGAGCAACATGTCTGCTGTTGAAGGGTCTTGGAAGATTGACTTCTTCTCAGGTCCAGATCCCTCCTCCGGTGTTATTTTTATCCTGATGGCCAGAACCTACAACGAGGGTCTTGGGGAAAGAAAGGCATTTATCCACGAGGCAGGTGTCCTCCACTAGATTCTTTCAGGTAACTATATAGGGCACTTAGTCTGGGTGCCCAAGGGATCCTGGCCTAACAACTCTTTTCTCTACTGCTTTGATCAGCTCTAAGTCAAAGGTGCCTAAGGGTGGCCACCCTACTCTGAAGGTGGGCTGTTCTGAGAAGCAGAGAGTAACTAACTTGTCCCTCTTTACTACTATGACAAATTTTCTCTAACTTAGCAGGGTAGATTCAGTCTGTCCAATGTCTAAAAATGTTGTCAGTCCAAGTCTATGAAAACAGAACAAGATAACCAACACCAACAAACACAATCAATACACAGACAGTCCAAGTCCAAGAACACAGAGGAGAAAAATTAACACAGAGACAACTCATCCATTCCACAGATGAAACAACCCAATGATCAGCCAACTTACACTGCCAGACCGAATCTAACAGGTTCCAAAAAGAGCAGGATCCTCCCAAACCCCTCCAGGGGACCTGAAGTGTCCTCCAGGTTCCCCACAGTCACAACTATTAAGGCACATCTGCCTGATGCACTTGACTGTACCAGACACCATAGGCTTTCCGAGCCACACCCCCCCCCCCCCAACTCTTGCAAGTTTGAACTGAAAGTTCAAACAGATTTACAGACTCAGACTTTGACAAACAGCAAGACAGACAAGAACCATGGTACCTGCTCTAGCTGTTCCTCTGATTCACCATTCTCTGGTGTGTTCCCACAGGGGTCAGTTTCCCAGCCAATGCACCAAATATAAGACTCAGACAAACCCCTGAGTGAATCATTTGGAGCAGAAGATCAATGCAAAAGCAAGAAGCCTTTATTTTTCCAGCATGCTGAGGTCGTCCTGCATCCAAAAGGAGAGGCAACAATCACTGTCAGCCAGTTTGACCTGTTCTTATACCGTTTTCAGGGATAAAATAGAGCAACAGCTACGAGACACAATGTATTGGCAGAATAGTGTGACTTTTAAACTGATTGTTTTTTTTTGGAATGAGGTAGCAGGGGTCAGGTGGGGGAATGCTCAGTCTGCCCTGAGGAATGTGTCTATGTGCTCTGTTTCCCCCTGTGGTCTTCCTGAGGAATGTAATTCAGCCTCTTTCTTCCAGAGGGGAGTAGTGCCTACATGGTCTAAGGACCTCTCCCTTCTCTTTACATATACATATGCATATGTATACACAGACACAGAGGCAGACTCAGATGCAGACACATATGCATATATACATATATATGAATGTACATAAGATAGATACATCTTAAAATAAATTATTTTATTAGCTTTTCAAGTTTTATGAGCCCATTAATTTCATTTATACAAAGTAATGTATTTTAATAGAGTTCAAAAAGTCTTAATACAAACAGAAATATTCAAGATAGAATGAAAGGAAATTTCTCCAGGCAGGAGCAATTGAGTGCTTAGGTACCATTCTTGCAGACCATTTAAGTTTGGTTCTCAGGACCCATAGTGGGTAGCTGACAACCATTTGTAAGTACAACTTCAGGATGCTTTGGTGTTGATGCCTTGTTGGGCAACTGTATTCACATCAGCACATGCCCTCCCCACACATACATAGTTATAATTAATATACAAATGATAATGATGATAAAATCTTTTTCATCTTTATTATTTTCTGTTTTATCTAGTTTTTATTCACATTTCATCCAAATAACAGCAGCCCTCCCTCCTCTCTTCCCAGTTCCACCCTTACAAATTCCTGCTCTCCACTGCCTCCTACCCTTTACCTCAGAGGAGCAGACGTGCCCCTTGGGTACCAACACACCCTGGCACATCTGAACATGGAGTTTAATTCCCTGTCCTAGCTGCCTGGAAGCCAGTCTTCCCCTAGTAGACCTCACATGAAGATGTAGAACTCTCAGTTCTTCCTGCACCATGCCTGCCTGGATGCTGCCGTGTTCCCATCTTGATGATAATGGACTAAAGCTCTAAATGTGTAAGCCAGCCCCAATTAAATGTTGTCTTTGTAAGGGATGCCTTGGTCATGGTGTCTGTTTACAGCAGTAAAACCCTAACTAAGATACCTGGTCACCACTCCTCCTCATCCCCCCTCCCATCTAGTTCCCTCTCTCCATCTACCTCTGATGACTGTTTTGTTTCCCTTTCTGAGTAAGATTCACACATCCTCCCTTGGGACCTCCATAATACCCAGTTTCTTTCAGTCTATTGATTGTAGTTTGGCTATCCTGCACTTTATGGCTAATGTCCAATTATAAGTGAGTACATACCTTAATACATATGTTTCTGGGTCTGCATATCCTCACTCAGGATGATATTCTCAAGTTCCATGGATTTGCCTGCAAATGAAGCCTTTGTCTTCAATAGCTGAATAGTATTTCATTGTGTAGATGTAGAACATTTTCTTTATCCATTCTTCAGTTGAGGGACATGTAGGTTGTTTCCAGTTTCTGGATAGTATGAATGAGTTTGAATAGTATGAATGAAAGATAAATTTATCTAGAAGAAAAATGAATGTGGAGCAGGTATCCCTGTGATAACGAGGTTAGTTTTGGGTATATTCCCAGGAATGGTATAGTGGACCATGAGGTAGTACTCCCAATATTCTACGAAATTGTCAGATTGATTTCCAAAGTGGTTGTACAGTTTTGCACCCCCACCAGCAATGGAGGACTATTTCCCCTGCTCATATCCTTTCCAGCACATGCTATCCCTTGGGTTTTTGTTTTTAGCATTTCAATCTTTACACACACACACACACACACACACACACACACACACACACACACACACATTAGAAGTAAAAGGAATATTTCTACTAGATCAAAACCAATCTATAACAAACATCATACTCACTTTTTCAAAAATGAAACATTTACCTTAAGATTGAGCACAAGACACAGAGTAAAAATGACACTTTCATTGTTCATTGTTCTGGAGTTGCAAACTACCCTAGTAGTGAAAGACAAGTATTGAACATGTAAAGTTTAGGAATAAAATTTCAAAAGTGTCTTATTTGACAAATTACATGATTTTTTAAATAGAAAATATAAGCTACTATCTAAGTGGCTGGCATTATTAGGCAAACTTGCATTTACAACAGCAACAATAGCTATGGACTGTCTCTGGAGTCAGGATTTTCATCTGCTTTCCTCATGTCCCTCCTCCCCTCCTCTCATACCCTGCTAGTATTCTCCAGGACAGTACACAGACTTTCGAGTGGTAACACATTGCAAGGGTTAAGAACATGGCTTCAGAGTCCTACTGGAGTCATATCTCAGCTCTGCTACAGGTCTATTTGCCTCTCTGGGCACTAAGACCTTCATTTTGTGTAATGGAATGAATAAGCTCAAGTGCTTTCCCCAGTTCTTTACACAGTCTCTAGTTGTAAGGCTCTTTGGTAGACATTGCATAAGACATTAATGTTAATACCAATATATTCAAACTATAATTGAAGTCACACTTGTCTTAATTAGCTTTTCATCACTGTGGCAAGTACCTGGGAGAGATAATATACAATGGGAAAAAAAGTTCATTTGGGCTTATGATTTCAGAAGATTTGGTTCACAGCCTGTGAGCTGGCTGCATTGCTATGAGTCTGTGGTGAGGCAAAACACCATGCAAGTGGGATCCTACAACACAGGAGGTCACTCACATCATCAAGACCAGTAAGCATAGGGTGAGACTTGGAACAAGATGTAGCATCCAAGCACACGTCCCCATTGACCTGCCTCTCCCACCTAGGTCCTACCACCTTCCAATAATGTTACCAAAGTATGAATCTATCAGTGGACTAATCCATTCATTAGATCAGAGCCTTGGGATCCAAATACCTTTTAATGGTTATGTGTGCCCGCTGTGAACAAAGCCTTCAACCCACAAGTCTATACAGGGTGAGTGGCAAACACTATATACAAACCATAGCAATATTAAAAGCATGACATATTACCCTACTCAGGGTGTTTTGGGATATAGATTTTGGTGGGTTCATTTTTGCCCATAATTAAACCTAAATTTGTACATCTTCTAGAAAGATAAATACCTTCCAGATAAAGGTACAGTTATTTCCTGATAGCCTCACTGGTCAACTCTTTGTTTTTAAATAATTCAAACTTTATTAGAGGGAACTTACAAGTAAAAAACATCACAGAATAAAATTAACCAGATGCAAAGTCTATACACTCCAATGAACTTCTAAGTATTTGGAACAGCCATTGTGAAGATATGGATCCTCACATTGTATTTTACCCTTTCATTATCTAGTATATTTTTATGAATTTATCTACCACAAAGACCTGGAGAACCCAAACAGGGTTAAAACCAGAAAAATACTTAGCATTATAATGTCTTTATATGACTCCAGTGTTGATTACCTGTATTCAGTCCTTCATCACCCAATCTTTACCTTTCTCTCTCTTCTGCATGCTGTATTGTATCCAAAGACAAATTCTTGCATGTACTAGAAGAAACACATTCACAGACATACCACACACACGTTTAGCTAGGCTTTGTATGTGAGGAAGAACATGTGTGTTTTTCTTTCTGAGATTCGGTGACTATGTGTGATATTATACATTCTCAGTATATTCCAGTTTATTCATTTTCTTTCACATAGTATTTTATTTTTCTTTAGAGATGAGTAATGGTCCATTTTATATATGTGCCAGATTTTCATTTTCCCTTCATCAGTTGATAGACTACAAGGTTTGTTTCATTTCCTGGTAATAATGAATAAAGCATCAATAAACATGAGAGGTGCAAATATCTCTGTGGCAGATTATCAGATTCTCTAGGTATATGCCTATGAGTGAAATAGCGGGGCCATTCATTAGTTCTAGGTATAATTTTTGAGATATCTCCAAACTTATTTTCATATTGGTTATATTAATTTTTACTTCAACCAGTGAATAAAAGTCCTTCTCTTTTTCCCTCAATGCCCCTCTATACTCACCTGCCCACCTCTGTCTCTGTCTCCCTGTCTTTTTGTCTCTCTCTCACTTCCTCTCACTCTCACTCTCTCTTCCTTTCACTCTCTTATTTTCTCACAGTTTCAGACTTATTTATGATAGACATTTTGACAGGGATGAGGTGATATCTCATCAAAAATAGTTTTGATTTTCATTTCTGTAATGGCCAGGGGTATTGAATGTTTTTTAAAACAGTTATTGGGCATTTGTGGTTTTCCTTCCTTTTTTTTTTAACTGATCATTCTGTTAGTTCATCAAATTGATGATTAGTAGTTTTTTAGTCTTAATATTTCAATTTGCAATTCTTTGCATATTATGGATATTTGGCCCCTTGTCTAAAGTACAGCTGGTTAAGATTTTTTTTTGGGTTCTGTCTTATCTCTTGATACTTTCTTTTATTAGTGTGCAACCATTTTTTATTCTCAGGAGTCTCATCTTGTAGATACTTGGGGTTAATCCCTATAAGACAAAATGGCAACCAACAGGTTGGGACAAGATCTTTAGCAACCCTACATCCGATAGAGGGCTAATATCCAATATATACAAAGAACTCAAGAACTTAGACTCAAGAGAATTGAATAACCCTATTAAAAATGGGGAACAGAAGTGCTTGCTGACAGGAGCCTGGTATAGCTGTCTCCTGAGAGGGTCTACTAGAGCCTGGTAAATACAGAGGCAGATGTTGGCAGCCAATCTTTGGAATGAGCACGAGGTTCCCAATGGAGGAGTTAGAGAAAGAACTGAGGAACTGAAGGGGTTTGCAAGCCAGAGGAAGAACAATAATATCAACCAACCAGACAAAAGCTCCCAGGGACTAAACCACCAACCAAAAAATACACATGGAGTCACCCATGGCTCCACCTGTATGTATAGCTGAGGATGGCCTTGTGGGATATCAATGGGAGGGCAGGCCCTTGGTCCTGTGAAGGTTCGATGCCCCAGTGTAGGGGAATGCAAGAGTGAGGAGGCAGGAGTGGTTGGGTGGGCATCCTCATAGAAGCAAGGGGAGGGAGATAGGGGGTTTCTGGAGGGGAAACCAGGAAAGGGGATAACATTTAAAATCTAAATAAATAAAATATTCAATAAAAAGATTCTTGTCTACCAAAAATTCCTAAGGAGCATTCTCTATGTTTTCATCAACAAGTTCCAGTGTTTTGGCTCCTTAATTGTCTTTTTTGATTCATTTTGAATTGATTTTGTACAAGGTGAAAGTTATGAATCTTAATTTCATTCTTCGGTAGGTAGTTTTCCAGCACATATTGTTGCCATAACAGTGGCACAAATCTTATGGACATGTCTACCCAATATCTAGGTTAATACTAGGCCCATTCCACAAGATGGAACCCATACTCAACACTTCTTGGGTAACCAAGAACCAGACATTAGATTGTCCAGGGACCCAAGGTAAAAACCAAATAATGATAGTCTGTAAAATCAGCAAAGAGCCAAAACAAAATGAAACTAAACCAAACTGAACTTGTAATGGCAAAATGGCTTCTAATGGCACTCTGCTATACTCTTAGATCAGTGCCTTGCTCAGTCATCATCACAGGAGCTTCCTTCTACAGCAGATGGGAACAAATACTGAGGCCTCCAGCCAGACATTATGCAGAATGTGAGAGACCTTGAGACATTCAGCCCTAAATGGGAG
Source organism: Mastomys natalensis (assembly GCA_021653895.1). Taxonomy (NCBI): domain Eukaryota; kingdom Metazoa; phylum Chordata; class Mammalia; order Rodentia; family Muridae; genus Mastomys; species Mastomys natalensis. The sequence continues at coordinate 1,087,832 of JAJTUV010000973.1, read as the reverse complement.
TCTTCATCAAATCCTTCCCCCAGGACTCAGAGAACCCCACAGAGGAGGAGGAAGAGAGGGTATATGAGCCACAAGGCATGGAGGACACCAAGAAACAAGGCCTTCTAAATCAACAAGATGATAGCTCATATGAACTCTCAGAGACAGGGCCTGCACAATTCTATATCAGGTTCTTTTTATATATATTATAACTTAGAGATTAGTGTTTTTATAGGTGTTTTGAATGTGTGTGAATGAATGAACTTTGGATTCTTATGACTTCTCTTTGACTCTTTCCTTCTGTTTGTCTTGTCCAATTCCAATGTGATAGTTCTTGTTTTATCTTTATACATTTTATTTTTTTATATTTTATAATTATCACTGAAAAGCTTGTATTTTTTTCTTTTTTATAGACAAAGATATTACTGAAAATAGATTCAGAGAGCAGAAACCCTTCGTGAAATGGTGACATGACATTTGATGTAGTCATACATTAGGACACATAAAAATGTTTGGCTTTTTAATGAGCATTATTTGAAATAGCACATAGCTACTTACTCTAGCTTGATCAATATAGTTGAGTTTAAGACCCAGACTTTACTCTAGGAGTAAAATAACTGGAAAACTAATGTTGTGGAGTAAAAGTACCATGGGATACTTAGTGATGTACATGAAAAGCAGCTATATTTAGCACTGTACATGTGTTTCTGAAACACAAGGCATGAACTTTTCTAATGAGAGACAGAGCAGGAGTGGACCTGGCTGGGAGGTAACTAGAGGCAGAACTGAAAGGAGTAGAGAGAAAGGAAACCATAATCAAGATACATTTTGTGATGAAATACTCTATTTTCAATAAAATGACTGGGAATAGATGCTCCCCCTACAGTGTGTAGTTTTGTTTCCTTTTGGTTTTTCTTCAGAAGTTAGGTATCTGTAGATAGTGGATTTAAGTCTGGGTCCTTCGTTTACGTTTTCAAGGTTGATGGAGTGCAGATTTTTGAAGCATGTACATATGATTCTCCGAATTTCCTCAGTGTCTGATGTGATATTCCCTCTTTGTCTCTAATTTTATTAATATGGATCTTGTCTCTGCAGTTTTTTATTTATTTGACTAAGGGCTTCTTTTTTTAAATTGGATATTTTATTTATTTACATTTTAGATGTCATTCCCTTTCCTTATTTCCCATCCTTATAACCCCTATGCCATCCCTCCTTCTTCTTTTTTCTTTTATACCATTTTAATTACATGCATGTATTAAGTCAGTTCTAGGTTGAGGGTCTAACAATACAATAGATGCATATAGTCAAGGAACAAGCAATACAATAAACACAAATAGTCAAAGAACAAACAAGGCATTAAACACAATTACATGAACACTCCGTGATCACTGTTTCTTTCTTAGTTTTTAGAATATTTTTTATTGGCTATTTTATTTACATTTAAAATGTTATCCTCTTTCCCCATCCCCCCCCCCATCTCCCTCCTCCTGCTTCTATGAGGATGTGTCCCCAACAATTCCCACCTCCTGCCCTCCAATTTCCCCACACTGGGATATCCATCATGGGACCAATAATCTCTCTTGCACCTATTCCTGACAAGGCCATCCTCCCCTACATGTACAGCTGGAGCCATGGGTCCCTCCCTATGTGCTCCCAGGCTGGTGGTTTAGATCCTGGGAGCTCTGGTTGGTTGTATTGTTGCACTCCCTATGAGGCTGCAAAACCTTTCAGCTCTTGCAGTCTTTTCTATAACTCCTCCATTGGAATCCCATGATCAGTTCAATGGTTAGCTGTGAGCATTCACCTCTGTCTATGTAAGGCTCTGGCAGACCTCTAAGGAGACAGCTATATTAGGCTCCTGTCAACATTCACTTCCTGGCATCCATAATAGCATCTATCTTTGGTGACTGCACATGGGATGGATGCCCAGGTGGAACAGTCTCCAGAAGGTCCCTCCTTCAGTTTCTGTTCCAAACTTTGTCTCCATATTTGATCCCATGAGTATTTTGTTACTAATTCTAAAAAGGACTGAATCACCCACACTTTGGTCTTCCATTTCATGAGATTCATGTTGTCAGAATTGTATCCTGGGTATTGCAAGCTTTTGGGCTAATATCCAGTGAGTGCATACCATGTGTGGTTTTTTGTGATTAGGTTACCTCACTCAGGATGATATTTTCTAGGTCCATCCATTTGCATAAGAATTTTACGAATTCATTGATTTTAATAACTTAGTAATACTCCATTGTGTAAATGTACCACATTTTTCTGTATCCATTCCTCTGTTGAAGGTCATCTGGGTTCTTTCTAGCTTCTGGCTATGATAAATAAGGATGCAATTAACAGTAGAGCATATGTCCCTGTTATATGTTGGAGTATCTTCTGGGTATATACACAGGAGTGGTATAACTGGGTCCTCACGTAGTACTATGTCAAAATTTTCTGAGGAACTGCTGGACTGATTTCCAGAGTGGTTGTACCAGTTTGCAATCCCACCAACAATGGAGGAGTGTTCCTCTTTCTCCACATCCTCAACAGCATTTATCACCTGAATTTTAATCTTAGCCATTCTGATTGGTGTCAGGTGGAATCTCAGGGAGTTTTTGATTTGCTTTTCCCTGATGACTATGGATGTGCAACATTTGTTTAGGTGCTTCTTGGCCATTTGAGTTTACTCAGTTGAGAATTCTTTGTTTAGCTCTCTACCCCATTTTTAAAATAGGGTTATTTGGTTGTCTGGAGTCTAATTTCTTGAGTTCTTAGTATATATTGGATATTAGCCCTCTATTTGATGTAGGATTGGTAAAGATCTTTTCCCAATCTGTTGGTTGCCGTTTTGTCCTCTTGACAGTGTCCTTCACCTACAGAATTTTGCAGTATTATGAGGTCCCATTTGTCAATTCTTGATCTTAGAGCATAAGCCATTGGTGTTCTGTTCAGGAACTTTTCTCCTGTGCCCAAGTATTGAGGTTCTTTCCCACCTTCTCTTCTATTAGTTTCTGTGTATCTGGTTTTATGTGAAGGTCCTTTATCCACTTGGACTTAAGTTTTGTACAAGGGGATAAGAATGGATCAATTTGCATTCTTCTACATGCTGATCTCCAGTTGAAACAGCACCATTTGTTGAAAATGCTGTCTTTTTTTTCCACTAGATGGTTGTAGCTCCTTTGTCAAAGATCAAGTGACCATAGGTATGTGGGTTCGTTGCTGAGTCTTCAGTTCTATTTCATTGATCTTCTTGCCTGTCTCTGTATCAATCATACAGTTTTTATCACTGTTGCTCTTTAGTACAGCTTGAGGTCAGGGATAGTGATTCCCCAGAAGTTCTTTTATTGTTGAGAATAGTTGTGGGAAAGGGGGCCACAGTCGAGGAGTCCCAGAGGCTTCCAGGCGGTGGTTCTCACATGCAAGAGAAAGGTCTGGAGTTCCAAAGGCTGGAAGCTTTGCGATGGCAGGCCCCAGTGATACAAGGAAGTCCTTGGTTCCAAAAGGGTTTATTTTCATGGTGGTTGGTGGATGGATCTGGATGTACACACCCCCCCTCCCCAAACTCAGGGCAGACCTGAGTTAAATAGGGAGGGAAAAGGGGGAAGGTTTAATTGGCTCTGCCCTCTTGCCCTCATTAGTATGTAAATCTCTCTAGAGCCTGAGGAGTTGAGGGTGGGGGTTGGGAAGGCAAAGGATCATTGAATCAATTGAATACAGGTGGTACAGTTTGAGGGTAATAACATCTGACTAATCTAGATAGACATTAAGTTTTCCTCACTAACATGTAACTTTAGCTATTTGACTTTGTCAAAAGAGTTCATCTGTAGCTGCAAGGTCTGGATCTGTCTTCTGTACGATTTAGCATGTGTCTTTGGATCTCAGCATTGTCTCTGGAGTCTAAAGTCAGGTGGTGTGGCTGGAAGAAGACAGCTTGGCCTCCTAGGCAGGTTCCAGGTGGTGGCGTTGTCTCTGTTGGACTTTTGGGAGCACCTATAGGATAATCACAACAGGAAGCAGCATCCTGGCAGTGGGATGTCTGCAAAGGGTGTGTAGTAAGCATTAGGCTACTTGGGAGCAAGCACGTCATGGTGTGCTGTTGAGATCCTAGAAAAGCAAAGGTGTTTGAGGAAATTTAGTCTTGGAAGGCACCCTTGAGTAACAAAAAGCGAAAAAATTTTGGGTTGAAAAGCACAAACACTGTTGTTTTAGGTGTTCTTGTTAGGGAGGAGAGGAAACATTTAAATAAAACAAGAAAATTTTTGGTTGAAAAGCATGACTGTTGTTGTAGGTCTTCATGTTGGGGAGAAAAAGCATTAATGGCGGGTTTAGAAGCAGTGGGGGTGGGGCCTGGTCTGCCATGTTGTGGCTGGGCTGCCATGTGGTGGCTGGGTGCTCTAGCAGAGGCCAGGGTATTCCGCATTTGTTTTTCTTAGCAGTCTTAAATGTAGATACTCAGGGCATTAAAACAAAAGCTGGTTGATAGACCTCCATAACTGATATGCCACATTTCAAAACACAAACACAATTAGAAGGTGTACAATAAATGCAACTTACATTAAATACTGTAGAAGAAACAAAAGTATTTTTAACTTGACAATTAAAAGAGTGTTAATACATGTGCTAACACATGTGCAAACACCTGTTTGAAATCCAGATCCTAGCCAGGCGGTGGTGGCGCACGCCTTTAATCCCAGCACTTGGGAGGCAGAGGCAGGCGGATTTCTGAGTTCGAGGCCAGCCTGGTCTACAGAGTGAGTTCCAGGATAGCCCGGGCTACACAGAGAAACCCTGTCTCGAAAAACCAAAAAAAAAAAAAAAAAAAAAAAAAAAAAGAAATCCAGATCCTGCCCAACTTCTTTATCTCCTGCTAACATAACATCATAGAGAACTGTAGCTAATTTCCATATATGTCTCTGAAAATGTCCAGAACCAGACTTCCAAATGAAGACTGTTATTTCCAATATTGGACTGATTTCTAGACCAGTCCATGATTGAGTCTGAATAACTGGTCACATTTAAGAACAATACAAGAGTCATTATAACTTTTTGATTCTCTCTTCCACAAGGTCTAAAAACTTGAGGCAAGGCAGTTTGTCCCATTAGGGGTATAGGTAAGCAATGGTGGGTCAGGAACATACGTCCAATACAGCTTGCCAGTCACCATTTTTCAGAGCACTCAGCAAGCTCACAGGTCAGCATCATTCTTTGTCCTGGCATCAGTGTGTCTCACCTGTCGCTCTGTTGGCCACCATGCTCCTTCAGCGTCCTGAGGAAAAAACACAAACATGTCCTCTTTCCCATATTTAATACCTGATCTGGCTCATGCCTTATGCCAGTAAGTGGATCCTTCCCTTTCACCTATTCATAAGTATGCCTAGCTGTAGAGTGCCATAGACACTCAGCAGAAAGTTCCTTGGCATCCAAAAAATTTTAAAAATAATTTAAAATTAAAAATGAAAAAAAACCTGATTTAAATAAATTTGTGGTGTTCAGGGATATATGTTCCCTTTTTTTATTTTATGAAGATATTATTTTAAAGTTCCATGAGCCCATTCCACAGTCTGTTGTCCTTGACAATTATAAAGAATCCCTGTAAAATGGCTAATGTTAAATTGTTGCTAAAAAGCCTCAACTGTTAGATTGTGATAGCCCGTTCCATTATCTGTTTTTCTTTCTTTTTTTTTTATTCGATACTTTATTTATCTACATTTCAGATGTTATCTCATTTTCCATTCCCCTCCCCCACCCAGAAACCCCTTAACCCATCCTCCCTCCTTCTATTTCTTTCTTTCTTTCTTTTTTTTCTTTTTTGGTTTTTCGAGACAGGGTTTCTCTGTATAGCCTGGGCTGTCCTGGAACTCATTCTGTAGACCAGGCTGGCCTTGAACTCAGAAATCCACCTGCCTCTGCCTCCCAAGTGCTGGAATTAAAAGTGTGCACCACCACTGCTCCTTCTATTTCTATTATAGTAATCCCCAACCTATCCACCCTCTCCAACCTTCCAGTCCTCAAATTATGCCCTCTCTGGGGCATCCAGCCTTGAAAGGACCAAGGCCCTCCTCTCCCACTGATGCTGGAAAAGTCCATCCTCCTCTACATATACAGCTGAAGGCATGTGTCCCTCCATGTGTGTCCCAGGCTAGCTGTTTAGACCCTGGGAGCTCAGGTTGGTTGGTATTGTAGCTCTCCCCATGGGGCTGCATGCCATTCAGCTCCTTCAATCTTCTCTGACTCCTCCACTGGGGACCCTGTGATCAGTTTGATGGTGAACTGTAAGCATCAGCCTCTGTATATGTCAGACTCTGGCAGTGCCACTCAGGAGTTAGGCATATCAGACTCCTGTCAGCATGCACTTCTGGACACCCACAACTCTGTTTGCATATGGTGATTGCATCTGTGAGGGATCTCTAGGTGGGGCAGTCTCTGGATGCTCCCCCTCCAGTTTCTGCCTCACACATTGTCTCATATTTGCTCCTGTGAGTATTTTGTCACTCCTAAGAAGGACCAAAGCACCCACACTTTGGTCTTTCTTTTTCTTGGTTTTCATGTGGTCTGTGAGTTATTGTCCTGGGTATTGTGAGAATTTGGGCTAATATCCACTTATCAATGAGTGCATACCATGTGCATACTTTTGTGATTGGGTTACCTCACTCAGGATGATATTTGCTAGTTCCATCCATTTGCCTAAGAATTTCATGAATTCATTGTTTTTAATAGCTGAGTAGTACTCCATTGTGTAAATGTGCCATATTTTCTGTATCCATTGCTCTGATGAAGGACATCTGGGCTCTTTCCAGCTTCTGGTTATTATAAATAAGGCTGCTATGAACATAGTGGAGCATGTGTCCTTGTTATATGTTGGAGCATCTTCTGGGTATATGCCCAGGAATGGTATTGCTCCTGGGTCCACAGGTAATACTATGTCCAATTTTCTGAGGAACAGCCAGATAGATTTCCAGAGTGGTTGTACCAGCTCGTAATCCCACCAACAATGGAGGAATGTTCCTATTTTTCCACATCTCGCCAGCATCTGCTGTCATCTGAGTTTTTAATCTTAGCTATTCTGACACGTGTGAGGTGGAATCTCAGGGTTGTTTTGATTTGCATTCCCTGATGACTAAGGATGCTAAACACTTCTTTAGGGGCTTATTGGCCGTTTGATAGTCCTCAGTTGAGAATTCTTTGTTGAGCTCTGTACCCCATTTTTAATAGGGTTATTTGGTTGTCTGAAGTCTAATTTCTTGAATTCTTTGTAAAATTTGAATATTAGCCTTCTATCAGATGTAGGATTGGTAAAGGTCTTTTCCCAATCTGTCAGTTGCCATTTTGTCCTATTGACAGTGTCCCTTGCCTTACAGAAGCTTTGCAATTTTATGAGGTCCCATTTGTCAATTCTTGATCATAGAGCATAAGCCATTGGTGTTCTGTTCAGAAACTTTTCACCTGTGCCCATGTGCTCGAGGCTCTTCCCCACTTTCTCTTCTATTAGTTTCAGTGTTCTGGTTTTATATGAAGTTGACTAAGGGCTTTTTAATCTTACTGATTTTTCTCAAAGAACCAACTCTTTTTTTTTGTAATTCTTTGTATTTTTAAAATTTTATTGATTTCAGTTCTCATGTTGAGTTTTTTCATCCTATGTGGTGTTGTTTTTGTTCTAAGGCTTTATGATATGCCATAAAGTTGCTAATATGAGACCCCCCATCTCTCTTCTTTACTGTAGGCACTTTTGGCTATGAACTTGCATTTTGGAATGGCCTTTATTGTGTCCCACAGTTTGAGTATGCTATGTTTTTATTTTTATTCAATAATAAAAGTTTTAAAATGCCTTCTTGATTTCTGTCTTGTCCTATTTTTTCAGTAATTAATTTTAAAATTAACTTTGCATCCAGAATACATTCCATTTCTCTTCTCCTCCCAGTCTCACCCTTACAAGTCTCTCTCCCTATATCTCAGTCCCCTTCTCTGAATAGATGGAGAGCCATCCTTGTGTACCACTACATCCTGGGATGATATCTAGTCCCAGCAGGATTAGGTACCTCCTCTCCATTGAGTCCCAACCAGGCAGTACAGGTAGGTGTTAAAGGGATCCAATGGCAGGGAACAGAGACTGAGACAGCCCATCTCCCTACTCCCCACAGCCCCACTTATCTTCTTAGGGAACCCACTTGAAGAGTAAGCTGCACATTTGCTAGAAATGTGTAGGTTGTCTAGATCCAGTTTCTGAGTGCTCCCTGGTTGGTAGCCCAGTCTCTGTGCACTCCCATGGTCCCTGGTTACTTGACTCTATATATCTTGTTGTGTTGTGCTTGTCCCTTCTGGCTTGCTCGCTTCTATCTCCCAGTGTTCCACAAGACTCTCCAAGCTCTGCCTGATGTTTGGCTGTGAGTCTCTGCATCTGTTTCCCCCTACTGCTAGATGAAACCTCTCAGGAGACAGTTATGCTAGGTTCCTATCTTGCAAGCACAGCAGAGTATCATGAATAGTGTCAGGGGTTGACTCTCTCAAATGGGATGGGTCAGTTTTCATGAGTTTGTATACGTTCTGTTGTTATGGATATCCATCTTTAATCTGTTGAGGTCAGGTAAGATGTAAGATGTTATTTCAATTTTCTTTAATCTGTTGACACTTACTTTGTGTATGGGTATGTGGTCAATTTTTCCAGGAGATGCTGAGAAGCAGGTATAACATTTTGCATTTGGATGAAATGGTCTGCAAATGGTTTTGTTTTGTTTTTTGTTGTTTGTTTTTAGATCCTTCTGATTTATGATGCAACTTAACTCCAGTATTTCTCCAGTTACTTTTTGTCTGGAAGACCTATCTGTTGAAAGTGGAGTATTAAAGCCACCACTCACAGTGTATGGAGGTTACCATGTGATTTTAATCTCTAGAAGTATTTCTTTTATGAACTTGTGTGCCCCTGTGTTTGCTGCATACATGTTTAGAATTGTAATATCCACTTGGTAGATTTTTCCTATGATGTGGTAACCTTCCCTATCTCTTCTGATTAGTTTTGTTTTGAGTTCTATCTTGTGAAATATTATGATGGCTACTTGGCTTTCTTTTGGGTACCTTTGCTTGGAATATATTTTCCCATCCGTTTATTTTGAGGTTGTGTCCAGCTATGATTAGGTTAGGTGTGTTTCTTGGATGCAGCAGAAAAATGGATCCTGTCTTCTAATCCAGTCTAGTAATCTTGTGTTTTTAATTGAGAATTTGAGCCCATTAGTATTGAGACTTATCATTGTGCTGTGTTTATTGATCCTTTCTATTTTGTTGTGATGAAATGGGTTTTCTGCCTCCTTTTATTTACTGGTATGCCATTATTTATTCCTTGGTTTATTATTTTTATTGTTATTATTCAGTGTGGCTAACATCTTCAGATTGAAATTTTCCTTCTATTGCTTTCTGTAGAGCTTGATTTATAAATAAATACTTCTTAAATTTCGTTTTACTGTGAAATATTTTCCTTCTCTGTCTAGTATGATTGATAGATTTTCTGGGAATGGTAGTCTGAGCTGTTGTAGAACATCTGTCAAGGCCCTCTGGAGCCAGCACAAGTAGTGCTGACAAGAGCCTGTTCTGAAAGCATCTGATGATGGGGATGCTGCTGATGGCAGCCAGTGACTAGACCGATGACTCAGCAGGATTTTTCTCTGAGGGAATAAAGCTTGATTCCTTGGAGCCAGCACTCACTGTGATTGGCGAGAAACCCTTTAAATTATTTGGGGGTTGGCAAGAAGGAAAAGAGGAAAAGTGGGGGGAATCATACACATACACAAACTCACTCACACACACACACACACAGAGTGGATAAAACAAGACAATCTCCAACAACTTCATACATACATATATGTACATACATGCATTTATACATACATATGTACACATTCACACATTGAATGGATAAAGATCCAACCACATTGTATACATACACATACATACATTTTATGGATGGCTGGAAGAAAGCTCCAAAAAGCAAGCTCCAACCATTTTACATTCCTACATTCACATACACACATTTGGTGGATAGAGCAAGCATCAACAAGAATGCTCCATCCACTTTTTCTACTATCCTTTTGATACCATCTAAGGTGAAGTTCTCTACATATGGAAAAGATTGCCTCATAGCCACAATATTCTCTAAAAAACAATCACCAGAAAAATATATTCTTCAAAAACAGATTAAAATCATTACATAAAAGAAAATTGCAATGGGATTATTGCTTATGCATTCTTCTTTTGAAATCCATACTTAACTAAACAGTTCTCATGTATCTTTCTCTCCACAAGTTCATCATAACCCCAAGGCAATCATTCTTTTGTCATTGATTAACAAAGTGGAAACAAGCCAATCTATGAGTGGAAGTTTTTTTCCTATGTTTAGCTGATGACAATTTGTATTTACCAAGAAACAGATCATCCAACTTATATCTTATTTTTGAAGTCTTCCTCTGCTAAATTGACAGATCATCTATTCTCTAGTCTTATAATCATAATACAATGATTTACTTTTTGTTCATAACTCTGCCTTTTCATGGTACATATAAGAAAAATATGGCCACATCCCTAGATCATAAGGTCGAGGAACCCAGACACAACCTAGAATGAATGTTTCTTTGATCATTAACTTGTCCAAGTGTATTTTTCTATTCCAAGTACAATTTATATTTGCAACACATGAAAGCTCACTGTGCTTCTTTTCTAACCTATCTAGTCCTCATTATTCTATAATGGAGGGGCACATTTCTGCTCTCAATTCCAACTTGATTATATCATTCTGGCAAACATTTTAAACAATTTCCTTAAACTTTCTATCAACTGCTATAACCTCCTAAAAACTGTTTAATCAAATCAGGAATTCCATAAAATCATTGATTCATCTAAACTATATTATTTGATGAAAGTTCATCTTCATTTTGATCTGTAGGAAATTTGCCCAATAGAATAGGCAATCACACAGGACGTAGTCACACCAGACTACAGGCAGTGAGGGTCTTCCCATGACCAATCCTACCATATCAGATATGTGAGGAATATAACTGAAAGGACCCCAGATAGGGGAGACCCCCACTCAAGAGATTACAACCACCCATGACTCTTGAGACACCGATCTTGTTGCAATTAGCAAGAGGTATACTTTAATCAGCTCTGAGGTGGAAACTCGGAACCCACACAGGGGCAGGAGTTTCGACCTCGAGGCTCAGGAGTAGAGGGTTTTTAAAGGAGAAAGCCACAAATTGGAGCGGAGGGGGGGCAAGGGGGAAATCAAGGAAGAATTGCCATAAAAACAATAGGAAGTTCTAGCCCATATCATAAAAATAGTGGAAAGTTTCGACCTATTATTAGTCAGTCATAAACCAGGGTAGGGGTAGAAAACATCTTACACATATTCTTCTCAAGAATTTAACCTTGTATATCATCTATTATGTGGTCAGCCAGTCTTTGGAACACAGAGCCCAGAGCCTGTGATCCAGATGACCTAGATGACCTGCATTCTTGGTTCTGCCCTTTTGTGATCAGCTAAGTTTTTGGAGCATAATTGGCCTGGCTAGTTTTCTTTGGGTGGCCGGCTAGTTCTTGGAACCTAGGCCTGTGAACTTGCTAACCTTAATTCAGATAGGGGTCTACATATTTTCATAACAATGTAAAATGTAAAAAGGCATCATTAGCAAGCAATCCTGGAATGAACACCTAAGCCCAATGAGTGATAATACCCTGGGAAATTGGTTCTGGGTACTGTCAAAGACAGCTGAGCAAGTCACATAGTGCAAGCCAGTAAGCAGTACTCCTCCATGACCTCTGCCTAAGATCCTGCCTCTAGGTTCCTGTTCTGCTTTGAGTTTCTGCCCCAATTTCCCTTCATCATAGAGTGTAACCTGAAAGTTGTAAGTGGAAATAAACCAATTTCTCTCTAACTTGATTTCCTGTATGATGTTTTATCACAGTAACAGGAAGTATAAAGAAGACTGATACCAATCAAGTAGAGTAAAAGACAAATGAAAGTGATAAGTTAAGTCAGTCACTTTCCATAGTGAATTAAAGTACATACTTGTAATATAGTGTTAAAATAGCATTTTAATGGGTGGGAAGGAAGGGGTCATCTCAGATGGTAATGATATCTGAATGATGAAAGAGGTGTAAAAAGCTGAACTAAGATACTTTTTTAAAATATATTAGAATAAATTATGTGAAGTGTACCTAGCATACAATTAGATACAAAGCCTTAAAATACAGCAGGTGAGTTTTACTTGGACACCATCATGTGAGAATATTTGAGTCTCATTTTCCAGCACTCTAGACTTGTCCTTCCATGCCCACATATCAGGTATTTGCTGATTGACTCAGTAATCCCCTCCATCAATCTGCACTCTTCTACAGCTCCCTTCAAATGAAATCATGTATAGAGACTAACCTTTGGTCTAGTTTTTGCCCCTAGTCACTACCTCTCTGGTATTCACCCATGCCATTTCAAATGTCAGATATTTGCCAATTTTTTTGTTTTTGTTGTTGTTGTTTTTTGAGACAGGGTTTCTCTGTGTAGTCCTGGCTGTCCTGGAACTCACTCTGTAGACCAGCCTGGCCTCGAACTCAGAAGTCTGCCTGTCTCTGCCTCCCAAGTGCTGGGATTAAAGGTGTGTGCCACCACTGCCTGGTGACATTTGCCAATGTTAATGTAGAAGATCATTCAATTAAACAGCTTAGCTGTCACTAAACTTTAGGCGTCATGAGTTAGGGGTGGTGTTTCATTTTAAGTATTTGGAATAAACTTAGAAATAATAATTCTATAAACAGTCATATTTAAGAATATGTTTACAGGTTTTTGAGGACTGGTTATCACTCACTTGAATTTGATAAGAAAGTATATTTTGCATCCTGATTTTTTCTCTTCATGACATCTATGTAGCCTTAACATTCCATCGAAGACTTCCAGTTGGTTTACTTGTTTTGGATTTTAGTGACAAACAATTTCATACAACATATTCCTATCATGATTTCCCATTCTCCAATTGCTTTCAACTCTTCCAGAAGCTATCTATAAAATGCTATGACAAGCAACTGAGTTTCCTAGATATGACCCACTGTTTTTCATAGTCGTGTTGGGTGCACTCTGAGATGTATGGGTTTCAGAATCTTCATTGCTTCTCGCTGCTTATAAGCTTTCCTGCCACTATTACAGAGCTTAATGCATTATTTTCTTTGTGTTTTTCTATTATCTTGTGCATACCTACTGTAGAATCAATATGAAGAAGTAGTTTTATGTAGCAATGCTGTTTAGATGAATTTTTGAGTTTATAATTCCTGATCATGATTTTGTAGAACTGCCTAAATTGACACAAGTAATCTCAAGCTCCCTAAAGAATAAGAGCTACAAATAGAGTTCTATTGACCTTCATGTGCCATGAGCTATGAAGCCCATTTTACATTAGGGGTAAAAAGGCTTGGAATAAATTTCAATCTAGGAAAACATTCCTTGTAGGTTCGAAATGAGGCCACTATCTGGCAACCAAAAGTCATAAACTGGGAATGGACAATTTATTGTAGGTACAAGAACAGAAAGTAAATGATGGGCTAGTTTATCTATATAAGACTTAAAAATAATAAAACAGAAGGCAACTGATTTGTCACTTGACAAACTGTTCTAACATGTGACATAAAACTATTTCTTCATTTCATGTTCACTTGTGTATTGGACATAATCATGGGAGTGGTTATATTTAACTTACTACCCTGTCAAAGTTGTATGGCATTTATAACCAAGAACCATAAAAAAACTTGCTCTATCCATATGCCCTCAATTGACTGTTGGGACATGCTTCTTTTTTTCTCTCTTTCAGTAAATATATTTAGTAAATTAAAAAAAAAAAATCCAAAAAACTATTGTTTTAAACTTCTAATGATCTCGTGGAGCCAGAAAATAGATAGTGAATTTTTAGTTAGGTTCTAGTCTTTTTTTTTTTTTTTGGTTTTTTGAGACAGGGTTTCTCTGTGTAGCCCTGGCTGTCCTGGAACTCACTCTGTAGACCAGGCTGGCCTTGAAATCAGAAATCTGCCTGCCTCTGTCACCCAAGTGCTGAGATTAAAGGTGTGCGCTACCACAGCCCGGCTACATTTAAACAATTTTGTTGTAGTTTTTTAAACCTTATTGATCTATGACATGAACTATTAGTTTAAACTTACTATGAACTTATAGAACATAAAAGTGCTTAGAAACCCATGTGATCTCTTTCTGGAGAAGGTATAAAACCTAAGAAAGACAATAAAGTGGCAGTGTAGACCTTTTCTGCTTTATCCAGTGTGCCTATGTCTCTGTGTGTGTGTGTGCCTGACTTTCTTTTCTATTCTCTCTGACTCATGAAGAGTTAATGAACTCCAAGTTTCTCACCTGGCTAGTGAGTGGCCCTTGAGTCAAAGAGGAAAGAATCCAAGAAACTAAGTTTTCTTAATTTCCCTGCTGCTATCAGCAAGAGTTAATTTCTAGAAGCCATCCTCTTTTGGCCACAGAATGGCAAGAAACAATGAAACTGCCAGAAGTCATCATCTTCTGGCTATAGAATAGCAGGAGACAGTTAAATTACCAGAAGTCAAAGCTTTTGGCTCCTGCTGATGCCAGCCTTGCTGACTTCCTCAGTACCTGAATGCTGAACTGAACCTCAGCAGAGATCCTCCATACTTCCCCACCAAGGTAGCTCTGTGCCCTTTCTCTCTTGAAAAAAACCAAATAGGCAAGCAAAGAAACCAGAATTTAAAAACACAAAGAAAATTTAACCAGGAAATGTGTGTGCACATGCAGAATAACCTACAAATTCAGAAAAATATATTAGCAACAGACCAGTAAGATAAAAAGTGTCCAAAGTTATTACTATATACTATAATTCTCTCCACAATATCCTTGATAGAGGAGCATCTAATGTCTTACTAATGTTTGTTTCTGGACATAATTAAATGGTCAATTCTTTCCTTTATATGATTTATAATATTATATATATATCATATAACATATATATTATATGATATATTTTGTATGTGATGTTATAGGATATATATATATATATATATATATATATATATAATATATTGTATATTATATTATGGTTTATGATATCTGTAAACACAGTAACATATATTGTCCTAAAACTCAAAATGAAGATAAAACATTACTCAAAGTCTTTCTATAAACAATATTTATCCCCACATGATCCCAGATGGAGGAGCATCTAAGGTCTTACTAATATTTGTTTGTAGACATAATTAAATGTTCAATTCTTTCCTCATATAATACATGATTTATATTGTTCATATATACAATGTATGTTATATATATGATATGTTATACATTATATGATATATTATGTTTCATGATACCTGTTATATATGTATATATCTGTAAATGTATGATATAATTGTCCTAAAACGCCAAATTTCCTTTTGCTACTTAATTTTCACAGTCAGGCATGAGCTGTTTTAACCCAAATATATACTTGTTTCACCAAGTGCCTCCCACTTTTAGGTGTTCCCTGGGACTTCCACCATAGGCCCTCCAGATGGCTGAGCACACAATGCTTGTATGAGCACAGCATTGTTATGTAATAGCCTGCCTCCCTTTACTTAGCAGAGGTTGTAAGCCTCTTGCCTCACTCTGCTCTCCTCATGCCTTGATGTCTAAGTCTTGTCTGCCACCCAGTGCACCAGATTTGGTTTGGTCCATGGCTCCCTTCCTCAGACCATCTACCTGGACTTGGGCCCTCCTGGGAGGTGCTCTCTGGCTGTCTGTGCTCTGGGCACTGTTTTCTCCTGCCTGCTGCTCCCGTGACCCACCCAAATGGCGCTTCTCTACTTCTGAAATTGTCATCCCCAGGAAGGTTCCCCGGAGAATGGGTAAAAGTGATATGTCGGAGCACATCACCTACAGCATGCGCTTTAGGGGACAAAGACACGTGGTCCACATGAAACTCAAGAAGAACATGATTCCTCAAAATTTTCCTGTATATACCTCTAATGACCAAGGAGCCCAGCAGGAGGATTACCCATTTGTTCCTCGGGATTGCTACTTCTACAGCTACCTGGAAGGAGTCCCTGGGTCCCAAGCTACACTCGATACCTGCACTGGAGGTCTGAAAGGCATGATACAAGTGGATGACTTTACTTATGAAATCAAACCGTTGGCATCTTCTTCAAAATTTGAGCATGTAATTTCTCTGCTTGTGGTGGACGAAAGGTCACGTAAGTCTAAAAAGTGTAGAAATGATGAGATTATGGCAGAGGCAAGTGTGCCCCCTGAAGAGACAAAGCTTGCCGGAAGTCCCAGAGCAGCTCCTGTGTATCTGTGGCGTATACATAGAAAAAATATAGGAATACACTACACGGTGACTCACAGCTTATACTTACAAGCTGGGAGCAACCAAACTGCCTCGCTTGAGTCAGTATTGATTATGAACAGCATAGCAGATAGCATTTATAGAGTAAGTGGATTTATTGTGTATGTACGTGCTGCATGTATTTGGAATGACAATGAACACTACAGCTATGCCTCATTTAATAATGATCTTTGGAGATATTTGGAACATTTTGGCCAATGGAAAGGTAATTTTTACTGGGAAATGAGTCACGCCACTTCAGCTCTTCTCTCAGGAAATCGACTTGGAGATACAGATTATGCAGGCATTCAGGGTAGTGTATGTATCCCCAAGTGGGGAGTATTATATGCCTATGTAGGACAAAACCATTACTTTCTGGCTGCATCTTTCCTGGCTCATGCAGTTGGTCATGTTTTGGATTTAGAACATGATAAACCTGGCTGTGTTTGTTTCAGAAGGAGCTCTTGTGTCATGAATGAATTTCCTGCACTTCAGGATATGCTAAGCAATTGTTCCCATAGTATGATCCTTAGTCTGGTCAATGACTGGGACCCTTGCTTGAGTAAAGTCCGTGAAGTATATAAAAACTTTAATTATGCAGTTCCTCGTTGTGGAAATAAGAGAGTGGATGCAGGTGAAAGATGTGACTGTGGTTCTTTTAAAGACTGTTTGTCTGATGAGTGTTGTGGAACCAATTGTCAGTTGACTGAGGGCAGCTCTTGTGCTGCAGGAGGTTGCTGTGAACATTGTCAGTTTACTCCCAGTGGAACAATATGCAGAGACAAACTTGGTATTTGTGATCTTCCAGAATACTGTAATGGAGTCACAGAGCAATGCCCACCTAATTTTTACATCATGGATGGAACTCCTTGTTCTCCACTAGCAGTTTGCATGTCAGGAAACTGTAGCGACCGTGATTTGCAGTGTCAAGCTCTTTTTGGATACAAAGTAAAGGATGCTTCACCAATATGCTATAGAAAATTAAATCTCAAAGGTGACCGATTTGGAAACTGTGGGGTTATAATCAGACGTGGAGGAAGCCAACCTGTCCCGTGTCAAATTGAGGATTATTTATGTGGACAGATTCACTGTGATGGTGTCAGTCGTGTTCCTGGTGGAGGTGACCACACTACCTTTCATCACATAAAAATACAAAGTGTTAGAGAAGAAAACTGCTTTGGGTATGATGCACACCATGGGACAGAACTTCCAGAAATGAGCCTTGTAATGGATGGTGCAACCTGTGGCCCAGGGAAATACTGTAAAGGCCAGAGATGTGTTTTTCATCAAACTTTGAATTTTCGATGCAACATTAGTTCATGTAATTTCAGAGGGGTGTGTAACAACAACGGCAATTGTCACTGTGTCAGCGGTTGGCAACCACCAGATTGTGCAGAAAGAGGAACAGGTGGTAGTGTAAACAGTGGTCCTTTAGTTACTGCTGAGGAAAGATTTAAAGCCAATATACTTGTGAGTGTCAGCAGGCTATTAATTCTTTTAGGTACTCGCATGCTTCTTGTCTTGGTTTCAATGATTTCTGGTGCAATTTCAAGAGCAGTATTACGTAAAGCAGTGCCCCCAAGACTGTAGAAACTAAATGATTTCATCCCAAACTCAATGGAGCCAAGCAATGGACAAATCCATGTCAGTTACCAGAAGAAGTTGTCAATGAAGTCTCCTGACAGTCATGTAACCATTCGCAAATCTGAGACTTCCATCTTGAAATAAAATCACTGGGGACTTAGTATTGTTTCTCTATGTTTAAATTTGATGTTTATAATTATTTCTTTTTATCCATATCTCTCGTCTCCTCTCTGATTATTTCCCTGTGTGTAAGTGTGAGTGTAGTTTCTTGTGGAGGCCAGACTCGGGTCCCCAGGAGCTGGAGTTACATGTGGTTGTGGATCACAGAGCATGGGTGCTGGGAACAAGACTCGGGTCTCTGCAAGAGCAGCAAGCACTCTTACCTGCTGTGTCAGCTCTCTAGTCTCTAAATGCCATATAATTTACCCCTTCTTAGGTTTGTTTTGATTTAAATTTTTCTCTCTTTCTGTTTTATGGTGCTAAGCAGCACAGCCAAGAGCCCAGGGTCTTACTCAAGCCAAAAGTGAAAGTCCTGCTTTCTACTTTACTGTACCCTAACATTTGATCATATTGTTTATACTTCTACATGTAAAATCTATTTTTAATATCTTTTCATGAAGAGAAAAACATATTTGTGATATCCATTTTAAAGTTTTCTAGATGCTTCTGTACAACTTTTGGCTGCCTTAGTATATGCTACTGTTACCATTGTAATGGTCTATTTTCAATTGTATTAGATCATTGTCTATTTTATTGTTAATATAAAATAAGTATCAAAAAGACATTTCTAAAGTATATGGATGCATGAGGAAAACAGTTTATTGCCTTTTTTCTGTGTCTTTTTCTGTTAACCTACCTCTCTCCCAAATAATTGAAACTGGACTATTATATTTATTTAACAAGCTTTAAGGATATAAGAACTGAGCAGTGTTACAATGTCTAAATTTTCTAAACCAATCTAGATATTAATATTTTTGAGACAAAGTCTCACTGTGCCTGGTGGTTACCAAATGGTTTAGACATGGCAGCCAACAAATCTTGGGGATCCTCTTGTCTCCACCTCCCCAACACTGGGATTACAAGCATGCACCTAGCATCTCAGGTCTCCATGATTGCATGTCAAGTTCTTTTCTCACTGAGCCATACATCACCAGCCCAGTTCTAGATTTTTATTTCATATCTTGAAGGTATAATTCTACTGCCTTGACAGTACCATGGTCCAAATAATACAACTATAAAACTCCCCTGTCTTCTGGCTTGACTATCCCTTCTCCTGGATTCTTTTCCCATCTTCTTTCTGTGTTCTTCTGGGATGCTCTGTAATATGTCCTTGGGTGTAAAAGCTTTTAATTATCTAGCTTAGGGTTTGGAAGCTTCCAATCTGAATATTCTTGTCTTTCGTCTATTTGAAAAACTCAGCCTTCATCTTCTAAAATATTCCTTTTGTTGATTCTACTCTGAAATTTCTGTGCTTCCAGGTGTAACATAAGAGAGCTTCTTCAGAACTTCCAGGAACTCTTTGGTTATTTTGTCCTATTTATGCTTTGTTCCTCAAGCCCTTTGCTCAGTCCATTAACCTGTGTTTAGTTGTGTATAAACTGCCATTATTCCTTTGACTGTGGGATTCAAAACATATCAATATTTTCATATAGTATATATATTCATACTTTTTCAAACTATATTTGTTTATCTTTAAGAATAAAAACCTCAAACTTGACCAGTCATTTGAGAGTCTATTGCTAGTATCCTTAAGATCCGGTTTTCTTTGAAGTTCTGCAGATCAAATCCCAGCTCTTTCTCACGCCATGCAAGTACTCCACTTCTTTTTTTATACCTGTAAAG
The DNA here is from genome assembly GCA_021653895.1 of Mastomys natalensis. Lineage (NCBI taxonomy): Eukaryota > Metazoa > Chordata > Mammalia > Rodentia > Muridae > Mastomys > Mastomys natalensis. The sequence goes on along the minus strand of JAJTUV010000973.1, from coordinate 1,068,084 downwards.
AAACAATTAGGGAACTGAAGAGATACTGGATGAGGTAGAGCATGTGACCCCGAGTTTGGATTCTCACCACCCCTATAAACATCTGGGCATGACTAGCATGTGTTTGTGACACTCATCCTGTTGGAGGAAAGACCCAGCATGATCCTTGGGGATTCTGGTCACCAGCCCAGCTGCAGGAGGACAGGTAAACCTTGTTCCTAAAGACAAGACGGAATGTTAAAACAGGACATGTGATGTCCCGGTCTGCCTTCCACAAGCATGGTGACATCTGTCAGTAACCTCCACTTCTGTGTGCTTTAAGCCTGGTCCCAGATATCTGAAGGATAGCAACACCAACTCTTCTTTGTAGACTGTGCCATTTTTACCTTTTCCCAAATGAAGTTCCACTCCATTAGATCCTTAATACTCTCAGGCTTTCTACAAAAGGCCTCTAGAGACATGTCCATTCTGTAGACCAATGGTTCATGTGATCAGTTGGAGCCATGTATGCAGCCCAACACAAACATGTAAACTTACTTAAAACATTATGAAGTGAGGATTTTTTATTCTTTTACTATTTTTTAAATAGATTAAACAGTGTGTTCATGCTGGGTGATTGTGGCTCAAACCTTTAATCCCAGTGTTCTGGAGACAGAAGCATATGGATCTCTTGAGTTTGAAGCCAGCCTGGTCTACAAAGTGAGCTCCTGGACAGACAAGGTTACACAGAGAAACCCTGTCTCGAAAAAAACAAGAACAATATCAACCCCACCTTAACAGCACACATGGTTCTCGAGCCTGGACTGTGTAAGTGACAGGTCCTGCAGGAAGATCAGGTTGACATGCCTGGTAGCACATGTATGCAGGCAGGCCTTGGTGCAGTTTGCTACGCTACCACATGGGGGCAGTAGGAAGCAACAGAAGGGAAATGAAGAGGCTGACTTTGAAACCATAGCCCAGGTTTGGACACAACTTCAGCAATCTCTCCATGAGATTTCGAACTCAAGTGATCATGATGGTCAGACTTTCACTCACCATTGAGCTACACTGAACCTTCATGTCAGCACATAATGTTTTAACCATTGGGTAACTTTCCTGTCAGTCTAGGCTATGCTCTACCAGCCTATTCTATATCTAATCTTATACTGTATCTAATCAAAACACTGCATTTAAAGAGTTGACAGATTTCCAGGTTCATTTCTGTATTATAAATAATTCTGTGATTTTACTTAGAGTTTATCTTTATGAAAACTGATTATTTCTTTTGAAAAACTTACAATAGTTAGAAATTCTAACTAAATTCTTCAAGAAGTATGTATTATTTTCTAATATATAATTTATTCATTATCTTATCATTACAGTTATTTATATTTGCATTTTATTGTTTATTCATATGTTTATTAATATGCAGATTTATTATTACATAATATTCTGTTGCATTATAATTTATGTTATCTCCATTTTACTCATTTCTCTGTTAATTACTTAAGTTCTAATGGGATGACTCTTTTATTCACACGTGTATCCTATTTCTAATTTTGGTCTTCCAGTGACACCCTTGATTTAGAATGTTTTCTGAATTATTAGTCCCTAGTTTGGCTCCTGTTACCCCCAGGATGAGAAAGCATTGACAAAAGAACCCTCATAATTCTGTTTTTGAAAAGCACCTTCAGCCGGGCGGTGGTGGCGCACGCCTTTAATCCCAGCACTTGGGAGGCAGAGGCAGGCGGATTTCTGAGTTCGAGGCCAGCCTGGTCTACAGAGTGAGTTCCAGGACAGCCCGGGCTACACAAAGAAACCCTGTCTCGAAAAACAAAAAACACTAAAATAAAAAAAAAAAAAAAAAAGAAAAGCACCTTCATTTCTTTTCGAGTATTCTTTTCTTCTGTGTCCTGATGACCCCTTGGCCCTTTCCATTTCATACTTTACACAGGGTCCCTGTGAAGAGGAACAAGGGGACTATAAAACAAGAAGCTCAAAATGGTAAAAACAAATCCTTGCCTATGAGTTACTTTGCATGGAAATGGGTTAAATTCTTCAGTTAAAATATATAGACTAGACTTATTTTTAAAGGAAAAAGACCAATTTTTTTTTTTTTTAAAAAAGAGTATCCATGCAAATGGTGATCAGGGGACCATGGGTGGTCATTCTGAGATGAAAAAGTACTTTAACTAGGGCTGGGGACATGGCTCAGTGACTAGGGACACTGGCTTCTCTTCCAGAAGACCTGGATTTGATTCTGAGCAATAGTATGGCGACTCACAGCTGCCTGAAGCTCCTGTTGCAAGGTATTGATGCCCTCTTTAGGGCTCTGCGGGCACCAGAGATGAACACAGTACATAGACATACATGCAGACAAAAATCTGTACACATAAAATATGTTTAAGGAAATTCTTTAACAACAGTCAAATAAACAATGTTCATGATAAATAAATAAAAGGAGTTAATATTGAATATTCACATTGATAGGCCATAAAATGAATTGCTCATGATATGCATAAAAAAGTTTGAAAGGTAAAAATAATTTCTATGAATAAAAGTGTAAAGAGGCAAGCAAGGTTTAAGAAACAAAACTTCTAGAAAGGAATATCATAATAAACAAGTCAGTGGGCCAGGCGGAGCTGAGAGTGGTGAACTGAGACGTCTATGTACACCAACCACTCCTGATACAACTATCCAGAAAAGCATCAAATGGAAAAACTAAGAAATCATGAGAGACAAAGGACAGTCTGACAAGCCCTAACAAAGTAGTAAGTTGAACACACAAGTTAAAAAGTTGCAAAGAATCTGGCAATGGTGGCACATGCCTTTAGTCCCAGCACATGGGAGGCAGAGGCAGGTGGATTTCAGAGTTTAAGGCCAGCCTGGTCTACAGAGTGAGTTCCAGGACAGCCAGGGCTATACAGAGAAACCTTGTCTCAAAAACAAAACAAAACAAAACAAAACAAAACAAAACAAAACAAAACAAACAAACAAAAAAAACCCAAACCAGAAAAAGTTGCAAAGAAAGAGGCTGGATCGAGGGTTCAGTGGTCAGAGCTGGTCAGTGCAAAGGAACTGGGTTAGGGTCTCAGCACTCATAACTGTCTGTAATTCCAGGGGATGTGACACCACCTTTTCACCTCCATGGGCATATCATTGAATGCAGGCAAAATATACACATAAAATAGAATAAATCTAAACATTTAAAAATGTTACAAAGGAATTACATAACAATGCAAAGAAAGAAATGAGTCCCCTGTGTGTTGGGGAGTGTGGGTAGGTGCACACTTGTAATACCAGGACTCAGAGGCTGATAGAACAAGGCAGTTTTCCTCATCTTGTCTCAGTTGGAGCCATTGATGGTTTAATCTGAAATTACCTCTTTTTCTATCCGCTGATGTAGGAAAGTACCCAACCAAGTTCTAGAAACTTGCCATCAAGATGCCTGAGGTAATTGCATGCTTTTAGTTTCTGTAAAACTGCTTGCTTTCTTTACTTCCCTCTGCATCTGCCAACCAGGCTGTAGTCGTTGTTGTTGTTGACAGTGCTTGGGATCATCTATAGTTGGCAATCACTTTACTATGCATACAGTGTTCTGCCTACACAGCAGAAGAAGGCACCAGGTCTCATTATAGATGGTTATGAGCCACCATGTGGTTGAAGGAAATAACCTCTGAGCCATCCCACCAGCCCCAAAATGTAGTGTTTCTGTCTTCTTCCTCTTTTATAATCTCTCTTTCAAATGCATTCCAGGCAAGTGTTTCTCTCCATGCAATTGCTGCCTGCATAATACAGTTTGAGACCAGCATATTCCTGTCTCCCAAAAGAAAGACAGGAGGAGTGGAAAATGACGGAGGGACCCAGAGACAGAACAGATAGAAGAAATGAATAAATGAATTTAAAACTGAAAGACCCATCTAAGGTAAAGATATATTTTCAAGGGGAGGTGAGATGGCAAGAACTCTAGAAAAGTTTACAAGAGACAGAAAAACAATACAAGAAAAAAAAAAAACAATTGTAGCCACAGAGGAAAAAACAAAACATAAAAACAAACTAACAATAAACAACAAAAGCAAACCAAACAAAAACCAAGACCAATACAAGAAAAAAAAAATTGTAGCCACAGAGAAAAAACCAAAACAAAATAACTAACAAAAACCAAGGAAACCACACCAAACAAAAACCAAGACCAACAACCACAAAACAAAAACTGCAGTGGGTAGGAGGAATAAATTCTAGTGGTCTAAATAGGGAGATTTTGTATTTTGGAACTAACACAAGAGGCAACAGGAGAGCTCTCAAGGGCACACTGGGTTGGGAATCCCCAGTCCATAATAATAGATCTCAAAGACAACCCAGGTTCAGTGTCTTCCAATACCCAACCCCCAACAGGTTCTTCCTCCTTTACTCATCATCATGCTGCCTGTAGCAAACAGGAAAGTAGTCTCAGTATATAGCCTGCCAGTAGAATTAGGAGCTCTGACAACTAATGGGCAGCAAAGAACATGCCAATTCTGCTCTGAGAAAACAGAGACAGGTCAGGGGCACTCCCTTCCTGGCCTCATCACAAGAATCAGTGAAGCCCTTTGTCATTCAGAACTCAGGCTGCCCTCTGCCACCTAGAGGTGTAGGTTGGTGAGTGGTAGCCTGATGGTGGTGGGGATCAGAAAAAGGCTCTTCACCTTAACAAGCTTCCTGGTCCCAAACTCCTTTCTTCCCATGCACCTGAAGATGTTCCTCTCCTCACTGAGAACCCAACTGCCCAGGCTGTAGAAATCCCCAGTACTTTTTCTTTAGAAGTAGCTCAGAAAACAGGAGCCTCTCACAAACTCTCACTGAAACTGTTGCCAGGCACTTAGATTCCTTAAACTTACAGCGTAGTCCTTTAAGAGGTATTAGGAAACAAAAAAATGTTTAAAAAACAAACAAAACAACAAAAACCCCTAGATTGTTTTACAGTGTGACCATGCAAGATTCTGAGGAGCCTTAGCTATGGGGGATACCACCAAGTGAACCACACAAAACTAAAGATTGATGCAAAGGCAAGAGGACTTTACTTTTCCAATAAGCTGAGGTCTTCCTGAAATCAAAAGGTGAGGCAAAGAACATGGACAGTGGATTTGGGTAGTTTTTATACAGTTTTCAGGGGTAGAATAGAGCAAGAGTCATTGGGCACAATCAGATTGGCAGAAAAGCGTGACTTTTAAACTGATCAGACTTTTGAATGAGGTGGGGGGAAGGGGCTGCAGGAAATAGTAGGACCACACTGAGGAATGTGTCTACATGCATTGTTTTCCCTGTGGTTTTCCTGAGGAGTATAATTCAGCCTCTGCCTTCCAGAGTGTAGGGTGCCTACATGCTCTAAGGACCTCTCTCTTCTGGATATCTCTATCTCTATCTCTATCTCTATCTCTATCTCTATCTCTATCTCTATCTCTATCTCTATCTCTCTATCTCTATCTCTATCTCTATCTCTATATTTATATCTATATCTATATATATCTGTGTGTGTGTATGTATTTATATATGTACATGAAATAGATACATCCTAAAATAAATTATTTTATTTTTAAAGTGTTTTTTTTCTTTTTCTTTTTTTTTTTTTATTGGAAATTTTTTATTGGAAATTTTTTTTACATTTCAGATGTTCTCTCCTTACTCCATTTCCCCCCCTCCCTCCCAGGAACTCACTATCCCTTCCCCCCTCCTCCTGCCTCCACATTGGTGTACCCCCACCCACCCTCCCCCATACCTCACCTCCCCACCCTCGAGTATCCCCCACACACAACGTCCAGCCTTCATGGGACCAAGGATCTCTTCTCCCACTTATATTAAACGGCAACCAACAGACTGGGAAAAGATCTTTACCAATCCCACATCCGATAGAGGACTAATATCCAATATATACAAAGAACTCAATAAATTAGACTCTAGGCAACCAAATAACCCTATTAAAAAATGGAGTAAGGAGCTAAACAAAGAATTCTCAACTGAGGAAATGCGAATGGCCAAGAAGCACCTAAAGAAATGTTCAGCATCCTTGGTCATCAGGGAAATGCAAATCAAAACAACCCTTCACACCAGTCAGAATGGCTAAAATAAAAAACTCAGGTGATAGCAGATGCTGGCGAGGATGTGGAGAAAGAGGAATACTCCTCCATTGTTGGTGGGATTGCAAGATGGTGCAACCACTATGGAAAACAGTCTGGCGGTCCCTCAGAAAATTGGACATAGCACTACCTGAGGACCCAGCTATACTACTCCTGGGTATATATCCAGAAGATGCTCTAACACATAACAAGGACATATGCTCCACTATGTTCATAACAGCTTTATTTATAATAGCCAGAAACTGGAAAGAACCCAGATGCCCTTCAACAGAGGAATGGATATTTTTAAAGTTTTATGAGCCCATTAATTTCAGTTGTACAATGTAAAGTATTTGCATAGAGTTCAGAAAGTCTTAATATAGACAAAAATATTCAAGATAGAATGAAAAATATTTTCCCAGGCAGGAGCAATTGAGTGCTTAGGTACCGTTCTTGCAGATCATCAAGTTTGATTCTCAGGACCCAGAGTGGGTGGCTGACAACCATTTGTAAGTACAACTTCAGGAGGCTTTGGTGTTGATGCCTCCTTGGGCACCTGCATTTATATTAGCACATGCCCTCCCCACACATATATAATTATAATTAATATACAAATGATAATACTGATAAAATCTTCTTTTTCATCTTTATTATTTTTTATTATATTTTTATTCACATTTCATCCCAATAACAACATTCCTTTCTCCACTCTTCCCAGTTCAATCCTTACAAATCCTTCCCTCCACTGCCTCCTACCCTTCAATTCAGAGAAGGGTACCACCACACCCTGGGACATCTGAACATGGGCTTTAATACCCTTGTCCTAGCTGCCTGGAAGCCAATCTTCTCCTAGTAGCCTTCACATGAAGATGTAGAACTCTCAGCTCTTCCTGCATCATGCCTGCCCAGATGCTGCCATGCTCTCACCTTGATGGTAAAGGACTAAAGCTCTGAACATGTAAGCTAGCCCCAATTAAATGTTGCCTTTTTAAGGGTTGCTTTGCTCACACTGTCTGCTCACAGCAGTAAGACCCTAACTAAGACAGAAGTTGTTACCAGGGACTGGGGGACTGCTGTGATAGGACTGACCATGCTTTTACTTAGAAGAATGTAGATTAGGGGATACTGCATTAGGAAAGTAGTGGAATGCTTAACTGGGGCATAATGGGTTGTCCTACTAGGAACATGGAAGACTTTGTTGCCAAGAGTGATTTGAACTGTGCAGACCTAGCCCAAGAGGTTTCAGTGGAGAAGAATTTCAGAATGTGACATAGAGACTGTTTTTCTAGTATTTTGATGAAGCATATGGCTGCTTTTTGCCATTGTTTGAAAAGTCTGCCTGGGGCCAAATTGAAGAGATTCGGATTGTTTTGAAAAAGGAAGTCTCAAGACAACCTGGTATACATTCTGCTGTGTTGTTCGCTAAAGTTCGCTCTTATGAAGAGTGTTTTAATGAAAAGGAGAAATCAGAGGTAGGAAAAATACAAAATTTATGGTTCAAGTATTAAAGGGGCACCAGGAAGTAGAATGGAGCTGAATCCTATGTTCTAGGAGATAACAGATTAAGAGAGTGGGGCTTGGGGCTAGATTTCACCCAGCTAAATTTAGGTCCAGGTGGTATACACCTTTAATCCCAGGAGACAGAACCATGCAGGCCTCTGAGTTCAAGGTTAATCTACAGATCAAGTTCCAGGAGAGCCAAGCTTAGGCAGTGAGGGAGTTGGAAAACAGGAAGATAGTAATATAATAATAGGGCCATGTTCCAGTTCCAGTTCCAGCAAGCAGCAGAACTCACCAGCTTTAGCCATGTGGCTCTGGCTTTAGAGTCTAGAATAGAAGGGACTACTGGGACAATTGATACTGGTTAGCTGGAGCGATTAAATTAGCAGTGATTTAGGAGAGCCCAGCATCACTGGGGTGAAATCTTCTAGAAAGTGTTTTCTGAGAGCCCAAAGAAGCTGTTGTGTTCCAGAGATAGCCAAGGTGAGATTTCTCCTTTTCATTAAAACACTCTTCATAAGAACCTCATGCTGCAGGTAGACTTGGTAGTGTGTAAGAGTAATCCCTGTGGTACTGGTTTTGAAGGCATGAAGGGGTCATGGACAGCAGCTGAAGCTTGGCACTGTGAGGTGAAGGAAGGCCACTGGCAAAGGTGCAGCCTCAGTTGCAGTTGACAGCCCAGTCCTGAAGGGGTCATACAAAGAAGCTGAGGCTTGGCACCATGAAGAGAGCCTATCAGAGGCTATTGATGAAGCCTAGTTGCAGCAGAAGATCTCAGTGTATTGGAGATGCCAGTATCATGAGATGATCACAAAGAACAGCAGCAGCAGTGGAGTGGAGTCAGCCAGACCCTAGAGTGCCATAGAAGGCAGAGCTGGGAATGTGACTGAAGCCATTTGGAAGATCCCAGAAGATCATGTGTGGATCCCAGCTTCTTGGAACAAGAAGCTGTAATGGTGAAGTTCCCTTGTAAACATCAAGATCTTCAAGATGCCAGAGCTGCAGCATACCAGCAGAGGAAACCTGCTAACAGGGAGTGGAACCAGTCCAGGAGAAAGAAGTTTGTTGCAGTCAACAAAGATGAAAAAGGAGTGGAGAGCTGAAGACCACTTTGACATCAGCTATGGAGATGCAGAGTTTGGAGTTTGCCCAGCCGATTTCCTGACTTACTTTGGGCAATACAGTTAAGTGTTTGGATGAATCTCAGAAGAGACCTTGAACTTTGGACTTTTAACATTGTTGAGACTGCCATAGACTATGGGAACTTTGGAAGTTGGACTAAATGTACATTTTAATTATGCTAAGGTTTGGTATAGCCCTTATCATTTCACTCCACTTCCTTCTCATCTTCCTCTCCTTACTCCTACTCTTCCTCTCCTTAGTCCTGCCACCTTGTGGGGGAAAATGTGCTGCTACAAGTACATACCTTAATACATATGTTTCTGGGTCTGCATAACCTCACTCAGGATGATATTCTGAAGTTCCATCAATTGCCTGCAAATTTCATGAAGTCTTTGTTTTCAATAGCTGAATAGTATTTCATTGTGTAGATGTAGCACATTTTCTTCATCCATTCTTCAGTTGAGGGACAACTAGGCTGTTTCCAGTTCCTGGATAGTATGAATGAGGCTGCTATGAATGTGGAGCAGGTGTCCCTGTGGTAACGAGGGGAGTCTTGGGTATATGCCCAGGAATGGTATAGTGTATCTTGAGGTAGAACTACTCCCAATTTTCTCAGAAACTGCCAGATTGATTTCCAAAGTGGTTGTACATTTTTGTACTCTGACCAGCAATAGAGGACTGTTTCCCTTGCTCCATGTCTTTCCCAGCACATGCTGTCACTTGGGTTTTTGATCTTAGCATTTCAATCTTTATATACACACATCGATACACACACACACACACACACACACACACACACAAACATTACAAGTAAAAGGAATATTTCTACTAGATCAAATCAAATGTATAACAAACATCATACTCACTTTTTCAAAAATGAATCATTTACCTTCAGATTGAGCACAAGACACAGTAAAAATGACACTTTCATTGTTCATTGTTCTGGAGTTGCAAACTACCCTAGTAGTGGAAGGCAAGTATTGAACACATAAAGTTTAGGAATAAAATTTCAAAAGTGTCTTATTTTACAAATTACATGATTTTTTAAATAGAAAGTATAAGTACTATCTAAGTGGCTGGCATTATTAGGCAAATTTGCCTTTACAACAGCAACAGTAGCCATGGACTGTCTCTGGAGTCAGGATTTTCATCTGCTTTCCTCATGTCCCTCCTCCCCTCCTCTCATACCCTGCTAGTATTCTCCAGGACAGTACACAGACTTTCGAGTGGTAACACATTGCAAGGGTTAAGAACATGGCTTCAGAATCCTGTTGGAGTCATAGCTCAGCTCTGCTACAGGTCTGTTTGCCTCTCTGGCACTAAGACCTTCATTTTGTGTAATGGAATGAATAAGCTCGAGTGCTTTCCCCAGTTCTTTACACAGTCTCTAGTTGTAAGGCTCCTTGGTAGACATTGCATAAGACATTAATGTTAAAGCTCATATACTCTCAGAGACTGAGGCAGCATGAACAGGGCCTGCACCTTTTTACATCAGGTTGTTTTTACATGTATTGTAACTTAGAGATTAGTGTTTTTATAAGAGTCCTGAATATGTATGAATGACCTTTTGATTCTTTATTTTTATTTATTTATTTATTTATTTATTTTTTGCTTATTCACTTTATAACCCGTCCCAGTCACCCCCTCCCACAATCCTTCCCCATCTCTTGTTTTCTGAGTACCCCTCCTCCTGTATCCCCCACCCTGCCACTTTAAGTCTCTGAGAGGCTAGGTGCTTCCTCTCCCATTGAGGCCAGATGAGGCACCTAGCTAGAAGACCATACTCCATATACAGGCTGCATGTTTTGGGATAGCCCCCACTCCAGATGTTTGAGACCTGCTGCCAAGCTGCACATTTACAACATATGTGCAGGGAGGCCTAGGTCCAGCCCATGGAGCTAGATCTGTGTAGACTAGGTATGCTCCACGGTTGGTGATTCAGTCTCTGAGAGCTCCAAGGGTTCAGGTTGGTTTACTCTGTTGATCTTCCTGTGCAGTTCCTATCTCCTAAGGGCCCACAATCCTTCCCCCTATTCTTCTATAAGAGTCCTCTGGATACAGAAAATGTGGTACATCTACACAATGGAGTACTACTCAGCTATTAAAAATAATGAGCTCATGAAATTCTTAGACAAATGGATGGAGCTAGAAAATATCATCCTGAGTGAGATGACCCAATCACAAAAGAACACACATGGTATGCACTCACTGATAAGCGGATATTAGTCCCAAAACACACAATACCTAAGATGCAACGCATAAACCTCATGAAACTCAAGAAGAAGGAGGAAGACCAAAGGGAGGGTGCTCTTGTCCTTTTTAGAACGAGTATCAAAAGATTCAACCAGAGCTCCCAGGATCTAAACCTCCAGCCTGAGAACAGACAGGGGCAAGCTGTCCTCTGAGAGGCTCTAACCAGCAGCTGACTCAGACAGATACAGACATCCAGAGCCAAACAGTGGATGGAGCTTGAGGACTCTTATAGACCTTTTGATTCTTATGCCTTCTCTTTGCCTCTTTTCCTTCTGTTTGTCTTGTCCAACTCCAATGTGATAGTTGTTTTTTTTTTTTTTTTTTACCTTTGTACATTTTTTTATATTTTATTATTATCACTTAGAAGCTTGTACTTTTTTTTCATTTTTATAGGACAAAGATATTACTGAAAATTGGTTCAGAGAGCAGAACCCCTTCATGAAATGGTGACATGACATGACATTTGATGTATTCATGCATTAGGACACATAAAAATGTTTGGCTTTTTCTTTTCTTTTTTCTTTCTTTCTTTCTTTCTTTCTTTCTTTTTTTTTTTTTTTTTTTGGTTTTTCAAGACAGGGTTTCTCTGTGTAGACCTGGCTGTCCTGGAATTCACTCTGTAGACCAGGCTGCCCTCAAACTCAGAAATCTGCCTGACTCTGCCTCCCAAGTGCTGGGATTAAAGGCGTGCGCCACCACTGCCCGGCGAATGTTTGGCTTTTTAATGAGCATTATTTGAAATAGCACAAAGCTATTTACTCTAGCTTGATCAATAGAGCTCAATTAAAGACCCAGACTTTATTCTAGGAGTAAAATAACTGGAAAACTATTTTTGTTGTTGTTGTTGTTGTTGTTGTGTTTTGTTTTGTTTTGTTTTAAGAAAAACTCTGCAGTCGGGTCCTTTATTTCTCTTTTGTACACTAGGCCATAAATTCGTATGGAATGGGCTCTTTCCTGTTAGTCCTCACAAAGTGTGCTTCTCTGGGCGGTGCAGGCTGGCGCTTCACCTGAACCCAGGTGCCCTTCTCTTTGGCTTCCTTTTTCTTCTGATCATTTTCTTTCACCCGCTTCATGAAGCTGTTTTTGCTCTTCGAGTGCTTAATGTGCTCAATTCACACATTGATCCTCTTGGCCAGAATCTTGCCCTTAACTTGCTTGTTTATAATGAATGATGCCCACAGCATGCTGGGTGACATTGTAGATTCTTCTGGTTTTGCTGTGGTAACACTTACGAGGCATTCCTTTTTGAACAGTACCATTCCCTTGATGTCTACAATATCACCCTTCTTATAGATCCGCATGTATGTGGCCAAAGGAACAACTCCATGTTTCCTTAAAGGCCTAGAGAACATATACTAAGTGCCTCTCCTCTTTCCCTTTGTGTTTGTCATTTTGGCGAGTTATTGGTTTTGTGCCAATACCATGCTGCTTAAAAAATCTTGCTATATTAATCCTGCCAATCCTTGAGCATGGGTGATCTTTCCATCCTCTAAGATCATCTTCGATTTCTTTCTTCAGGGACTTGAAGTTCTTGTCATACAGATCTGTCACTCACTTGGTTAGATTCACACTGAAGTATTTTATATTATTTGTGACTATTGTGAAGGGTATCATTTCCCTAATTTCTTTCTCAGCCTGCTTATTCTTTAAGTAGAGGAAGGCTACTGATTTGTTTGAGTTAATTCTATATCCAGCCACTTTGCTGAAATTGTTTATTGGGGTTAGGAGTTCTCTGGTGGAAGTTTTGGGGTGACTAAAGTATACTATCATATTATCTGCAAATGGTGGAATTTAGATTTCTTTTTTTCCAATTTGTATCCTTTTGATCTCTTATTGTTGTCTAATTGCTCTCAATTTATTCTCTGCTGAGCTTTGATGTGGTAGATACTGCAGATAAACTTATCCATGGCCTGAGGTCAGTATTTCTGTTTTGGTCAAGCTTCAAGAATGGCATATATAGCTTGACCATGCTATTACTTCTTGTCCTGGAAATAATTTTATTCCTGCCCATCATATTATAGCTTGTCTCTACAACATCAACATGTTGGCAGCCACAGTACATGGATTGAATCTGAAAATGGACCCCAAGATAGAATTACTAAATAACAGGCTGGCAAGCCAACTACGGGTAAGATTCTGTACAGTCTTACCAACCTAAGACTAAAGCACAATGCTTTTGATAATGCATATTCCATGATGCTTCAGGAAGGCATTCTTGTCAGAATGACTAAGACATGCTCAGTCTTCTTAAGGAAAAAAAAAGTGGGTGAGGGAAAGGTGGAGAGCCTTTGGGGCTGCTTGGCAAGAATCTGACATGGGCCAAGGACAAGGAAATGGGCTGCTTGGCAGGAATATGACATTGGCCATGGACAAGGAAGTAGGCGTGAGGCAGGAATCTGACATTAGGCTAGAACAAATAAGTAATTTCAGGTAGGAATCTAACTATTAGGCTAGAACAAGTGAGTAGGCTTCAGACATGAAAATGAGTTTGAGCTAGGACAGGGAAGTAGGCTCAGATACTTTGGTCATCCTGATAAGCCCTTAGAAACAGTGATCATGGGAGTGTTCACATAATTGGGTTTAATGCCTTGCTTATTCTTTGACTATTTGTGTTTATTTTCTTGCTTGTTCCTTGACTATTTGCAACTATTGTATTGCTAGACCCTCAACCTAGAACTGACCTTAATACATGCATGTGATTAAAATGGTATAAAAGCATAAAGGAGGATGTGGGATGGGATAGGGGGTTCTAGGGAGGGGTAATGGAAAAAGGGGATGACTTCTGAAATGTAAATAAATAAAATATCCAGTAAAAAATTGAAAGAAATAAATTTTAAGTACCTTACCAGCATAAAGCTAAAGTCAAATGTGTAAGTTGACATGTTAAGTAGCTTAATTTAATCTTCACACTTTCGTACAAATTTCAAAAATCACATTGTATATAATTATAATATTAACTGAAAGTAAATATTAATAAAAATAAAAAAATCTTGCTAATAACACTGTGTAATAAAACTTGAGATTGAGCATGGCAATACCTGTTTTCTTATCATTCAAGATTGTTTTAGCTATCAGTGTGTGTGTGGTGTGTGTGTCCATGCCTGTGTGTATTTTCGTATGAAGCTGAAAATTGTCTTTCAATTTCTGTGATAAATTGTGTTGCAATTTTGATGAGGATGCATAATTTTTTTTTATTGCTTTTGGTTTCATGGCCGTTTTCACTATATAATCCTAACAATTCACGAGCATGGGAGATCTTTCCATTTTTCGATATCTTCTTTGATGTCTTAAAGTTCTGATTACACAAGTCACTTTATGGGCTAGAGATATCCCAAGGTATTCTGTTTCTCGTTGTTTTTGGTTTTTGAAGTTATTGTGAAGGGTGTTGTTTTCTGATTTTTTTTCTCTCAAGCCCTTTGTAATTTGTGTACATGAGGGCTACTGATTTTTCGGTGTTAATTCTGTATCATGCTTCTTTGCTGAAAACTCTTATCATGTGTAAAAGATTCCTGATGGAGTATTTAGGATCTCTTGTGGCTACAATCCTATCATCTACAAATAAAGATAATTTGTCTTGTTTGTCCTTCTCTTTCTATTTTTCAGAATAATTTGAAGTACATTGGCATTAATTCTTTGAAGGTCTGGTAGAATTTTGCTCTGAACACATTGGTCCCTGAGCTTTCTTAGTAGAGATACATTAAATTACTCTTTCTATTTAACCAGCAGTTATGAGTTGCTTAGCTGAACTTGATTTAAATTTGTTTGATGGTATATATATTATTATATTTTATATTATATTATATTATATTATATTATATTATATTATATTATATACATAATTATCCATTTCATTTAGGTTTTCAAGATTGGTGGAGTTCAGACTTTTAAAGTATTTCCATATAATTCTCTGGATTTCCTCAGTATCTTATGTGATATCACCTGTGTGCCTCTAAGTTTATTAATATGGATCTTGTCTCTGTAATTTTTTTTTATAAATTTGACTAAGGGCTTCTTAATCTTACTGATTTTTCTCAAAGAACCAACTCTTTTTTAAAAAAAAAAATTGATTATTTGTAGTTTTTTTTTTTTTTTTTTTTTTTTTTTTTTTTTTTTTAGTTTATATTTTCTTTATTTCAGTTCTCAGGTTAATTTTTTCATCCTTAGGGTTATTAGTTCTTTTTGTTCTAAGGCTTTAAGGTGTTTCATAAAGTTGTTAATATGAGACTTGTTTTTGTTTTTTACTGTAGGCAATTTTGGGTATGGACTTGCCTTTCAGAATCGCCTGTATGTGTCCCACAGTTTGAGTATGCTGTTTTCATTTTCATTCAATAATAAAAGTTTTAAAATGCCTTCTTGATTTGTCTTGTCCTTTTTTTTTCAATAATTAATTTTAAGTTAAGCTTGCATCTAGATTACTTTCCATCCTCTTCTCTTCCCAGTCCCACCCTTACAAGTCCCTCTCCCTATTGCCCAGTCCCCTTCTCTTAATAGAAGGGGAGCCACCTTTGGTACAACTACAGCCTGGGATGATATCTGGTCCATCAGGATTAGGCACCTCCTTTCCCACTGAGGCCCAACCAGGCAGTACAGGTAGGGGTTAAGGGCAGGAAACAGAGACTGAGACAGCCCATCTCCCTTCCCCCACAGCCCCACTTTTCTTCTTAGGGAACTCACTTGCTGCACATTTGCTAAAAATGTGTAGGGGGTCTATATCCAGTTTCTGCATGCTCCCTGGTTGTGGCCCAGGCTCTGTGAGCTCCCATGGTCCCAGGTTACTTGACTCTATACGTCTTGTTATGTTGTCCTTGTCCCCTCTGGCTTGCTTACTTCTATCTCCCAGTCTCCCATGAGGCTCTCCAAGCTCTGCCTGATGTTTGGCTTTGAGTCTCTGCATCTGCATCCATGCACTGCTGGATGAAACCTCTCAGGAGACAGTTATGCTAGGTTCCTATCCACAAGCATAGCAGAGTATCATGAATAGTGTCAGGGGTTGACTCTCTCAAATGGGATGGGTCAGTTTACATGAGTTTTTATAATTTCTGTTGTTATGGATATCGATGTTTAATACATTGAGGTCAGGTAGGATGTAAGATGTTATTTCAATTTTCTTTAATGTTTGTTTTTCTTTTTTTTTCTTTTTTTAAAAATTTATTTAGTTATTTAAATCACATCATAATTTGCTTATTTACACAGAGGTTATAAACACAAAAGGCAGGATGTGGGGAAGGGAATGGCACCGGAGCATAGGTGTTCAGGGGGAGTACAGATACCTTTCAGAACAGGGTATCAGCTGGGTGTAGGTTCAGAGGACAGATCACTATGGCTCTGCCTATGATTCACTTGTCCTTATCTAAGTTGGTACTGTCCACTGAGGCTGCCTATTTATAAGACCTATGACTACTAGGTCTGGTAAATTTCCACAGAAGCTGCCTGTTTACATTAGCTTATAGCCTTCTGTTTTCAGTGTTTTTCCACAGAGACCCAAGACTTTGTGTTAGCATGCATGTATGTCAGGCCTATTGCTGACTTTAAGCCTATGGCTGATTTTAGGCCTTTAGTGTATATGCAGGGCTGCTCCTGACATCTCCTCCCTTCTCTAAGTATAGAAGGGCCTTGGTGATTCTATTCTTGTGAAGGCGGAGATAGAGGCCTGACCTCAGGGTTTCTCTCTATAGCCCTGGCTGTCCTGGACCTCACTCTGTAGATCAGGCTGTCCCCCTAACACAGAAATCCACCTGCCTCTGCCTCCCAAGTGCTGGGATTAAAGGCGTGTGCCACAACTGCTCGACTTCAATTTTCTTTAGTCTGTTGACACTTACTTTGTTTATGGGTATGTGGTCAATCTTGGAAAAAATTCCAAGAGAGACTGAGAAGCAAGTATAACATTTTGTGTTTGGATGAAATGGTCTGCAAATGGTTTTGTTTTGTTGTTTTATGTTTGTTTTTAGATCCTTCTGATTTATGATGCAACTTAACTCCAGTATTTCTCCAGTTACTTTTTGTCTGGAAGACCTATCTGTTGAAAGTGGAGTATTAAAGTCACCCACTCACAGTGTATGGAGGTTACTACATGATTTTATCTCTAGAAGTATTTCTTTTATGAACTTGTGTGCCCCTGTGTTTGCTGCATACGTGTTTAGAACTGCAATATCCTCTTGGTAGATTTTTCCTATGATGTGGTAACCTTCCCTATCTCTTCTGATTAGTTTTGTTTTGAGTTCTATCTTTTGAAATATTATGATGGCTACTTGGCTTTCTTTTGGGGTACCTTTGCTTGGAATATATTTTCCCATCCGTTTATTTTGAGGTTATATCCAGCTTTGATTAGGTTAGGTGTGTTTCTTGGATGCAGCAGAAAAATGGATCCTGTCTTCAATCCAGTCTAGTAATCTGTGGTTTTTAATTGAGAATTTGAGCCCATTAGTATTGAGACTTATCATTGTCTGTGTTTATTGATCCTTTCTATTTTGTTGTGATGAAATGGGTTTTCTGCCTCCTTTTATTTACTGGTATGCCATTATTTATTCCTTGGTTTATTATTATTGTTGTTGTTGAGTGTGGTAGACCTCTCCAAATTGAAGTTTTCCTTCTACTGCTTTCTGTAGAGCTTGCTTTGTAAATAAATACTTCTTAGATTTTGTTTTACCATGGAATATTTTCCTTTCTCTGTCTATTATGATTGACAGATTTTCTGGGAATGGTAGTCTGAGCTGCCCTCTGTGTTCTCTTAGAGTTTGTAGAACATCTGTCAAAGCCCCCTGGAGCCAGCACAAGTAGTGTTGACAAGGTCCTGTTCTGAAAGCATCCTATGATGGCTGCAGATAGCAGCCAGTGACTAGACTGATGACTCAGCAGGATTTTTCTCTTCGGGAATAAAGCTTGATTCATTGGGTCCAGCACTCACTGTGACTGGTGAGAAACTCTCTGAACCCTTTTAATTATTTGGGGGTTGACAAGAAGGTGAAGATGATGGGGGGAATCATACATACACACACATACACATACTCACTCACACACACATACATACACACACAGACTGGATAAAACAAGACAAGCTTCAACAACTTCATATATATATGTGTGTGTGTGTGTGTGTGTGTGTGTATGTATATATATATATGTATATATATTCATTTATATATACATATGCACACATTCACACATTAAATGGATAGAATAAAGATCTAACCACATTATATACATACACATACATACATTTTATGGATGGCTGGAAGAAAGCTTCAAAAAGCAAGCTCCAAACATTTTACATTCCTACATTCACATACACACATTTGGTGGATGGCGTCAACAAGAATGCTCCATCCACTTTTGATCCTAGCCTTTTGATACCATCTAAGGCAAAGTTCTCTATGTATGAAAAAGATTGCCTCATAGCCACAAGTTATATATTCTATAAAAACAATCACCACAAAAATATATTCTTCAAAAACAGATTAAAATCACCACAAAAAGGAAATTGCCATGGGATTATTGCTTATGCATTCTTCTTTTGAAATCCATACTTAACTAAACAGTTCCCATTTATCTTTCTCTCCACAAGCTCATCATAACCTCAAGGCAATAATTCTTTTGTCATTGATTAACAAAGTGGAAACCAGCCAGTCTATGGGTGGAAGTTTTTTTTCCTCTGCTTAGCTAATGACAATTTGTATTTACCAAGAAACAGATCATCTAACTTATATTTTTGAAGTCTTCCTCTGCTAAATTGACAGATCATCTATTCTTTAGTCTTATAATCATAATAGAATGATTTATTCTTTGTTCATAACCCTGCCTTTTCATGGTACATACAAGAAAAATGTGGCCACATCCCTAGATCACAAGGGCCAGGAACCCAGACACAACCTAGAATGAATGTTTTCTTTGATCATTAACTTGTCCCAAGTGTATTTTTCTATTCCAAGTACAATTTGTGTTTGCAACACATGAAAACTCACTGTGCTTCTTTTCTAACCTATCTAATCCTCATTATTCAATAATGGAAGGGGAACATTTCTGCTCCTAATACCAACTTGATTATATCTTTCTGGTAAACATTTTAAATCATCTCCTTAAACTTTCTATCAAATGCTATAACCACCTAAATCTATTTAATCAAATCAGGATTTCCATAAAATCATTGACTCATCTAAACTATATTATTTGATAAAATTCATCTTCCTGTTTATCTGCAGGAAAATTGCCCAATAGAGTAGGCAATCACACAAGAAGTTGTCACACCAGGATATAGGCAGTGAGGGTCTCCCCATGACCAATCATACCATACCAGATATATGAGGAATATAACAATGTAAAACATAAGAAGGCATCATTAGCAAGCAATCCTGGAATGAACACCCAAGCCCAATGAGTGATAATACCCCTGGGAAATTGGTTCTGGGTACTGTCAAAGACAGCTGAGCAAGTCACATAGTGCAAGCCAGTAAGCAGTACTCCTCCATGGCCTCTGCCTAAGTTCCTGCCTCTAGGTTCCTGTTCTGCTTTGAGTTTCTGCCCCAATTTCCCTTCATCATAGAGTGTAACCTGAAAGTTGTAAGTGGAAATAAACCAATTTCTTTCTAACTTGATTTCCTGTATGATGTTTTATCACAACAATAGGAAGTATAAAGAAGACTAATACCAACCAAGTAGAGTAAAAGACAAATGAAGGAGGTAAGTTAAGTCAGTCACTTTCCATAGTGAATTAAAGTACATACTTGTAATATAGTGTTAAAATAGCATTTTAATGGGTGGGAAGGAAGGGGTCATCTCAGATGGTAATGATATCTGAATGATGAAAGAGGTGTAAAAAGCTGAACCAAGATACTTTTATTTATTAGAAATACTCATGTGAAGTATACCTAGCATGCAATCAGATACAAGCCTTAAAATATAGCAGGTGAGTTTTACTTGGACACCATCATGTGAGAATATTTGAGTCTCATTTTCCAGACTTGTTCTTCCATGCCCTGTCACTCCACATATCAGGTATTTGCTGATTGACTCAGTAATCCCCTCCATCAATCTGCACTCTTCTACAGCTCCCTTCAAATGAAATCATGTATAGAGACTAACCTTTGGTCTGGTTTCTGCCCTTAGTCATTACCTCTCTGGTATTCACCCATGCCATTTCGAATGTCAAACATTTGCCAATGTTAATGTAAAAGATCATTCAATTAAACAGTTTAGCTGTCACTAAACTTTAGGTGTCATGACTTAGGGGTAGCATTTTATTTGAGTATTTGGAATAAACTTAGAAATAATAATGCTATGAACAGTCATAGGTGAGAATATGTTTATAGGTTTTTGAGGACTGGTTATCACTCACTTGAATTTGAATTCTTTCAAACTGGGAGCAACCAAACTGCCTCACTTGAGTTAATATTGATTATGAACAACATAGCAGATAGCATTTATAGAGTAAGTGGATTTATTGTGTTTGTACATGCTGTATGTATTTGGAATGACAATGAACACTACAACATTGACTCATTTAATAATGATTTTTGGAAACTTATGGAACATTTTGGCCAATGGAAAGGTAATTTTTATTGGGAAATGCACCATGCCACTACAGCTGTTCTCTCAGGAAATCGACTTGGAAATACAGATTATGCAGGCATTCGGGGTAGTGTATGTATCCCCAAGTGGGGTGTATGATATGCCTATGTAGGACAAAACCATTATTTTCCACCTGCATCTTTCATGGCTAACACAGTCAGTCACTTTCTGGATTTAGGACATGATAAACCTGGCTGTGTTTGTTTCAGAAGGAGCACTTGTCTCATGAGTGAATTTCCTGCGATTCAGGATATGCTAAGCAATTGTTCCCATGATAGGATGCTTGTGTTTGTTAATGACTGGGACCCTTGCTTTACTCAACAGTGTGGTACATATTGCAACTAAAATTATGCAGTTCCTCGTTGTGGAAATAAGATAGTGGATAACGATGAAAAATGTGACTGTGGTTCTTTTAAAGACTGTATGTCTGATGACTGTTGTGGAACCGACTGTCAGTTAACTCAGTGTACCTCTTGTGCTGCAGGAGGTTGCTGTGAATCCTGTAACTTTGCACCCAGTGGAACACTATGCAGAGACAAACTTGGTGTTTGTGATCTTCCAGAATACTGTAATGGAATGTCAGAGCAATGCCCACAAGATTTTTACATCATGGATGGAACTCTTTGTTCTCCACTAGCAGTTTGCATGTGAGGAAACTGTCGTGACCGTGATTCTCAGTGTCAAGCTCTTTTTGGACACAAAGTAAAGGATGCTTCACCAGCATGCAATAGTGAATTAAATTCCAGAGGTGACCGATTTGGAAACTGTGAGGTTAAAGAGGTACATGGAGGAAGCCGACCTATTGCATGTCAACAGGAGGATGTTTTATGTGGATAGATTCACTGTGATGGTGTCAGTCATATTCCTGGTGGAGGTGAGCATACTACCTTTCGTCACATAAAGGTACATGATGTTAAAGAAGAAAACTACTTTGGGTATGATGCACACCATGGGACAGAACTTCCAGAAATGAGCCTTGTAATGGATGGTGCAACCTGTGACCCAGGGAAATACTGCCAAGGCTATAGGTGTCTTTTTCATCAAACTTTGAATTTTAAATGCAACGCTAGTTCATGGAACTTCAGAGGGGTGTGTAACAACAATGGTAACTGTCACTGTGTCCATTGTTGGCAACCACCAGATTGTACACAAAGAAGAACAGGTGGTAGTGTAAACAGTGGCCTTCCCATTACTCCTGGGAAAATATTTAAAGCCAAAATACATATGAGTGTCAACAGGCTAATAATTCTTGTAGGTACTCGCATGCTTCTTGCCTTGGCTTCCATTATGTCTGGTGCCCTTTCAAAAGCAGTATTACGTCCACAAGTGCCTCTACGTCCTCCTCCCCCTCATTAATAAATAAATGATTTCATCCCAAACTCATTGGAGTCAAGCAATGGACAAATCCATGTCAGTTACCAGAAGAAGTTGTCAATGAAGTCTCCTGACAGTCATGTAACCATTCACAAATCTGAGACTTCCATCTTGAAATAAAATCACTAGGGACTTAGTATTGTTTCTCTATGTTTAAGTTTGATGTTTATAATTATTTCTTTTTATCTATATCTCTCGTCTCCTCTCTGATTATTTCCCTGTGTGTAAGTGTGAGTGTAGTTTCTTGTGGAGGCCAGACTCGGATCCCCAGGAGCTGGAGTTACATGTGGTTGTGGATCACAGAGCATGGGTGCTGGGAACAAGACTCGGGGTCTCTGCAAGAGCAGCAAGCACTCTTACCTGCTGTGTCAGCTCTCTAGTCTCTAAATGCCATATAATTTACCCCTTCTTAGGTTTGTTTTGATTTAAATTTTTCTCTCTTCCTCTTTTATGGTGCTAAGCAGCACAGCCAAGAACCCAGGGTCTTACTCAAGCCAAGTGAATGTCCTGCTTTCTACTCTACTGTACCCAAATGTTTGGTCACATTCTTTGTACTTCTACATGTAAAATCTATCTTTCGTATTTTTTCATGAAGAGAAAGTACATATTTGTGATGTTCATTTTAAAGTTTTCCAGATGCTTTTGTATCAACTTTTGGCTGCCTTAGTATATGCTACTGTTACCATTGTAATGGTCTATTTTCTATTGTATTAGATCTTTGTCTATTTTATTGTTAATGTAAAATAAGTATCAAAAAGACATTTCTAAAGATGCATGAGGGAAACAATTTATTGCCTTTTTTTGTATTTTTTTTCTCTTAACCTAGCTCTCTCCCAAATAATTGAGACTGGAGTACTATATTTATTTAACAAGCTTTAAGGATACAAGAAGTGAGCAGTGTTACTCTATCTAAATCTTCTAAACCAATCTGGCTACCTCCCAGCCAAAATCCCTGAAATGCTTGCATTTGCTGGTCTTCTCTGCTTGAGCTGTTTTCTCATGGTGTCTCCTGGACTCTCCCCATGGCTAATCCTCACTTCCTCTGTCTCCTGCCCTGACTGCCCTGGGTGTGAAGAAGTCCAGTAGTGGTGCTGAACTTGCAAAGTAAGAATTTGAAAACTCTTCAGTTTCTTCTCAAATGTACAGTGATTATACCCAGCATTCTCAGATGGAATATTCATCACCAAAATTGGTGCCAGAAACTACCACAATGCTTGGGTGTTTTAGGTGGTGAATGCACATACTAGCTTCTACCATTGTCTTTAGGTTGTACAATGCCAAGAACTGTCTTTGCAGAGGCGTGTGTAATAACAACAAGCATTGCTATTGCATATGTGGTTGAAAGCCAGTCACATATGATCAGAGAAGTGCCGGGAACAATGAAGACGGGAGCCGTTCATTTCATAGAGGACAGTTCTGTGGGTCAGGTTTCTCATGGTGTAATCCAGGCTCTTGTTCTGGTGCTTAATAACTTGATGTTTTTTTATGGTTTCAGTGCTTGCCTGGTGACCTTTCTAAAGCAAAAGTGGCTTCTTTAGTAGGAAAGGGATTTAAAGGAAAATTTGAAAGACATTTGTTAGACAACTGTTGAAGTTTGGTCTGTTGGTAGGAATTGTAATGCTAAATTGTATACCTGAAGGTCTAGACCTTTGAGTGACTTGTCTTGTTTTCAAGATTTTGTTTTGCACACCTTGTTTCTTTATTTAGAACTGTTGGTTAAATAAAATTGGGTGCAGCCAAGTACTAGAAACATTTGAGGTAGTTGGGTTTGGAATGAGCTGGTTGAAGGAGAGAAATGATAGGAGGAGGAAGAAGAAGTGGAGGAGGAGGAAGAAGGATGACAGAGGAAATGCAGCCATTATGAGGAGAGTGGACTATGACTACAAGGGCAGGAGAAACAGCAATTATCTGTGGTACACACTTGAGAAGTTGCCAGGCCAGCAGTTTAGAAAAGTATATTAGGGTTACTCCTCTGTAATCATCAAAGCCAAATAAAATAACCATCGTCTGAGTCTCATTTATTTGTAATGTAGTCAGGGATAAGCTTAGATTGTTTGCACTTCTGTAGTGCTGCCATGTTGAGATTGTGTCTTGGCAGAGTTGGAGCATCAGAGTCACAAGTGCTGAAAGTGAAAACAAGAGAGTGCTCAGATAAGGTGAGGAAGTCAAGTGAGAAAATACCAACTGACCAGTCAAGGCAATGGTTTGGGATTTGGTTTCAATGAAGGGAATGAAGAGTTCTGGGGTGAGGATAGACAAGATAATATTGGCCTTATGTTGGGAACTGTCAAAGCACTAAGATAAGTACTTACACAAGTAGCTTAATCCTTACTGGTGGTATGAGAACATCCATAATAAAAGGAGTTAAAGCAAAATTAGGAGTAGAGTGTGACTATATCTTGATTTTTTTACATTTGGGTGTCTGCATAATTATTGATAGTGTCCCACTGACAGTTAAAACTGGAGACACAAAAAATAATCATAACAATCTGTATATATATTTGTATCTGTCTTAGGATTTACATGGATTGTTCTTTATTTGCTTTCTCCTTGATGAATTCCCCTTGGAGGAATGGATGTATACCTATATATGTATGTATGTATGTATATTTATGTGTAGATGTATATACATACACATATAGTATATATACATGTATGTGTGTGTATACATATATATGTATAGCATTGCATGGTCCTTACCTACAGAGTTTATAACTTTCAAACCTAGTATATTTCTATGGACCATGGAAAAGTAGGGGGATCCACCACAGATGTGGTGGAACACCTTAAATTATAAATGAATGTTACTTAAAATTAATTAAACTTTAATAATAATTTCAGAAGAGGGAAAATTTATGAAGCTCTCTAAGGTTATGACAGAAACATGTTCTCATCAGTTCCTGTAGAAAATAGTAATGTCAAAAGAAAATGTCTTTAGAAGGAAAATGGGAAAATACACAATTTAAAGCCCCAAGCTCTGGCTTTGTAGTATCTTAGGACTGCTGTGAAAGAATCTCATTTTTTTCAAAAATGTATGCTTGTGAAAATGAAAAACTTCTGCATCTGATACACAGTCTCACTGACATCCATTTCTTTTCATTTTTTAAAAAAGGATTTATATATTTAGAGAATATAAAGCACAGAATGAGATGCCAGATGTTAGGGGCAAACAAAAATATAGAAATTAATATAGATTATCAATTTAGTAACAAAATTCATAATAAGAACATAAATAAGCTTTGTGAGGTCTCTAGGATTGTATGTGGTGTTTGATCTTGAACAAAGTGTTTTTTTCTTCTTATTCTGAGAAAAGAGTCTTAAGATTTTATCAGAACTTCAACTAACACAACTGAGACTAACACAACCAAGGCGCCATGGGTCCTTCCCTTTTTGTTCCAGGATGGAGGTTTAGACCCTGGGAGCTCTGGTTGGTTGGTATTGTTGCTCTCCCCATGGGGCTGCCAGCCCCTTCAGCTCCTTCAGTCTTCTTTCTAACTCCTCCATTTGGGACCCTGTGATCTGTTCAATGGTTAGCTTTGAGCATCTGCCTCTGTTTATGTCAAGCACTGGGAGAGTCTCTCAGGAGACAGGTATGTCAGGCTTCTGTCAGCACGCACTTCCTGGCATGTCCCAGACTGAATTGGCAACTGCACATGGGTTGGATCCCCAGGTGGGGCTATTTCCAGACAGTCCCTCCTCCAGTCTCTGTTCCACACTTGCTCCCATGAGTTTTTTTTTTTTTTTTTTTTTTACTCCTTCTAAGAAGGACCAAAGCACCCACACTTTGGTCTTCTTCTTGAGCTTCATGTGGTCTGTAAGCTGTATCTTAGGCATTGTGAGCTTTTGAGCTAATATCCACTAATCAGTGAGTGAGTACCATGTGTGTACTTTTGTGATTGGGTTACCTAACTCAGGATAATATTTGCAAGTTCCAGCCATTTGCCTAAGAATTTTATGAATTCATTGTTTTTAACAGCTGAGTAATACTCCATGGCATAAATGTACCACATTTTCTGTATCCATTCCTCTGGTGAAAGACGTCTCGCTTCTTTCCAGCTTCTGGCTATTGTAAATAAGGCTATTATGAGCATAGTGGAGCATGTGTCCTTGTTATATATTGGAGCATCTTTTTGGGTATATGCCCAGGAGCAGTATAGCTGGGCCCTCAGGTTCAATTTTTTGAGAAACCGCCAGACTGCTTTCATAGTGCTTGTACCAGCTTACAATCCTACCAACAATGGAGGAGTATTCCATTTTCTCCACATCCTGGGCAGCATCTCCTATCATCTGCATTTTTGATCTTAGCCATTCTGACTGGTGTGAGATGAAATCTCAAGGTTGTTTTGATTTGCATTTCCCTGAAGACTAAGAATGTTGAACATTTCTTTAGGTGTTTATCCACCATTTGAGTTTCCTCAGTTGAGAATTCTTTGTTTAGCTCTGTACCCCATTTTTTAATCAGGTTATTTGATTGTCTAGAGTCTAATTTCTTCAGTTCTTTATATACATTGGATATTAGCCCTTTATCAGATGTAGGATTGGTAAAGATCTTTTCCCAATCTGTTGGTTGCCACTTTGTCCTATGACACTGTCCTTTGCTTTATAGAAGCTTTGCAATTTTATGAGGTCCCATTTGATCTTAGAGCATAAGCCATTGGTTTTCTGTTCAGGAACTTTTTCCCTGTGCCCATGTGTTTGAGACTTTTCCCTGTTTTCTATTCTATTAGTTTCAGTGTATCTGGTTTTATGTGGAGGTCCACTTTGATCCACTTGGACATGAGCTTTTTACAAGGAGATAAGTATAGATAAGTATGCATTCTTCTACATGCTGATCTCCAGTTGAAACAGCACTATTTGTTGAAAATGCTGTCTTTTTTCCACTAGATGGTTTTAGCTCCTTTGTCAAAGATCAAATGTCCATAGGTGTATGGATTCATTTATGGTCTTCAGTTCTATTCCATTGATCTTCCTGCCTGTCTCTGTGCCAATACCATGCAGTTTTTATCACTATTGCGCTGTAGTACAGCTTGAGGTCAGGGATGGTGATTCCCCAGAAGTTCTTTTATTGTTGAGCAGAGTTTTCACTATCCTGGGATTTTTGTTATTCCAAATGAATTTGCAAATTACTCTTTCGAACAATATGAATAATTGAGTTGGAATTTTGATGGAGATTGCATTGAATCTGTAGATTGCTTTCAGCAAGATGGCCATTTTTACTATATTAATCCTGTCAATCCATGAGCATAGGAGATTTTTCCATCTTCTGAGAGCTTCTTCAATTTCTTTCTTCAGGGACTTGAAGTTCTTGTCATACAGATATTTCACTTGCTTGGTTAATTCACAAAAAGGTATTTTATATTATTTGTGATTATTGTGAAGGGTGTCATTTCCCTAATTTCTTTCTCAGCCTGTTTATCCTTTGAGTAGAGAAAGGCTACTGATTTGTTTGAGTTAATTTTATATCAGGCCACTATGCTGAAGTTGTTTATCAGGTTTAGGAGCTCTCTGGTGGAAGTTTTGGGGTTGCTTAAGTATACAATCATATCATCTGCAAATAGTGAAATTTTGACTTCTTCCTTTCCTATTTGTATCCCTTTGACTTTCTTTTTTTGCCTAATTGCTCTGGCTAGGACTTCAACTACTATATTAAATAGTAAGGAGAGAGTGGTCAGCCTTGTCTAGTCCCTGATTTTAGTGGGACTGCTTCAAGTTTCTCTCCATTTAGTTTGATGTTGGCTACTGGCTTGCTGTATATTGCTTTTACTATGTTTAGGTATGGGCCTTGGGTTCCTGATCTTTCCAAGACTTTTACTATGAAGGAATGTTGAATTTTGTCAAATGCTTCCTCGGCATCTAGTGAGATGATCATATGGTTCTTTTCTTTGACTTTGTTTATATAGTGGATTACATTGATAGATTTCCATATATTGAACCATCCCTGCATTCCTGGGATAAAGCCCACTTGATCATGATGGATGATTGTTTTGATGTATTCTTGGATTTGGTTTGTAAGGTTTTATTGGGTATTTTTGCATTGATATTCATAAGGGAGATTGGTCTGAAGTTCTCTTTCCTTGTTGGATCTTTGTATGGTTTAGGTATGAGTGTAATTGTGGCTTCAAAGAATGAATTGGGTAGTGTTCCTTCTGTTTCTATTTTGTGGAATAGTTTAAAGAGAATTGGTATTAAGTCTTCTTTGAATATCTGATAGAACTCTGCACTAAAACCATCCATTTTGTTTTTGTTTTTGGTGGGGAGACATTTAACGACTGCTTTTATTACTTTCAGAGTCATGGGACTGTTTAGTGGTTTATCTGGTACTGATTTAACTTTGGTAATGGTATCTGTCTAGAAAATTGTCCATTTTATCCAGATTTTCTAGTTTTGTTGAGTATAGGTTTTTGTAGTAGGATCTGATGATTTTTTTGAATTTCCTCACTTTCTGTTGTTATGTCTCCCTTTTCAGTTCTGATTTTATTAAGTGGATACTCTGTCTCTGCCCTCTGATTAGTCTGGCTAAGGGTTTATCTATCTTGTTGATTTTCTCAAAGAACCAGCTTCTGGTTTTATTGATTCTTTGTATAGTTCTTTTTGTTTCTACTTGGTTGATTTCAGCCCTGAGTTTGATTCTTTCCTGCTGTCTATTCCTCTTTG
Organism: Mastomys natalensis; assembly: GCA_021653895.1. Taxonomy (NCBI): domain Eukaryota; kingdom Metazoa; phylum Chordata; class Mammalia; order Rodentia; family Muridae; genus Mastomys; species Mastomys natalensis. Next base: position 1,039,570 of record JAJTUV010000973.1, on the reverse strand, counting down.
GTGTGTTTGCTTCTTTTTGTTCTAGAGTTTTCAGGTGTGTTGTCAAGTTGCTAGTGTATGCTCTCTCCAGTTTCTTTTTGTAGGCACTTACAGCTATGAGTTTTCCTCTTAGCACTGCTTTCATTGTGTCTCATAAGTTTTGGTATGATGTGTCTTCATTCTCATTAAATTCTCAAAAGTCTTTAATTTTTTTATTTATTCCCTGGCCAAGTTATCAATGAGTTGAGCATTGTTCAGTTTTCATGTGTATGTGGGCTTTCCTTTGTTTTTGTCGTTATTGAAGACCATTCTTCATCCATGGTGATCTGATAGGATGCATGGGATTATTTCAATTTTTTTTTATATCTTTTGATGTCTGTTTTGTGACCAATTATATGGTCAGTTTTGGAGAAGGTACCATGAGGTGCTGAGAAGAAGATATTTTCTTTAGTTTTGGGATGAAATGTCCAATAGATATCTGTTAAAACCATTTGGTTCACAACTTCTTAGTTTCACTGTGTCTCTGTTTCATTTCTGTTTCCATCATCTGTCCATTGCTGAGAGAGGGGTGTTGAAGTCTCCCACTATTATTGTGTGAGGTGCAATGTGTGCTTTGAGCTTTAGTAAGGTTTTCTTTATGTATGTGGGTGCCTTTGCATTTGGAGCATAGATATTCAGAATTGAGAGTTCATCCTGGTAGATTTTTCCTTTAACAAGTATGAAGTGTCCTTCCTTATCCTTTTAGATAGCTTTCAGTTGAAAGTTTATTTTGTTTGATATTAGAATGGCTACTCCAGCTTGTTTCTTAAGACCATTTGCTTGGAAAATTGTCTTCCATCCTTTAACTCTGAGGTAGTATCTGTCTTTGTCACTGAGGTGCATTTCCTGTATGTAGCAAAATTCTGCTTCCTATTTACATATCCAGTCCATTAGTCTATGTCTTTTTATTGGGGAATTGATTTCATTGATGTTAATAGATATTAAGGAATAGTGATTGTTGCTTCCTGTTATTTTTGTTGTTAGCTATGGAGTTATGTTCCTGAGGCTATCTTCTTTTGGGTTTGTTGGAAGAAGATTACTTTCTAGCTCTTTCTAGGGTATAATTTCCCTACTTGCATTGGAGTTTTCTCTCTGTTATCCTCTGTAATGCTGGATTTGTGGAAAGATATTGTGTAAATTTGGTTTTGTCGTGGAATATCTTGGCTTCTCCATCTATGGTAATTGAGAGTTTTGCTGGGTACTGCCTGGGCTGGCACTGTGTTCTCTTAAGGTCAGTATGATATTTGTCCAGAATCTTCTGGCCTTTATAGTTTCTTGTTAGAAGTCTGGTGTAATTCTGATAGGTCTGCCTTTATATGTTACTTGACCTTTTCCCCTTACTCCTTTTAATATTCTTTCTTTGTTTTGTGCATTTGGTGTTTTGATTACTATGACAGAAGGTATTTCTTTTCTGGTGTAGTCTATTTGGATTTCTGTAGGCTTCTTGTATGATCATGGGCATCTCTTTCTTTAGGTTAGGGAAATTTTCTTCTATAATTTTGTTAAAGATATTTACTGGCCCTTTAAGTTGGGAATCTTCACCTTCATCTATACCTATTATCCTTAGGTTTGGTCTTCCCATTGTGTCCTGGATTTCCTGGATGTTTTGGTTAAGGAGCTTTTTGCACTTTGCATTTTCTTTGACAATTCTGTCAATATTTTCTATGATATCTTCTATACATGATATTTTCTCTTCTATCTCTTGCATTCTGTTGGTGAAGCTTTCATCTATGACTCCTGATCTCTTTCCTATGTTTTTTATCTCCAGGGTAGTCTTCCCTTTGTGATTTCTTTATTGTCTCTACTTCCATTTTTATGTCCTGAATGGTTTTGTTTAATTCCTTCACCTGTTTGGTTGTGTTTTCTTGTAATTCTTTAAGGTATTTTTGTGTTTCTTCTTTAATGCCTTCTATCAGTTCACCTGTGTTCTCCTCTATTTCTTTGAGAGTGTTATTTATGTCCTTCTTAAAGTCCTCTATCATCATCATTAGAAGTGATTTTAAATCTGAATCTTGCTTTTCCGGTATGTCGGGGTATTTGGGACTTGCTATGGTGGAAGAACTAGGTTTTGATGATGCCAAGTACCCTTGGTTGCTGATGCTTATGTTCTTGAACTTGCCTTTTGCCATCTGGTTATCTTCAGTGCTACCTGCACTCACTGTCTCTAACTGGAGCCTGTCTTTCCTGTTATCTTGCTTGTGTCAGAAATCCTCAGAGTCCAGCTTTCTCCGTGATCCTGCCATCCTGAGACCCTAGGTGTAAGAGCCCCTGGGAGTCAGGCTGCCTCTGGGATCCTGAAATCCTGGTGTGACCAATCTCCTGAGATGCAGAGTAGGAGTGTGTAAAGACAGTTCCTATGTATATTTACTCAATATAAGGAAAAACTCACCCCTACCCCGGGCTTTATATTCTACTCCGTAATATTGATAGAAGACTTCTGCTTTCTCTGAGGCCACTCTTGCTCTAGGAACCTCAGATAAGACACTACCCACTGCCCTCTAACTCTTCAACAGTCCCCCCAACAGTCTCAAACTTCACCCCATTCCCTGGGCTCCATATTCCAGACCACAACTCCAGCTGCTTTCCCAGAGGCCACACCAGCACTAGTTACCCCATATAAGATACCACCACCCACTCCCCACTAAGGGTTCCTTGAAGCCCATTCAACAGCCCCAGCAGGACCCCCTCCACTGGATCCCATATTCTAGCCTAAAACTTTCACAGAAGATTCTGCTTTATTAGAGGTCATGTCATTCTAGAAAACCCAGAAACCAAGCAGGTACCCAGAACCCCAGAGGCCACACAGGTACTTGGAACCCCTGAGAAAATGTTGGCACACAAAGCCCCAGAGGTCACAAAGGCCACAAAGATCCCAGTGCAAACATCTGAAGGATCTCACTGGTCACCAGAAGACCAGTTCACTCAGGCCAGAAGACCAGAAAGGAAACAGAAACCAAAGGGGGAAAAAATTGAAAAACCACCCATCTAACAAAGATAAACTCAGAAACCAGCATCTAAACCTATAATAACTGTAAACCCAGATGACTAGAGGCTGTCAAAAGAACACAGTAAATAGCTGGGCAAATGGCACTACCAGAACCTAGTTTTCCTATAACAGCAAACCCTGGATATCCCAATACAACTGAAGCACAAGAAAATGACCTTGAATCCAATCTTATGGAGATGACAGGGGCCCTTAAAGAGGAAATGAATGAATCCCATCAAAAGAAATTCAGGAAAATCAAAACAGTTGAAGGAAATGAGTACCTGAAAATGGAAATAGAAACAATAAAGAAAACACAAACGGAGGGGATCTTGGAGATGGAAAACCTAGTAAAGGAAACAGGAATTACAGATTCAAGCATCACCAACAGAGTATTAGAGATGGAAGAGAGAATCTCAGGCATAGAAGTTACGACGGAAGAAATATATTGGCCAAAGAAAATGTTAGCTCTGAAATGCTCCTGACACAAATAATCCAGGAAATCTGTGACTCTATGAAAAGGCCAAACCAAGCAATCATAGGAATAAAAGAAGGAGAAGTTTCCCATCTCTAAGGCCCATAAAATATTTTCAACAAAATCACAGAAGAAAATTTTTCCAATCTAAAGAAAGAGTTGCCTATAAACATACAAGAAGCTCATAGAATACCACATAGATTAGACCAGAAAAGAAAATCCTCTCACCACATAATAATCAAAACACTAAATATAAAGAAAGAATATTAAAAGCTGTAAGAGAAAAGGGCAAAGTAGCATATAAAGGTAGACCTATTAGAATTACACTTGACTTCTTAACAAAGATTCTAAAAGTCAGAAGGACAGATATCTTGAAGACTCTAAGAGACCACAGAATGCCAGCCCAGATTACAACCTCAGCAAAACTTTCATTCACCATAGATGAAGAAAACAAGATATTCCACGATGAAACTAAATTTAAACAATATTTATCCACAAATCCAGATCTACAGATTGTAAGCATCACCAACAGAATATAAGAGATGGAAGAGAGAGAATCTCAGGCATAGAAGATATGATAAAAGAAATATATTGGCTAAAGAAAATGTTAACTTTAGATACTAGAAGGAAAACTCCAACACAAGGAAACTAATTAAACCCAAGGAAACACAGGGAATAATTTTACACCAACAAAACCAAAAGGAAAACACACACACACACACACACACACACACACACGAACACCATAACTGGGGTCCAGTTTCCTGCTTGGTTTCTGAGGTTTCTAGTATGGCATGACTTCCATTATTATTTCAAAATAACAGGAATTAACAATCATTGGTAATTAATATCTCTCAACGTCAATGGACTGAATTCCCCAATAAAAAGACACAGGCTAACAAAATGGATGCAAAACCAGGATCCATCATTCTTCTACATACAAGAAATATACCTCAAAATCAAAGATATTACCTCAAAGTAAAGGGCTGGAAAAAGATTGTCTAAGCATATGTACCTAAAAAGCAAGCTTGTGTAGCCCTTCTATTATCTAATAAAATAGACTGGAGGGCTAGAAAACAGAGGCTGGATAGCCCAGAGATCTAAGATAGAATGAAAACTGGGTGGAAAAAAATTAACAAAATGATTACTAATGACATTCTGCTATACTCATACATTGGTGTTTAGACTTCACCCAGCTACTGATGGAAATGGGTCCAGAGATTCACAGACAAACAATAGACGAAGCTTGGGGAACTCTGTAGAAGTTGGGGAAGAAAGATTGTAGGAGCCAGAGGGTGTGCCTGCTGGCATGATGTTGAACAGTACTCTGAAGGGGTACTTGAGGATTAATAACATGAAAAACAGAAAGAGGATGCAAGAGACAGCTATGAGAGGGCTGCAGGTCAATACCACACCAGCAGTGAGTTTATTTTTCATAGCCTTTATATACAACACAGTACCATGAGTAGCAAAGCCACAAGCTAACAGAACCATTTCAAAAGCCTCCCTGTTCCTTTCACCAAGGTCAATAGAATCTTCTGCCCCTCACCTTGAGTCTGAAGTGAACCTCCTTTTATTGCTCCATGCCTCCCCATGTTGGGGGAATCTACCAACAGACCCTGACCTCCCTTGACTTTGCCTGGCAGGCAGACTTTTATCTCTCTCTTTTTGCCCCTCTGCTTCAGAGAAGTGGCAGACAGCTCCCAACAAGAGGGGAAAACCCACAGAATAAACTAAACCTGGGCCCACAGTGGCTCACAGAGACTGAACCACCAACCAGGGAGCCTGCATGGGACTGACCTAGGTCCTCTGCACATATGCTACAGTGGTGTAGTTTGGTTTTCTTTTGGGCCTCCTAACAGTGGGAGTGGGTCTGTCTCTCTGACTCTGTTGCCTGCCTCTGGAACCCTTTCCTCCTACTGGGTTGCTTTATCTAGTCTTAATTGGAGAAGAGGTGCCTAGTCTAACCGCAACTTGATATACCAAGGTTGGTTGATATCCATGGGTGGCCTGCCCGTTTTTTAAGGGAAACAGAGGAGTGGATGGGGCAGGGGAGATAATGAGATGGGTGGGAGGGGAAGAGGAAGAGGAAACTGTAGATGGGATGTAAAAATAAAATTAATTAATCAAGCAACTAATTGATTAAAAAGGAAATGCTCTACACAGCCTATGTATGAGGTAAAGAAGTTCATTTAATATGAAGGTCTGGGGATAGGGAGTCCAAGGAGTCTCTAAGTACTGGTCCTTAGTTACATTTTGTTATGGAAATGGTATGATTCCATGCAGAGGCAAGTAATTGAGGATAAACATTGCTGGACAAGAACAAAGAGAGATGGGTGATGCTAGGTTTACTTCTTTTATGACTATCTCCTCTGGCAAACTCAAGGGTTTGAAACTTGAGAACTATCTTCTGTGAGCATGCCCCCACAGTCTAAGGATCTTTCACTAGGCTCTAACACTCAAGGGTTCTGAGTAGCACTTGCTAAGGGCTACGCACCTAGTATGTGAATCTTTAACTCCAACACAAATCACATCAAGCCATACACTCGTATGTGAATTAAAGTAAATCTATAAAATTATGCTTCTGATGTTATCAGTGCACTAATTTATATATGTATAATTAAATAACTTAGAACCCCTAATATAGTTGTATCCAGTGATAGTATTATATTCCCCTTGCCAATTTTATACATTTCCAAACAGCATATACTACCTTCATAATTGGGTGAAAAATTCATTAGTAGAGTGTTTTCTTTTGGTGATCATGTCACCAAAGCAGATGCTCATATAACAGCCGCCCAAACCTGGACATGGGAAACAGTAAGTCTTTAAACAAGAGCTGTTTTTTAGCCTTCAAAGAGTGGATTGTTCAATAGACATGGGAGCATGATCAGCACCAGAAGCTGGGGTGGGGGTGATTTCTTGAGGAAGAGACTGCCCAGGAGACTGGGGTCTGTTAAATACAGCCTGGTGCTGCTCCTTCACCTCTGGAAAAAATATGATATTAATCAGGCTGCTCCTTAATAACATGTCCTTCAGGTTCCTGTACAATTATTATGGTTCAATTAAAAAAAAATAAAAAAGAAGCACTGCATTTGATTCTATTAGTGACTTTGTTATGATTGCTTTATTCCTTGAAACTGTAGACAAATGCAATAGACAGAGGACCCCTTTCCCTGCCTTCCATTAGGAAGAGGACTGATCAAACAGGGAGGAAGAAGGATATGCTATCATAGGTAGAAAAGATACAGGAATGTAGGCTGTATGGCTTCCCCAGCAGTCAGAGCCAGGTCTTCCTCTCTTTCCACCTCATCTCTAACAGTGATGGCTTCCTTTTATTCCTGTGACATGGATACAGCCACTACTCTGCCTCCTAATCCACACAGCTTGATTTCATTCAAGCCACCACAAAAATGTCACCTCTTTAGAGACCTCTGAAAGACAGGAAGAAGAGCTTTTGACAGAAACCAAATAGACTGTAGTCAGTTCAGGATGATGTGACAAAAAAAAAGTGTCAGAGACTCTGGTGGTCTAAATGGCAGTCTCATAGACTGAAAAGCCCTGGCATATGTTGTTTCTGTTAGGGGGCTACCTGGTTTTCAGAGCTGTTGCCACCACCTTGGTGCGTCTTCCTAGGAGGAGAGAAATAGCTTGTTCTATTCCTTCCCTTATAACTACCCTAGTGAAGTCACAGAACTTCTACTTCACATCCTCGACCAAATCTAATTACCTCCATCTCCAAATACCATCCCTTAAGGATCTCTGTCTAAATTGTCTCCAAGATTATATTTGTCACTATGGCTGCTCCCTGAAGCCTCACCTGGCCTTAGTTCCCTTCACAGCAGTTATTTTCACCTTAAGATCATGGACATAAACTTAGTTCACTTGTTTACTGTCCTCTATACAGCAAGGGAAGAGACTTTTCTGTGTTTGCTGATGTAGCCCAGTACCTACAAACCCACAGAAAATTCTATAATTAATGAGTGAATGGATGGATGGATGGAATGGATGAACAAATTACAAGCCCCCAGGTCCCACCACATATGAGCTGCGTTTTGTGGTAGCCTTCTTCCTTGAATGAGTGTGAGGTCATGCTAGGTGATGGCGTGTTCACTCCCTCCACTGCTATCAGCATGCCAAACACCACTCCTCTCTTCCTTTACAATTTTTTTCTTCTGCCACTGACTCATCATCATTATCATCACCATCACCATAACCATCATCATCACCACCATCAGCAGCAGCAGCAGCATTTGTTTTTAACCAAAATAGAATTAGCATCACTTTTCCCTCTGTTTCCTCCCCAGCCTCTCCCAACTACTCTCCTTTCAGTCCCTCCCATGTCCTCCAATTCTTAAAGTGATAGCCCCCTTTTTGACTGTACATATGTGTATATGTATGTATGTATGCATGCACAAATGTATGTATGTATATATGTATGTATGTATGCACAAATGTATGTATGTAGTATGTATGTATGTATGCACAAATGTATGTATGTAGTATGTATGTATTATGTATGTTGTATGTATGTATGTATGTATATTTGGTTTCGAGGCTGACCACTCAGCATTGGACAGCCATTAAAGGTGCCCAACCATGGGAGAGACTAATCCTCTTCTCCCAGCAGTCACTAGGGTCATTAGGCACATGTAGTTCTTTGTTTAGGGTTGGGACCCTCTAACATTTTCCCCTTCCACATTAACACATTCATTGATATTGCCATTGTCCTAGACTTGCCTTTGTAGCCATTTCTAAGAGAGATTTTTCTGGTATTCTGAGAGGCACACACATACACATATACGATGATGACAACAACAACAACAAACCTCTGTTGGACAAAATGCAAAGTTCAACAGATCATGGGGAACCCAGGCCCAACAGATACATCCACATCACAGCTTCTGGCTCAGAGCATCTATTGCCTACACTCTGCAGAGCCTTTGAATGGAATCCACAAGCTGTGATGTGGGGAGAAGCCCCTTGCTACTAAAACTTCTTTAGAGCTTTATTTATGCCCACCTCATCACCCATCATCAAGACAACATTTTTACTCCTGAAAATACGAAGTAGACCATCCTGCACTAAAACCTTCTGCCCACAGAATGTTCTCTCTTTATTTTTGTTGTGTTTCTCATTTGTTTGCTTGTTTATTTATTTATTTTACATCCCAATATTAGCACCCCTTCTCCTCCCAGTCCCCTCCAGCACCTCCCTTCATTCCCCATACCTTCTCCTCAGAAAAGAGGAAGCCCCCCAGGGTGTCACCCCCCCCAACACACATACATCAAGTCACTGCAGGACTGGAGACATTCTCTCCCACTGAGGCCAGACAATGCAGCCCAGTTAGAAAAATGGGGTCTACAGACAGGCAATAGATGCAGAGACAGCCTCTGCTGTGGTTATTGGGGACCTGCATGAAGACCAGGCTGCACATCTGCTACATATATGCATGAGGGGTGCCTAAGTCCAGCCCATGTTCACTCTTTGCTTGGTAGTTCAGTTTCTGGGAGTCCCCAGGGGTTCAATTTAGTTGACTTTGTTGGTCTCCCTCTGTCCTCTTCTGGTCTCTCAATCCTCCCCTCAACTCTTCCATAAGACTCCTTGAGTTCTATCTACTATTTATCTGTGGACCTCTGCATCTGTTTCAGTTAGCTGTTGGGTGGAGACTCTCAGAGAACAGTTACGTTAGGCTCCTATCTGCAAACATAACACAGTATCATTAATAGTGTTAGGGACTGGTTCTTGCTTATGGAATGGGTCTCAATTTGGGCAAGTCATTGGTTGACAGGCATTGTCTTGTAGGCAGGATACATTTTGGGTCAAAGGTTTTGTGCATGGGCTGCTTCCCTTATCCTTCCTGCCTGGCTAGAGGAAGTGGCCAATTTAGGATCCACATTCCCACTGCTAGAAGTCTCAGCTAGAATCACCCCTATAGACACCCTACATGTCCCCATCCCAACATAGAGATGCCTACCCCTACTGATTTCCATTCTCTCTCTCCCTGCTCTCCCTACACCTGATTCCTCCCTTCTCATTCCCCCCCTCCCACCAATCCTGACCTCTCCCACTGAGGTCTCTCCCTCCAGCCAGCTCCAATATCTATTTTATTTCCCTTTCTGAGAAAGATTCAACTATCATCCTTGGGCCATCCTAGTTTTTTGGCTTCCTTGGGTCTGTGGATTATAGTGTTATCCTCCGTTACTTTATGGCTAATGTCCATTTATAAAGTGAGTACATGTCCTTTTAGGTCTGAGTTAACTCACTCAGGATGATATTTTTTAGCTTCATCCATTTGCCTGCAAATTTTATAATGTCCTTGTTTTTAACAGCTGAGTCGTATTCCATTGTGTAAATGAACCACATTTTCTTTAGCCATTCTTCAGTTGACAGACATCTAGGTTGTTTCCAGTTTCTGGCTATTATGAATAAAGCTGCTATGAACATAGCAGAGCATGGGTCCTTGTGGGATGGTGGAGCATCTTTTGGGGTCATTATTTTTTTAATATCAACAAATAAAGAGAGTTAGAGACCACAAAATGCTACCTGAAAATACTGTACTGAAGAAGAAATAGCCTGGAGGTAAAAGTCAGAGTCACAGTCTCTGGTCTCAACACCTCCCTAGGCATATGACTCTTAAGTAAATCGCCTAATCATTTATGGATCTATGTTTCCTAGGCTTTCAAGGAGAAGAATATCTACCTTCAGAGCTAACTATTATTATCTAAGGAGATAACATCAATGGATAAAATTTCAAAGTATAAACTGCTACATAAATGTCAGATTGCTATATATAGTAAATTCATGCAAGATTAGAAAGTAGCTTGCTTCCATGTGCTATATTCCAAAGGACATATACATTCCTAGGCACATTGACTTGTTAGGAAGAGGCAGAAGGATAAGCAGCTTCAGAGGCTGTCAAATGGTACCATGATGCTGGAGCAAACAGTGGTCTAGAAGAGTCTCAGTAGGCTGAAAGGAAGCCTTTGTCCTCGATTATGGCTGAATGCCTAAGGCATAATCCCTGGAGGTTGCTAACTTTCTGACTGGCACCCAGAGGGCACCTGTGCCAGGGGATCTGCTATCCTACTCTTCATTTGCCTCTGTTCCTAACTATGAGGTCTACTGGAAACTGATAGAGAACAAGATGACTGTCTACAAATAGGGTTGCCAAGAACCACAATCTGAGGTCCCTGCTGAAAGCAGGGGCCACTTTAGACCTCTAGCATATTGTCTGGTACATAGACAAAGAGATAGGACAGGACATTTTTAACCAGTAAGAAATAAAAGCTATTCTAAAGATTTTACCCCAAAAGGTGAGGGGAAGGAAGTATAGAGGTGGCTGTCTTTCAGTTAAGGCAATCACAGGAAGAAAGTATTGCTTAGCAACAGAGGCTTCCTCCCCTCCCCCCTATAATAAAAAAGACAAGAAAAAGAGAAGTCATTGTCTTAGATGCCAAATCAGAGGGGGAGGGGGTAACTTTAAACTTTAAGTACTCTGGTGGATTTAAACAAGAATGACTGTCATGGGCTCATAGATTTGAATATTTCATCACCAGGGAGTGGCACTATTGGAATGGATTTGAAAGTGTGTCCTTGTTGGAGAAAGTGTGTCACTGGGGATGGCCTTTGAGTTTCAGAAGCCCACATCAAGCCTAGAGTCTCTCTCTCTCTCTCTCTCTCTCTCTCTCTCTCTCTCTCTCTCTCTTCTGCCTTCAGATCCGGATGTAGAACTCTCAACCACATTCCCCACCATGATGACAATGAACTAAATATCTGAAACTGTAAGCCAGCCCCAATTAAATGCTTTCTTTTATGAGTTGCTGTGGTCATGACTTTAGGTTCCGAAGAGGTTATGCAACAAAACATTGTTTTAAAGGACACTAATGAACCTTTGTGCCTTTACAGCACTGGCTCTAACACCAGTGTAACATTTGCTAAAAATGTACTATTGTTGAATCCATAACCATATCAGGATTTGGGCTCAAATTACAGTAACAGCATGAGCCTAATAAATTTGAATCCTGTATCCCTATGGTCTTGAAGGGTATGTCACTGTGACCTAAAGAAATGAATAAGCCTCGCTTTAACTACAGCCTGGCTTATAATATCCCTTCATCGTGCCCATTGCTGTAAAAGATTCTATACTAGGTACAACTACTCTGATGTGATAATTAGTAGGTCAAAATGAAGGGGCTCTTTTCAACACTTACACACTGGCTTGATGAAATGGGGGCCTATACGCTCTCAGTAAAAGTAGTTTAAATAGCCTAATAAGTTATAATGGGACCTTCAGAGAAGAAAACCTATATACAAAGCCTAACCAATAAAAGATGATTATCCACACTTTCTTTCCATTTAACAGCTCAGTCACTAGTTCTGGAAAAAAAAAAAGACAGTGTATCCCTCTAGATGACTACAGTCTTCACCCTGTATTCATCCATCGAGAGTACTATACTAAATAGTACTAACAGGCCTTGTGAGGCAAGCCTGTAGTCTTGGCTACTTTGGAGGTGAAGGTGAGAGAATCTCAAGTTTGAAGCCAGGTTGGACAACTTTAGTGACATGCTGTCTCAAAATAAAAATTAAAAACAAAGCACAAAACCTAGTTTGGTGACAGCACTTGCCAGGTGTATGTAAAGGCCTGTGTTAAAGCCTTTGTACCAAGCGGTGGGGTCGGGAGTTACTGAGAGGAGTACTGGAGAGGATACTGATTCTATCAAACAGCTGGTTCATGTATTCTTCTCATATAAACACTAACACACTCTGTTCAAAGCCTATCTCAGTAGCTTCTCCATTATCGTTTGTCTCTGTCTCTGAAGGGGCACAGTATACTATCTGTCAGTACCTTAAAAATTAAGACAATGAAGACTTTTTATCTGATAAAGGCTTTGACACCTTTTCTTGTGCTTCCTGGAGTCTCTTGACCACTTAATGGTGGTTATTAGCAAACCTTCTGAATTCTGGTACAAGAAAATTCACATACTTAGCCTCTTGCTCATTGCAATAAAAAAGAATAAATAGTAGAGCACTTTCTGGGATCATAGAAATAAGGACTGACAAATATCTGAGCTAGTGACCCTCAATACTTGGCTGCCCATTATGCTTTGGTTGATGGAAATAACATTGAGCTAACCTCAAATCTCACTGCTTGTGAAAACATTGCCTCAAAGGATACCAACTCAATCTGTGATCTCACTATTGGAGATGCCTTTGCCTCTAGTGCTGGAAGCAACCCTACCACACACTCTAATATCTCTATCAAGTGATGCCCAGGACTCTTATAGCTACCACAGTATCCCCAAGGTAGTATTTAGCCAAACATGGCCCCTTGGACATATTCTACCCATGGAGAAAGATAAATTCCCTTGAGAAGTGGTATGATGTAGTGGGAATTACCTTCTTGTGGACCCCTTGACTATTTGAAGAGCACCTTGTGAGTTGCTGAGTGCACAAAAATAGAAATTCATGACTACTAGAAGGCACTGCTAACTATTCCAAGCAAGAGAGCTTAATGAGCTACTGTTAGTTTTTAACCTTTTATCCAGAATGTCCCTAATAAAGAACAAAGACAAAAAAAAATAGCACATGTGCTTAATGCCAGTCACCTCAATACTGGATGTCTTGGTCATCAATGGTCTCCTTTTCATATTATTAAAAACTACTGGGCCATTGTTTAAAAAATACTCTCTTAAAGGTGAAGACACTGGGATGTTCCTACCTTGTGGCTACACAAGATAGATATAGAAGTCAAGAATGTCTCTACATGTATATAGGTCTAAATGTATGGTCTTGCTAGGGCACACCTTATTCCATTCAGATATTCCTAGTAGTAACCAAGACATGCAGTTTACTTCTTAAAATATACAATACCAGACCCTTGGAAAGGGTAGTTAATGAAAATTTTATTTAAGAAATTCCCAGATATAAAGTTCTCCTTTATAATTCCTTTGCAGATTCCAACATATAAACTCCTAAATAAGTTTCTGCTTTGTCCCAGGTCTTATATTTAAACATTTTGCAGCTTTTGTCCATAGGGTTGGTTGGAGGTTAGATTCAAGGCACACAATTTCCTGGGACTCAGTAAGCATAGAGTTACCCCATAGGCCAGGAAGTGCTCATCAGATAATAGGACTTATTTCAAACTAAACCTCCACTGGAGAAAGAAGCAAAGTCTCCTACACAGCTATGAGCTATTGCTCTGAAGGATGTTGATTTGGGCATTTTTCTTTGTTTATAGTGTGGAAGTCCACATAAACCTATGTGGTATCAACTTTAAGAGAATACCCTAGCATCACAGCTGAGACAACAACCCCAACAAATGCATTAGTCTCAAAGTTTTACCCCACCTCTCTCACACACTCTTGATCATATATTTTAACTACTGTGGTCTTTGAACTTCATCGGCCCCAGTGATGTCCTGCTTCTTACTTGGATTCATGAACAATAGACAGCTTCTATTACTTCAGATACTCTTCTTGGTTGCCTCCCATGTCACTCCTGAATGGAACATCCAAATCTCACTCTCCTGTTTCCAGGACTCTTCTTGAGACTGGTTATCTTTGTACTTGTCCATTTTCAAAATGACAGACCCCAAGATTTAGGAAAAAAAAAATCACATTTCTATTAAAATCAGAAACTCAAAAATACATTTATTTTTCTATTATTCAACATTGCTTTCTAAATTTTAGTCAATAAAGTAAAATCAAGAACACCAGTTTAAATATAGATAAACAGCAATTTCAAAATTTTAGTTTAAAAGGACAATTTCCTAAAACAATTAAGAAATTTTTCTATGGACCCAAGTTTCCTCATCCATAGATCTGACATGATGACATCGACTATACAGAACTGTCATGAGAATTAAATATGTGGACAACACTTAACGCCATTGTTTGTTAGTTGTCCATCAACACCAATACTTACTGTTGAAGGTGTCATATGAAGTGATTGGATAGAGAATAAAATATGGAAATTCATAGTTTTAATAAATAGACATTTAAATGTCAGGAAGATTAAATTTTATTTTTAATAAAGACCAGAATTACAAAATACCTAACAAAACATCTCACAAGAAAATAAAGAGACAAGTACAGGGATGGTGGTGCATACCTACAATGTCAGCACTTGGCAGTTCGAGATCAATTTGGTCTATATAATGAGTGCCAAGGCAGACAGGGCTACATAGCAAGATTCTTTGTTCCCTGCCCCACCCACTGGCAGAGAAAGGTCTAAGAAGCGAAACTAAAAGGTCTTTTGGGAATATGGGGGAGATTGATGTTTACCATAAGTGGCATGTGCTTGTTTGTAACCCTAGCACATGTGAGGGTACGGTGGAAAAGATCTCTAAATAGAGAGACAAATTTCCAATAGATTGTTGCAATATTGTTAACAGATACAGAGACCCACAGCCAAACATCAGGTGGTGCTCAGGGAATCTTGTGGAAGAAGTGGGGCTAGAATTGAGTGATCCAGATGGGTCAAGAACATCACATGAAGATCTACAGTCACATGACCTGGGCCCATGGGGGCTCACAAAGACTGAACCACCAACCAAAGAACATGCAGTGGCTGGACCTAGGTCTCCTACATATTTGCAGCAGATGTGCAGCTTGGTCTTCATATGCATCCACTAACAATTGGACAGAATGGGGGCTGTCTCTGACTTTGTTGCCTGCCAATGGACCTCCTTCCTCTAACTGGACTCTGCCAGGTCCAGCCTCAGTGGGAGAGGATGTGCTAAGGCCTACTGTGACTACATGTCCCAGGAGGGGTGGTACCAAGGGGGGGAGAAGAAGAGGGTGTAATGGGGGAGGGATTTGTAAGGGTGGGACTAAGAGGAGTTGAGGTTAGGGGAGCAGGGACTTGATGAGGATATAAAGTGAGTAAATAAATACATTTAAAAATAATAAACTGTCAATCTTTCCTCAATTAATGAATTTATTTAAATAAAATTGCAACCAGAATTCTGATTTGGTATTTGTATACTGGCTATGATCATTTTAAGCTTCTGCAGAATAGCTAAGAGTTGTCAGCAAATTTTTACCAAAGTTAAAAAACTAAATAATTAATTTATAATTATATAAATAAATAAACTAAATAAAGTAATTTTCAATTTTAACTGTGATCTAAACATAGTGAAGTCCTGAGAGATTTGGGCACATGGAGAAAGAGAGGCACTTGAATGAGCTCAAAGTGTTTTCTTAGTGCTTTCCCACCTGAAGCATTTGCAGATTAGCTGTGTTTATCTGGAAGAGAAGCAGAAATTCTTGTCTGCTTCTGGATATGGAAATACAAACTAGATATGGAATAGAAATTTGAAAACTCTAATACAAATTAAGTCATTAGGAACAAATTGGCCAGGTCTCTCTCAACCTAGAACTCAGTCTAAAATAATGTCAAGTACATACTGAATGAAAATAACATGTTCCATTGTAATAGTGTATCTAAAAGGAAAGTAACTTCTTTCTATAAAAGCTAACAATATCCAGACTCAAGTAAATTCTATAAGCTTTTCACAGATAATGGTAGCACTCTTTAAAAAATGCAGACACTCCAGGATATAAGAAACCACATACTTCTTTTGGTTTGCTTAGTATGGAATGATCTATTTCTTGTGTGTTTTCTTGGTTGTAGTTGCCCTGTTCATGTTGGAGGTTTCTTTCTAGTATCCTCTGTAGGACTTGATTAGTGGAAGGTTTAAATTTGGTTTTGTGATGGATAAGGATGCTTGTTCTATATGTTCATAGAAGCTTTATTTGTAATAGCCAGAAACTGGAAACAACTTATTTGTCCCTCAACTGAATAATGGATAAAAAAAATGTGGTTCATTTATACAATGGAATATTACTCCGCTATTAAAAACAAGGACATCATGAATTTTTCAGGCAAATGGATGGAGCTAGAAAATATCCTGAGTGAAGTAACCCAGTCCCGAAAGGACATATGGCATGTATTCACTTATGAGTGGATATTAGCCATAACGCCCAGGAGGATAACCACACTACAATCTAGAGACCCAAAGAAGCCAAAACAAAGAAACAAACAAACAAACAACAACAACAACAACAAAATGAAGGCCCAAGGGAGGATGGTTGAATCTTTCTCAGAAGGGGAAATAAAATAGATATTGGAGGTGGCTGGAGGGAGGGATCTTGGTGGGAGAGGAGATTGATAGGGGAGCGGTGTGGAGCGGGCCAGGGAGTAGGTGTAGGGAGAGCAGGGGAGAGAAAACAGAAATCATCAGTGGGCAAGGAGTGGGGGCATCTCTAGGACATTCCAGAAATCTAGGATGGAGGTATGCCTCAGGGTGTCTGTAAGGGCAACTCTACCTGAGAGTGTGGAGGATATGGATCCTGAAGTGGCCACTTCCTGTAGCCAGGCAGGACTCCCAGAGGAAGGATAAGGACAGAAACCCACGGACAAAACCTTTGGCCCAAAATGTGTTCTGCCTACAAAATGTGCAGGGACAAAGATAAAACAGAGAGGGAAGGAATGGCCAGTCAATGACTGGCCCAAATTGAGACCCATCCCATGGGCAAGAACCAATCCCTGACACTATTAAAGGTACTGTGTTATGTTTGCAGACAGGAGCTTAACACAACTGTCCTCTGAGAGGTTCAACCCAGCAGCCAATGGAAACAGATGCAGAGATTCACACTTAAGAAACAGAAGCATTTGTTAAAAGTCTCCTAACCAAAGAAAAAAAGAAAAAGAAAAAGAAAAAAAAAAAAAAAGCCCAGGACCAGATGGATTTAGTGCAGAATTCTATCAGACCTTCAAAGAAAAACTAATGCCAATACTCTTCAAACTATTCCACAAAATAGAAACAGAAGGAACACTACCCACTTCGTTCTATGAAGCCATAGTTATGCTGATACTAAAGTCACACGAAGACCTAACAAAGAAAGAGAACTTCAGACCAATTTCCTTTATGAATATCAATGCAAAAATACTCAACAAAATTCTTGCAAATGGAATCCAAGAACACATCAAAACAATCATTCACCATGATCAAGTGGGCTTAATCCTAGGGATGCAGGGATGGAAATCCATCAATATAATCCACTATATAAACAAACTCATAGAAAAAAACACATTATAAGATGAATAACAATTGACCTCCAGGGAAGAGAAATCTCCCTGAGAATTCCCTTCTTTTTCCTTTCCAGGTAAAAATGAAACACCCGTGATGTCTGCTGGTAGAAGCTCTAATCCTGATGCTGGCCTCCAGACTTAGACTACTCAGACCTTTGATGGGCCACTGACAAGGACACCAAACAGCTAGAGATTGACATCACTAATCTGAAGAAATCCCTCGTTTCGATCTCTGAAATGATCTCCAAAAATTGCAAAGGACTTTATTGGACTTGATTTACTCTTCTACAATAGAAAAGACTGTGTACAGCTCTTGACTGTGTACAGCCCTTAATGAAGAATGTTGCCCTTACATAGACAAGACAGGGATGGTTAAAGAGAACATGAAAAAGGTCAGAGAAGGCCAGGAGAAAAGACAGAGAGAGAAGAGAAAGAGAAAGTTGAGAGCTGGTACAAGAAGTGGTTTTCAACCTCACCATGGTTGTCAACCCCACTTCCTCCAATCTTGGGACCATTAATTGGGTTATTTTTGCTGATTTCTTTTGGTCCCGGGCCTTAAATAGGCTGACTAACTTTGTGATACAACAGATAGATAATTTGGTAGCAAAACCTATTCAGCTACATTATCATAAGTTAGCTATGGAGGACCACAAGACTCAAGATGAGGTTGTTACTTTATCCAGGGTGTTCCTCAAACCCATCTCCACCCAACCTAAAAGAAGGGACTTCTGCCCCTAGACCAAGCAGAGAGGGGCTACCCAGAACCCTCTCTGACTGGCTATCTGAATTCTTGCTTAGGCTGCGAGGCTAAGCACTGCAAGGGAATATAAATAAAAGTTAAAAATATCTATCTGGGTTCCCTGAGGGACAAGCCTGACTGCATAGGGGTTGATGTCAAAAGTATCCCCTCTCCAGGAAAAAGACATCGGGATGGGTATGGCCCTCATGCCTCACTGGACAACGACAGGAGGACCGGAGCCATTACAAGGTCCCCTTCAATTATTGGAGGTCAGGCCTCTATCCCCGCCTTCACAAGAATAGAATCACCAAGGCCCTTCTATACTTAGAGAAGGGAGGAGATGTCAGGAGCAGCCCTGCATATACACTAAAGGCCTAAAATCAGCCATAGGCCTAAAATCAGCAATAGGCCTGACATACATGCATGCTAACACAAAGTTTTGGGTCTCTGTGGAAAAACACTGAAACAGAAGGCTATAAGCTATTGTAAACAGGCAGCTTCTGTGGAAATTTACCAGCCCGAGTAGTCATAGGTCTTACAAGTAGGCAGCCTCGGTGGACAGTACCAACTTAGATAAGGACAAGTGAATCATAAGCAGAGTCATAGTGACCTGTCCCCTGAACCTACACCCAGCTGATACACTATTCTGAAAGGTATCTGTACTTCCCCTAAACACGTATGCTCCAGTGCCATTCCCTTCCCCACATCCTGCCTTTTGTGTTTATAACCTCTGTGTAAATAAGTAAATTATGATGTGATTTAAATAACTAAATAAATTTTTTAAAAAAGATGCACAAGAAAATATACCAGGAAAAAGAAAAGAAAAAAACCACATTATCATTTCATTAGATGCTGAAAATGCATTTAACAAAATTCAGCATTCCTTCATGTTAAAGGTCTTGGAAAGATCAGGATTCAAGGCCTATACCTAAACACAGTGAAAGCAATACACTGCAAATCAGTAGCCAACATCAAACTAAATAGAGAGAAACTTGAAGCAGTCCCACTAAAATCAGGGACTAGACAAGAGTGCCCACTCTCTCTATATATATATATCTATTCAATATAGTAATTGAAGTTCTAGCTAGAGCAATTAGAAAACAAAAGGAGGTCAAAGAGAGACAAATTGGAAAGGAAGAAGTCAACTATCACTATTTGTAGATGATATGAAAATATACTTAAGTGACCCCAAAAATTCCACCAGAGAACTCCTACAATTGATAAACAACTTTAGCAAAGTGACTGGATATAAAATCAACTCAAACAAGTCAGTAGCCTGCTTATACTCAAAGAATAAATGGGCTGAGAAAGAAATTAGGGACACAGTACCCTTCACAATGGTCACAAACAATATCTTGATGTGACTCTAACCAAATCAGTGGAAGATCTGTATGACAAGAACTTCAAGTCTCTGAAGAAAGAAATCAGTGAAGACCTCAGAAGATAGAAAGATCTCCCATGTTCATGGATTGACAGGATTAATATAGTAAAAATGGCCATCTTGCTGAAAGCAATCTACAGATTCAATGAAATCCTCACAAAAATTCCAACTCAATTCTTCATAGAGTTAGAAAGAGCAATTCTCAATTCATTTGGAGTAACAAAAACCCAGAATAGCAAAAACTATTCTCAACAATAAAACAACTTCTGGAGGAATCACCATCTCTGACCTCAAGCTGTACTACGGAGCAATAGTGATAAAAACTGCATGGTATTGGTACAGTGACAGGCAATGAAATAGAATTGAAGAACCAGAAATGAACCCAACACACCTATGGTCACTTGATCTTTGACAACGAAACTAAAACCACACAGTGGGAAAAAAGACAGCATATTCAATAAATGGTGTTGGTTCAACTGGTGGTCAGCATGTAGAAAATTGCAAATTGATCCATTCTTATCACCCTGTACAAAGCTCAAGTCCCAGTGGATCAAAGATCTCCACATAAAACCAGATACACTGAATCTAATAGAAGGGAAAGTGGAGAAAAACTTCGAACATATGGGCATAGGGGAAATTTCCTAAACACAACACCAATGGCTTATGCTCTAAGATTAAGAATTGACAACTGGA
This sequence comes from Mastomys natalensis, assembly GCA_021653895.1. Taxonomy (NCBI): domain Eukaryota; kingdom Metazoa; phylum Chordata; class Mammalia; order Rodentia; family Muridae; genus Mastomys; species Mastomys natalensis. Next base: position 1,019,184 of record JAJTUV010000973.1, on the reverse strand, counting down.
ACTTCATAAAATTTCAAAGGCAAGGAAAATTGGACATTGTACTACCTGAGGACCCAGCTATACCACTCCTGGGCATATACCCAGAAGATGCTCCAACATGTAATAAGGATACATGCTCCACTATGTTCATAGCAACAATATTTATAATAGCCAGAAGCTAAACAACCCAGATATCCCTCAACAGAGGAATGGATACAGAAAATGTGGTATATTTACACAATGGAATATTACTCAGCTATTAAAAACAATGACTTCATGAAATTAGCAGGCAAATAGGTGGATCTAGAAAATATTCTGAATAACTTAGTCACAAAAGAACAAACATGGTATGTTCTCACTGATAAGTGGATATTAGGCAAAAAGTGTGGAATACCTACAATACAACTCACAGACCACATGAAGTTCAAGAGCAAGGAAGACCAAAGTGTGGATGCTTCAGTCCTATGTAGAAGAGAGAACAAAATAATCAAGAGAAGTAGAGGGTGGGAGAACTTGGGATGAAGAGAAGATGGATAGGGTGAAAAAGATGGGGAAGAATCAAGTATGGGAGAAGATGGGGAGATATACAGAGGGTCAGGAAATTGAACAGAGGTATATAGCAATGGGGGCTGGGGAACTGGGGGTAGCAACCAGAAAGTCCCAGATACCAGGAAACCAAGATCCTCCAGGACCCCATGGAGATGACATTAGCTGAAATACCCCCACAAAGGGGAGGGAGAACCTGTGGAGACCAGAGGTATTATATCCAGAGGTTAGGCAGTCCCCTGGTTGAGGGATGGGGCCATTCACCCATCTCCAAAATTTTAACCCAGACTTGCTCCTATCTAAAGGAATTACAGGAACAAAGAATGGAACACAGGCTGAAGTAACGGACATCCAGAGACTTCCCTACCTAGGGATCCATCCCACATGCAGACATCAAACCCCGACACTATTGTGGATGCCAAGAAGTGTTTGCTGACAGGAGCCTGATACAGCTGTCTCCTGAGAGGCTCTATCAGATCCTGACCAATACAGATGCGAACGCTCTCAGCCAACTATCAGACTGAGCACAGAAACCCCAATGGAGGAGTTAGGAAAAGGACTGATGGAGTTGAAGGGGCCTTATCTGGCATCAATGTGAGGGGAAGCCCTTGGTCCTGTGAAGGCTTGATGCCCCAGTGTAAAGGAATGCTAGGCAGATGAGGCAGGAGTGGATGGTTGGCTTAGGGAGCACACTCATAGAAGCAGGGGGATGGAAGATGGGGTAGGGGGTTTGAGAGGGGAAACCAGGAAAGGGAATAACATTTGAAATGTAAATATATAAAATATCAATTTTTTTAAAAAAAGAAAGCATGTATACCACGACTGAGGTATCTATCTTCATTCTAGGAATGATGCAAAGTGAATTCAACATATGCAAATTAGTAAGTGAAATTCAGCAATGAACAAACACAAGGTACAGACATCACATGATCATCCCAGATAATGAGAAAAGGCCTTGACAAAACTAAATGTCCCATCATGACAGAAACCTTGAAAAAAATAATAGAAGAAATATACCTCAACATAATAAATGCTATATGCCAAACTTATAGCTGACATTATACTAACTAGAGAAAAACTGGGAGCATTGACTCTAGAATCTGGAATGAGAAGGGTATGTGTCCTGTCTTCATTGTTACTCAATAAAGCACTCGCAGCCTTAGGCCAATAAGACAAGGGAACAAAAGCTAGAGGATCATGTCTATTTTCACATGACATGATCCTGTGGTAGATAATTCTTAGGTCTGATGAACACTTTCAATAGAGTAGGAGGATACAGATATCAGTAATTTCTATACCAATGGCAAGCCTTCTGGCAAAAAAATCAAGGGAAAGTGTGATTTGCAAAAGTTTTTTTAAAAAGCCCAGTAATAAACATAATCAAGGAAGTGGACAACCTCTTCCTACATTGAAAACTTTAGAAACTGAAGAAAGGTACTAAAAGAAAGACATCCTGTGTTCATGGATGGGTGGGATTAATATTAAGGAAATAGTTGCATTACTGAAAGCAATCTGTCTGTTCCTCTATCTATCTATCTATCTATCTATCTATCTATCTATCTATCTATCTATCTTTGATGCAGCTCTTACAATCTTCACAGAAATTGGGGGTATGTGGGTGTTAAGTCCTAAAATTCTTAGTGTAAGCACAAAAGGCCCTGAACGTCCAAAGTAGTCCTTAGCAGAATGACCAATGCTCAAGGCATCAGAGCATCTTATGTCAGATTATGTTTTAGAGCTATTTTAACAAAAACAGCATGGCACTATCACAAAAGCAGAAATATAAATAAATAAAATAGATGGGGCCTAGAAATAAACCCACACAGTTACAGACAGCAAGTCTTTGACAAACCTGCCAGAAACATACAATTGGGAAAAGAAAAATCTCTTCAACAAATGGTTGAAGAGATTCCCATATGTGAAAAGAATCAAAATGAAATCAAAGGCTTTTATATAGGACCTGAAACTTTGAATCTGCCAGGAGCAAATGTAGGGCAATACAGTTCAATATATAGGCGCAGGCGCAGGCGCAGGCGCAGGCGCAGGCGCAGGCGCAGGCGCAGGCGCAGGCGCAGGCGCAGGCGCAGGCGCAGGCGCAGGCGCAGGCGCAGGCGCAGGCGCAGGCGCAGGCGCAGGCGCAGGCGCAGGCGCAGGCGCAGGCGCAGGCGCAGGCGCAGGCGCAGGCGCAGGCGCAGGCGCAGGTTTTCTGAAATGGATTCCAGTAGCACCTGGAATAATACCCAGACTTACGGAAGGGATTGAATGAGATTCAAACGCTTCTGCACAGCAAAGGGATTCATCAGCTGACAAGAGACGCCTATAGAATGGGGAAAATGTTTTCCAGCTACGTATCAAACGGGGGGGGGGGGGCGATCCATAGACAGGATATATCAAGAGTACCAAACTGCCAAACCATTCAATCAACACATAGGCCAATAGGCTGAAATACTTTTTTAAATGCCCAATATCTTTAGCCATCAGGGAAATGTAAATTAAAAATTCTTGTAAATTCCATCTCTCCTCAGGTCAAAATAGCTATCATCAAAACCGGAAAAAAAAAAAAAGCAACCAAACAAAAAGAAATAAGGGGCCTGGAGAGATGGCTGAACAGGTAAAGCTGCTTTTCCCAAGGACCCTGGTTTGATTTCCAGCATCCATATGGTGGCTCACAACCATCTGTAACTCCAGATCTGACACCCTCTCCTGGTCTCTATGGTCATCAGGCACACATGCGGTGCACAAACACAGCTGCAGGAAAACACATATACACATAGAATAATTTAAAAGGAAACGAAGCTCTATTGAGAACGGGCGGGGAAAGAGGGCTCTCATTCACTACAGCTAGGTAGGTAAATGTGGGTGACCACTGTGGAAATCAGTGCCTGGTAAAACTGAAGATATGAGAAGCCTCAATGTCTAACAAGGGATGAATGGATAAAGAAAATAAGGTATATATACACAACATAGTTGTGCGCAACCACAAAATAAAATGGGATGACATTGGGAGAAAAATAGAAGCGACTGGAAATCATTATGTTCACTGAATAATCTAGACTCAGAAAAACAAATAGTGCTTCTTTGCTCTCATGTGTGAAACCTAGATTGAAAACAGTATTTATTCACATGTGTTGTTGTGTATTTATGTATGTGTGGTGAGCTTATGACATTGAAGAGGGTGTCATGAGATGGGAAACTGAGTAATGATACAGGAAGAAAGCAGAAGTGAGGTCAGAAGTGGTGGTACATGCCTTTGATCCCAGTCCTCCAAGGCAGAATTCAAGGCCAGCCTGGTCTACAGAGTAAGTTCTCAGACAGCCAGGGCTATGTGTAGAAAGACACTGTTTCAGAAAGAAAGAAAAAAGGAAAGATGGAAGGGAGAGAGGAAAGAGAGGGAGGGTAGGAGAGAGGAGAGTGAGGAAGGAGAGGGAGGGAGGGACAGACGGAGGGAGGGACAGAAGGAGGGAGGCAGAGAGGGAGAACTATCTGGGAGAGGAAATGGAACTAGCTGGAGTATGGGAGGTAGAGAACAAATAAGAACAAAGGATGATGACACATATGTTCAGAAATGTATGATGAAATCCATTATTTGATACACTATCTTACAAAATTAATTATAAAAGAATCTATTATAATATAGTGCCAATTAACTTGACTACATGAGAAATAGACAAATTCCTTGAAAACCACAACTTACTACTCTGAAATAAAAGCTACTGAATGTGCATGTACCTTAAATTTAAATGTAATGCTGCTGTATCTGTCCTGTGAGCCAAATACGAGGCCCATAGAAGCCTTGAAAGGTAAAGAAAGGATTGTTTCCACATCTTCTCAGCCGGCAAGTAAGACACGACAAGGCTGGTCTTTTCTTCACAGCTCTTTTATTCTGGACAATCTTCCTTCACTCCCTAGCAGCTGAACTGCAGTTGTTATATACCCTTCCAAGGGGCGGACCTGGCAGCCTGTTCTCTCAGGATTGGTTAGGGCCAATACCTCATTTTCATAAGCCCCAGGATTGGCTAGGGCCATGTCTCATAAGCCCCATGATTGGTTAGGGCTCGAACCTCATTAGCATAAGCCCTCTCGAGAGGGGCTTGAGCCTGATGCATGCGCAGTAGGCAGCGCCGGCCATGTTGGAAACCTGCGCCATCTCTTCGGTCGCCTACACCTTAGTTTCAGTCCAGTGAAACCATGTTGAACTTCAGCCTCCCAAACAAGATAATACATCTTCTTTTTAACTTCTTTATTTTTTGTTGTTTTGTTTTTGATGCAGGGTTATGTTATGTAACCCAGGGTGGCTTCTCACTCTCATTGCTGGGATGTATGTGCATGATGGCACTCTAAATCCCACCCCTGGGGAGGCAGAGGCAGACAGATCTTTGAGAGTTCAAGGCCAGCATGGTCTACATAACAAATTCCAGGCCACCCAGGGCTACAGAGTGAGACTCTATCTCAAAACAAAACAAATAAACAAAAATAAGCAAAAACAAAAAAGAAGCTCACACTGGCTTCCTCAACATTCTATAAGTTCTTCCAAAGCATAAAGAAGAGGGGGTTACATCTTAGCTCACTCGATAAAGCTAAAAACCTTGATATCAAAGTAAATAGAATAGAAAAAAGCAGGCCAGTCTTGTATTTGAATGTAGACAAAGAAATTAACAAATTACAAGCAAATGAAATTGAGCAATACATTTAAAGGGACAATAGAACACAGCAGTGTGATTATTCCAGGAATGTTAAGATGACATCATAGAAAATAAGCACTTAGGAGAGTAAGGAGATATCTCACACAGAAATCTCTATAAATGGTTTAGAGGAGCATTTGCTAATGTTTAACACACATCTGTGACTTTAAATCACAACAGTGAAAAGAAATCTCAAGAAACTGAGGAGAGAAATTCTGCTCCTCCAGAATTTTTCTATAGGGAACAAACAGGAATATCATGGTTAATGAGAAAGGATTGAAATTATTTTCACTGAGCTCAAGACAGAAGCAGAATCTCCCAATGTGACCACTTCTATTGAGCATAGTTTAAGTCCTAACCACTGGAAAAAATAAAAGATTCCAAAGAAAGAAACCTGTAAGCACATGTACATAAAAAAAAATTAAAGAAAGAGTAAAACAGCTACAAATATTTATGCCATTAAAAGTAAACTTAATATCACCATAAACAAGATCAGCAACAACGAATTTTATTTGCGTTGTACAAAATCAGTCTAGCATTAAATTTTGTTCAACCAGAAACAGAAGGAAAGATAGCATTTATTTGGCATCATAAAACTGAATACATGAGGACAAATGTAATTAAACTGTGTATGGCCTGTGCATCCTGTACTTTAAGACATCATTTGGAGTGGAAGGCCTGAACAGATACACATCTCATGTTCCTGTGTTGGAACACTCAATAACATAGACATGTCAACACCCTCCAAATTGACCTACAGATTTAACTCAATTTTGACTAAACTCCTAGTAGATGTTCTTCTGAGGACTGACTAAATTCTAAAACATATGTGCAACCCAGGCACTCATGAAGAAGAACACAGCAAACACTACTCCCACTGTCCTCGGCACTAATATTTTAAGATGTGAAACAGAAAAGTATGGTTATAAAAGCAGAAAATAAGCCAATAGTACAGTCCGCAATAGACACATACACACGAAAACTTGACTTATATCAAAGGAACACATCAGGTGAAATGGATTATTTTCAATAATTTCAATGGAGTCTTTTTAACTATATGTATATTTGTACAAGGAATAAAAGATAGCATTCTATTCCTGCCTCACATCAAATACACAAACACAGTATAAAAGCTGTACTGAGCATCCTAGCCCACTTTACAAACATCTTTTGTATAAAGGTTAGCTGAAGTGAAAACTTCTAGCTCTTTGGAAAGTCAGTTATGTCAAATGATGTTTTTCTGGGGCACACATGTGAAAGGGTGTCTTGATAAAGCAAATAAGTGAAAGAATGTTTTCCTAAAGCAGAGACTGGTAAAAGGATGTTTGGATATAGCAAACAAGTGAAAAGACTAGATGAAGGAGTATGAATATGACCCTACAGACAGTGGAAGATGAGCAAAGCAGCCTCACTATTCTTTGCTAATACATGGAGTCTTTTTAACTATATGTATATTTGTACAAGGAATAAAAGATAGCATTCTATTCCTGCCTCACATCAAATATACAAACACAGTATATATGGTTTCCCTTACATAGCGGTGTTGAGCCCAACTTGTGATAATGCTGCCATTGAGAGAAACTCATCCAAGAACTGCTCTCAAATTTCCTGCAGCAGCTTGCCACTTCTGCAGCCTCACCTTGGGCTGGTTGGTGAGCTTGGAGGTTTCTTCAGGATTGAAGTACGGTTGCTGGTTTGTGCCTGGTGTCTGCTTGCTAAAAGGACTGGACTATAGCTGCTAGTTCATGTGTGGTGTCTGCCTGTCTAGAGGACTGGTCTGCAGCTGCTGAATCATATTTGGTGTTTGCTGCAGGACTAAACTGCTGCCCAAGAAGAGCGAGCTCGCCTCCAAAGAACTATTACTGAACAGGTCCACTTTCCCCACATCCTAATAACTTTTCTCTTCCACTACCTCTGCTGGGCGGTGGGCTAAAGGAGAGGTTGAACCCTTATTAAATGTAGGTTGCAAAAAATTTATGCCTACAGTTAGTTTCCAGCTCAGCTGAGATCTAAATTGTATGAGTCTAAAACTCTAACACAGAATAATCCCTTCACAGTCTCAGATATACAAAAAGCAACCAGAAAGCACTGAAAATAAGGAAGTCATGATATATATAATTTGGTGGTTTTGTTTTGTTTCCATTAATTTATTTATTCACTTTACATCCTCATTATAGCCCTCCTTCTCCCAGTCCACCTCACATGGTCCCTCTCTCCCTCCTCCCTCCACTTCACCTCTGAGGACCAGAAAGTCCTCCCTGAGTACCAACCTACCCTGGCACCTCAAGTCACTACAGGACTAAGCACATCCTCTCCCACTGAGGCCAGGCATGGTAGCCTAGTTAGGGGAACAGGATCCACAGGCAGGCAACAGACTCGGGGTAAGCCCTCCTCTCCAGTTGTTGGGGGACTCAACTCACATGACCTGTACATCTGCTACATATGTGCAGAGGGCCTCTTTGGTTGGTGGTTCAGTCTCTGGGAGCGCCCAAGGGTCCACGTTGGTCTTCTTGTAGAGTATATATCCCCTCCAGGTTCCTCAATCCTTCCTCTAACTCTTCCATAAGACTTCCTGAGCTCCATCTAGATAAAATTTGTTAAAAGCAAGAAATTTTGCTCATCTAAAGATTTAACACAGAGAGAGAAAAGGGAAGTAACAGACTGTGAGGAGGTATCTGCAATATGCAAACTGTGGCAAGAAGACTCTCATCCAGGGCTCTGAAGGTGTGTCTGGGTTTGGCTCTTCTGCCAAGAAAAATCAAAAGTTTGACCCAGAATGTGCAAAGACTAGACACACACTGCAGCAAGGGAAACACCACCTCCCAGGAAATTAAACCACAAATTCATGGACATACCTCAAAAAGAATACATAAAAGACAGTTCATCTGTGAGAATATTTCGATTTTAAGTCACTAGGATAATGTAGTTAAAACCATAGAATAAGGTTAAGTATACACCTACCAGAAGGGCTAAAATTAAGTAGTCTGTCAGAGGCAAAACTGTGACAAATTAATGTGGGAGAGCTGGAATGTGAATCAGAATAGACAGGTGAAAACTGCCATTGTCAATGAATGATACATGCTCACCTACTCTGTACACAAGAGATTCCATCCCTAGATACATGTATGAACCAAGAGACCCGGTGGCCTTGTTCACGGTAGTTAAAGAATGACACTAATCTGGAAACCAGATATGATCTAGAGTGGTGTGAAACAGTATAAAGGGTTCAGTGAGGGGAAGAGGAATTCCTTTCACTGTTCCACTGCACAATGTAGTGTTGACAGGGAACAATAACAGGGAACAATAGCTGTTTGTGGATCGCCCCCAAACAGCTGAAGGGAAGAGTTAATGTTTCTGCCACCGAGAAATAATAGATGTTTGGGAGTGATAGATATGATAATTAGCCTGCATTGATCTTTTCATAATTATATCCATATATTGAGACAATATATTTTATACATAGCTATACATAGCCATTTGTCCACTAAATTTGACAGTAATGAACACTGAAAACCTTGAAGTGTTCATTCCTTGGACATGGAGACTGTATGTGGCTGCTGTATGTGTTAATTTGGGTCCCTAAAATTGTTTTCATGAGAATCCGCACACAAGACACTGAGGGACCTTGCCTCCAGTTGGTTCTGATTGGTAATAAAGCTGCTGGGAGCCAATGGCTAGGCAGGGCAGACAGAGGCAGAACCTTTAGGATTCTTGGGTGAGGGACCAAGGAAGAGAGGAAGGAGGAGATCTGCTATGCCAGGAGAGGTGGAGGAGAGGAGACACCATGCCTGAGAAGGTGCGGAACAGAGAGCATACGATATGGAGAGCAGCCCCAAGAGGGCTGCCCAACTGAGTCCAGGGCAGCACAGATGGAATATAGATTTAGTAAGTAATAACTCAGGAATACGGGAGGGAGGTGGATTAGCCATGTGGATGTTAGGAAGTGGTCCAGCCATTGATCTGTTTAGGCATATCAAAATACAAAGGCTGTGTGTGTGTGTGTGTGTGTGTGTGTGTGTGTGTGTGTGTGTTTTCTTTAGGAACCCAGAAGATGGAGTGAGAGGAGTTTGAGCCAGAACAGCTGAGTTGAATCAGCCAGTCAGAGATCAGAAAGAACTAGGAAGGGGTGAACTTATTCACCAGCAAGTCTCAGAGGCTGAAAACATTCTAGGTCTAGAAAAGATTGTACAGAGGCTAGATGCTTCCACGTGCACATGTGTGCACATGTAGTATGCATGCATGTATGCATAGAGATAAGAGGTAGATGTCAGGTGTCTTCCTCTTCATTTGTGCCCTCAGTCACTGCCATATTCCAGGGAAATTACTGAGTCACAGCAGCTCTCACTTTTATAAAAGATTTGAGGTATCTCTAAAAGTTATCCATCCTAAAAGCTTTCCCAGTTTGCACACCATCTGTCCATCCCTCTCTTCTTAATGGCAGTCCATTTAGATACCTTGCTGCTCCATGCAGGCAAGCACAAGGCCAATCCTGCTGCCTGGTGGGTATGAAACCTTCACACCCTTTGAAGTCATTGAAATCCTACAACGCCAGAATCTGAGCCCTTAAAATCACCAAGATTCAAGGCCCACAAATTGTCTGAAAGCACTCCTAGCAGTCCACCAGGAGCCCAAATTCAGGACAGGATCACCTCCTGACTTGCTAATGGAACACTGCACTGAGTGTCCCCTAAAAGAACATATTTCCTCCCAAGTTCAGATGCTTTCTACCTCTTACACACACAGTCTCTTTGGACCAAACCTTGTTAAAGAGGTGCTTCTTCCTGGTTGGTATCAGGGAGGTGGAGGTTGTACATGCTTTTTATGGTATCGCACTGCACTTGCTGCTTGTCAGAAGAACTCCAGTTTCCCATTTTCCTATCCTTGACTCGGCTGCATGTCACCTTAGGAAGTTTAAATTCTTCTAGACAAGAGGTCAACAGAAAAGTGGAAGCAGTAATTTCGTATATTTCATAGCCTCCTGTGAGAATGATATCAACACAACCAAATTCACGGGCACCAACCCTGCTCAGGAGATACGATGCTGTCGGATTCCTCTTATACTTGGCTTCAGGCAGCAGAAGCTTGAGAACAGTTTCTGTCCCATCTACACTGATGTCTATACAAAGGGCCAGTCTCCACTCTCATTTCACGGCTGCCTGATGACACCAATAAGCTGAGGACACGCCATCCCATCCTTAGGCATATCTGCCCACTCCTCCTGCCACCAGGACCACGCGTGACAAATATAGCAGAAATTACAGGCATCTGACTTAAGGCTGTGTGTGTACACTACTATGGAGCCAAGCCCCAAACCCTAGTTCTGTTGCTGCATCAAAGGATCATCTCTGCTCCAGTCTCCAAGCCCAGAGTAAGCAGCAATTTGAAAGGCAGCCCCCTTTTATTTTTAGCCTTAAAAAAACCACCAAAGCCAACAGAGCAGTGCTCACCCAAGCGTCTCACACAAAGCTCTTGTTTGACTTGGGTTGGGAAAATGACAGGGTGAGTTCTGCACCAAGAAGGGAAGGGAGGGGTAAATGGGAGAGAAAAAGAGCCCCCCCCCCCGCACACACACATTGCCAACCTCCATGCCCCTCGAGTCCTCCTCCCCTAGGCCTGGGTGGACCCTGCCCGGGTAATCGTTCTCTGCTATATTTAAAAACCACAATGTGTTTGGAGGGGACTTAATTTCGGGATTGCGGGCGGTAGCGGCGGCGTCTCCCCGAGGACAAGAGGAAAGCCTGTGCCTAGCTCTTGCCTGCTGCCGGGACTTCAGGACTTCCAACTCCGGGGAATCCAGGTCAGGACGAATCGCCTTCTGTAGCTGCGGCCAGCTCTGATGCTCTGGGCTCTAGGCTCAACGGTTGGGATAGTGGCCTCTGGGTAGGGCTTGCATCCGCATTCGATCTCTCGGGACTCTCTGCACATTAGGTCCGTGCTTGGTGTCCCATGCCCGCCGAGAAGCCCTGAGGAAAACTCCCCTCCGTGCGCGAGGCTAAATATGCGCGGCTTGTCATTCGGTGTAGCTGTCTCCCAGCTGATAGGGTGACGTCGAGTTTGGAGGCTTGGAGATTGGCTTTTTGATTTGGCTCCTTGCGGAGGCTTAATGGGCAAAGCTCTAGGCTCGCCCAGAAACCAGCCCCTACGCTCGTCCCCTCTGCGCGCGGCGAGGCCGAGACGTCTCAGGTGGTGACAGCGGGCCAGGCTGAGCCGCGCGCTCCCAGCCCGGGGAAAGCCCGGGCAACGCAGCAGCCAGCCCCCGCCAGGGTCCCTCCGAGCCGCCAGGGCGCGCCGCGCTGCTCTCCGTCCGGCCCCTCCCGCAGGGATCCCCAGGCGACGGCGGCCGGGACTCCGGGCCTTGCCTGGGCCACTTGGGCAGTCCCTGCTCCTTGGCTGGGCGCCGAGGGTCTGTACAACGCTCTCTGCGTCCTGGCCCCAGCGATCTAGCTCCAGATGCGCTGCCTGGTAGCCCCCTGACAGCTGCTAATCCACGAGCTCCGGCCGGCAGCCGCGGCGGACTGTCATGCCCTGGACGCCGCTGCAGCCGGCCCGCAGCCCGCGGGGGCGATGAGCCGCTGCGGCCCGTGAGGAGCCGGGCGGCGCGGGCATCGTGTACCTTCCTAGCCCGCCTCACTTGCCCATCGAGCTCTGGAGGCTAAGGGGAATCGGTGAGTAATGGGATGAGCCCACAATCCCCAAGCCCCGAAGGGCAGCAGAGGCAGGGGACGCCCACCGAGATCCGGAGCCTGATTTGCTCTGAAGAGGGTCCCTGGTGGAGAAGAATCATAAGTTATTTCTCAAGATCATTCGCATGCGGTGCCTTGCGGCGGGTTTAGTGCCAGAAAAAGTGGGGGAGGGTGCCCGGGAAAGTATATGTTGTATATGCGGTGTTGAAGGAGAATCTGGGAGGGTGTCTAAGCTAGGGTGCTGGGGGTGCCGCGAGAGATGCCCGTGAGCCATAGTACTGGAAATGTGTGTACAGTCCTGCTTTGGGTTTGATGACTTATTGGCGGGGTAGCTCAATGAGAAAACTGCATGGCCGTGTGTGTGTGTGTGTGTGTGTGTGTGTGTGTGTGTGTATGTGTGTGTCGTGGGTGTCAGGGGTGTGAGCTGCTGGGGCTGAGTGCCCACCGGGTTCTGGGGCTAGGAGGGGAACCGCGTTATTCCCTCAGCGCGCACGCATGCGCGCGACACACACACACACACACACACACACACACACACACACGAACTCACGCGAGCACACGCACGCACGCGCGCACCCCAGTCTTGGGACTCCGTTGCCGCTGGCTCATAACCGCAGCCCCAGTGCACCCCCTTCCCTCTAGCCCCCGAGGGTTCTTGGGCCAAGGGTAACCGGTGGTCTGAGAGATCCAGGGTTGCATGGAGAGCTGTGAAAGTGTGTAACTAAGCGCCCTCCTTCCATCAAAATACACACACACACACACACACACCACACACACACACACACACACACACCACTCCCAGGCAGGAGCCCTCATTTAAAGGCCAGGCTGCTTCAGCAGGCCTTGGCTGACCTGCCCTGAGGACCTGAGCCACACTGGGGCAGAGGATGAAAACGATTTGCTAGAGGGGTTTCAGGGAAGGAGGTAGTTTTTTCCTTTTTCATTCGTTGTGTTTTATTTTTAACCGGCGGTGGGGGGGGGGGGTGTGCAAATAGAACAAACGCCTTTAATGCAGTGCTGTAAATTTCCTCACTTACTGCCTCCTATCTTCTCCCTCTTTCTCTTTTGGCAATTAACAAGCATCTGAACGTTTGGTGCTAAGGTTTCCCAGGCAGAAAGATTGAGATTGGGTGCAATTTATGAGAAATGTAGGCTGCAGCTGGGCACCAGGTGCCCAGCTCCTAGGTGGTCAAGAAACCCCCAAAGGGGGAGGGCTGTGGATACACAATGGGAGCACATCCGGTCTTCTGGTGGGTTACCAAAAGGGAAGCCTGCCGGCCTCCAGTGACCTGGTGACTTGCAGCAGCTCCTGTGATTAATCTTCCACAGCTGTTGTGCCCCTTCCATTTGAGCTGCGCTCTTGTTTACCTCGGGTTTTCAAATATAGCGGCTGCGCCATGCTCTTCCTGAAAGGGGGATGGGGGTGGGGAATCAGTACGAGGGCCAGTGATCTCCTGCTGGCCCATCTCCCCCACCCTCCCACCCCTCGCTGGCACCTCTGGCTAGCTCATCTGAGAGGAAGCTGCCCCTACATTCAGTCCTTGCAGTGTTGCAAAAGAGGATGGTTAATGACAGAGCTTTTGGTGACTGGACAGAAACTGGTCACCCTGGGTCGGCACTGCATCACACAAGTTTCTTTAAATAAATGAACTGTGTGTGCGTGTGCGTGTGCGTGTGTGCATGTGTGTGTTTAAGGAGCCTGAGCAGAGCCTGCATAACTGGGACTTGATTGCAGAGGTTCTTTCTTTACTTGAAGACCAGAAGGCCATGGTGCAAGTCCCTCTACTTGGAATACTTACTGTTCTTCCCCCACCAACTCGTAACATTCCTTACCCAAGAAAGCTTTCCATTCCTTTTCTGACCAGGCTAGATTTCCTTATTTCGTACACCCATAATCTGAACCCACAACTTTGAAGTGATCTAAGATGCAACTGAATCTTACTGATGTGACTGAGTGATGGGAGGGGGGGAGCAGGAGGAGGGAGTGTATCTGGACAATGAGCTCCAGGAAGAGAGAGAAGAAGGCTTGTTTTTATCCACACCATATCCCCAGGGCCTATCCTGCATCTTGCATAAAGCAGGCAGGTACTTCATAATTATTTGGTTAAACTAATGGAATCAGAGGGATTTGTTACATCTTCTCCTCCCTGGGTGTCTTCTACTCCCTGTAGGAGAAGGGAGAGAAGTAGCAACTCTGTTTTGCTGCTGTTTGCTTTGTTCTGTTTGTAAAATCAAGCCTGGCAGCAAAGGTCTGTAATCTCAGCAGGAGGATTATTAATTCAAAGCCTGTCTGGGCAATCTAGTGAGTTCCTATCATTGACAACAACAAAATTGATGTTTGTGGGAGGGGCAGAAAGACAGGTGAATGGTGAATTAGCTCAATGGTGAAGCACCTGATTAGGGTGTTTATTTAATCTGTAGTACTATACAAATAAAATCCTTTACACTAGGCCCCTCCATGAGCTGACAGCCAGATTCACTTACTGCAGCCTCTTCTATTCCTGTACAGAAGTTTGTAGTTGTTGATGGTGGTGGTGATGGTGGTGTGTAATCTCTGGTCACAGCGATAGTATTGTCCATAGGCAATGGTGTGGCACTGTTTCCCACCCTGCGTGGTACATCCATTGCCCACAGTCAGGATTTGGAAGACGTTACCATCTTGATTTCTCTTCACATTACTAAGTTTGAAAAGTAGAGGAGGGAGATTCCCCTCACTCCTGTCCAGTTGTTGGCCTAGCAGGTGAAATATTTTCTCCAGAAGAGAAAGGCTTCATTTGTTCTCTCAGGGAGACATTTATTAAACAAGCAAGCAACCAGCAAGCACCAACTCTGCCAGGCAAGAGCTAGGTAGAGAGATCAAGCAAAATAAAATGGTTCCTTTCCTCATAGACAAACATTCTAGCACAACCAAGCAGTGAATAGGCAATTACTGAATAAAGTGATTTCTGCCCCAAGAGGGGCAATGGCAGGGCAGTAGAAGTAAATAGAAATGATCACCTCTCCTCAGAGTCTTGAGGCTCAGGGAACAGCTAAGCCAGAAAGGAAGGATAGGTTCAAGATATCTTTGCTGAAAGCAGGGAGAAGAAAGAGAGGTAGGGTCAATCTGTGAAGGGCTTACACTCCATGCTAAGGAATTGCATGGCATGTTTCCAGTGAGGCATGCAGAAGTGAAGGATCAAATTGTTGTTTTATACAATATGCAGAGACTGGCTGAAACTGGAATGTAGAGCCAATGGGAAGTTTCTATAGATCTCCAAGTGTGCTGATGGAGAAAAGGATTCCTCTATCTGTTTTCATGTGCAAACTTGAATATTTGTATACTGTTGGTTATGAGCCTAGTCCCTAGTTTCTCTCTCCACACCTACAATGTTCTTTCAAGGAAGATGATCCACTACTTTTCTTGAACAAGGTTGGTTTATGTTTGACTGTTCATATGTTCATGTGTCTTGAATAGACATTCTAAACCCAGCCCTGGCCAGAGAAGCCTCAGAAGGAAGAAATGGCTGCAGATGTGTAAGACACACTTCCTGAGCACAAAACAAGACAAACCCAGAACTATGAGAAATGGAGAGGTCTTTGAGGATATAAAAGGCCCCCCAGAAGGACCCTGGGAGAATAAGGACTTACATTTATATTAAATCTGTAGAGACCGTGGAGCAAGACTTCTAGATTTAAAAATTCACATGTGTATGAAGATAGATTTCTTTAAAGAACTGTATGAGGAGTGGATAAATCTAATTGCAGGATCCTGGATACTTGGCTAGTGTTCACGGAGTCACATCTACTACTACTGTCATTCCCTCCTAGACATAGTATGGAACAGACCAAGGAGATACTCGACACTTGGATTGACAAGTAAGGTGGTCCTGGGTGCACAAAAGTGCCAGGTCATGTAAGGACTGGGTCTGGAAGTATGACTAGAAGCTAATCCTACCCTGACTACCAGATGGTACTTTCTAAATCCCTTGAAAGAAGAGAGCCTCAGTGTCCCATAGAAAGAAGACGGTGATGCAGTCAACATTCCTCTTTGTTGATCTGTTCCACTCAGCTCCTCTTTCTACCCTGTCACTACTCTCAGGACCAGGAACCCCTGCCCTCCATCTCTTTTCCTGATAGCAGCCACTCTCTTCCTAAACTGGACTCCTTCTCCTACCTGGAATATCTTGCTCCTTTAACGCAGAATCCTATCTCTCCACAAATCCTACCTAAACAGAGTGCTGCCTGTCCCTTTTTCCTTCCCACTATCCTCTTATCTTACCTTTATTAAATGATTGAAACTGTAGCGTGATCATTAGTCTATTTCCTTGTCTCTCAATTGCTCATCACTTCCCACCTTTCTCCACCTTCTACTCTCGGACCTTTTACCCTTCAAATTATAGTGAACATTTGCTCTCTCACACCATACTCACCTCCAACAGATGGTGTTGACTGTTAGCTCTCTAGAACTGTCCTTGCTGGACTTCTGGTGGGTGGAGCTCTCCTATGGTCTCTCATCCACTTCTGCTCAAACAATCTACCCCCTTCCCAGTTTTCCTTTTCTCCATCATTTCTGGGCAGTCTGCCCCGGTGGCCAGGATGTTCCTAGAGCATATGATTTTACATCCCTGTACCTATTCCTTATACCAGCTCCTTGTGCATTGCCTACAACAGGATGTCCATCAGTTTTAGGAATTGAATATACTCAGCGAATCTTAGCTGATCTTCCTCAGTGTGCAGTCCCTAGTTGCCTTCTATTGTAATAGTTTAGGGCTTTCTCAAAATGACTGGCATTGCTCTAGGTCCCCAAATGCTCCAACCATCCTATTTGAACCTCAACTCTTCTTCCCCCGGGGGCAGGGAACACATTAAAAACTATGTGAACTATTAAGAATCTGGTACAAACACAGTGCCTTAGGGCCTTCCATAAGCTCTCCCCACACTACCTACATCATCGTACTCCCTTGATATTCAGGCAGGAAGAACCACCTTGTGCCTGGGTCTTTTTGCTCCTCAGAAGGAACTAAGTGGGGATGGGGGTTTGCAAACTTAAAGGGAATCAGGAAAGGAGTTAAGACAGAGAGCACAGCTTCAAAGATAGCATATAGAAGTTGCTTCTTGTGAAAGGGAGTTTCACCACTGGAGTTTACTGTACGAGAGAAGCCCCCAGCTATCTCAGAGAGATGACCCTGACTGCTTACCAAGACTCCATTTGTTTCTTATTTAGGCCATGATATGATTGAATTCTGTATTTCAACAGTTTAAAACTTCAGCTAAATGAAATGGCATTAAGATGAATCAAACTTCGGGAGAATAGTCTAAAGAAAACTTGTGTGAAGGAATCGTGTTTTCCAGCCTCCCTGTGCCACTCAACCACAAGTCAGAAGGATGTCAGTACTCTCTCCATGAGTAACGTCAACACTAGAGTCTGGAGGTGGGCTCTCTGAAACATCCGGGGCAGGAAGAAAAGCAACATCTGCTCTAGGCTGTGCTGTGTTCTCACACATATGTCCTCTACCCCAGTGGTCTTTCAGTTCAGGGGTTGCTTTTTCTTGGCCCTTCCTCATCTGACAGACTCCTTCAGGCCTGGTGCAAAACTTATGTAGTCAGAGGAGGGTCTAGTTTTGACTCCATATTTACTGGTGAATTGAACACAGTGGACAGTGTTTTTCATCTGTGTGTTTACCCTCACAAGAAAGCTAAAACAAGATTGTTCAAGGAAGGAGGCCACTGTAAACTCTTGACACATCAACTGGTTAAATCTTTGTTGAATAAATGATGCAGTATAAATAGTGTTTGTCATACTCTGGAAAGAGGTGCAGGAGAGAGGGCTAGAGTTCAGAGGGGAAACTGCTGATTTGGACTTAGATTATGCTCCAAAACCATGTGGTTCTATTGGTTCCCCTAGTGTTTTTGGAGGGGCATTAGCTATCTCCTCTCAATATACATGGTTTCTGAATCACTTAATCCTATAGTCATCATTCATTCATTCATTCATTCATTCAATAAATACTTACTGAGTCCTCCTTATGCCAGACTGAAACACTGTGTTGAATGGAGAGGGCACATTCCTTGCCCAGATAGAATTTTTATTTCTTGATAAGCCAACAAACAAATCGACAGAACCAACGATGTGTTCAGAAAGTGATATGTGCCATGTAAGATATGAAACATGATATGACAAAGAGTCCAGGAGAAGGGCCACTCTCAAATGGGATGAACAGGGAGAATTTAGCAAGGAAGGTGGCATCTGAGACCTGAATGAAATGAAAAAGTGACATATGTAGGTATGTCCATAGTTAGATCTATAGTTAGCTTTTTCTAAAAGCATTAGAAAATCTTATCTTAGTGGAGTTTAAAGCGTATCAAAAGGAAGCAAAGTTGGAAAATTCATAGAAGAGGAGGTTTCCAGAACAGCAGGGATGCAAAGAATTGCATGATCTCTACAGTAGATATTTTTAAAAGACATTTCTGGTTGGTTTCAGTAACAGTAGGCTATAATCCCAGCACCAGGAGACTAAAACAAGATAGGAAATCCGAGGCCAGTATGGGCTACACAGTAAGACCCTGCCTTGGGGAAAAAAAAAATCTTGTATTGTGGGAAGCAGATTATAAGGGATGGGACAAGATTGGCAGCTGTCATACTATTGTTAGGCAAGGTATGTAATTCTTACTGGATAGAGGTTAGACCAGAGTGTGACACATGTTTGTACTCAGTATATCTGAGAACACATGCAGTCAGCATGATCTTCAAAGAACCTTCAAGTTTGATGGACACAACGAATACTCAACAGATACCGAAACCACTACCAATCACTACCCATGAATCAATAAACAGAATAAAGCTTTCTTGTACTCAAACTTGGCTTTGAGTTAATCTTAACATTTTGTATTTTTAAAAAATTCTTCCTAGCATTACTTCTTAGGAGGGACACATTCCATAGATTTAGTTCCTTCTGCATGAACTACATTCTTATTTTTGATAGACAGGGCATATACAACCCCACCCCTTTTCTGATGTCCCCAATAAGTTCCTGGGCCTTTTACTTGAATTTAGATACTCATCGTATGTACACTTCTGTTAGCTCATTGAGGAAGGGGGCAGGCACTCTCCCACTAGTGTATCTCCAAGGCTGATTCTACTTAGGTAGCTCTGAAGTCTATGTCTTCCTCAGCATCTGGTTCTCTTCCCACTCCCACCTAGTGCTGCGAGAGTCTAAATTGGCCCTGATTTTGTCTATCCATAGAGTTTCCAGGCTACCACTGAAGATTGCTTGTCTAAAAGAAAACACTAATCCTATCTCTACTCTGATTAAAACATTTTCAGTCTATATTGCTTCTCATATTCTTCAAGGTGATGCCCAAATTCTTTGGCCAGGTGTTCAAGGATTCTAGAGATGCCACATCTACTTCCACAGCTGTTTTCACATTGTCTGCCTTTCTCTAAATGCACAGTGCTTGTTCAAGCTTCCACACTTTTGTTTTAGCATGGGATTCCTACTGCCCATGTTGACAGCACACTGGTTTTCACCTAGTTATCCCCCATTCAGTTTTCAAGTCACAGATACAATGTTAGCTGGGTCATGGAACTGGTTCCAGTGATCCCATGCCATTCTAACCCTTTCTTCTACAAATTTTCTTAACCATTGAGCCATCTCTTGAGCCCCTCTTCAAATTTTCTTGACACGTGATTGTATGTACTCCCAAGTATAATACTTGCTTTGTCCTAATTATTCCGTTTTCTGTCACTTTGCTCCAACGCAGTGTGTGCTTCTTAAGAAGGATTACATTTTTGTTCATATTACTCAAATTTGAAAATCTTTGCTCACAGAATCCCTGACAGATGGTTCTCCAACCTCCAGTTGAACATTGCCAAGGGTTGGGGAAATCACTGGATATGATTCTTACTAAGTTTTTTGCACACCCATTCAATAAATCTATACTAAGCATCCACTGTATGCTAGACACTAATTTAGGAAATGCGGGTACAGAAATCTCATATAAAAATCCCTAAGCCCTCTTAGAACTTACTTTTTTTTTTTTTTGTGGGCAGGGAAAAATAAATTTAGAACAAAGGTTTAATCTTCTCACAATAAGCCAGCCTGTGTCACACAACTAAGCTGCATACAAGCATGAGTTTGTGAGTGAATGAATGATCCAAAAGATCACAGAAGCAAGAGATGGCCGGTGTTGTTATCTCTAAAAGGAAACATAACTAGAAACACATTTTGCTGTAAACAAGTGAACAGCATCCCTTTCCTGTGAAGATAAGAGAACTCTATTTTTAAATATCTTCAGGAAACATATAAAATGGCAAGTTTAGAGAGAGTAGCAAAGGGAAAATATCCTATGTAGATGAAGAATACTGCCCTTGTCAAAGCATGAAAGCAAATAGGAGTCCATGCAGGTCAGATGCTTGCCTACTACACAGCAAGACTTTACTGTAATTACCTGTAGATTGACTTGTGATGCAGTGGAAGTCCTCCTGGTCCAAGAAAATCCTTAATGGTTGAAATCCCTGATGTACATATATTTTTTTCCTTAAGATTTTCTTATGAAAGTCTTTTTAAAGACATTTCTTCTGGTTTTCTTTCTTAAGACTCTCAGACTTAGCAGTATCTCAAAGATCAATGGAGGAACTTTATAAAAACACAAATATCTAGGCTCTACTACTAAGAAGCCTAAACTTAGAGCTGAGGATGAATCTCTATTTCTATACTTTTCAGGGCTCAAAAGGTATCCTGATGCTGACATCTCTAGAATGTAGGCTTACTTAAATCACGGTCTGCAGTTGTGGGAGGACTATGTGAAGATGTAGATTTATTAACAGGAAAGCAGACTTAACCTAAGCAGAGGCCCCACTCCTCACAGGTCTCTGGACTGTTCTTGGCATTGGTCATGCCCCAGATTATCCAGATTTTGTGAATTTAATAAATTGTAATGTATCTTTGAATCATGGAATTTTATAGAGACAAAGGATGTCAAAGTTCAGCATCTTAGCCCCTAGTAGTAGATTTTCATTGAGAACAGGATGGATAGATTGCTCAGTAATTAATAGCCCTGGCTACCTCTGCAAAGGATCTGGTTTCCAGTACCTACATGTCAGGTTAGAACTGTCTAACATTCCAGTAACAAGGAATCTGATGCCCCCTTCTGACCTTCACAGATACTTCATGCAGGTAATGCCCATACACACATGTAGACAAAGTTCTCATACATGCAAAAAAAAAACACATTTTTTTTAAAAAAATGTTAAACAACAAAATCTTCTCTGAGTTGAGTTCCAATTCCTCATGGAACTCCCAGAAAAATGTAGACATTGTACCCATACACAGATAATCTCAAGACAATGTAAACACGCCTCTGTGCTAATCCAAGTCTTAACAAAATAAATAAGTCATTTTTAAAGTAAAGGAGATGGACATCCTTAGGGAATGCTTCCCAGAAGACGCAGAGTGTCTTGAGAGCCAGGTTGGTACACTATTCCACCATCTTCTCATTCCCTGAAGATTAGAAACAGACTCTGCATTTGACACACTGAGTTTAAAAGCTCAGATGTGACACTTGGTTGGCTAATGGATCTCTTGTGAGTTATCAAATCACTGAGCTCCCATATCTTCATTTCTAAAACACAGAATGATGCCTGTCTCATTGTGGCACTGTGAGGTGTTAAAAAGAAGATACAAAAGTTCCTAGCACAATGCCAGGCATTGAATATGTTCTTAATGGATGCATGTGATCACTTTTTATTGTTCCTTTAAAGTTCATGATTCATATATAGTATAAGAAGATGGAAGCTCTGCTCTGTTCATGGACTTTCTTTTCTTGCATGCAGGCTTTTCTGGAAGATTGTCTAAAGGGTTCTTTAACATCATCATACACTTCAGGTGTCATTAAAGCATGAGAAGGTCAAGAGAAGGCGAAAGATGACCATGAGAACAGAGAAGGAAGATCTATGCAGTACTGCTCCCTGTGTTGCTGTGAGGTTATCCACATTATTTTAAAGCTCTATTGCACTTCAGCCATTCCCCATGTTTTCACTATAGAGCCACCTACCTGTGTGTTCAGAGAAGAACAAGGAAAGAGTATTAATGATTTCCCAGGATATGACTATAACCAATTATTCTTATTTTTGTTTATCTCCATCTTTCATCAGAAGATAAACTCTATAAGGCTTGATGTGAATTATATACTCATTCATGGCTGTACCCCAATCACTAGCACAGTGTTTGAGCAATTAACAAAGAACAGTTGCTTACAAAATGGACTCAATCCAAGAGGCTTTTGGTAAACCCAGAATGAAGACTCTCCTTGACCTTGTCTTGGCCTTCTCTTCCCACACCATCCCTTGGCTTAGTCTTTTTTCTTTGCCTCTTCTTTGGGAGTCTAAACTCCAATCCTGTCTCTTCCACTGCAATGGGCTGATCTCCCCTTAATGTGTACCTTCCCAATGATCAAAGCATCTTTGAGTTAAATAACTGTAAAGGCTAGCAAACCCAACCTGAGCTTTATAGATGATTCAGGTATTGCCCTGAGAGTACCATGAACTTTTCAGGGTCTCCCATTCACGGAAATACAGCTAGGAATCAATCTTGCTTTCTGCTTTCAAATTCAAGACTTTCTATTGCTCCAAGCTGCCTCCCTCGGGGCATGTAGAACCTCCAGGCTTGTGCGGGAAGCCTCTGCATCCAGGAAGATTCATTTTATTCTATCTGGGTTCTTGCTTAAAAGGATTCCTAAAGCTGGGACCCAACATCATATGTTCCAGAAACAGACTTCCAAAATTCAGATGACATTTCTCCTTAGTAACTATGATCTTGGTCAAATTACTTACCCTTTCTGAGCTCTAATGTGCCTTCTGTAAAATGGATCTGATAAAGCCTTCTTCCCTGGGAAGACTAGGAGAAATAATAATGCAGGGAAAAAACTGAGTTTCATTATGTTTTCCTACATGGATCCAGGTTCTATTGTGTCAGCCAGGCTATCTAAGCATTAGAAGACACAGCTGTCATACCCTTTAGACAGATGAGGGAGTTTAGTGACTGCATTTTTCAGGGTGTCTTGCTTGGAGGCAAGGACTCTATACAAATGCTGCCCCTGCCCCAAGGTGGGCAGAGGAAACACAGGAAGCATTGCAACATGCCGGCATCCAGATGACATGTCAGAGATGTGCAGGCTGGCTGCATCTACAGCTGTAATGTAAATTGGCTGTGACGCCTGTGCAGGGGACCAGATTTAGAAGCAGAGCAGGATGACTCTACGGAGGCTGGTGACAGGCCCTAAGCTCTGTTCCCATTGGAGAGTGTAGAGGGCGTAGCAGGAGGGAGAATTGTTCAGTCTGGCCTGGTGGCATTGTTTTATTAATGATCTGGAAGGGCAGAGGAACAGTGATTTTAATTAAATTTGCCATTGATATTAAAAGATGTCAGGAGCCACTGCTGAGGACACAGACACCTTGCAGAAGGCCCAAGGGGTTATGGGACAGCGCATTAGAAAAATAAGCCGGGGAACAGACAGGAGGTCATGGGCTGAGCCAGGACATACATTCTGCTGAGGGAGCACAGTGGGGGCAGAGGATCACTCAGTGTTGAATAGACCACGGTTTCTTTTTCATCTGCATCTGCTCTGTCCCAGGATGTATAGTGAACGACTCCTCTCCTACAGCCTTCCTGAGGTTTTGAGGAAATGGATTTTTTTTTTTGAAATACAAATCAGACCATGTCATTCTCGTGTTTAAAATCCCGTCGTTGGTTTTCCTCGTCTTAGGATAAAATCCCATTTTCTCGGCCTAAGGCCTACCGTAGAAACCCTGTGGGGAATTCCTGTGGGGAGTGCACTCTTTCCTGCCATCAGCTTCCTCTGGCTCTTCTTCCTCACACTGTATTCCTTGTAATCCAAGGCACACAGCGGTCTTCAGCAAGTCTCCGTGTCTTTGCCTGGACCTTTCCCTTTAACAGGCATGGCCCTTCCTTCTTTCTTTTCTTCTCTCTCTCTCTCTTTTTTAAAGCTCACTCATGCTTGAAGACCTATTTCAGGGATCATCTCCTTCAGAACCGCCTCCCCGAATCCTAAACTGGCTCAGCATCCTCCCTGAGTATCCAGAGCATTCTGCCCTTTGCCCACATTCGTAGGAACGCTGTCTATGTTCACGTCTTTCTACTCCCACTCAAGTGTACCTATGTGGGCAAACGCTGTGTCTCATTTTTCATTTTACCCACTGGCATGTAGTGGCAAATCGCAGGCTTTTGTCAATATTTGTCAAGCCGAAGGACGAGAAGAAAAATATTTGGGTGGGTGTCGGAGCAGGCAGCCAGCATAGTCCTGTAAGCCTGGGGACTCAGAAGCTCTGTCAAATGGTTAGTATCTTCTCTGTGGGAACAATGACACAGGCATGTTGCTCCAGAGCTCATGTCGCTCCCGAGTCCATATCAGACTGGAAGCCGACTGGTGCCGTCAGAGTTCCCATCTACTGTTTACCAAACTGGGCCATTTTGGTAAAATTGAGTGGTCAAAACGGTACCTTGTATTCCATTTCCCTGTGTGTTTTGACTCTATTAATGATTTTTTTTTTTTTTGCCTTACACTTTGAGTAAATGGTTTTAGAAAGACTCACTTTTCTCCGAAATATAAAAATAAAAATATTACTAACTGTATAGGGTTCTTATAAATACTAAAGGTAGCATGATAAGTGTAGTAAATGCATTTAAATAGCAATTACTGTTAAATATCTTTTTCAAGTTAAGTCCTATTCCTGAGTCTGGGTCTTTAAGAGGGTAAGGAGATACCCCAGCAGGTTAGAATCTGTCTCAGTTTGTGTTTCGACCTGGACCCATGGCATTAAAAAAGAAATGATTGCCTTGGCCATTAGAGTGGTCCCTTTAAGTCTAACAACATCATAGCCAGAATCTACTTCCTGGTGGGACCAAAAAGAGCTAATAGGCACTCAAAGTATTTTCTACCTTCAACTCCAAACACTGTGCTTACTAGCCAGTTTCCTTTCTGTCTTTCTGTTTGTTCTTACCTCCAGCATGTTTTCTCAAGAAAACATCCTCTGATTCTGGCCCAGGGATGGTGTTTCCCCCATGAAAACCTGGCACCACAGTGTGTCTACAGGGCCCTCTTAAGTCTCTGGCTTCTTCTCCTCCTTCATGAAGATGAGAATCCATTAAGTCAAGAGTTTTGAAAGTAGAGGCAAGAAACCAAGATTCTCCTTTGTCCACATTTCCCAAAGGTGAATGAGTGTCAGACTTGTGATTGGGATCTCTGGGCACATTTCAGCCCCCCAAGACAATTTTTAACCTTTGAATTGTGATGATGAACATCTTCAAGCACTCCGCTCCTCCATGGTCATTTCATGACTCCTTTATCTGAGTAAGGCCAAGGGTAGAGGCGCCAAGCCACTGTTGTGAGAACCAGTTTCTGGACTAGTATGAGCCTCAGCATTTGGCTGCTGTCCTGGGCAGTATAAAGGGGAGTTAATCCATAGCTCCTTGGAAGGAAGACCTTTGTAGTTAATAGTATGCACTGGATACTGAGTCTGAGTTTTGGAAATGTAAAGAGAACCTATCCAACTTCTAAAATTGAATAATGATTTGTCTATGAGATCTTTATATATTCCCAAAGAAATTAGTTATAATTTAGATCATAAAACAGTTTTTGAAGAAGACTGATTGATCTCTCAGGAAGCTTTTTTGGTAGCTACATTTATTCATTTCAAAAGCACACATTTACTGAATACTGCTAGCATTTACTTAGGACTCCACAGTAAATAGGAGAGACCCAGCCCCTGTTCTTATGTCATCTCAGCTTAATGGATAAGATATAATTCATCTAATAATAAAAAGAAACATAAAATTTCAAAGAATCTGAAATGTCATCAAGGGAAAGAATCCAATGAGAGTAAATAACAGGGGAAAAAAAACCACCCATTTTTATCAATGAGAGGAAGTTATTGTTTGTTTCAGAAAGTGACACTAGTTGATACAGAGCGTTGTTGTGATTGGAAGGAACAAAGAAGAGACTCTCCTTTCAAGTCTGAATAATGGAAAGGGCAAAACTTCTGAGGCAGACGCTAGCTTGTCTAATCAGGGTGAAATGAAGGAAGGACATTGTTGAAATGTAGTGAGAGAGTGACAGGGGATAAACTGGGAAGATAATGAAAGAGGTAGCTTGGCTGGTCACAGCAGGGAGTCAAGGATTTATATCAAGAGCAAGAAGAGAACCATGAAGGAGCTTCAACTAGGGGAGTGATATGATTAGATCTGGGTTTTGATTTTTGTGGGGTTGTTTGATTGGGTATTTATTTATTTATTTATTTATTTATTTTATTACTATGGCTGACTGGGAATATTACTCAGTGGTAGAGTACTTGTCTAGCATGTGTAGGGTCCTAAGTTCAAGTCCCAGAATCCCAATATTACTACAACTGAGTAAGGAAAGTAGAATTGAGATTTAGTCTCTGGCAAGAGTTGAAGTGGAGATTTTAGTTGGAAGGCTACTGCAGCAGGTTCATGGGATGAGAAGCAGTGGTGGCTTGGACATGATGGTGGTGGTTAAGATTGGGAAGAGAGCTGATAGGACTTAGTGCTGGACTGCCTACAGAGAGGGATGGAGAGGAACGTTTACAGACTAACAGCATCTGGTATTTCTCACAAGTAAATGGTAGATAGGGTGGGGTGGGGTGGGGGGAAGGCTTTGCTTTCAGAAATGAGAACCAGTGGAAAAAGAACAACCAATGGGGACAATAGGGACCTTGACACCTTTAAGGTACTGCACAAACGGAAGTCCTGCATTACTAGTTACATTCCATAGGATTCCAGCGGAGGGAAAAGTGGCAGCTTGCTTATAAAAAATGATCACTTGGTTTTCATTCCTATTCTGTCAGAGTGAGTCGGTAAGTGAAAGGTCGTATAGCTTCAAATGATCAGAAGTTCATAGCCTCAACTGAAAATAATGAATGTCCTTCTGGTCTCTTCCACGCACAGTCACTGTTCAGTGCTTCGAGCCCAACTGATGAAGCTGTATGTCATTCCCAGATTCACCTCAAGTCTTTAAAAAACTGTATATGAGAACCATTTATGTTTTATTTGTAACAATTTCTACTTCTTGGCCCCTTCCATGTTTTCATGTGGAGTTCAGTGGCTGAATGATCACTATATGGATAGCCTGTTCTAGACAGGGTTTAACAGGAGGAGAGTCCAAACGGCACAGTGGACAGTGTCTGAGGTACACATTGCAACATTCACTGTGAAATCAATTTCATTATTTTTTACAGGAAGCCTCAGAACTCCTGGCTGCCTCCAGAAGTGTCATATTTGAGGAAGGACCTTTGATCCACAAGAACTCAATCACACCCAGAGCAAGGTGTGCTATACCAAGGACCAGCCCATGAATGACGTACTCAATTTACCATATATGCTTGCACACCTGAGTTGTGCAAGGTTCTTGAGTGTGAACACAGGGCACAGAAGACTGAAATTTCTAGCAACAGTGCAAATGGGAAGGAAGGCAAGGATAAGCATCTATTTTAAGTTGATTAAGGACAAGTGGAGCTACAACTCAGGACTAGGAGGTATCACTTAGATTTCCATCCCTAGTCTTGCCAGCTATTTCAAACCATTCTTCAACTGAATCTCCACCAGATGGTTTTTGAGGACAGAGAAGCTATTTGTGTCTCCCATTGACATCTATTTTCCAAGTGAGAGACGGCCCCATATGTCAGTGCCATATGTCAATCTAGGTGAACCATCCATTTGTGTTGGTGGGAACCTGCCAATTGTTGCCCCTCTTTTTTTTCTCATGCCTTTTCCTGCCTCTCTGATTTTTTTTCTAGGTCTCAGGCCTGTTGGGAGGACCATTGGTGCTGTGGTGGAGCCAGAATCTAAGTCTTGTGTATGGCGTGGTTACGGCTGCAGCCTCTCACCTCTGCCTTCCTCCATTTTGGGCTGGTTACTTTTGTGCTCTTCCTGAATGGTCTTCGAGCAGAGGCTGGTGACTCAGGGGATGTACCCAGTGCAGGGAGGAACAATGAATCCTGTTCAGGGTCATCGGACTGCAAGGAGGGTGTCATCTTGCCAATCTGGTATCCAGAGAACCCTTCCCTTGGGGACAAGATTGCCAGGGTCATTGTCTATTTTGTGGCCCTAATATACATGTTTCTTGGGGTGTCTATCATTGCTGACCGATTCATGGCATCTATTGAAGTCATTACCTCCCAAGAGAGGGAAGTGACCATCAAGAAGCCCAATGGAGAGACTAGCACAACTACAATTCGGATATGGAATGAAACTGTCTCCAATCTGACCCTGATGGCCCTGGGCTCTTCTGCTCCAGAGATTCTCCTGTCTTTAATTGAGGTGTGTGGTCACGGGTTCATTGCCGGTGATCTGGGACCATCTACCATCGTCGGCAGTGCAGCCTTCAACATGTTCATCATCATTGGCATCTGTGTCTATGTGATCCCAGATGGGGAGACTCGAAAGATCAAGCACCTTCGAGTCTTCTTCGTCACGGCTGCTTGGAGCATCTTTGCCTATATTGGCTCTATATGATCCTGGCAGTCTTCTCTCCTGGTGTGGTCCAGGTTTGGGAAGGCCTCCTTACTCTCTTCTTCTTTCCAGTGTGTGTCCTGCTGGCTTGGGTGGCAGATAAACGACTGCTCTTCTACAAATACATGCACAAAAAATACCGCACAGATAAACACCGAGGAATTATCATTGAGACAGAGGGTGACCACCCTAAGGGCATTGAGATGGATGGCAAAATGATGAATTCTCACTTCCTAGATGGGAACCTTATACCCTTGGAAGGAAAGGAGGTAGATGAATCTCGCAGGGAAATGATCCGGATTCTTAAGGATCTGAAACAAAAACATCCAGAAAAGGACTTAGATCAGCTGGTGGAGATGGCCAATTACTATGCTCTTTCCCACCAACAGAAGAGCCGTGCTTTCTACCGCATCCAAGCCACCCGAATGATGACTGGTGCGGGCAATATACTTAAGAAACATGCAGCAGAGCAAGCCAAGAAGACCTCCAGCATGAGCGAGGTGCATACTGATGAGCCCGAGGACTTTGCCTCTAAGGTCTTCTTTGACCCATGTTCTTACCAGTGCCTGGAGAACTGTGGAGCTGTCCTCCTGACTGTGGTGAGGAAAGGGGGAGATATATCCAAGACCATGTACGTGGACTACAAAACAGAGGACGGGTCCGCCAACGCAGGAGCTGACTATGAGTTCACAGAAGGCACTGTGGTTCTGAAGCCAGGAGAAACCCAGAAGGAGTTCTCTGTGGGCATCATCGATGATGACATTTTTGAGGAGGATGAACACTTCTTTGTGAGGCTGAGCAATGTCCGTGTAGAAGAGGAACAGCTGGAGGAGGGGATGCCCCCAGCAATACTCAATAGTCTTCCTTTGCCACGGGCTGTCTTGGCCTCCCCTTGTGTGGCCACAGTAACCATCTTGGATGATGACCATGCAGGAATTTTCACTTTTGAATGTGATACCATTCATGTCAGTGAAAGTATTGGTGTTATGGAAGTCAAGGTTTTGAGGACATCAGGTGCCCGGGGCACAGTCATCGTCCCTTTTAGGACAGTAGAAGGGACAGCCAAGGGTGGTGGTGAGGACTTTGAAGATACATATGGGGAGCTGGAATTCAAGAATGATGAAACGGTGTAAGTAACTTTTCTGTATTTCATTCCCCCATAACCCATCCCGCGTCATCTCTCTCTGTTCTTCAGCGCTACTCCTTACAGTGCTCCTTGGTATTTGTGTTAATCTCAAACTTTGCTTTCATCACAGGTATGAGGGATCAGCAGAAACTACTGGACAGGCCATGCTTCCAAGCCCTTCTTCAGTTTTCTCTTTCTAAATTGTTTCTGGATGCTTCTTTGTTCAGATCTAAGGACACAGAGTGTTTTGTCCATTGGCATTCAAAACGATGGATGGTAGAGGTGTGAAGTGTTTTGTAAGATCTTGAATAATGTTTATGACAGAACAAGAGTTGGGAAATACAGACTTCTCCTATCTCCCTCTTCCATACCAAAGGTTATGAGTTTGGAAACTTACTATTCCAGGACTGTAGTAGTCTGGTCATCCTTAAGAAAACAATTGGCATTGGCTGACCACATTGCAGGTGTGTTGCATAGCCAGATTCCAGACTCTACTCTTCCCATTTGGAGATTGGAAAATTTGATTCAAACTTGGCAATGTCTATAAATATACTATTTTGTGGAACAAGGCTTGTCTAACTCGAATGAGGCAAGTCAATATGACCAGAGTACTGCAAGTGTCATAGAGAAGGAGAACTTGGATGACCACTGTCTTTTGCCTCTTGGCTTAAGTATAAGCTCCAACTTTTGGCTGTGCAGTGAGGGAGATATGTGGGAGAAAATACATCTTCTATTTCACAGTTGAGAAAGTTGGATACTCTGAAGTATTTCACCACTTGTTGCTCCATCCAACGCATCAGAACCCAAGAGACAGCTTCGGTCATCCCTTCTCACTGATCCTTCTTGCAAATGGGTATTCTGTCCTCGGCTTGTATAGGTAGCATGGCGGGGGTGGGAAGAATGGTTTTCTTAGTTTATGGTAGAGTCAGCTTTTCACAGAAGTTTAAGAGGATGCCAGTGAGAAAGGGATTCATCTCAGTATACTTGCTGTTCTATAGGCAGGAGATGGTGTGAAAGAAGAGAAAGGGGGGATGAAAATTGTCCCATGGACCTGTAGCTTCTCCTTGTGGAGCATTGAATCATTCAGAAAACAGAAGGGAAGAGAGAGAAGGAACTCCTGGAAAAGGGGGTTGGAGGATGTCCATAGGCCCCAGGAAAAGTCCTATTGAACCGTTTCTTCTCGGGTCCAGCCATGGGACAACACTCTAAAAGTCTTGGTTCTGCTGGAAACAGCTGGATGAGCCAAGGGACTCTGTTGCTGTGTTTTCCAATCTCTTCTGACTTTGGACAAGTCACTTAGTAACTCTGAAAGGAAACCCTCTCATATAAAGAGTAAAAATAACAATACTTTCCTTGCCTGGAAGCAGGGTGAGATTATCATGTACTTCTTTTCTACTCTAAAATCTTCTGAACCCAAACATAGACATTAAGTGTGGGTCATATTCTCATTGCTAAAAGAGTAGGGTGGGGGATACTGCCTCCTGAAGGGAAAAAGCTGTCGACAAATTAACTTGTTAGAGCACTGTTTAGTCATTTTTTTTCTGGGAAAGATGATCATTTGTTAGCATAACTAAGAACTCATGCCTTCCAGAAAATACTAGCCATTTCTATATGCTCAAGGGAAAGTATTCATCCATACAGATATAGCGAGGCTCACACTGGCAAGATGAACTTAGTGAAATTTCACACATGTTTATGGTAATATTGGCATGTGAGTGTTTATTTTCAGTCATTAGATGATGTCAAATTCACACACTCTCCTGTAATTGGCTAGATTTGGGGAAATTACCATTCAATATTTACCTTCCAGTGTCACGAAAAGTTAGCTTGGACGAGGTAAAAAATTGGTCCCCGGTTTCTTCATTTTCTTAATGATTTGTTATCTACCTAGGGTCTCTGAGTATGACTATACTTCCTCAAAACACACACACACACACACACACACTATATGTGTGTGTGTATTCATGCATTTGCACGTGTGCCTTAGTGAGCAAGTTTATGTTTCTATCTATCCCTTTGCACCACTGTTTGATTTCAGTATGGTTTGAGCCTTTGAACTTCCTTTACTGCAGAATAGCAAGCCCAAAGTCTGTTAGTCTGACCCATGGAGCTTTAAACTGTATATAACCAGAAGTTAACAGTACTATGTAGTAAAAGAACCATGGACTCTGAGTACTTTTGGTCAGAAGTCTAACTTCTCTGCTGACTTAACCACATGAGTAAGGAAAATGTATTAACTATGATGTAATCTCCCCGCTGGTAAAATAGGAATAATAGCTTTCTTACAGGACTTACTGCGATGCCTGGAGATGTTCTGGTTTCATGGTGTGAGCAGTAAACAGAATTGATAGCGTCAGTGAGATGACTAAACAGTATTTTCAGAAGACATCATTGAGAAGATCAGGTTACTTAGATTTCTGTGTGACTGTAATTAATGAGAGCGTGCTAGTTTCTGGTCACTATAAAGAGTCTTCACTTGAACTTATGAAATATTAGAGCCAGATGGGGCCTTTTGCCTTCTAGAACACTTGCTCCTTAAACATTATTATTGGAAGTACACATCAGGGTAGAGCGTTTCCCATAAACCCGTGATGCTGCTGACCTCCAACTTATAGGTAAAGAATATGAAGGTCCTGACCAAACCACAAAAGCAGCTTTTCAAATAACTTGCTTAATTGAGTCAAGAATGGATACTTTTCAATTCCACCTTTCAAGCCCAACATAGCAACAACTCAGTTCCTAACAAGGCTTTCTAATTACAGAGCCATTCTGGGAACTGAATTTGAACCCTTCAGGTACTTAGACAGGAGCTGACTGATCTTAGGAAGATTTATTTGCCCAGTACATATTAAGCCTGGTGATATTAGAACTTTTGTGTTGACTATATAGTCAATATAAGTACTATCAAGTTACATGCTTTATCAGGAATACTGGACCTGGGGAGATGGTCTCATGAGTAAGCATGTTTGCTGTGCCTATATGACTCCTGAGTTTGAGTCCCTAGAACACAGAAGATTAATGTATATATCATGTGAGCATCTGTAATCCCAGAGCTCCTGAATCCCTGGAAGTTGACAGGGCAGCTAGCCTGACATACATAGTAGAAACACAATAGAGAGATCCTATCTCAGACAAGGTAGAAGATGATGACTGACAGCCAAGATTGTCTTCTGACTTCCACACATGTGCTGTAGCACATGCACTCCTACATTCACACTCATGAATGCATGTGGGCACACACTAGATCTATGCATATATCTTGTTTACCCTTGTAAGGCGTTTGTAGCATCATGGTATGATGGAAAATTCTGAACTCTGAAATCTGACAAATGGATTAGAACCCAACCTTCACTGTCAGTATAACATCGCATAGTTATATCATCTGCATGGGTCCTAGAGATTTTGTTGTTGTTATTATTGAAAGTATAGAGTTAATATTATCTATCTACATGCAAGCTAATGATAAGCACAAAATACAAATAGGAAAAAATATATACCTTTAGCACAGTGCCTTCTCCTAGAAGGTGTCCAGTCATTCAGCACATGTTTACTAAATGTTTGTTATGTGTTAGTCATTAATAGGCGCTGAGGATAGAGAAATAAGACAGACTGGCATTTCATCTCTCCAGGATCTCACTCTCGGGAAGAAAGGATCAACATATATACACAAACACAGACACATGGGAGAGTGGTATGTTTGAAAAAGAGTTAATAAAAGGGAAATGAGAGTTCCCTACTGTGTGTGTGACACAATGCTCAAGTGTTAAAGAACCTTCATTAAGGACATAGTAGTGATGGAAGTGGAATTGGTTGGTGTGTGACAGTATTACACATTGTATTACAATGAACCCTTGACATTTTGTGATAGATACGACTGATATCTTCATGATCCAGAAGAATCCCAGTTTTATGCCTATCCCTATAGAGTTATATAAAGCGTGTGAGTCCACAGCAAACAGTAACAAAACCTCTTGGAGATATGAGTTTTGCCTGAGTGCTAATTTCACTCATTGTATATCTCAGGCTCACGAATGCTTCTGTAAAATAACAGCTTGTTCCAACTCACAGATCTTTGGGGAGGGGGAAGAGTTCGTCTGGGAATAGTCAAATGGGCAAATAGCAGGATCAACTATAATTGAGTAGCAGAGGCCTCCTTCAAGGAAGAACACAGTATTGGCTGTGCTGTACATGTTCCAACCAAATTATATGCTATAGCTGGAAGATATTTGACCTCTCATTTTACAAATTATAAAGCTGAACTCAAAGAGTGAAAGTGGTTCCCAATATCACATCAGATAGGACAGAAATATCACATTAGATGCAACAAGAAGGTGGGGATGGAGAGGATGCTAGAAGCTACTGAGTTAACGTCTGTCTGCTTCGGGCATCTCTGTTTTATTTTTACTTACCAGTAAAATGTTAGTTTTGGAAAGAGTATGACAATTTGGATGGGAAAGCTGTTTTGAGAGTGCAGATCTTGGAGTATTATGTGACTAATGTCTTAACTAGGAATGATAATAATATAGCACAGACTATTTTTAATCTCTCAGCTCACCTCGGAACTGTTCAGGGAATAAGATCCTGAGCCAATGGAGTTTTTGTGTTTTAATAAAAGCCTGTCTTCTCTGGACTCTTCTGACTCCTAAGGTCAAAGTTTCCTCACTTATTCCCAAGAATAAAGTCAAGGGGAGCTAAACAAAACCAGACCAGTGAGTGAGGATTCTTCTTGGTCCAGTCTTGCTATCACACTCCTAGAGGTTTACTGTATGGAGCATATGTGCACACCTTTGGCTAGGTTTCCCCCAGGCCCATGAAGAAGGTAGCAGACTGATGATTCAAGATGTTTTCTTCTTACTTTTTTAAAATGAGGAATTAAGCTGTACCTCTAAAAATACAGTCTGAAGTCCTGGCACAAAGCCAGTGGTATGTACTGGATAGCTGAATATAGACTGTTTGAGTCCCAAATACAGCAAGCCCCACATACATAGATTCTATGCCATTGAAGAGCTTTTTGCAAGAATCGAATGCTTTGAGGATTTTGCCAACTAATATCACACAAATATTCTCAGGTAGCATGTCATTCATAGGAGTTACATTCTTATCTCCACCACACACAGAGTATACAAGGAAAAAGTCAGCGGTATGAAAGTGGGGAGAGACAAGAACCAGCAGAAATTTGGAGGAGGGTTGAGAGATGGCTCTGGGCTGACAAATCTGGGCAAAATACAATCATGATCTATATGTATGAAAATGTCACAATGAAACCCCTTATTTCATTTGCTACTATAAACAAGCTTACACCGAATTAAAGAAGAATTTAAAGCTAAAAATGAACCTTATTTATTCTGGAAAATTTCATTTTCTAAAAACATGCTGATCAGTCTGTACTAATATACGTTCAAGGTCAGCCATTGACTTGGCATCCTCTCTTGCACAGGTCAGTTGCCTGTAGCTACATAATGGATAATCTGCCCTTGCATGAACCCATTCTAGTTGCAGGTTAATGTTATATCAAAGCCCTAAAGAAGCACTTATTCATGATCCAAATGACGCTGTAGGGAGTCCTTGAGTTGGCTTTCTTGCGGTGTCATCTTGACAGTAATTTAATACACCAAGTATGGGAAGTTTGGCCATAGAACAGACTACTACGGCCTCTCTTTAGTTATTCAATTCCCCTAGACATGTTGTTCTTGGCTTGTCTGCTTTGGAAGTTTCTACTTGTGTGTCCCTTGTGACATTCACTGCACCCACTGTCTCTAACCTTCTCCGTCTGGGGTTGTGGTGACTCAGAAGTTGTGCTGTCACCAGCATGACAGCTACCTCAGCAAGGCAGTTACCTATTGCCTTCACTGTATACCCTCACACTGGTTCACTTTGCTTCCCTCTGGGATGTTAGTCCTCATTTGTAGGATATGTTTTTATGCTTGCTCTTAAATCAGCATCCCCTGAGACAGCTGTTCTTGGTTGAGTATGCTCCAGACCTCTGCCGTGGTGTCTCTGTATCCAACGCCTTCCCCAAGAGAACGTTCAGTCACTGTGCTCTCCCAGTCAGGTCTCCATCTTGATGCTCCCCTCCTTCTCAGTGTGGCCTCCTCACTAGGTTGCCCTCTGTCTCTTCTCTGATCTCTGACTTCAAGTAAGCTAGAAGGAGCTGGAAAAATAGCCCTTAAAAAAAGCCTGTCGCTTGGACAGTGACACTAACTGCTTGATAGCTCCGAAAAGATGGATGTCTCCAGGAAACAAAGCCCTCATGATGGTACACCTTCCTCCTTCACCATGAAAGATTTGCTTGTCTCTAGGAGAGACAGAAAGGTTTAATCATAAAGATCCAGCAGAGATGAGAGCCAGTATCAGAGAGCCATCAGAAAGGGACTGAAGCAGCAAGGAGGATGACTTTTCATCCTGATGTTTTTCCTCCTGAGCCTAAGGCCTCAGTCTCCCAGCATCTCTGTTTCTTGACACCTTGGCAATTGCATTTATTCCTTCCAGCTTGCTATAGAACCTGACAGATCAACAGTTTTCTCTCCAGGTGTGCTTTCAGCCCTCTCCTCCAACCTAGACAACTCTTTCCAATCCTAATGGTCAAGTTCTCTAGAGGGGACTGAAGTTGCTTTGTTGTAGTTGTTGTTGTTGTGTTTTGTTTGAAATCTGACCATGTAAAAGCTCCTGGCCACCCATGTGTTTGTTGTCAAGTCCTTTATCTTCCTCCCCCGACTCCACTGACCCATCCCAACTAACCTCTATAACTGGATAATGGAGTGGAGACAGGAAGTTGCTGTGAGCATTCCATAATAAGTGATCTAAACAGTTGTATCAATAGGTTATGGGCAGTACCATTTAGAAGGGAGTCTTAGGCAAGACTCCCTGTCCCTTCTAAACCAGAACAGTGTATAAGGTCTATAGTGGAGCCTTAATGTCACAGTGGTCTATGCTGCGGCAGTTGGCTAGAAGAAGGGGCGCTACCCAGACGTAAGCAATGTTTCCCACTGACAATAGATGTCAGAGCTAGGATTAAGCTGGACAGAACAACAATTGCCATTCCCAGTGTGCAATGCTGAGTGATACAGCTCTCAAGGCTACCAGAATCACTTCTCTCCTTACTGGATTTGCCCTCTCTGGGAGAGTGGTATCATGGGAGATTTCTGTCTCATTTTCAGTTACATTATGTGGGCCTGAGTCACTTCAAAAGCTCTTCTTGGGTCTGAGTTTTCAGTGCTGCCTGTGTTTCAGACCAAGCCAGAGCGGTCCCATGCTTCCCCCAGCAGTCAAGAATAGAATGACAGTTCTCTTTCAACCTCTTCCTCTCTACTTAATCCCTGCTGGACCAGCTGAACAGTAGCATTCAGCTGTCTTTCTTTATCCATGGAGCTGGACCTTGAAGTCTTTCCAGGAACTCTTGGGATCTAGTCTCCACAAGTGGCACAGTGTGTGTTTCTACCAGGGGTTCAGGGATGTGGAGAAAAATAGGACCCCTCATTAAAGTCAGCTCTGGACAATTAGTAGTGGCTGTCCCAGTGGGCTGTGTCCAGAAGGATCTGTGAGGTGATACTTGTGCTCAACCGCAGATATGAGAACAGGCCACATATGCCAATCCTTTGGAAGTAGTAGAGAACCTCATGAGATAGATCAAGTAAGAGCTACCTCTCTTTGAGATGTTTCATGTAAAATGACTTTTTTTTCCTCCATGCTAGGACAATACCTCTCTCTTCTTCATCCTTCATAACATAGAACTTTCTATTCATTGCTTGAATCCACAGAAACACGAGTTCCCACTTGACACATGAAGCACACAGCTTTTAAAAATAAGACTAGAACCTTCTAGATCTCCTCCTAATGCACCAGGTTTCATAAACTAGACCAGTGTTTGTTAAATTATTTCTATCATAGGTTTTTTTTTTTTTTTTTTTTTAACCATCTGCCGTTTCTCTGTGCAACCTGTGTTCTAGGATATTCTTAGCTGGTAACTAATGATTATCGTTTTATGCAAGACAGAAAAGCATAACTGGTGTGTGTTACTGTGATGAATTAAAAGCAGAGGTACGAGATTTTAATTAACTTTTGTGGACTACTGGATCTACAGTGTCTACCTTGGGGGTTGAGGAGAGAATGGAATGACTGTAGCCAAGAGCTGACTGGCAGAGGAATTAATGGATGGCAATGTTTTGAAAATAGTCGGTGCTGGTGCTTTAAGGCAACTCTGATGTGGTAACCCCATAGAGAGATCAGAATGTGCCAGAGAAAGTGGGAAGACTGTTGGTTCCTAGGCCTTACCATTGGAGTTCTAGGAAAATTTATTATTGCTTCTGCTACTGTGCTTATGCAGTAAAAGTTCCGTTATTTGTATAACAACATAGAAGTCCACTTAAAAAAAAAAAAGGAAAAGAAAAAAGGACTTTGCAATATCATTAAGGTGAATTTTGCTTTGTTGAGATTAGGTAACTCGCCCCCAGAGCAGACTTTTCTTTTGTTTAAGGTTAAGAATCAAAACCTGCATCTTCTGATTCTGAGCACATATTCCTTCTAGTGTAGTACATACCTTAGTACTGCAATAAGGTCATTAAGCTGGAACCAGCTTAAAAGGAAAAAAGCACTTTTCCTTTATCTCACATAGAGGAAGCTAAGCGTGCCCCCTTCTTTCTCTCCTCTCCTCCCCCCTCTCTCTCCTGTGTGTGTGTGTGTTGCTGTTGCCTGTTGCTTGCATGTGAGTATGCAGGTGTGTGTGTGCCAAGACCAAAGCAGGCCTTGGTCTCCTGTCTTTCTCGATTGCTCTCCGCTTTGTTCCCTTGAGACAGGATCTCTCACTAAACTGAAACCGAACCATTCTGGCTAGGCTAGCTGGTCAACACACCCCTGAAATCCATCTATCTCTGTACCCTCCACTGATGCTGGGGTTACAGGCTTTTCATGTGGGTGCTAGGGAGTTAAGCTCACATCTTCATGCTTGCAAAGCAAGCCCTCTTATCCACTGAGCTATCTCCTTAGCCTCTCACTTTTTCTGAATAACCAGTGTTGCTGGATACCTAAAGCAACTTGGGGGTGGGGGCAATTCTGACACGCTGGACAGATAACCAGACAGATTTCAAGTTATATACTGAATTTCAGTAATAAAAACCAGCATGCTTTTGGCACCAAAACAGTCATGCACACTGATGGCTTATTTTCCTTTTAATTCTGGGGCAACTGGGGCTAGGGAATTAGGCAGGTCCCAAATAAATGATGTAATACTTAGCCTTAGGAATCTGGATTATAACCTTGATTCAATTCCCACAGTTGCCCAATCGAATCCACAGAGGTTTCTTGTTGTATTCTTTTATCATGAGATCCTACCAACAGATGAAGCAATGCCTGTTGCTTGGGGAAACACCTTGCAGTCAGACCCAGGATTGTGTTTTTGTTCTTTTGTTAATGGTGGTGGTGGTGGTGGTAGTTTTGTCTTGTTTTGGTTTTTGCTTTTGCTCTTTGATACAATTTCCACTCTAGTGACTGAAGGCAGCCAGAACCAAGGACTAGAGGGAGTTGAAAACATGAGGAGTGACCATGGATTAGGTGTGATCCCAGGAGAGCCTATGACAGCCCTCTACACCCATGAGGACAGGAGCTACAAAAAATGGAGGTCAGAGAAGGGTGTCAGTTACTTAGTGTGTAGTCTGCAGGCATCTGGAGAGTTCATTCTCAGGGCTGAGCATTGAGAACAGATGGTCCCTGTCCCCAGGGAGGCTAAGGTCTGGTTGGAACATGGTTATGTGTAGTACTACCTCTTCTGTACAAAGGAACCACCAAAGGCTGAGGAGAAACAGAGGCAAACCTCCCTCTGTCAGAGATTTGGTTTGGTGTTATTCTCACTTTCTTCAGTTGATTTAGAACTTATTAGAAAGAATGGCTAATTGACCTGGGCTCAGGGTGGCATAGACATTAGTAGATACTGGCTTCAGAGGCAAGTAGTCCTCATCCAGTCTGCATTCTTGACCACAACAACACCTGGTTCTAACCTGCATGACTAGCAGGATGCTCTACATAGCACAAGGAGGAAATTGATGTCTCTGGAACAAGTAAATAGCCGAGTAGAGGGATGGTTGAGTTCTTGAGTGGATTCCTGGCTTGTCCTCTTCTGTGCACCACTTGAAGGTTGCAAAAAGTTCAGGGAAGCCATGGATTGGATATTGTTTTGGGGCATGGTAGAAAAGAAGGCCATTATAGCTAACTAAACAAACTTAGATATGTGACTCAGACTTATCTTTTTATTTTGGTGATAGCCATCTATTTGCAAACAGTAATTGAGAGGTTTGCAAGGTTTGTACCTCCAGAGGTGGGGCCCTCCTTTTCCCACCAGACTCTACTTCCTAATAATCTATTCAGTGTGAACAGATGATGGATTAATACATCAATGAGGTTAGTTTTTTCATGGTTCAGTCTCCTTCCAGTGATTGGATCCACTAGCTAGCAACACAGCCTATGGCACCGAGGGGGAACAGTTAGTATCTCAATGACATCAACCTTTATTTTTGAGTGTCTAGTTTTCAGACCTGAAAAAAAAATCCAATTGCTTGAAGCTACTTATTGTACAATCAGCTACAGAGTTGAAGTATATATTCTCTGTTCAGTGCATGTCCACACTTCCGCTGTGCATATTGCCAGCTCTGGACTGGAAGAAAGAAAGGCTGCCCGGGGAAGAGTTTGCTGTCTCTCAGGGCACTGGTCCTTAGGGCTCTAGGAAGCCAGAACTCTTTCACCAGCTTTGTTGTAGACAGGCTTGAATCAATCGCAAAGCTCCTTCATTACTGTTTGCAAATAGATGGCTATTGCCAAAAATAAAAAGATCACTTTGTCTAAGTCACATACCTAGGTTCGTTTAGTTATTTAGTGACAGCAGTTATAATGGCCCTTTCTTCTACCATCTGATCCTCTTATCTCGGATCCCTTCATAGTCTTTAACTGTGCCACAGTTCTTAAGCAACTGTCAACAGTTTAGACTGTGTTCCAAAGCTGCATGCTCATTTCTGCTCGCTTACCCTTGGTGACAGTGGAAGCCTGGCCACTGGATCCGTAGCTTCCTTCTGTGGAATGAGTAGTCTTTCATTTTTGCCAGGCCCTTCCTAGTAGAGTATGGTGATACATACTTGTAATCACAACACTCAGAGGGTTGATAATGAGGCAGGAGGATTATGAGTTTGAAGCTGGCCTGGGTTATATAACGAGAACCTATCTGAGGATAAAAGTATTTTATCTACAACTGTGGAGGCAAAATAGGGCTGATTCTCCCAGTCATTCTCTCTTTGGAGTTACTCGAGGCCTTGAAGCTGGCCCTGAACTGCAGGTGTATTGCCTGCTTTTTGAGAAATGAAGATGTCACTGCTTTTCTCTGCCAAGAGATGAGCTTGGTTTGGGTAAAGCTGAAAATGTCATGAGTAACCAGGGACAACCATGACTGTCTGTGACAAGAAGAAGGCATTGCTGATAGGTGTGTAGGAGGACTCTGATGGTTCATTTTCATCAGCAGCCTGATTGATTCTAGATTCACATAGGTTATCTGCCTCTAGGTATATCCATGAAGTGTTTCCAGAGAGTCTTAACTGAGGAGGGAATACCCACCAGAATGTGGACAGCAACACACTCATGGGACAAAAGAGAAGCAAGTTGGGGCATATCTCTGTTTTTTTTGTCTGTTGCTTCTACCGCACACTTTTGATAGGATACTAAATAACAAAGCAACCTCCTTTTTAAGTTGTTTTTGTTTGGTCAATTGAAAATAATGGGTGCAGCTTTATCTCAGCATTGGAGCAGAGGCAGCGATTCTTGAGATTGAGGACGCCTGATCTACAAGTTCCAGGCAACCAGGGCTACACAGGACTATCTTTGAAAATAAGAGAGAGGAAAGAGGGGGTAGAAAGGGGAGGAGAGGGAGAGGGAGGGAGGATGGCAGAGAGGAGAGGAGAGGGACGAGGAGAGGAGCAGTGAGGGGACAGGACAGGGAGAGGGACAGAACAGAGAACAGGGAGAGAAAGAGGGAGAGGGAGAGGAGAGGGAAGGAAGACAGGGAGAGGGGAAGGGAGAGGGAGAGGGGAGGAGGGAGAGGGAGAGGGAGAGGGAGGAGGGAGAGGGAGAGGAGAGGGAGAGGAAAGGGAAGGGAAGGGAGAGGGAGAGGGAGGGGAGAGGGGACAGGAACAGGGAGAGGGAGAGGGAGAGGGAGAGGGAGGGGAGAGGGAGAGGGGAGGGAGAGGGAGAGGGAGAGGGAGAGGGAGAGGGAGAGGGAGAGGGAGAGGGGAGAGGGAGAGGGAGGAGAGGGAGAGGGAGAGGGAACTAATGCAAGCACTAAATGTGAGCCTAGGATCAGGGAGACACTATTCTACTTTATAGCTGTGGCAGACATATCACCAGAATCAGAACTAGAAATGCAACTGTGCGTACTGAAGCACATGTGTAGAAAGGGGTAAAAGAGTAGCTTAAATAAACCTGTGGGACTGTTGTCAAACCAGAGAAGGGAGAGTCTCTGATTGGCTATTTGTGGGTGATAAGCCAGGAGTTGCTTAGCCTCTCACTTCACTGGTTAATGTAATATGGGTGTTAAGGAACTTATCTCTCAGGGCTGTTGTGAGTTTGCATACAGTCAACCAACAAAAACATTTACCTCAGTGTCCAGTCTCAATTACTCACCAGGGGGTGGTTCACTAAGTATTAATTAAGTAACTAGCAGAATCTTGGCCATGGCTCAGCCTTTCTACTCTACCGAGCCAGCATCTTGCTCCGGTTTGCCTTACTAATTAGATTCCCTACCTGTGCCCAAGGTTACCTTTTAGGAAAAGAGAGTTGATCTAAAGATAGAAAGTCAAAGAGTATTGTCTGGAGGAAGGTGGAAGGAAATGTCATTATCTGGGCTTTCTTTGACGATGTCAGGGAACATGACAGTATGCTCCCCAAGGCAAGAGCTGCCCCAGGCCAGAGCTGAAGGTGACCTTGAGGTTGGCTTGTCTGCATCCTGATGTGAGTTTGTCTAGCTTGCTGGGGGAATGGAGGGAAAGCAAGAAGGAAGATAGAGAGTGCAACAGGAGCAAAGGAGATAGAAGAAGGCCAGGAGGGGGGTTGGGAAGAGTCTCCTGTGAAAGGTAATTAGATGTGAAACCACTTCCTAGTGGGACTCTGAGTGGGAACAGCTACAGTAATTATAGGACAGGCTCCAGAGGCCCCTAGTATGATCTGAGCACACGAGCAGTGTAGATGTCCCTTCCTAGACCCACAGCCCAGCCTCCACTCAAACCTGTTGGTGATCTAGAGGCTTCAGGAGAGCATTATCGCTGCAGAGTTGCATTGAAGGTCTAGCGTTATGAAACCCTGCAGATTGAAAAGCCTTTCCTGATTACTAAGCCACCCGCAGTAAGACCCACTATTTTCCCGCAAGCCTGTCTGTGGTATGCAAAGTGTCAAACAATAATAATGGCATTCATTGAGTTCTTATCACTCACCCATGTGTGACATACTACTTAGGAGTCTCACACTGAACCCCAGTGAGAGTCTGGACACATGCCTGACCATTTGACCTATGCTTGTGAGGTTTCAGATGTGTCCTTTCTACAATTTTAAAGAACCCTTACCTGAAATGTCTCAGTTGGTGTATCAGCAACTTCTTAAGACAAAAACAACTTAAGGAATGAAAATTTTATTTTGACTTTCAGTGGAAGGATACAATCTGTCATGGCAGAGGGCTGCATGGTGGCAGGACTGGGGGGATACTGCTTGCATTGGTGATCCCACAGTCAGGGATCAGAGAGTGGTAAATGGTGGTATTCTCTCACTTGTTTCATTTTTATTCAATCTGGGTTCCTAGTTTATGGAATAGTGCCATAGACATTCGGGGTGGGTATTCCCATTTCATTTAAAGTCCCTTAGAAATGCCCTTACTGATGCACTCAGGCGTTTGACTCACAGGCATTATAAATTTTGCCAAGAGGACAATTATGTGACTATCACAAATGGTATCACTAACATAGCTCCCCTTGCCTCCGAACACCTTGTCACGAGCTCCGTACCTTGATAATGTCCACATTCACATGACTTTCTTCACTCAAGTAGTCTTTCT
Source organism: Mastomys natalensis (assembly GCA_021653895.1). Lineage (NCBI taxonomy): Eukaryota > Metazoa > Chordata > Mammalia > Rodentia > Muridae > Mastomys > Mastomys natalensis. Next base: position 975,574 of record JAJTUV010000973.1, on the reverse strand, counting down.
CTACTAAATATTTGGCTTCTGCCCTGCGTCTGGCCACTGCCCTGGCACTGAACTGAGGACTAGTTAAGCCCTCTCTCCCTGAACATACTTATTGAATCATATGCATTCGTTATTTGTGTACATCAAAAGTTTGATCACAATATAATATCTTGCAGTCATTCAACCTTGGAACCCAGTGTTTCCTCTAAAATCTCTTGTTAACTATTGACTTCAGCAGGAGAAGATAAAATACTCAACATCTCTCATCTCTCAACATTGATGCCTCCCCACCCTTTCCCTGGACACATACGGTTACTGTTCCAAGACCAGAAGCCTCCTTGTGTTAGATCTCAGCTATTGCATCTGGATGCCTTTATATTCCCATGCCCCACCCCCCTTCCCGAGTGCTAACCAATACACAAAGAGGCAAACAAGCAGCCCACCAAGTGCAGCACAAAGGGAAAGAGGATCAGCTATGGAGGCAGATGGGACTCGTGATTGGCACTGACTCTGCCACCTCTTGGATACATGTGTTAATGTTCAATTGCTGCTTCATTCAACACCATGAACAACATTTATCCATTATCTATCAGCTTCTGTGAATCCATTTCTGGGTTCAAATTAAGATGTCAGCTAGGGCTGTTCTCTCACTTGAGTCTTGGAGGTCTCGTTCCAACCTCAGGATTGTTGCAGAAGGAGTGTCCTCCAGCTGGAGAATTAATGGCTTGCCTTTTTATATCCATCTGCAGAAAGAACCTCTCACTACTTTTAAAGGGTTTATCTAATTAGTTGGGCACATGTATGATATTTTCCTTAAAGTCAAGGCTGAAGCATCAGCTAATTAAGGACTCTGTTATCTGCAAAATCCCTTCACCTTTGCCATATAACAGAGCCATGGCATATAATTATTACCAGATTTACAGGTCTCACACTTGAAGAAGATTGATTGTTTAAGGCACTCACCCCTGGGGCCCTGCCTGTTAGAATTCTGCTTCCTGTCCTATAGAATATCAAGTAAATCAACTAATCTCTCTGAAGCTAACTTTATTACTTGGAAAAGAGGGCAATGGCAGTCATACAGGATTATTATAAAGTATATACAAGGTGCATTAGATTATTTTCTGTTACCTTAAGAAAATGCCCATGGTAAGGTAACCTTATAAAGCAAATTCATTTAGTTCATACTTTGGAGGTTAAAAGCCTAAGTCAGGGCATCATCCTGATGAGGGCCTCTGGCAGGGCCTGGCAATGGATGGCTTCGTGGCAGGACTATGAGAAGGAAAGGTCACATCTAAGTCGGATCTAAGACTGTTGGGAAGGTAGCCTGAATCGGACATCTGATGAGGGCTCTTCGAGGGCACTCAATGGGTTTATGATGAGAACAAGAACTTCCTGCAGGTTGAAGTAGTAAGGGAACTCTAGTGGCTGGAGAGCGTTTCAGGACTTAATCCTGAACTCCTATTGTAGCTAGTTGTATGGGGCCTCCTTTGTCTTTTTCTTCCGGAGCTTTCATGACCCAAGGCTTAAGCCTCCTCGGACGCACGACTCCCATTTCCCTGCTCATGAGCTTTGGGTGTCATCACACGTAACGCAGTTGAATATGTGCTGTACAGGGAATCAAGCCTCCAACACACCAACCACTGGAGGGCACAGCCATATCAAACCATGACATGAAATTTCCCAGTTTTTTCCCACTGTTGTTCACTTATCCTATAGCCTCTGTGGTTAAAAATAGAAAACCATCCCAGGGAACTGACATACTTAAAGTACCTCAGATCTTATTCATCGCTGCAGTTGTATTTCATATATAAAGCTACTTTAGACATTTAATTAGTAAACAGTGAAACATTACTCTGGAAGTACTGAGTTGGGATCCTATGAGCCTCTGGTCACAACATCTTCAGCAACCAATGTAATCTTGTAATGTGGGTTTCTGTTTAGAGACTTTATTTCACAGATGCTTTTGATTCATTAGTACTAAATTTGTAGGTAATAACTCCAACACATATCTGAGCAAAACTTGTCTAACATAGGTACCTTCTCCTATGGTGACATCATAGCCTTTTGTACTTACTAAAGTTTGTAGAAATTCAGCTCTAAGGATGGAGAGGTGGCTCAGTGGTTAAAAGCACAAGCGGCTCTTCCAGAGGACCCAGGTTCAATTCCCAGCATGCACATGGTCGTTCACACCCATCTGTAACCCTAGTTCCAGGAAATGTGACTTCTTCTTCTTCTTCTTCTTCTTCTTCTTCTTCTTCTTCTTCTTCTTCTTCTTCTTCTTCTTCTTCTTCTTCTTCTTCTTCTTCTTCCTTTTCCTCCTCCTCCTCCTCCTCTCCTCCTCCTCCTCCCCTCCCTCCTCCTTCTGACTTCCGTGGGCACCAGGTATAAACATACATATTGTAGGCAAAATGCTAATATACATAGAGTAAGGATTAAAAGACAGTCATCTGTATGTTTGGCTAGTGGAAATGGGGACAATTTTGAACAAGACAAACACCAGTACCTGTGAGAAAGTATGAAAAACACAGCACAGCATAAGTACAGAGGACAGGAGCTGAAGCCAGAAGTAGAATGTCACCTAGACTGGTCTCTGTGGAGAGACTCAGGACAACCAGATTTCACAAATCTATAAAAACGTGTGTAAAAGGAGTAGATTTTGTTCCTGCATTTTCTTCTAGCATTTGTTTGAGATAGGGTCTCATGTAAGCACAGGCTGGCCTCAAACTCACTCTATAGATGAAGAGTGCCTGATCTCCTGCTCCTGCCTCCAACTCCTGAGTGCTGATTACAGCTGTGTGCCACTGTGCTCAGATACCCAGCTTTGTTTCCTAGCCTCACCAGTGAACACACAGAGGAGCTAAAGCTGGTGTCAAAACAAGGACCTTTCACTGTTCTCCTGTTGAATGTCTGTGGAGAACAGTTGTTCCCCTCAGTATGTTTTACAGTTTTCTAAGGACTCATTTAAAAGGGTAACAGGGTCAGCATGAATATAAAATTGAAATGAAATGAAAGCCACCTTTCTAGACACTCAGGCCTAAGATGAAATCTGCTAGAAGGGACTCAGCACACCCTGTTTTGCTGCGTCAGATCCTGCCAAACAACGTCGTAGCTTGAACTACCCAGCCATGGCCTTGTAGGTATAACAGATTGTCCTCTGCCAGAGTCAGGAGCCATCTCAGTATGTACTTAGCAGAGTGCAGAAGGGGTTGTAGACAGGGATCTAGAGTAGACTCTGGACGTGCCAAAACAGGATGCCTTTGTCCTCTGCCAGTGTTGAAGATAGTAAATGCCGGCTGACCACTCTAGTGGCTTGGAAGCAATTTGTACTGTTTCAGAAGACCTTAATCCTGAACCTCCCCTCGTTCTGTAGACACTTCCAGCACTTCTGTATGTGGGCCTCCCTTCTCTCCTCTTTTTTCCTCTCCCCTGTAGCTTTGCAGCCAGCTTCCCCAAGCCTAGCTTTAAACCTCCTCGTGACTGGCACTGGGGACTCTCTCTTCCTTCCCTGCTAACCACAGAGCTTTAGGGTTCAGTGGCACAGTTGTGTGCAGGATGCAGCAGTTGGAGAGCCAAAAGGAGGCCTAGGACTGGCTGCTGGGGACAGAGTGCTCCAGTGGTTATCTAAGGAAGGTGAGTTCATTTGTTTCTTCCGTATGCTCCTCTTCCCACACACACTTTTCCTATACCAAGGGAAGAGAGAAAACAATGATCTGTTCGACACTGGGGTTATCTTTGGGTCCTAAGCCTGTCATCTGTGTGGAGCCCTCCTATATAATCAGTTGGCAAAACAGGGCAGAAGCCTGTGTTTTGTAGCTGATACAGCAGAGCAGCATCTCTAGTAAGGGGGTTGGGATGTCTATTTCCTCCACTAAAAAAAAAAAAAATTAAATAGCAAAGCTGATTCCATATTTAGGAACTATGCTTTAGTGCAGGTGTTGGTGTGTGGGCTCCAAGCAAATCCAGCTGGTACCAATGTCTGTTCTCTTGGTGATGTATTGAGTTTAATAATGGAGGTATATGAAATTCAGAGTGATTTAGGGGCCTGCATAAAATTGATATGTGAAAGACTTGCTGAAGGATGTCTCCCAATACTTCTCCTTCAATTTTGAGACCAAAGAAGCACCATTTCTAAAAAAGCAAAACAGATAAATTGAAAGAGTGTTTCATCGAAGGATTTCTGTGCCCTATTTGAAGTATGTCTTAGGATAAGAACTGTGAATTTTTATTCCCTCAGTCAGCAAATAAGATCTGTGGGTACTTAGTATGTTCGGGGCATGGGGCTTAAAAGGGTCACCAAATGGCCTCATTTAGCAAAGCCCAGCTGATCTCCCACTGGACCAGCACTGTGGCTGAGCTGTCCTATGAAGATTGATGTAAGAGATCATCGGCCAGAAAAGAGCTCAGTTTGTCAGGAGCCATCAAGCAAGGAAGACAACAAAATGATACTGCCATTTTAGAAATAGTCCCAACATTCGTGGGGTGCGCAGACATGTCAGGACAGTAAAACCACAAACGTGCAAGCACCAGAACATGACTGTTGAAGATAGTGAATGCAATTGACAACTGAAATATACAGACTGTGGTGGCTGTAAAAATTCATTTAAGAGATCATTATGAGCTGGGAGCAATCCAAGAGACTCTCTTTTTGGAAGTGAGTCGAGAGCCAGATCTTGAAGGGTGAATTACTTTTGTTTCTTACTTCCTATAAATATTCTTTGTGTTAAGTGGAGGTGAATGGATTGAAGTTGTGGGAACATAGAGAAAGGTTTGTCTGATAGCCAAACCCAGGGTTCAGACCAAATGTATTCTTGTGGATCACATTGTTTGGGACCCTACTGTGTGCCTCCTTGTCTGTCACACAGGAGGGTATACAAAGAAGAATCAGAGACAGCCTTTGTCCCCCAATCAGAAGACAGGCAGAGCCCACATAATGAGATGGGTGCATCAGGAGTGGAATGGTCATGGTTTGGGAGAACTTATAAACAGGAAACTGCTAACCCTGAGGATGGGAAGTAAGAGGAGACCTGGGTAAAGGCAAGAGATGCACAAAATAGAGGCAAGACTGGAGAGAGGGAGGCTACTTGGGTGGATCTCCAACCCTAAGCACAGTCAGACAGACTTTGTTTCCAGAGAGAACAGGTTGATAGGTAGCAGGGGTCACACTTGGAGGTCAGCCTTGAGAACAGAGAGAGCTGGGAAGGTAATGGGTCGTGAGGATGGGAGGAAATATTTAGAGGGGTGTGAAGTTACTAATTGGATAGCATTTCACTTCAGGTGGCATATATTAATTACTTTGCGGTAGTTATTAAAAATAATGTTCCTTTCATCACAGTATCACCCAAAGCTTCTCAATCATCCAAAGTCTGGGAATATTTTTTGCTGAAATATTTATGAGGTTAAGAGAGGGCCCATGAATTCTTTGTCCTATTGAAGAGGCCCAAGATAGAGACAAATGTTTGCAGTCCATTGATAAACTCCTGCTTTGGAATCCTGTTACCAAGTTCCAAGGCTAGAATGTTTAAATCTCCATACTGTCATTTATGAGCTATGCAACATCCTCGCAAGTCACCCATCCATTGTCACTAGAGCACAGGGGAAAGATGGTGCTAAAGAGACACAATTTAATGACCTGAATCTAGTATCTCCCAGTTGCTGGCTGTCTCACTTTGAGCAATGTATTTAATCTAGCTATGCCTCGACTTCTACCAATACCTCATACCTACATGCAACTTTGCAATGATGTCTTAAAGGTGTAAACCTAATACCAGGGATGCAGAGGGACTGATACCAGCCATATTCATTTGATTTCCTTGTTCCTGGTTCTTAGAGAAGCAGATTGCATGGCAACAGCATATGATGATTTATCACTGCTCTCCTCCCGGTGGGCAGAAAGCAGAGAGAGTAAAACAGGAGGAAGAGTTAGGGATAAGATAGAACCTTCAAAGACCTTCCACAGTTTCCATCATACCCTAAATCCACTCACTCATTCCCCAAAGCCCGTCAGTGGTAATTAAGCTTTAATATATGAATCTTTTAAGTGAACTTTCTTTTCTTTTCTTTTTTTTGGTGTGTTGTGCATGACTTATTTATTGGTGTAGGTGTGTTTATATGTGTGTGCAGGTGCATATGCATGGATAATGTAAGAGGAAGATGACTCCTGATTTGTGTTGCTGGTCTGTCTCCATGCCCTCCCACGATAGTGCTGGAGTTGCAGACATGTACCACTCTGTCAGTTCTGAGACCAGAACCAGAACCAGGAACCAGGAGCACTCTGTGGGTTCTAGGAATTCAAATTCCTGTCCTCATGTTTGCATAGCAGGCATTTTACCAATGGAGTCATCTCCTTCATCTTGGGTAAACTCATATCCAAACCATAACACCTTCTACTGGTGGCATGTAATGGTAAACTCTCGATAAATGTTAGTTTATTTAAAGCCAACTAACTAACACCAACCCATAAACTTTCAGGTCTCATGGAAGAAATCTATGGTAGTTTGGTTGTAAATAGCCTCTGTAGGCTCATATGTTTGAATACTTGATCCCAAGTTGATAGAACTGTTTGGGAAGGATGAGGAGGTGTGGCCTTGTTGGAAGAGGTGTGTCACTGGGGGTGGATGCTGAGGTTTCCCAAGACTGGCATCATTCTTAATGTGTCCTCTCTATCTGCTGCATATGGATGCTTTCAGCTATTCCTACAGCCCTGCCTTTGCTCTGACGTCATAGACCTAAACCTCTGAAGCCGAACTAAATCTGTTTTTTATACATTTCTTTGGTCATTGTGCTTTATCACAACAATTTTTTTTTAAAAGTAACTAATACAGATGTTGGTACCAGGAAGTAGCCTATTGCTGTGACAGGCCTACCGTGCTGGTGGTTGCTGTCGTTGTTTTGAGAATGTGGAAGACCTTAGGCCTTTGAACTGGAAAAGCTATTAAAGGCTGTAAGCAGAGCTTAAGGGGCCATCCCAGTAGGAGCTTGGAAGACAGCAGTGCTGAGAGCTATGCAGATTGTGGAGGCCTAGGTCAAAAGGCTTCTGAGGGAAGCAAGGACTTTAACAGCAACTGTGCTAGAGGAATTCCTGTGACATTTTGGCAAAGAATCTTGCTGCCTTCTGCCTCTACCTAAGAATCTGCCTGAGGCTAAATTAAAAAGTAACGGGCTAACTTCTTTGGATTTCATGAAAGGATGCATTTAAAGGATCTGGCACCATGTCCAGAATGGAGAGAGTGTTCAATGTTCAACGTTTTCATCACCATGCTCTCCTTCTTAGAGTTCATGTTTCCCTGGCAGTTTAACAGTGATAATTGGGCAGAATCAGAGTTGGCTGAACCCTACTGTGTGTGCATAGTTGTCATAGAGATCCAGAGAGGGGTGCGTTTCTTTCTCTGCCCTTACATAGTGGATAATATAATTAGAGAAATGTCAGTCATAAAGGGAGCATCCAAATATGGTGAAGGTTCCCTCCAGAAGGGATGTGAAGGAGACCACAGAGATAACAATCCGATACAAAATTATTCTTACCAAATCTTTACAGCGGCGTGCTAATAGGCACCACCCTTAGACCATAAAGGAGACAAACAAAGCTGAGACAGTCATTGGCCCAGAATCCTAAGGTTTGAGGAACAAGCACCCAAATCTATTGCTGTGTCACCCATGATCCATGCTCTCAGTGCCCTGCGGCATCTGCTTGTGAACTGCAACTTGTGTACGGAGTAGAGTGGGAGACTGTTCTGGATGAGCTGAGGTCAGATGTACTCAGCAGCTATTCTCTTCTTAATCCCCAAGTTCCCCAGTGTGCTCAGTGCTGACTGTGCACAGACGACTTACTGTGCACTGATACAGTTCACATGGAAGCAGTGCATAAAGCAGTTAGGGCCCAGACTATACAACAATGAGGTGCTCTTATTTTTCTCTATTATCTCCACAAGTTTTACACTGACGCGCCCTCCCTCCCCAAGATATGCACTTTAAGCTCACACCTTAAGGATACTTCCAATTCGTGAATGCCTGACAGCTTCTGTTGTTAAAAACTGTTCCATCTATTTAGCTTAAAGCACTGATCTCAAAGTTAATTTGAAACCTCCTCCTCAGAGGTTAACTAGGTTCAAGACTCCGGGGATTTAAAGGAAGATGAGAAACTTCAAGTATTGTCAACTGCTTGATTTCTCTTCCTCCCCAGTCCCTGACATCTTTGGAGTATCAGCACCAAGAATGTGCTGTCGGTCAGTATCTGTCATGCCAGCATCCTTTGCCCACCCAGATTGTCTCCCTCCAAAGCTTAATCTCCTTTGTATTTTGGGATATGGCAGAAGATAAGAAGAAATGTCTTGGAGTTGTTATTCTCCCTGGCTTCACCCTCTGTTGTCATGTTTGTTATTTGGCATGATATGGAGTATCACAGCCCCCCCCCCACCCGGTCCTTTCAGACCGTCTCAGGGAATCACTTTCCTTGCTGGAGGAAATCAGGTCCATTCCTCCAGTCCTACTAAGAAGCATCCCCTTTCGTGTTCCAGCAGCTACCTGAGCAGCTCATGGCTCTCCCTAGCCTTTAGCCTTTATGTTCTACTTTGAGAAGTTGTGCGGACCTCTCTTCTTTATGTCCTCTAAGATTCAGAGGTGATGGGGTCCATGAGGAGTCTCCAGCCCTTCTTTTTAGGAATTTATACAACTGACCCTCTTCAGATGGCTGGCTTTACCCTCCAGCAGGCCTCCTAACTAGCAAAAAGCCACAGGCATGATCTTCTTTGTTATCATGTGCCCCAAGCTCTTTGGACACACCGGTCTTTAAGAACTATCCAAACCCTGTTCCAATCATTTTGATGACAGTAGGAAAAGAACCATGCAAATTACCACTCTAAGAGAAGTTCACTGTTACCTTCTGAGAGGTACCAACTGGTACCCCTTCCCTCAGGCTGACTGGGAAGACAAGGGATGTTTATCTTCTTTTTCTCATGAGAGAGAAGAAAGGGGCTGGGAAATATAGGATAGTTAACAAAGTTCTTGCTTGTAAGCATGAGAATTTGGATTTAATTCCCAGATCCTACACTGGAAAAAACACACAAAGTGGGACACACTAGAAAGCCCAGCCCTGGGAGGTGGAGACAGGCAGAATCCTGGACCTATGTTTACTAGCTAGCCAGTCAGCATTGGCCAAAGAAAGACCATGTTTATAATAATAATAATAATAATAATAATAATAATAATATACATTATTATATTATTATTGTTGTTATAATAATAATAACATTATTATTATTATTATTATTATTATTATTATTATTATTATTTAGACAGTGGCTGGAGAAGAGCAACAAAATTTATCATCTGACTTCCACATGCACACTAACAGAAAGAGGAAGGAGAAGTTAAGTAATTAATTAAAATTCTCTTTACTGGCCAAGTCAAACACTCCTCTCTCCTTTCTCCTCTGTTTTACAGGATGGAAAGGAAAGTATCAGAGCATTGAATGACTGAGGGTAGTAAATGTGGTTTAGGTGCCTTCTGCTATGTTCTGAGTTAGGTGTGTGTCCTCAGCTATTGGCTACTCTCTTTAAGTCTGGAAGAGTTTAAAGAGGCTTTGATTCAGCTTTGAATGACAGTTGTTAATGTTGGGCAGCACAAATGTTCCACCCAATACCCTGTTAAATATGCAGTGCATACAAGCTGAGTGCCTGGCACTGGGCAGGCGTTTTCTACATGGTAGCTAATAGGAGGTCAGTCACATTGTTTTCCCTCCAAGGTGGCTTAGCTGATATATTTGTCCCCATACAATAAGGTAAACAGAGTGCCAAGACTGTGGTCCTCTCTGATTCCTGTCCTGTTCTGCTTAGGAGTCATGAAAGCAGTATCTAGATACAATCATTCCAGATGTTTGTTGAAGGCTCTTCCATGCCAAATAGAACATAGCCAAAGCATCTCTTCAGAACTCTGCATCAAGCCCCATCAGTTGACTTTAACTGTGAAGACAAAGAGGGGAGATGAGCTATTGTAAACACAGCAGCAAGTTCCACTCCCTGGAGCTTATTATTGGTGCAAAGGGGCATAAGCATGAACCTAGATTTAGATGCTTACCCTGGATGAGTGGTACAAGTGGCTGAGCTCTGAGTTCAGAGCAAGAAAAATCATTGTCATGACATCTAAGCTGCTTTGTGTCTGGTAGGAAGTGCACACAATCATTTGTTCACTCTTTTATCTCAATGAAGATATCCTGAGCCTCTATTTCATGCAAGGTATTTATTGTTCTAGGTTCTGAAGTGCACCAGTGAACCAAACACTCAAAATCTGTCCCATGGGGTTCAAATTCTAGTGCTTGAAGGCCCTTTTCTCAGTAGCACTTTCTGAGTGATGCCAGGAAGTTCTCCCAGTCTTGCGGCCTTTCCCTCCATCCTCACAGGAACCACTGTGCCCTGCCTCGCAGCAGAAACACACCAGGCCTTCCATGGTGCCTCTCCTCTTCTGAGAACAGGAACTCAGGGAGTGTCTGCCATCTATCACCCTTCCTCAGGAGTGACAGGACAGGTGCATGGAGGAGTCTGGGGAACTGTGAATGTGATTATTCACCTGGCAGAGGAGGAAACCTGGTTAAAGACAGGCCATGCTAAGTCATTCTTTGTTCTCCCTAAGGAGGTGAATTGAATAGCTTCTTTTTCCCAGAGGGCCAAATTAACAAAATGCTAAGAAATTTCAAATTAGTCAAAAAAAAAAAAAAAAAAAAAAAAAAAAAAAAAAACCCTGTTACCACCAACTCTCAAATCATTGGCCTGGTGTGTTTCTTTTTTGATACAGATCATTGAATTTGGCATCTAACCCTGAACAAAGGGTAAAGACATGAGTTTATATTGAAAACCCATCTCCTTTGGGCATGTTGAACAAATAAGTCTCTCTGTATTTTCAGAATAGAAGTCACAACTTTGCCTTGATCACAACTATGTCATCTCTATAAAGCTGAATTTCCTACTGACTGCAAATTAGGATACCACTGCTCATTTTAGAGAAGGAATTACCTTAGAATTCTTTTTGGGTGGCCAGCTTCTTTTAGCTGGGTCCTTTTAGAGTATGATTTGATTTCTGAAGTCTTGACATCTACACAGATTTTCATTAGGCTAGTAGAAGAAGCCTGTGTTTTAAATCTTAGATGCCTGGTTTCTATTTCTGACTCCTATGAGGCACCTTCTAGGTTAGTCCTTCTGTGATCCATGGCAGGCTGTTTCAAGATTGTTTGCTTCCTGCCTTCAGTAAGGGGACACACAGAAAGACTTGTTATCAATAGGGCATTCCTCCATTCGCTCATTCAGAACAAATTCTTTGGGTGCCTTCTATAGTCCAAGCTGTGCACCATCGTCAAGGATGGTGAATGAACTCTTCCCAGAAGTAGCTGAGCTCAGTTTACAACACCACCTGCACTTGAATGGTCCGTGCCTCTGTGCAGCTGGCATTCTAGAAGAGTAAAGCAAACAACCAGCTAGGAAACAATTAATTTTATTGATGTGACTGTGGTGGGGGAGCTTGGCAGGATGCTTTGAGCTTATGTAGATACAATGTTCTGGAAAGGTCCTCTTAAAGTGGTGCTATTTAAAGCAACTCCAAATAAGGCAAGAAGATGTCTATTACACGAAGAGCTGGAAATAACCAAATGTTCTATGGGAAATAACATGTGCATACAACATCCTCGGAGAGGCTATGGGCTTATCAGTCCTAGAACATAGAAAAAAGCTCAGTTGTATAGATAGACAGAAAGCACAACCAACATACAGGTTCCTGGTAGCTATGTGTATTTATTCCTAGAGAAATGTTACTAAGTACCACACATGATGTGGCTTGAAATAATAGAAGTATGTTGTCTCTTGAGTCTCTTCTAGCCTGGGTTGGGTCACTGGCAAGCCTGGCCATCCTGTGGACTACAGGGCATAATCCTAGTCTCTGCCTCTATCATAACAAGACCTTCTGCCGATGTATCTGTCCTCACACAGCCATCTTCCCATTGAAACACTGTCCATATTGAACAAAAGGCCCGCCCTTTTCCAATGTGACTTCGTCCTCACTAATCATTGTCACCCTTTTCCCAAATAAAGGCACATTCCAAAATATTTGAAGTCAGGGGTTCATGATGTTTAATGGGGCACCCTCAACCTGTAACAACATGGTGATGAGTCTGGGCTTTGTTCTGTGAGAGGAAGAATGGCAGGCCATGCTTGAAGAGCTGTCTATTTAATAGATGAATGTGGGGGAGGCAAAGGAAAGATTCTAGGCTACTCCTCAGGCTTTTTTTCTCCAGCCATGAAGCTGTGTGGTGGTGCCATTTATATTTTTGGACAAATCTGGAGAGGAATTGTGCCAGAAATTGTTGCCCACACTGCACACACTCAGTGCTTTTCTTATGGAAGGATGTCTGAATACTTCATTCTATTTCCAGCATGGCCACAGATCCCTGTGTACTCAGCAAACAGGTTCCTCCCTCTCTAAAATGACTTAGCTCTTCTATAATTTGTAAGGCACTAATAACATTATGATTCTCAGTAATAAACTCAAAAGGTCTATGTACTGAAAGAGGATGGTCCTTCCCCAGATTCAGAGAAGCCTACAGTATTTCCCAATTGTGCTATGTTCTCAGGTGAATGACATTTATTTATTTGTTTATTTATTTGTTTGTTTATTAAAAAGATTTATTTATTTATTATTTATTTATTATTAATGTGAATACACTATTGCTCTCTTCAGACACACCAGAAGAGGGCATCAGATCCCATTACAGATGGTTGTGAGCCACCATGTGGTTGCTGGGAATTGACCTTAGAACCTCTGGAAGAGCAGTCATGCTCTTAACCATCAAGCCATCTCTCTAGCCCCGTTTATTTAATTTTAAGATTATTATTTTTATTTCATGTGTGTGAATGTTTTGTCTGCATGTATTTATATGCATCATGTGCAGTGCATGCCTGTGCTGAAGAGGTTAGAGATAACATTGAATCTCCTGGAACTGGAGTTACAGTTATGGGCCACCATGTGAGTGCTGCAAAGTGAACTCAAGTCATCTTCGAGAACACCAACGCTCTTAACCACTGAGCCATCTCACCAACCCCAGAATTTTCATTTCTTAGTTTAGTTTCCTTGCTCAGACTTTAATTGAGCAAGAACTGAACATCCAAAGACAAACTCATTCTTCTACCATAATTCAGTTAATCTCAACAGACACTACAGGGAGAGACAAGGAATCCCAAACTCACTCCAGGTTGGCCATAGACTACATGTATAACTTTCTTAAGTTAGCCACTGGGATCTCTACAGCTTTCCTTTGTAGATGAAGGAGCAACTTGGATATTCTCTATACACACACACACACACACACACACACACACACACACACACAAAGAAATTTGCTTCCTTGGTAACTTTCTCAGGAGGCTTAGTACCTGGGAAGTCTCTCTGCTTTAAGGGCAATTCTACTCCATCTCTTCTCTCTGCTCTGTGACCTTGCCCTCTCTCCACTCTTGGTCCTGTCTCTTTACTGATTTACTCATTGTGATAATTAAGTCTCATGTATTCCTGTGGTCACTTAGGTTGACTAGATGTTCACAATTGCACACATGCAGTGTTTGACTAAGCAATTATAAACCCTGCCACATTCTGGAACTAATATATTCTCCTTTCTCAAATGCAAAGACCCCTTAAGAAGATGTTCAACATAAAAGAATGGGGATCATGGAGACCTAGTGTAAGACAGTGTTAGGTAAATAGGAGAAAAAATGAGGTAGATTTTGGACATGTCTGAGACAAAGCTGTTAGGGTAAAAGACACAGGGTTCGATTGGATATAAAGCAAACACAAGATGAATTGAATAGATCCCAGCCTCCCAGCTTCAGCTCCAGTGTCTTTATAAGAAAGATGGTGCCACTGAATGAGGAAATTATGCTGCTGTGGAGAGGCTTGCCAATCTTGAGATGTCTATGATGCCTATAAAACATTTAAGTAGAAATGCCAGGAAGGCAATTGGAAAAAATTACTAAAGATGGAGATTTGAATCTACTCAATAAAGATACTGGATAAAACTTGTATGGATGAAATGGATTAAGAAGACAACACCAAAGGAACCAAATGGGGGCCTCTTAGGATATATAGTATTAATAGTGCATAAGGTATGATGGATAGTTACCAGCAAAAGAGATACAGAATTAGAAAAGCCAGGAGATATTCTATTCTTTAGCACATGGGGATGGGGCACTACCAGAAGACCATTGACCTAAATCTTTGATGACCTCAGAGTAGAGGTCAGACTTCAGAGGGATGAGGAATAAAATGAAGTAGAGACATAGCAAGAGTCAGGCATTGAGTGGGACTAGGAGGAGGGAGAGAATGTAGAAGCTGAAACGGTATGGGAGGTAGGATCAGGGATGTGCTTCTGCTGTGTTTTGAAAGTCATATGGATTTTCCATGTAATTTCAGTGCTTGGGATAAACAATTTAACCTTGAAACTGTTCTTCAATGGGATTAATATAATAAAAACCAAATTTGAGGCTTTATATTAGAAGCCCAAAAAATGACACAGAAGGGGCGAACAAGGTAGAATCAAAATGATTGAGACAGAGAGGACACATTCGGATACAAGCACTAGCAGCAACATGTCACCACATGAGCTCAGCTCCTGGGCTCCTCAGTGACTCACATCATCAGCAGAATAGGATGCAACCTCCTTATCCTGGAGAGCAATGTCCTCAGGAACCAGGACCACCCACCTGTCCAATCTCATGGCTCAACACTTCACCTCATGCTTTCTGCCTTAACAGCCCATCACAGCTTCTGTCGCTCTGACCATAACCCTACTGTATCTTGTCTCTCTGACTATGTACTGTTCCTCTTTTGTGTATATATGTGACCTGAATTTAATTTTACAGTTGTGTCCAATGCCCAGTCCATGTAGATCAACTCTTATTTCTTAGCAATGTGCTAACCAGACATAAGCCTGAGACCTAGCTCATTAGATTTTCCAAGTGTTTTGGTTTGGATGAGGCCATCCTTTTCAAAACAGCACAATATGATCTGTAATAGAAGATTTATTATATATTGTCTTGAGTACTTTCACCGTTTCCTTGCCAAGAAACTCCTACATACCCTATAAAACTTATTGACAGGTCACCTTCTCCAGAAAGTTACACAACACACACACACACACACACACACACAGATGCTGTGAATATTGGATTTGATCTTCCCTAGTATCTTCCTCTACTACTGTCCTCTCAAACATCATTTCTCCACATTCTGCTTATGTGTCTCTCATCCTTATCCAAGTGTGATGACAGTGACTCCCGATTCAGCCTCCATGCTTGATCCAGTACCTGGAATACCAGAAGTCACTAAATGAACGTCTAGAAGATAGAAAAACAATTGTGTCAGCCGCAGAGTATGTGTCTAAAGTACTCTTTGGCTTCCTTTCTCTCTCTCCTCTCCTAACCATTGCTTTGTCTTTATAATTAACCAAAAACACTTGAGAAAAGATAACTAATGGTGGCCCTGAGATGCAGCTTGGAGGAGGACCAGAGAACAGTTCTGGGCATAGAATCATGTGCTACCTGCTTTTCAGTCTATGTGAGCAACTTGTCTGGATCTCAGGTTCTCTCAAGTTCTTATCCACAAGTGAGATGCTGACAACATTAGGCAACCTTTCCAAGGTGAGATTCAACAAGGGTAGGAACTAATGATAAAAACAGAAGAGAACCTTTACATGTGGTGGCTATTGTGTGCCCAACTGCTGTTTAAACTTCAAGATAATCATGTGACTGAGACTTTGCCCTCCATTCCGAGGGTGAGAAATATGGAGGTCTAGATGTTGTACAGTTTGCCTGAGAAATATGACATGCATAACGTTCAAGTGTTTAGATAGCACAGGTTTCTGAGACCTGTGCTATTGTCAGGCTGGGTTTTCCTAGGCCAAGCAGCCTTCCTTCATGCAGCCTTCCTTGTGCTTAAGAAGGATGACAGGGATGGGAGAGAATGAATTGACTGTTCTGAGCTGTGCTGTGTGTTGAGAACTGCCTTAAAGGTTTTACAAATATTGCCTAATCTGTCATACTAGCATAGCAAGATAGATCCTCTTGTTTGACATATGGAAAAGATAGAGGCTCTGCCAGGCTAAGATGAATTCTCAGAGATTGCCTAGGAAGTCCTAGGAAGCAGCCTGGCAGAATGTGTTGATACGGCTCTGCGTGTTTCAGGCCTGCTGAAAAACCAAGGTCGACACATAGAAGCAAGTTGGAGAATAACCCGCCCAGCTTTAGGAAATATTGGTCCAAATATAAGACACATCATCATAAGATGATGGTTGTATTGGTCTCGGCAGGCTCACGTGTCTTGTAAGTAATGAATCAAAAAAGAAATCTCATCAGCTTAATATAATGAAGTTTTGTTTCTTATTTTCACAAACACAAAGCATAGTCTAAGACATGTCGTCTGCCTTCGTCTCATGACTACTCTATCTATATTGACATCACTAGAGCGCACAGGAGAGAGGGAAGAAACACTTAGACTCTTAATGGCTTCAACCTAGAAATGACACACTGTACTTTCACTGATGGTCTGTTGGCCAATGCTGGTTACATGGCTAGCCCAATTGCCCAATTCCTCGGAATGTAACGGAGACCATGGAAGCTGGGGAAGGGAGGGCTATGTCTGCCATCCTGGTGTCTGCCTCCTATCCTCAAGAGCCGCCTACATGCATGCACTGCATTTTCAAAATGAAGTCGATAGCATGGATCTTCAGTCTCGGGCATGCTTCTAGATCTTTCTCAGGCTCCTCAGAGCTCCCTTCTCAATATGAAAGTGAATCTATGTGGAGCAAAGACTCTGGGTGTTCTTAAAAGGGCAGACAAGTGCCTGTTGAGTCCTGTGCCCTCGGGCTCAGAGCACTGCAACGCTCTCCAGTGTCTCTTTGCCTTCCCATGAGTGAAAATGCACTGCGATAAAATCCAGCTAGCCCTGCCCTCATTTTCCAGATGAAGGAAAGAGAGGGCTTGGAGATGGGGGAGGGGAGCACTAAATAGGTTGAGATGGGGGAGGGGGTTTAGGGGAAGCTCTCATTCCACACCTAGTCTGGACTCTGCAGCAGAAAGCAATCCCCTTTGTACTAAGGTATAGTGCCTCTTTCCAAATAATTTACAACTCACAACCCAGCCTGCTGTGCAACATTACAATTTGTCATTAAAACTCCATTCCTCTTGCCAGAGTAAATGAGCCATTTACAGCTAGGGTGCCAAGATGGACTGTTGTTATTTTTTCTTCCCTGGTATTATGAGTGTTCATGGCTCTACTCAGACAAGCCCCTGGGGATTCCTAAAGGACTTCTCCTGTCATTCAGCTCAATTATCCAGGCTTGAGGGTTGTTCCCTAGATACAGGTATTCTTCCTAGGAGAGGCCTGCAGAATAAGCCAAGCTGGATTTCCCTGGTGTTTGAATCATTGAGAATCATTGCTTGCACTTGAATTCTCCCTCCTCCCCCTACCCTTCGGCATGAGCTTACACATGCACATACATGCATATGAGCAGGACAAACACAAATGTACATCTCTGCCTTCCCAGCCCGCAGCAGCATTGCACCTGTCTGACACGTGCTACGACATGTGACTGAGCAGATGAACTTCAGATGTGTTGTGTTACCGTTAAAGAAACATTAAATGGCCTCTAAAGTTCGGTCTCAATATGTCTCAAGCAAATACTTTAAGGTCTGGTTCTGGGAGGTCTGGCCCAAGGGAGAAGCAGAATTGAGTAAGATGAACAAGCCACCAAGTGTTTAAGGAAAGAGAGCAGTGTGGACACTTGGACAACATACCAGGCATACTGTTAGTGGTGAAAGGTGTGGTCTGAGGTCCAAGGGTGAGAGTTCTTATTTATCTCTGCACCCCACCCTCTCCTTGGTGCATACCACCCTGGCAGGAAGATGTTTGATAACTCTTGAATTGAACTTTGTATAGAAGATTGGATTTCACTATCAAGGAATCTGTAGTTGAGTTTCACCAAAAGTATGTCCCTTTGTATTTTTTTCTTTTCAAGTTAACTTACAGTAAGGCCACTGATCCAAATTTCTTTTTCTAAGTAAAACCTTTGAATCTGTTGCTACCTCTGGTTCTCTAACAATGTTTGATTTCCTTGAATATATAGCGATCTCCATGACTGCCCTATGAACTTCTTATATTTGGAGCATATCTGACTTTGTGTCTCCTATAGTGTCTGGTATGAAATGCTCAATAAATGCATTAGAGCAATAAATGCTCTATTTAGCGAGTCATAGAATCCAAAGTTTTATAGACTGTAAGATAAAGGTAATCACAATACCTACAGCATTGTTTTTATGTGCTTTATGTGCAGGAGTCCAGACTACATGGTCAGGCTCCAGGCCATGCTTTTTATGAGAGCTTCTTGGGAGGATATACAAGGTTATCTTGGTTCACCCCTGTTTCCTTTTGCTCTCTTCCTCTACTCAGCATTGAGTGAGGCTTAAGAGAAGTCAGATCTGAGATGGACCAAGTACATAGGAAAATATGCCTTCTTAAGACTGGCTTAGGACACAAAAATTGTGCATTGATAGTTAGTAGCCCTAATGTATGATGAGACCTACTTGATACATATAGCAATGTCCTTCTTTTACCCAACAACTACTAAGCCCGTAAGTATAACAGAGACCTTGACAAATGTCAAGGCAATGTAGCTTCAGATATCCTTTGTATTCAGTGGGTCCTCTTGAAGTAGTAGGGAAAGGAAGTTTTATAAGTCATGAACACCAATGGTAAGACTTCAGATTACAAGGTACAAAGAAGGTTAGGAGAGAAATATCTTAACAATCTGGAGCTGATTAGTGGAGAGAAAATATTTAGATTCTCTATGCCTTCTTCTCTAGGTTGTTCATGGTTTTGTTGATTCTAACAAATGTGGACCTTAAATCATTAACATGTCATCAAATTAATGTTAAGATATTTGAAATATGACTATCCCTGGAGAATGTATGGATGGGAGATGCCTTCATTAAAGGCATGGGGTTCTAAAAGGGCAATTTGAGAAGTGGACATTTTTAGAATGAGAAGTGTGTGGACTCTGAAGAAGACCTGAACAATAAAAATTGTGGCAGTAACAGGTATAGGGGGAAAGAATTTCCAAGACTGAGCAACAGTAGAGAGCCTGGATTGACAGGCTGAAAGTACACTACTTTGCAGGCAGAAAAACAAACACAGAAGTGTTTGAGCAAGAGAATAGCATGACAGATCTGTGTTTTAGAAAACTTAGTCTAGCAGCAATATGGAGGATGGAGGAGCAGCAGATGGGGAGACTCCTAGAAGAAAGCCACTAATTAAAGAACTGTCACAGCAATGTATATGAGTTTATGGTGGGGCCTGGACTGTGTCCATTGAAAGGAAGGAGAAGTGGGTAAAAAGACATCTATGGTACAAAAGTAGATCTGGAGACTGAGTGTCACAGTAGAGGGAGAATGGAAAGGAAGTTGCTGTCTGATTTTCATCCAGTTCTGTACGATAGCTAGGATAGGAATATAGGAATAAGAGAGAGATCCCAAAAGTATTTGAGGGATGAGTGGCGAATTCTATTTTGGGTATCTTGCCTTTGGGATGATAATGATAATTGAAATCATGAAACCTGGAGTACAAGATGAGATCCATGGAAGGGACACAGATTAAATGATCATCAGCACAGAGGTGACACAGAAGATGGAAGAGTAGATGAGACTGTCATAGGACAAGATTAGAATGAAAAGGAAAGGCTAAAGGCCAAGTCAGGGCTTGTCTTTCTCCTCGTAGTACCCATCAGACCTGGGCACAGCTCTCAAAATATCAGAACAGTAACACCACCAAGTATGTAACCATAGGAGCATTGTTTCTGGAAGGGAGCAGTTTCCTTGTGTGTAAGCACAGGGGTTTGGACAGAATGGTTCATATTTATAAAGCCATATTTTAATAGCATATAACAAGCTGACACCTATGAGATGTAAGAGGCATTCTGAGATTGAAGAATTAAGCAAAGAAAACCAGTGCAGGAAAGACACTCCTGGTAATGGCCACAAATAGGCAGAATTCAGCTTCTTGAATAGCTTATCACCAGCACAATGGCCCCCTGCTACTACTCATACTAAACAGGAAAAAAGAAATTAGAATTGAGAGACAAAGGACACTGATCCTATAGTCTAGATCATAACCCCCCTACACACACACACACACACACACAAACGACACTCGGCACTATTTCAAGTTGGTGGAAATTTAAGAAGTGGGACCAAGTATTCTCAAAGGAACCAGTGAGGCACCACTCTTCACTTTCTTTTTGTCACTTTCTGGCCATAGGTGAATGTTTTATTCTACAGTGTGTTCCTTCTATGCCATGCTATCACGGGCCCAAAGCAAGGACAATCCCTAGAACTGTAAGCTTTTCTCCTGATAGGTTGCTTGTCTCAACTATTTGTTATGGTGATGGAAAGATGACTAACACAATTAGTCTGTAAGATTGTCACCCAACTACTAAGAAGACATTGAGTAGGTTAAAAAGGTCTTTGTGCTCAGCCCAAATGTTTGGCCTTTGCCAAGCCCACACTTATCGATACCTGTATAGATCTTGTTTTGGCATCACTGGTCTCTGATTTTTAACTAAGAGTCTGCTATACAACTTACTTTCTAATCCTCTTCCTTCTGATTTTGACCTCCCTCTAACATTATGAAAAACTCAGGGATGAATCTGAGGACCGTTACTAGCATAATGGAAGACAGTCATGATAGAAAGAATGGGAGAGATTTTTTTGTCACTTCCATCTATGTTAGGAAACTCCTGGAAGCCCTCCTATTGGCCAAGAATTGGCTAGAGAAGGAATAAATTTAGCATGACACAAGTATTACAAAACCAGAGACCCAGCTGGTGGTAGTGGGAAGAATATACCTCTTTTCCTTCTCTGGGTGCCACCAGATAATCTGTTGTAGAACCTTGTATATAGGTTTAAATTGTGTATGTGAGTCTGTGTGTGAGTGTGTGTGTTTGAGTATGCATGTGTATGTATGCGTGAGTGTGGTATGTGTGTGTGTATTGTGGTGTGTGTGTGTAAGTATGAGTGTGTATGTGTGTCTGTGTATACCTGCAGATATGCAGATGCACACATTATTTGTTTCTTCAGTTAAGCCCCTAAGACAAAATTTGAGCTTTCTCCCCTACAGTCCCTTCTATGTTTTAAAGCAGAAAGAGAGATAAGTCCTTGATTTGACACAGCTCCTGATCTTCAAGGTAGGAGGAACTTTGAAGGAAACAGTTTGGTTGCACAGGCTTAATGACTTTGCTTAAAAATATCCCATAAGTGTAAGGAAATGTCAGTTGCATAGCTAAGAATGAGATGAAGCTATCATGTTACCCCCTTATTATCATCAGATGATTGGTTGGTTGACTGGTTGGTTGGTCGAAGTAACAGTAGTTCTTTCCAGCAGCTAGAACAGGCTGGGGAAACAACAAAAACGAAAGAGCATACATTAGACTTCTTATGTCTTCTAGTTTGTGCAACATCAGATAAAGTATTTAGATCTTCTGAGGTAAGTGGTGAACGCTTGTGAAGGGGACTTTCAAGGAGAAGGCAGAGAACATTATTAGAACTTGAATGCTCCATGGAAACAGTGCGTGCAATCACTCAGATCTCTAGAAGGTGAAATGGAGACCCAGCGAGGCTGGATGATTTCTTTCACAATCCTCCAGCTATTCAGTAAGATCAGAACTTTTGACATTCACTGTCATTTCCTTATACCTGCAGTCCTCAGCCTTGGAGATATTTTAGAAGGTCTAGGATCAGATATTTCCATGAAGAGTTAAATTAGAGCCAATAAGGATGAGGCTTAGATATCAATGCTATTTAAAAAGTAAAATAAAAACGCTTAGGGTTGAGAACCACCAGTCTATCCTATAAGGTCTCTATTGTAGCTTACATTAAGCTTTTTTAAAAACGAGGCAACTTAAATGTTTATTAGGTATCTATTGTAATGCACAACTCAGAAGAAAGAGGCTGTGGAGAGTTAGACTTAGGAAGAAGGAGAAAGTTGGGTGTCAAAGTAATAAAAAAAAAAGACCCAAGGCAAACGCAAAGAATGCTCGCTCTTCTCCTTACTGTTTCATCACCCCATCCTTTTGATAATGGCAAAAATGCCAATGGCCTGTTTGCTCTTTTTCTTTGGTCCCAATGGCCTTTTAAACATTTTCAATCCTGGGTTCTAGGGAGATGTTAGGTTTTGATTTCCTGGCCCCCAAGAAGAAACTCATCCAGTGTTCTTCTGATTATCAAGACCAGGTGTATAGTTGAACCCTCAGGAGGGGAGGTGGCCAGGACTAAATGAGAATGCTTACAATGGGAATGGGGGAAAGTGACAGTCTGAGGGACAGAGAAGTGACAGGACTTCAAGATGGAGCAAACGTAAAGTAGTGGGAGAAAGAAGGAAGGAGAAAAAAAGAAAGCAAGGAAGGAGGAGGGAAAGAAGGTGACCAGATGACTGTTGGCTTGGCACTGGAGAGGGATGTCCCATTGATGAAAGGAGAGAAGAAAGTGGAGTTACTAAGTTGGATAAATTTGGGGTTCAAGACATTTTACCTTTGGAGAACCATGTTTTGAAGAGGCAGCAGTTTACTTGGGACTTCAAACAATGGGTTTCACAAATTATCTACTGACCAAAATGGAAAGAGAGTCGGAGAGCCTTTGAACTTCTGTTCAAAGGAGCTGGTGGCACGGTTAGTCCCATCACAGCCCCATGTGGGTGATTAGATTGCACAAGATGGCAGGGCCATGTGAGAAGCAGCATGCCGTGTGCAGATGGTTGATCAAGGATTCCTCTGGCTCGTTCTCACAGATGAATGCTGGCTCTGGGGGACCAAAGCCTGGGAAGGAAGCCAGGCCTGGAGAGGATGACTTGGAAATATTTTCTATGGAAAAGATAAAGTTTGGGAATTGTTAATCCCTTTTAAATAGATATCAAAAGAGAAAGAGATCACATAGACAGACAGTTCAGTATCACCACTTTTAAAAGATTTTTTATTTCCATAGTAAAAGAAAAAAAAAAAAACACATAGTCTCCTGCTATCTAACACATCATTAGCATTTCATTGTATTTCTCTTTCCTGCTATTTGTTTTTAGTACAATTATTTTTAAGGAAGAATGACTAAGCAGATGATGAATGAGAGTTGGATTTTGGTGTGTTTTTTTTTAATTAGAAGATTATGAACCATGAAGGGTGAACATGATACATTTTTTAAAAATAGGAATAAAATCACGGTCCCTTCCGTACTAGTAGGGGAACTCTGAAAGTCATTGAACCTAAATTTATAAATATTTTCTGCTCAGTCTATATTTATTATAGACCCATCATAGCCAAGGCACTTAGTTAAGTATTTTTCCATGTTGTTGTACAATATGCCAAGCCATCTTGTGAGGCAGATATTAGCACTCCACATTTTACAGACAGAGAAAGAAGGGCCTGTAGGTTTATCATCTGGTCATAGAGCCAGGAACTGACTAAGTCAGAAAAAGTCTATTGACCTCAGAGCACATGCTTTTAATGCCAGTACCATCTGACCCCTCCCCAATAACCTGTAGCTCTTCAAACAGGATGGCAAGGGACATGATTCCCAGAGGACAATATGAGTCAGAAACGGCCGGGGATGGGCAGAGGAGATGAGTTACCTGTGAAACAACAAGAGATAAATACGAGTCAGAAGGCAATCATCATTACTGGTCTTTGTTTGAATGCATGGTGTAAGACTGGAGGCAATGATGAATCTCCAAAACTCTGATCTAACCCATCTCTTTCTGGTTACATTCTTGGCGTCTTCGAGAAATGGGTACTATGACCTCTTCTCCTGGAGAGTCAGGGAAAGAACTGCAGCTCTGGGAATGAGGTAGCCCTCCTCTGTGAGTGATTCCTAAACAGAGAGCCCTACAGTAATCCTTGGGCCACGGCACCTTTTCTTGCTATCTGGGTAGCTGCTCCATGATCAGAGGATGGGGGACTTCAATGACAGGCTCCAGGCATCAGAACTGCTGACTAGATTGCTTTGTCCCAGCCCCCTGCCTCATTGGAAAGGAAGCCCTCTCCCCAGCTCTGCTCCCAAGCAGCCTCCCGCAGAGCATCTTCAGCACAGCTCAGGCTGTTCCCATGGCAACAGGGTGAGGGGCTTTTTGTTTTCCCTAGAAGGTTGAATTCTTGCATCCAAAAGGTAGCTACAGGCTTTTCCCCCCACAATCCTCCACCCCAACGCTGGTTTAGCTGTATGGCTAATTTTACTGCTACATATTTCTAAACAAAACTGGGAATGGTCCAATAAATAGAAACTGAGGCTGAAAAGCTTACAAAGAAACTGCTCCAGCAGCCCTGTAGCAATCACATGTTAGATCTGAGGATGTCAGACCTGATTAGAGCAAACTTACAGTCTGTAGGGGGAGCATGGAGAATCCCCTCCAGTTCAGTATCATTCACTGTAAAGGAGTTTTTTTTTTTAATTTATTTACAGTCCAGCTGTTGCCCCTCTCCCAGTCCCCCCTCCACAGTTCCTCATCCCATTCCTCCTTCCCCCTATCCTGCCCTCCCTGGGCCTCAAGTCTCTCAAAGCGAGACTTCTCCCACTGAGGCCAGACCAGGCAATCTTCTGCTATATATGTGTCTGCTACATGTATGGTCTTGGACAAGCTCCTGTATGCTGCCTGGTTGATGGCTCAGTGTCTGGGAACTCCCAGGGATTCACGTTAGTTGAGACTACTGGCCCATAGGAATATGGAATCACCCTCATCCTCTGCTTCTTCCACCCCTCCCCTAATTTAATTACATGGGGCCCCCTATTTCACTCCAATGAAGGGTGTAAGTATCTGTATCTGCCTCAGTCAGATGCTGGCTGGGCCTCTCGGAGGACAGACATGCTAGGCTCCTGTCTGTAAACATACCACAGCATCAGTAATAGAAAACACCCTCAGGCCCTTCAACAGGGTGAATGTGATGCTTTTTGAAATGCCGCTTTCTTTCTAAGGTCATGATGGGTCTAGGTTGCTACACTGGACCCACTTTCCAGGTAAGAGGCTTTAGACAAGCTGCTTCACTTCCCTGAGCCTTAGATATACTTGGAAAATGAGGGAAGAGGATAGATTCCTTTTAGGGTCAAAAGTGAAGCATTTTAAGTTACAAAAAGCAAGAGAGAGAGAGAGAGAGAGAGAGAGAGAGAGAGAGAGAGAGAGAGAGAGAGAGAGAGAGAGAGGAAGAAGAAGAAGAAGAAGAAGAAGAAGAAGAAGAAGAAGAAGAGAGAAGAAGAAGAAGAAGAAGAAGAAGAAGAAGAAGAGAGAGGAGAGGAGAGGAGAGGAGAGGAGAGGAGAGGAGAGGAGAGGAGAGGAGAGGAGAGGAGAGGAGAGGAGAGGAGAGGAGAGGAGAGGAGAGGAGAGGAGAGGAGAGGAGAAAAAAGAAAAGAAAAAAAGAAGAGTTTTCTGAATTGTTCTCACATTGCATATTCCAGGCTCCTCCAAAACAATCACCTATCTTAAGTACTCAGCCTTGTTAGGTGGTTCTTAGCCATAACCCCACCCCATTTATGTCAGGGTAAGTGAGGGCTTCAAGGCCATGAAGAAAACCTTTGCCTGACTCTAGGACTCTGAGCATCTTGATTTCAGAGAGCATCTCTGAAAGTTCTTTGTGCACACGGGTACCCTGTGCAGTGATCTCTACATGTTTGTTGAGTGAATGAACTTGTGAAACTCCCAAATCCTTAGAGCTGAGAACACTTTAAGGTCTTCCAGGCCTTCATCTTATAGATGAGGAAGCCAGAGCTGGAACATATCATATGACTTGGCCAGAGGCAGGCATCTACAGGTAGAGGGAGACTGGAGCCTGATTGTCACCCTCCTGCAATTCGTCTAACATTTGTACTGTTCTTACAAGAGAAGTTTACAGAATATCCTGCCAGGGCTGAAACAATTGAGCAGTGTCTTATCACTCATCGTGGAAGCCCTAAAGAACATAGAGCTAGCCTGTATTACCTTTCCCTTCTTCAGGCCCCAAAGTTGCAGCCAAGAGTCATATAAGTCACATACACACTAATCTTCCCCCTATGTTTTCCCAACACTGTCCCATTTGGTTATTTGTTTATTTATTTATTCTGATCCAAAGTCTTGTGTAGCCCAGGCTTGCCTCTACATTTCTGAACCTACAGCCTCTGCCTCCCAAGTGCTGGGATTGTAGGTATATTTCACCATATCTAGTTTTTGCAAGGCTAAAGGTTGACTCGAGGCCTCATGTGTGCCAGACAAACACTCTAGCAAATTGAGTTCTAACCCTAGCTCCCCTTCCAGCTCCCACAATAGCCCTCAAATCTCCTGGCTTTCACAGGGAAGTTTTATTCCTTATCATAGATTGAGTGCCCTGACTAACTAGCCCTCTGGGCTGTAAGTCAGGGAGACAGGCTGTTTTCATCAGAGGCTCCATTTGGGGAATATGCTGATTTGCTCTGGCATCATCCGGATCAGTAGTTAAGAAGGTCTTTGTGCCTGTAACCAACCACACAGCTTTCCAGTATCACATGCGACTTACACTCACACCCCTTTGGCCATCATTCACTCACAGTCCTAGCAAAGTTCCAACAAATTCTTTGCAATGGAAAAGAAGCTTGCATTTCTTCTGGTTTGTAACACACGTGGCTGGCTTGCATGCAGCACATTATTTGCCAGCATTGTCCTAGGTATTACTTTATTTAATTTCCATAATTGCCCTATGATGTTATTCTCCTTCCTAAAGGAGAATAATGACAAGAACCAATGACAAGGTTAACTGCATGTATAGTTTAATAAATGCAAAGTCATACAAGTAGTTGGTGACAAACCCAAGATTTAGGCTAAAACTCCAGAGCCCATAACTTCTACACTCTGCCCTAAAACCTGTGCTGGCCATAAGTAGCTTATGTAGCCTTCCGCTTCCCATTTGCATCTTTTTACTTTGATCATCTGCCAGATGAGGATGTTAAACTGCCGGCTGGGATATCATATGATCCATAGGGGGATGGGCGAGGTAGGGAAGACTGCCAGTGATGGATGCACAGGTATAAAGGGCTCTTCTCAAAGGTTTCCCAGTGTACCCTGGAAATGTGGACCTTCACAGTGTCCATGTAGGAGAAAACAGGGATAAAATTCCCATTTATCCAATAAATCAATGTGTAAAGAAATGGGGGGTGGGGGCAAGAGTGCTCCCCTCGGACAACCAGATTTACTTAGATCAGTTCTGAGAAAGATGTTTTGTCTAAACTGGCTTTGAACTCACTGTGTAGTCAAAGCTAACCTTGACTGCACACCCTCCTTGCCTTTGCCTCATGAATTCCAGGATTACAAGAGTATGCCACTCTTGGTTTTTATGATCTTGGGGACCAAACCTAGGACTCTGTGCATGCTAGGCAGGCAATCAGTCAGTTGAGCAGCATCTCATCCAATGTGTCTAGTACTCTGGTGATATCATGTGGATAAAGATAACGTCTATCCTCAAACCATGGGTTCTGGAAACCAAGAGATACCACAAAGAAACAACCATTCCAAACAAAGCCACTTGCATGTGCATGGGAGAGTAAAGCTGTGGGACTAATGAACAGTATCTCAAAGGATCCTTGGCATTGGCGTGTTCTTGACAAACTTGAGACAAGTGACTTGCCAGTATCATTGCTCCCCAGAGACTCCAGGTAAAGGTAGAGTATATTGCTTTTAACTCATGTTAACCCAAAATGCTTAATGGATGGAAAAAACCTCTAAATGGTCTTATAGAGAGCAAAGCTTTATTCCATGGTGAACAGTCTCTCTGTTTCTCTGTCTCTCTCTGTCTCTGTCTGTGTGTGTGTGTCTGTGCGTGCGTGCGTGCATGTATGTGAATCACACATTTGCATTGTTTCCTCTTTAGTTACATCCTTCATCATGCTTTCCACCCATGGCATCCTAAGCCCCAAACCAGATTCTTCTTAGATTTACAAACTTGGGTTTAGGGGATTTCTTTAAAGAATTTAGAATGTCTTCTGGAGGCTTATGTTTGTCAAGAAGTTAAGAGACAGAACTAGAGAGTCCAAAAGCAATTGCTAATTTGTACGGGGATAAATATGCCATTAATATGACCATTCCTTCTCAGGAATAATATTTTTCCTCTAGATGCAGGTTGACCCCAGAAAAAGCCAGGAAAGAGGAGCAAAGACTCAGACTTAGGCCTTACTGTGCAACCAGAGCTAAGAAAACTAAGTTTTAGGCAGAAAAAGACTCAAGAATAAATTTAGAAGACCCAAGAGCTTATTTAGGTAGGAAAGTCTTCACTCTTGTTTGTGCCTGTTCCAAAACAAAGAGTCAGAGGGTGGCTGGAAACAGGGCAGGAATGATGGAAAATTTGGATCCTGCCTAATATAACCTGGTCTAGCTAGCGCCAGGCAGCTTGCTGGGAAGTGACTAACATAGCTGCCTTCCCTGAGGCTCCTCTGCTTAAAGGGCAGGATCCTTGCAAGGGCTCAGCTATTCTGGAGATTTGAAGAAAGTGGTGTTTGAACGCTACATTTGAAAATGTAGCGTTTTCATCAGACGTGGTGTAACATGCAGATGCAGAAGTGACCATTGTGAAGTGAAAATATTTATACTCACAGCTGCAGGGCTACATGCGACATGGGGTGGGCCAGAAGGTGGGAAGAGAAGTGTGGGGAGAGCCTGTGTCGTGGTTTCTCCAGGCGAAGGATGCGCCAGGCCACACGAGAAGGTTTAGGAATGGCTAGCTTAAGTAATTTCTTAGAACTGTGGGACTTAGGGACCCTAGGGAATTGGGACAAGTGAAGGGTGCCCAAGTGTAAGAGCCCATCAAAGGAGGTACTGGCAGTATGGACCGTGGCTTGTATATGAAAGATGTCCTTACAGATGAGTCCTTCATTATCTTCAGAAGTTAGCTAACACTTGGAGGGGTAGTCTCTCCAGGAACAGCAAGGGCCAAGATGTCAGAGTGCTAAAATAAATAAATAAACAAACAAATAAATAAATAAGGACATACAAACAAGATTGACTCATACCTACAAGAGATCTGGTTTGTGGTGAATTAACTGTGGGGGTCAGGTGTCCTAAAAATCAGACTTTAAATAGGATATTTGCACAGAGGAAGGCTAATTCATTAGCAGAGCCTGGAGGCTGAATACCTCGGGAGGAAGCACAACCCACTGTACGCCAAGAAGGAATGTGACATCAGCCACACAAAGGTCCCAGCACGTCTTCAGCTGAACAGTTCAGAGGGCCCCTCAGAAATATCCCAGGTTGGAGCAAAGAGCCAGACTGGTTGCTAGATGTGAGCTCTCTGTCTCACACCATCAAGGGAGATAAGATCTTCCGTGAACTATCTGTACCGTGCCTCAAAAGATAGGGCCTCAAACGGCCTTTGGCACACTCGGTAGCTTGCAGCAAGGACTGCCTCAGTCCTGGAGACTGTCTGGGAAACTCTCCTCTGCATTCACTGGAGGGGGGACACAGAAGCAATCTCAGAATAGGCAAAGACTCTTTGAAGGATAAAGATTTTTTTTAAAAAAAATCAAATCAGTTAATTATATGAAGCTATGTAGTAACATGATTTGCTACTGAGAGGTCACCAAGTGTCTTAGTCAGGGTCACTATTGCTGCAATCAAACACCATGACCAAAACAACTCATCGGGAAAGAATTTACTTGGCTTATGCTTCCATATCACTGCTTATCACTGGAGGAAGTCAGGGCAGGAACCTGGAGACAAGGGCTGAGGCAGGGTCATAGAGGGGTCCTGCGTACTGGCTTGCTCCTCGTGGCTTGCCCATCTTGTTTTCTTATAGAACCCAGGACTACCAGCCAAGGGATGGCACCACCCACAATGGGCGTGGTCCATCCCCATCAATCACTAAGAAAATGTCCTGCAGGCTTGCCTACAGCCTACAAATCTTATGGAGACATTTTCTCAGTTGAGGCTCCCTCCTCTTCTGTGACTCAAGTTGACATAAAACTAGCCAGCCACACCAAGCCAGGGGGAACTGATGTAAAAATAGTACAAATATGAAATTCTCAAAATTAAACAAACGTTTTCAAATCCCCAAAATTAAAATACCACTACTACTAATAATAATTAATAATAATAAATAGCAAACAGTACTCTGAGGGAAAAGAGGTCATCAAGACAGATTGGCTTAAATATTATATGGAAATGTCTGGCGATTTTGTTCAAATAAAATGAATTACATTGGCATGCTTATGAGACAGCAGTGCCATTGCTCAAAAGTCTGTGAAGACAATCCAGCCCGGGGCATTTTCTTTGTGCTGAATTTGTTTCTAAGGTAGATGCTCATCCAGTCACTCATGTGGCTCTCAAGCTGAGAGAGCCAGCTTCCTCCCTGAAGCACAGAGACAGGGAAGAGTGGCTGCAATCTCCCTTTGCCAGAGGAGGAATGGTTGGTGGAAATTGTTTATTTGGGGCCTCAAATAATGGCACACCACAACCCTTTTACCTTCCAGTCCCTGTAACTAACACATTTACAGGTGTACCCAAGAAGCAGTGAAGAGTGGGTGCCCATCTGTCCACTTGAAAGAGTGGCTGATCATCACAGCAAGATGGCCCGTGTAGTGACCTTAGTCACTTGCCATGTGTCTGGGAAGTACCACTCTTCTCCACTTGTTCTTCCTTCTGGGCTCTATAGATCCTTGCCATGATGCTGTATACACACACACACGGAGGTTGTGTGCCATTATTTGAGGCTCTCAAGCAAAGGGAGAGCAAAGCCACTCTTCCTAGCAGGGCTGCTGTCTCTGTGCTTCAGAGACACACATACAGACATAAACACACACACACACAAACACACATACATACACACACTTACACACATACATATATACATGCACATACACATATACACACAGATACAAACACTCATACAACATAATTACAGATAAACACACACATGGGCATGTATACAAACACATACATCAACACATATACACAGATACACACACACATACACTCACACATACACTCCACATACACACACAGACACACTCATACATACATAATCACAAATAAACACACACATATAGTCACAAAAATAAACATATACACAAACATACACATAAACACATGCACACATTCACACACACATGTACTCAAACACATAGACATACACACAAACACCTATGCGCATGCATGTGCGTGCATGCACACACACACACACACACACACACAACACACACTTTGTCATCACTCACCATTTATTTATTGTGTACCAAATTGTCCAGCATCTGGTTCCATTCCTAGTCTTTCAGCAAACTATTTGATGGACATTGGGGAAGGGGTACAGAAGATCCAAGGACCATTACTTATAACACCTCAGCAGCCATGGCCACACAAAGATTTAAAGTCTATATTCTCATTTCTGGTTTTAAAGCAGAACTCCCTTTGGGTGATACCTCCCTTTCCTGTCATTATTCTCTGTTGCAAAATAAGCATAGGCCTAGGCGTTCTCCTGGGAACCATGCAGCTGAGCTCAAAAGGTGTCTGATACCTGTCTTATCAAAGGGATGGAGGGAGGGAGACCTATTCTGGTGGCATAGGAATTCTGCTTTTCCTTGTAACTATGGGGAAGAAGATTTTCATGGGTCTCTACAGTGTGGGGCTGGGGTGATGGCTCAGCAGTTAAAGGGGGCACACTGGTTTTGGAGACTGTGAGTTCAGGTTGTAGAACCCATATTGGGTAGCCTGTAACTCCAGTTCCAGGGGACTCTGATGCTTCTAGCTTCCATGGGCACCTGCCCTCATGTGCACGTGCACAGGCACACACACTACATACTTAATTAAAAATAAAGTCATCTTTAAGAAAAAAGAACTCTATGGTGTGAGGACTGGGCTCTCCCTCAGACTTATCCCTACAGATCTGAAGCCTTAAAAAGGTCAATGGCTTGCTCTAATGCTCAGAATCTCTAACTTAGTGGTTCTCAACCTTCCTAATGCTGTGACCCTTTTAATACAGTTCCTTGTGTTGTGGTGACTCCCACCAACCATAAAATTTTGTTGCTACTTCATAACTGTAATTTTGCTACTGTTATGAATCATAATATAAAGACCCAATATGCAGGATGTCTGGCATCCAACCCCTGTGAAAGGGTCATTAGATGCCCCCCAAAGGGGTCACGATTCGCAGGTTGAGAACCACTGCTCTAAGTAACCTAATCAAGAGGAACACATGGAGCCCATCTGTCTACAGGCCGTGTGTTCAGCACCTGTCTTCATTTATGCTTCATTTGTCACTGCCATGGTCCCTGCTACTAGCCTCACGTCATTCTGCCTCAGTTCCCAACTGACACTTGGCCAGTCTCCTTTCTTCTCACATGTAGGCTTGCTTACTAGTGATGGCAGCTGTGTCTACTAGTACTTCCTGTGTGCCTAGACTTGTGCTATGCACTTCCTATGGACTAACCCACCCCTTACAGTACCCATGTAAAGGAAGAGCTACTGTTGCACCCACTTTGAATAAAGGGAAAACCTAGGCACTGAGATTCAAACCAAGAGTTTCTGCTTTTACCCAGCATGCCATCTGAATCAATGAAATACTTCGGGTTTGGGTTAATTTTGCAAAACTTAATGTGTGTGTGCCTACATGTATGCATGTGCACATGCACATGTGCATATGTTTAATTTTGAGACAGGATCTCACTAATAGCTAAGTAGACCAGTCTGACCTTGAACTCACAAACAGATGCCTGCCTCTGCTTCCAGAGCACTGAGATGAAAGGCATGGATCATCATACCCTTGCAAGGTTATTTCTTCGCACATTACTGGCAGAAGAAGTGTTTTGTCAAATGCTGGGGAAGGCACTGTAGGGAGAGATGAACAGCCTGTAGCAGGCATGAGAGAAGCCCACTGGTGTTGTGCTAAGTGTGCTGCTGTCTGTCCCTGACCATCACTGTCTTCCTGGGTGTTTCCTGCAGGCCATTTATCTTCTGGGGCCCAAAGTACTTCACTGAAGGGAAACAAAAGAAAAACAAACAGTATAGGTGAATGGGCAAGATGATCACAAGTGTTCACAGAGCAAGGCGTTCCCAGGATCTGATTCTGTATCCTTCAGGTCATCTCTGTGTGAGGAATTTCTGCTTATAGTTCTTGATGAGGGAGTCAGATATTTATCCATCATCTCCCAGAGGTCTGCGTGTCTGCAAAGTCCACACCCTGCTACCTCTGCCAGTCATGTTGCATATAGAGAGACTGGGACAAGGGTGTGTCACCTTGCATAGTCTTGGAGCACTCCTACCACATGTATGAGTGAACATACTCATGTATGCAGGTGTTCATGCACACACACAAACACATCGTGTAGGCATACATACACATGCACAGTCATATGCACTCATGAACACACACACACACACACACACACATGCTTCAATCCTTGGAGCTCTGCAATTCCCTACATGAATTTGATTTTCCTCTCAGCCGGTACAGCCTTGCCATAAATCCATTTGGGTTTTGTTTGGTATGATAATACATTCAGTTGAGGAGTTATATAATTGCAGATCCGGTGATGATCTCCAGGCCAATTTCAAGTCAAAGCTATTTTTAATGGAATTGCCAGAGGATAGCAGGGGGAGGGGAAAGGAGGGAGATATTTAGAGTGTACTTTTTAAAGATCCAACAAATCTCTAAAAATTTTAGCCTATGCATTTCTGAACCTGAATTTCCAGGGAGGAAATTGGAGAATGCCAATTAAGTCATAGCAGGTGTATTTAAGAGCTGAGCTCACTTCCTGCATGAACGTTTTTTTGTTTGGATGCTTTTCCAGGAGTGAAAAGATGACTAGGCTAAGAGTCAAGAGACCTGAGAATTCTCTCAGCTCAACCAGAGCCCTCCCTCCATGTGTCCTTGAGAAACTCACTTTGCCTGTCAGTTGTCTCATCTGTAAGTGAGCCTAACTTCCCTGCCAACTCAAAAATCTTAGATGATCCTCAGAGGTCAGGGGTGCTGAAGCCTGGAACTGTGAGATGGTGTGTTATCCCCAAAGGTTAGACACCTTCTGTTCAAATTCTTTCCCCTGACCTGTGACTTCTGTTACCTGTTCTGGTACAACCTCACCTTTCCTAAGTATACGAGAACCTACAGAGTTTATAGGAAAAGGTAAAAAGCACCTACTATGAGGTGTTCGATGCCATCTAAGAAGAACTCAGTTTGAGGAATTCCCGGTACAGGAAGTCTGTGAACTTCTCACTAAGCTTATTCTCAAGTCTTCAAAGAGGACAATCTATTTGTCCCTGGACACACTGCGGGAGAGGGCCCACTATGCCATGGTCAATTTCTGCTGCTGAGCTGTTTTGACTTTGGGTTTCCTGCATCTGAACAGGAAAGTAAGCGATCACAAAATGCTTTAAAGCCTGTTGCTTGCTTTAGCGGAGATGTGGACCTCCGAACCAGTTTCCAACAATCCCGGCTCTATTGGTGCATGCTGATTTAGCCTGTGGGTGTAATGTGCACAATTTAGTGATTTGCCACATGTTTAATCTTGTCTTCCCTTTTGCAGGGTCATTTTCTCTGTGGTAAAGGATCAACTTTGAGCTAGGAATGGCTAAGTAACAGCCTTTTCTGGAATACAAATTACTCTGTGAATAAACGAAGATTAAAAAGAAAAAAAAAAAAAAACAGGAGGAGTTCTTGGCTTCATTGCAGTTGGTAACTGTCGTATACTTCTGATGTGCTGCTCAGAGCAGTCTAGAGTACAGCTACAGATCATGTTCCATGACCATCCCCCAGACTTGAATCTCACGGGACTCCCACAGTTCATATCCACTCACTGTTTCAGAATGTGATGGTGTTTAGAAACAGGGTCTTATCACTGTAACAAGTTAAAATCAGGCCAGATCAAAGTCCGAAGGGCCTTCATTCCAGTATGACTAGTGTCCCTACAAAAGAGGAAAATAGACAGGGACAAGCAGACGAACAGCGTAGGCCACTGAGTGAGAACAAAGTCTCGACTGGCACATCTGTAAGCCAGGAACCCTGAGTATAACCTTGAGGTGACAAGGAGTTATGAAGCTGACTGCCTTCACCAGCACCAACCCTGCTTCTTGTCCCACCCAGACTGTCAAGGTTACGTCGTGACCATCTCATGCCTTTCCATGGGTGCTCATCCCATCCACTCGGTCACTGTTCCAATCTTTCCATTTCTATCCCATCCACCCTGCCCTCAATAGATGATGAAGCCACTCTTCTGCTGTGTCCATGCAAAGGTATTTGGCTCCCGCTTCCCTTCCCTTGTGTCCTCCACCCCAACCTCTCTAGAAATGTCAGAGAACTGTTCTACCAGCTCCTTGTGACCAGTGGCTAGCCTCAGTCTCCTTTCCCATGCCCTACTCATTGCTCTTTCTAATACCATCCTACAAACAGGTTCATTTGCTCTTAAAACCAAATCAGAAAACAAATACATTTCCCAAACAACATCTTGTTCCCCTTTTCTACTGAGATTTCTTCACAAAGCCTTAGTCATCACTCTTTCTACTTTGGCAACTTCTTATACACAGACTTCTGGGTTCCCCCACCCCAACCCTGACTGTTATATTCTCTGGAGAGCTACCTGGAACTTTGCAGAAAACCAATCCAATAGATATCTCTCTATTAAAATTAAAGACATTGAAGGCAGCTTATTAATTTTCAGAGACTTTGTTAATTATAAGCTTCATAGTTAGTCTCCCACTTTAGCATAAACTTCCAAGTTTTGCAATTTTGCCGTGGACACATGAATCATCTGTACATGGGCTAACACGACTCACGTGTTCTTCTTTTTAAGATTCTTTTTAACTATGTGTAGGTGTGTATATCCGTATGTGGCAGGGGCCAGCGGCATGGGATTCCCCTGAGCTGGAGTGACAGATGGCTTTGAATTATCTGAAGTAGGAGCTGGGCCCCAAACTCAGGTCTTCTGGAAGAGCAGAAGATGCTTATAACCACTGAGCCACCTCTCTGACCTCGAGTGTCCTTTGCAGCATTTATTAGTCGACTGCTCTCCTCCACGCTTGGTTTCTGGCTCTTTCCCAACTCTCTGCTCCTTTCCCCATTCCCCCATCTTCCTCTTTCCCTCATCCTTATTTTCATTTCACTAGTCATCCACAAGTCACCTTGTCAGCCCCATCATTTCAGTTAATGGCTCACAGCTTCCCGACCTTGGTGCATGATGCCCTGACAATCCCTAGATTCTTTACTACCTGCCCACCAGGCCATCTCGCCTTGATATCCAACAGACTCACTCTTGGTGTACCTAAGACTGAACTTACAATCTGTCCTCAAGTGCTTTTCTGTATGTTCTTTCTGCAACTGCTTCTTCACCCCGCTGCCATCCTCCTCAGGAAGCTTGGGGCCATGTAGGGCTTCCCATGCTTCATCCTCCAGTTCCAGCTTCCCCTCCTACTGCTGCTTCAAACCACAGCAAGGTCTTTCATCTCCAATCTTAGCTCTAATAATTGATCCAGTCCACAAGATTCTGGCCCCATAGGCCCCCATAGGCCCTGGGGTGGGGGTTAGTTCATGGTAAATTTTCTAGTACCACCAAAGAGTCTCTAACTACATTTCAACTAAACCATGCTAAGGATTGCTAACTGGGTTCTTCTCTAAGCCAATGTCAATTTAAATGACTAGAGGAAGAACTTTCTAAAGTAAGACTTGAGCTCTGAGTTATAGGAAGCACTATTCTATCTTACTCAAAAGTGAAAACACCAATCTGTAAAAGGACTCGGGCTGGTCTGAAGGTGGTCTCTAGATCCCTGCCTACATCCCTGTGATGTAGGTGTATCCCATTCCATAAATGTGCCTTTCACCTTCTCTAGCAGTAACGAGTCCTTCTGCCTCTGCCTTGACCCCCTCCCAGCCCCTCCTCAGCTAGATTAACCTGTCAAAATGAAGGACAGACTTAAAAATGTACCCAAAACCATCTGTGCTATCCACACCACTGTCACCCTATCTTATGCTTGAACAGTTTCATGTTTTCTTCCTTGTAAACATGTTTAGATAGATGATAGATAGATAGATAGATAGATAGATAGATAGATAGATAGACAGACAGATAGATAGATAGATAGAGTGTGTGTGTGTGTATGTGTGTGTGTGTGTGTGTGTGTGTGTCTATGAATCACCTGTACATAGGAGCCCTTGGGCATTTGATCCCCCTGGAACTGGAATTATAGCTGTCTGTGAGCCGTCTTGTGGGTGCTAGGAATTGATCCTGGGTCCTCTACAAGAGCAGCAAGCTCTCTTAATCACCAACCCATCTCTCCTCCCAGTGTCATATATGAAAAAATGTTTTCATATATACATTCCTGACAGCCTTACTGAAGCCTTGTGGCTGGGGCTTGAGGGTATTAGTCTTTTGTCAAAGCACAAACAGGTAAATGGCTACCCAGGATATCACCATCTTTGAACTCCTCTGTGTGGTTCTCTTGCACTTATCACAGTGACTTCCTGTGTTGCCTGTTTACACCCTGATCATCTCCTTCTTTCTGTTTGGAGCCTTGCATGTGATAATAAATGAGAAGAATGTTTTGCCTCTGTAACATGCTTGATGGTTTACAACACGTTTTCAAAGTAAGCATGGCCCCTCATGCTCAAGATATTCATCACTTAGAAAGGATGCTCCAGTTTTAACATATGGACACTTGTCTTGAGCTAGATGCCCTTGTTATCATTGGCACAGGGCCTCATCTATAGAACAAAGGCATTATTTATAAATTGTCAAAGGAGCTTGAAAATTGGATACTTGAATATCTGACCCATATTCACTGGTGTGCAAGTTAAGCATGGTTTTTGTTTGTCTCCATATTATAGAACTAAAGCCAGTCAGTTAGAAGAAGGTAATTGTGGACTTGATGTAAAACCCTCAGAGTAGTGCAACCCTACAACTCTCATCAGACGCAGTAAGCACTTGCTTTCTATGTCTGGAAGAAAGGATATTTCTACATAAACAAGAAAAAAGAGGTGACTACATAGACTATATTTTTTACTTATTCCCCAATTTAAAAGTACCTACCCAGAAGCTTCTGTGATCAGGATGCAGTGGTGATGAACTCAAAGTCTTTTTTCTTTGAGCAGGTTTCAGCCTGCTGGGGAAAACTGAACTGATATATATATGTATATGTATAGTATATGTATATGTATATGTATATGTATATGTATATGTATATGTATATGTATATGTATATGTATATGTATATATGCATCATATTATATGGCAAGTGCTGTCAGCAGCATGAAGTGGTGGTGAGACTGAGAATAGTGGGTGAACTTTACTTCTTGACAAATCAGAATTTAAGGTGGAACCTGAAAGGACAAGAAGAGTGACATTGGCAGTTGAGGAGAGAGCAGTCTAGAAAGAGAAAGCATCAAAGGTGCAAGGGAGATAGAATTGTATGGAAGAAGTGCTAATAAAAAGTGTCACTGTGGCAGGACAAAGGGGAGATGGAGACAGAAAAGAGGAGGTCCTGTGGGACCCAAGAGTAGCTGGGATGGTCTCCTCCATGCAGTTGGAAACATGAGAAATGGAAGGGAGTTGTGCATCCAAGATATGACTGTTTGTCTAAGGAGGACAGAGTCTTAAATAGAATTATGTATATTTGGACCACACTGCTGTGAACAGCAGTTACTCTAATTCAGAGCAAATCTTCAAAGCAAGCATACTGGGTAGACAAAGCTCTGATTTGTAAATGATACATATGTATGTTTCCTAAAAGGAACCTGCCAATAATCCATCTGGAGTGGTAACCCAAGACAAGGAGTGGACAGAGCCACAATATTGAACTCAGCTTGTTGGGATAGGAATACTGTAAGGGTGAAATGATGGGACAGTGGGCAAGCCCTTGTCCCAGTCTATCATTCACATTGAGTTGAGTGTCTTTTCCATTCAGTGGCTGGAAGGAACTGGGAAGAGGACCTTGGACATAACTCTGGCTGCTCATTCAGTCATTGGGTGGACTCTGATGGAGCTTTTGTTGTGATGCAAACTGTACAGAATGTTGGCATATGACCGAAACTGACATAGATACAACCTTAGCTTATCACTGCAGTGAGCATAGAGGCATTGAACTCATATTGGGAGTCATCATGAACCGGTCCAAGAGTGGAAAGATAAAGAACAAAGGCAGCCATTGATGCCAAAAAAAAACTTACCAGAGGTGAGAAAATGGACTTGTAGGAGCTGCCCTGAATAATAAAAGATTTGGAGGATGGAATATAGGAAGAAATTATGGAGGTGGCAAATTTGCCTCTAATACCTCACCCTCTGATCTTTTTCTATGAAGCCCCAACTTAAAGTGTCTTCAAGAATCATTTCAGGATAACAAATAGAAAGGAGGGTTTCTCTTGGGGTTTGCAGAGTTCGTACAGCTTACCCTTGCTGTAGGAAACAGCTTGAATTTAAAAAATATTTGCTTCAGTCCCTTGGGGCTGCTAAAATTATGTGTAGAGCATCCCCTCCTCCTACACAGTATTGGCATGAGCTAATCTACTGCATGTCCAGAGGCCAAAGCTGTGTATACAAGGCAAGCCAACTGTCTCCCTGAACAAAGACCGAAATGCCTTGGGTGTCCTTGTCTATAAGATCTGATGTATAGATCTGTGTCTGCAAGTGTGCCATGCTGTTGGCAGCATTTATTACAACTTGAATGTGAAATGTGCTATTCTATTCAAGGACTCTGATAAGAATTATCAGTCACAGTGGATGTAGAAGGAGCCTAGTTTTACTGGGGCTGACAAGAGTTATCTTGGTTTCCTGCTTCTATGTCACCAAATGCTGTCCCTTCTCGATCTCTAACTGTAGCTTACTCAGTTTTTTATAGACCAAGAAATCACTCTAAATACTATTCTGTTGCCAGCTCCAAAATACCCACAATCTGCCCTATCCTACCCTTCCTGGCCCCACCCCTTTTTGTTCTTCAATACCTCACTCTTCCTACAGCGTCTTAAATTCATTTCTATCCATCAAACAGATCCTTTTGCTCATTGCTGCGGTTTCTTTCTTCATTGTTTATGCTCCCACTGACATTTAACACTTCTTAAATTTCTCCCTTCCCTCCACCAAAGAGTTTCTTTGTCTGGGGGTTCTATAGCTCAGGCCCTGTACTTGGCATTAGGGTTACAAATTATCCCCACCATTTTATAGGGAAGGAGACACAGGTGCAACTTCCTTCAACAGGGGTATAAAGAATGGTACGGGAAAAAAAGAATTCAACAACCAGCCACACTGAACTGAACATGGAAGACAGCCCACCAAGATGAGACTCCTGGTCTGTTGTAATGACATCACCACCCAATCCAAGCCTCCCTCTGAGCACAATAGCTCCATCCTATTCTAAAATAAATTCCATTACCATTCTCTTTAACAGAGCAACAACCTGGCTGTCACTATGATCAAGCCTGAGTCACATCACCAAGCCCGAGTTACTCATGAGCAGCACTGTATGCGACTGTTGTTCATATATGGAGACATCTCCCATTTGTAAAGTCTTACTCTATAGTAAGACTTCTGCCACCATCCAACTTGTGTTCCATGTATAGCTATCAGATGGAGCCTCTTAAAACTAATCTTTCATGAAATAAAAACACATGAAAGGATAGCAACACAAATGATTGCAAAATAAGTTGTACTTAATTTCTTTTTTTATTAGATATTTTCTTTATTTACATTTCAAATGTTGTCCCCTTTCCTGGTTCCCCCCCCAAAAAATCCCTATCCCATCCTCCTCCCCCTGCTTCTATGAAGGTGTTCCCCACCCATCTACCCACTCCCACTTCCCTGTCCTGGCATTCCCCTACACTGCGGCATAGAACCTTCACAGGACCAAGGACCTCTCTTCCCATTAATTAAAGGTGAGATAAGATACATATGGTGTAAGAATTAAAAAGCTGTAGACATTGTCACATCTTTAATATTTCCATGTTCTTAATTAATGTTCCTGCTCTTTCTGGCTTTCAAGATCACAGTTCATACATAGTGTACCAACTGTTCTAGGGCTCTGTAATTGGAAAGTCTCTAACTTGTTTTTCCAGTACACTGATTTTCTTAGAAAACATATACAATCCCTTGCTTTGTAATTTTGCTCCTTCTGGTGTCTACAAACTCACTTCTACAGACGGATCAGTACCATACTGATTGATCGCTATGGCATTCCAGTGAGTGGTGTGAATCCTTCCATGTTGCTCTTCTTTTTCAAAAATTATTCTAGGTCTTGTATATGACTATACTCATTTCAGAATCAGTGTGTCCAGTTAGGGGCTGGTTATGACAAAAGACCATGGCCAAAGCTACTTATAAAAGAAAGCATTTATTTGAGGGCTCATGGTTCTAGAGAGTTAGAATCCCTGATCATCATGATGGGAACATGGCAGCAGGCAGACAGGCACAGTCCTTTAGCAGTAGCAGAGAGAGCTTACATCCGTCCACAAGTATGAAGCAAAGGGAGAGAGAGAGACAGAGGGACAGAGACAGAGACAGAGAGGCAGAGAGAGACAGAGAGACAGAGACACATAGAGAAAGAGACAGAGACACAGAGAGACAGAGAAAGAGAAAGCCCCCATAGACTTATAACCACATGATAATGCAAAATGCATTTGGTCCAATTTCAAAAGTCCCCGTAGTATTTCACACCCTCAACACTGTTTAAAAATTCAAAGTCTCTTCTGAGACACAAGGCAATCTTTTAATTATAACCCCCTGTAAAATCAAGAAGCAAATTATGTTGGAATATGCTTCCAACATAAAATGGCACAATGCACACAGTGAGGAAATACTGGACCAAAGCAAGACGGAAACCCCGCAGGGCAAACGCCAAATCCTGTAACTCCATGTCTGATGTCAAAGGGCTTGGCCCTTACAGTTTTGCTTCCTGCTTGTTTGATGCTCAGGTTTCCAAACAGAGTCTCTTTGCACCACTATCCTGGAACTCACACCATAACTCAAACTGGCCTCAAAGATGTCATCTTCCTCTTTCAGCCTTCCCAGTGCTGGGATTGTAGGTATGTGCCATCATGCTTGGGTTCAATTTTTATTTTAAAAAATCTGTGATTATGATTAGAAATATGTTCCTGACAAACATGCCGATTTGGCTAGAATCCAGACTAACAGTGTGGAAGCTTTCAGTCTGTGACCATGTGGCTCTTCATTTGCTTAGATATTGAATATCTCTCTGGAATGTTTTGTTTTGTATATCATGTGTGTGTGTGTGCACATGTGCACTTGTCTGGGTATACACATATGTGAAAGGCAGGGATCAACTTTGAGTGTCTTCCCTCAGGGCTCATCTATATTTTTCATTGACCTGATACTCTCCAAGTAGGCTAGGATAGCTGGGCAGGGAGCCCCAGGTAGCTTCCTGTCTTTGCCTTCTCACTACTAGGGTTACAAGTGTGTGCCACCATGTCTGGCTATTTTTCATTTGGCTGATGGCAATCAAATGCATATGCTTGTACTTGCAAGGCGAGCCCTTTTACCAGCGTAGCTATCTCCCTGTGATATCTTTGTGGCTGGAGACATCATACCTATGTTTTGTTAATTTTATTTCAAATGATTTTATAGTTTTTATTTTTATTTCAAAGAATTATATGTGACTTGTCTATCTGCCTGACTGTCTATCTATTTGCTTACTATCTTGAGATGAGGTTTCATGTAGCCCAGGCTATCCTGGAACTCATTATGTAGCTGAGATTTTGTTCTCTAGATATCTTGCTCCTGGCTATCAAAATTCATCTAGCAACCAATAGTTGTTTTACATTTTTTTCTAGGATTTTAAAAACTGGCAATCACAGGGCTGGGTGATGTCGATGAATTGGTAGAGTGCTTGCCTACAAGCAGAAATTCCCAGGTCTAATCACAACACCACATAAGCCAGGCCTCAGGAAGTGGAGACAAGAAGATCAGAAGTTCAAATTCATCCTTAGCCACATAAGGAGTTCAGGCCAAATGCCACATGAGGACTGTCTCCAAAAAATGTCCAAATAATTTTAGTTCTCTCATGTCTTTATGCCAGTTATTTCATTTTTCTTTTGGGTTTGCATGGGTTAGGATTGAGGCACTTTTCTTTTTTTTCTATCATTTCTTTATACTGTGACTATGAATTGAATTTTGTCAGTTTTTTTTCCCCCTTTATCATATACACAGGCTCATACTGTTTTGCTTCTTAAAGTCATTAGCATAGTTTAATTATGTATGTTGATTCATAAGTTTCCATTATGGATGTAACTCCTGCTTGGTAATTGTGTGCTACTGTGCTTGGCCTGACATTGTTTTGTTAAAGGTCTTTTGTATCTTTTTTCATGAGAAGGGCTGAGGATACAGTTCAGTTGGCAAGGTGCTTGCCT
Organism: Mastomys natalensis; assembly: GCA_021653895.1. NCBI lineage: Eukaryota > Metazoa > Chordata > Mammalia > Rodentia > Muridae > Mastomys > Mastomys natalensis. Next base: position 932,229 of record JAJTUV010000973.1, on the reverse strand, counting down.
GGCGTCCAGGAAGCCCTGGGTTTGATCTTCAGCATTGCTGCATTAGTGGTGGCATTCATGAGACTCTATACTGAAAAAGTAAAACTGCCTGTCGCTGTTCTTCCCTGTTTTCATGAGGAGTACCAGCCACCATTTTCTCTTCCTGTGAGGTGTCTGTGAACAAATCTTCCTCTAAGGAGTGGAGAACAGGTTACACAGGCCTCACAGAGTAAGTCATGGAGTTCTCTCTCCTTTGTTTTCTGAGAATTTGAATCACTTTGAAATTATTCTTTTCTTTACACGGTCAATTGAATGTACCTGTGAAACCATCTGGACTTAGAATTTCCTTGTAGGAAATTTTGTTTAGCAAAGAATATAATGTCTAGCTATCCAGTATCAATACCTAGAATCATCTCTGAAATAATACACATACAAGCAACAGTATCGAGCGGAGCATTTTGTATTTGTACATTTATGAGTTTATATATAAATGTAACAAGAACAAGACAAAAGCGTCCAGAGATTTGGAAATTATTACAGTTTCGCTCAGTTCATGAGAACTCAACGACAAATGATTGTATGAGAACCGCATAGTGCAGCCAGAGCCACACCTAAGACAAGAGTGACAACTGAAGTCATTCTAACCAGAAATATCATGCTCACTTGATTGTGACTTTACTTCCAGAATGAGAGCCAATGCCCTTTAAAAGAAAAAAAATCATACAATTGGTATTGTTTATACTATTTTATCTCAATGTTTAGAAAGTGACAATTACCAGACACATGGAAAGAGGGTAAATGTGATCAATATCCGAGACAAAATCTGACCAATTAAAAATGATTCCTGTATTCAGTCCTTCCACTTGGCTACTATTGATCCTCCTCTGTTCCCTTTTCTACTTGTTATACTGTGCCCACATGTATATTTATTTACCTAAATACATGTTTTACTGAATAGAGTCTGCATTAGGGAGAACATGAAAGTTTTTATTTCTTTCTGAGACTGTGGCCTCAGTAAACATTATACATTCTAATTCCTTCCATTTTTGTGCAAATTTTCTGATTTTTGCCTTTCTTTAGAGCTAAATTATATTCTATTTTATGTGTACCAAACATTATCCTCCATCTATTATAGACAATTAGGTTGATTTCAGCTCTTTTGGGTTATGAACATGGGTTACAAACATGAATACAAAGCTAATTATTTTTCTATTTCTAACTCTGTCATGGAATTTTGGGGTTTTTGTTTGTTTTTTATTTTGATGGTGGATAAGTGTGTAAAAATATACTTAATAGTGAAGTGTAAAGTCTGTGTATAGCTCCACAGCTTCCATTTTGAATGGCTACTTTGGCTCTCTGGAAGTTCATTGATTGTATAGTCTTTGGGTTTTGTTAACTCCGCTGCATAATTATTTTTACTTGCAACTTTTTAACAATAAAGGTTTAAAAAAATTTTAATTCAAAAAGATAAATGAAGAAATTGGTCCAGTTGTTAAAAATTAACTAAAAGAATTTGAGGCAGCTCTTATAGACATGCTTAAGAACATAAAGAAGACGCTGGGGAGATGGAGCAGAGTTAAACATGCTTACTGCTTTTGCAGAGGACCTGAGTTCAGCTTTTGGAGGCTCACAACCACCCATAACTCCAGTTCCAATAGATCCAACTCCTCTGACTTCCATAGGCACCTGCACACCCACGCACATACCCACAGGCATACAAACATTATTAAACATAACTTTTGAAAATCTTTTTTAAAATAGGTTAAAGGAAATGTAGTCATCATGGATGACGGATGAAGGATCTTGGCTAGGGAATGAAAATGATGAAGACCCTGCAGGCTGGGGACGTAGTTTGACAGGGGTCACATGTGTGTAGCATGTTCAAGTCTTGGATTCAATCCCAATCATTCAAATGGAACACACTACTGGAAAGAACCAGAGAAATGATATGTCTTGGTGGCTATCAGATTGAAATGGTGTAAAAAATGAGAAGTGGATGTTGATACGGTGAGACAATCCATTCTGAAGAGCAGACTGAAAGGGCCTGAAAATGGGGAGCAGGTGGCACATCAGACTGTCTGATCTGCGTGTAAGTACCATTCCAGGAAGAGAAAACAGAAAATAAAATAGCAAAACAAAGTTGGACCACCAAGGAGGATGGACACAAAGCATGGATACAGGATGCTTATCATCCTGGACCTGTTGACAACCATAGGAAAAGAGAAGAGTCCTGAAGTACAGCAAAGAAAATAAGATATCCTTGGAGAAAGAACATCAAGTGGTGTTTCTTCATAAAAAAAAAAACAGGAGAAGATGACAATGGAAACTAAGCATTGGCAAACTGTTTAGCCTAGATTTCTGTGCCCAGTGATTCTATATTTTAATAAAATAAAAGACATGATAATATGTTGTAGCGGCTTGAAGGAAAATGGTCCCCATATGCTCATCTATCTGAATGTTTGGTTGCCAGTTGGTGAGCTGTATAGAAAGGAGGTGTGTAGGAGGTGTGGCTTTGTAGGAGGAGTTCTATCATTGGGAGTGGGTTTTAAGGTTTCAAATGCCCTTGCCAGGCCCAGCCTCACTCCCTCTTTGCCTCCTGCTTGTAGATCAAGATGTAAACTCTCAACTGCTACTCTAGAGATATGCCTGCCCTCACACACCCTGTCATAATGGTCATGGACTGACCCTCTGAATTTGTAAGCAAACCTCCAATTAAATGGTTCCTCTTATAGGTTGCTCTGGTCATGGTATTTTATCACAGCAGTAGAACAGTAACTAGTAACTGGCAGTAATCCATCATAAACTAGAATAGTAACTAGTAACTGCCAGCAATCCATGATAAACTAGAATAGAAATGGCATCAAATGAAACAGATCTACAGATAGATCATCAGAAAAGAATGAGAAGGAAGCAGAAATAGTAGAAGTTTAGGAAGGAATGGTAAGTGTATTTTCTACTCTTATCACTCAAATAAGGGTTTAGAGCAAAAACTGTGATGTCATGTTATGAGGCATGTGAGGAGGCACAGAAGTGCGCAGGTCACTTCAGGGGTCTTGCATCTTCTATGGAGCAGTGTGGGTCATCTTTTAGATCAGGCTGATGAACTCACGCTGTCTACTGTCATCTTGACAGCAACCAACAAAAAATAGTCCAAAGAGATAAGGTAATGAGCCAGCAGAGGAATTAAAATAGAATACTAAAATTAATGTAAAAGGAGCAATAAATGCAGAATTGAGAAATAATAACAATGAAATATGAAAATATGACAGATAATAAAAGAGTAAAGCTAAACTCAACTATATTAGTGATCATATTAAGTGAAAAGGCAGAAATAGGCAGGAGTAATGAACATAAAAGAGACACAGCAAACTATGCATTGTTCACAAACATGCACTAAAATATAAAAATATAGTAGGTTTACAGTGAGGTGAGAAAATATAAATTGTACAAATATTAAACATAAAAAGATAAAGTAGACAAACTAAGACTGGCCAAAAAATTCAAGACCAGAAAATTTCCACAGCTAGAAAGAGATATTTCCATCAACAATTAAGAACCCAGCTTCATCAGGAAGAATGATCACAAGTCTATGTGTCTAATGACAGAGCTTCGATAACATAAAACAGAAACTGTCAAAAATAAAGAGAAATGTCCAGGCCCATCATCATGGGGCAGACTTTCTAATGCCTTTTTCTTTGTAGCTCATGAGCTACTTCAACAAAATCTAGTAAAGCTATACATGATCTGAATCATAGTCACCCTCATCTCAGGATTTGGACCATTCTGTACCTAGCAACTGTAAAGTGCAGTTCCTTTTGAAAAGCACACATCTTATTCATGAGTCAGGATCAGAAGTTTTGGTGAATGTATCAACCCTCTCTCTCTCTCTCTCTCTCTCTCTCTCTCCTCTCTCTCTCTCTTCTCTCTCTCTTGCTCTCACTCTCACTCTCTCTCTCTCAGGCAATCATGCATGTGTAGACACACAGATGGAGACTAGATGCATCACAGCATTGTGCATGAATTCTCAGGAAGTGTCCAGCTCATTTTTTGACCCAATGCCTCTCAATGGGACCTGGGACTTGTTTGGTTTAGGCTAGGCTGGCTGCCCAGTGAGTCTCAAAGATCCACCTGACTTTGTTTTCTCAGGGCTGGGATTACAGGCACATGCAGCTGAGCTTGGCTTTTCTACATGGAGATCAAACTTGGGTCCTCATGCTTGTACTGAGCTGTCTCTCCACCCCACCCCTTTTGACTCAGCCATTAATCTCGAAGCCCTACAGTTATTTATGTGCTGTTTGTCCCTGGGTAGAAGTGATATGCTAAGCTGGACATCCTCTAGCCCACTCCTCGGAACAACTGACTGAGACTAAAAACACCATCTGAACTTTTGTCCACACAGAATAGAGTGGCTGATCCAGGGGTAAGCTTGACCTCATAAGCACTATTTTCTTGGTTACCCTTTGACACAGCAGCCCAGTTATTTATTTCAAGGGATAGCAAATATAGTGCTGGTGTCTCTTCAGGACAGTTGAATTTGGTGATATTTGTAGTTATCTATTAAACATGAAGAAGAAGAAGGAGAAGGAGAAGGAGAAGGAGAAGGAGAAGGAGAAGGAGAAGGAGAAGGAGAAGGAGAAGGAGAAGGAGAAGGAGAAGGAGAAGGAGAAGGAGAAGGAGAAGGAGAAGGAGAAGGAGAAGGAGAAGAAGAAGAAGAAGAAGAAGAAGAAGAAGAAGAAGAAGAAGAAGAAGAAGAAGAAAGAAGAAGAAGAAGAAAGATGAAGAAAGATAGACTACTTGGGGTTGGGTTGGGTTTGGGTTGGGTTGGGTTAGGTTGGGTTGGGTTGGGTTGGGTTTTGAGAAAGGCTCCTCTATGTAGCCCTGGCTGTCCTGTAACTTGCTATGTAGATCAGGCTGTCCCTGAACTCACAAACATTCACCTACCTCTGCTTCCCAAGTGCTGAGCTTAAAGGTGTGTGCCATTATGCTCAGCCCCATGGGGATTTTGTACTATTAAAACAAGTCTGTTTCTAAATGTGTTATAGAGACCATAGGTAAGTCGGCACAGGGTTCTAATGTGTTAACATTTTTTGAGACGTTCTTGTGCACAGGGCTGTGATTTGCATGAGCAGTAAATTCTGTCCTTGTCAGCTTTGCTAGCATAGTCCAGTGTCTTAGTGATTGTTCTATTGCTATAAATAGACAGCATGACAAAGAAAGAAGGAAAAATAAAGAAGAAAAGGAAAATAGGTGTTTAATTGAGTGCCTGCTTACAGTTTCTGACAGTAAGTCCTGATCATCATGGCAAGAAACATGGCCACATGCAGGGCACTGGACCAGAGCAGTAACTAAGAGCTTGCGTCTGATGCACAAGCCTGAGACAGACAGACAGACAGACACAACACCACACACACACACACACACCAAAGAGAGAGAGAGAGAGAGAGAGAGAGAGAGAGAGAGAGAGAGAGAGAGAGAGAGAGAGAGAGAGATTAAACTTTAAAGAAAATGTAAGTGTATTCCATAAAGCCATTGATCTAATACATGGAAGAACTAGAATTTGAAATGAAATCCAATTGATTCTACAACTATTCAGAGACCATCAGACTATTCCTTTACACAAAGAGAGTAAGGACAGTCCTGTGGTCTCTGTTGTGTATGCTTCTTTCCTTTCAGGCCATTAAAATCACAAGTCTGGCCATTAAAAACAGCTCCTGGCAAGTTGGTGTATATTTTTGTGGTCCCCATTTTTTTTTCCAGCATGAAGACTAGTCCTTCAGATGTAAAGATTACTATGTAGGCAGTGGGAACTTACAAGAAACTGCTAAGGGCCTGGGAAAGAAAGCAGAATTACAGCTGGAGATATCCCGGCCGGATGACATGAGATGGGGCACCAGGGAGCTACGTGGCAGTTGTGCCAGCAAAGGTTTCAGCTTTCTCTTTGAGAATCTTTGAGGAACATCATGGCTCCAGCAGCCAGGGCTGGAGGGATATGATTCCCCAAGGGAGAGAGCCTGCAGGGAGAAAATGTCTTTGCATCTAGCGACCTTCCTCCTCTGTGCTTTTTTGTTGCTGTTGTTTTCGATCATCAGCAAACCGTAGAGTCAGCAGCTTCTTATGTTTATACTTTAATATTTTTTTCCAACTGCTGAGTGTCTTTTTGAGAGACTCTGGTGGTAAATATTTATCTCAAGCCTAAAATAAACCGTGGTTCCCTTGCCACATCCACGTAGGGTGGCTCTTGGAATGTTGCTGACCAGGGCGGCTGACTGTCGCCAGGCAGCACAGTCTCCGGATGTAGGTTGAACCCATTCCAGAAAAAGTTGCTAGGTGAAGGAGATTCTTGGGACTCCCCACTGTCCCCATGTAACCAACACCTCCATCTTTTCTCTACACGGTCCCCTGCTCTCCTCCCTTCCCTGGCACAGACATATCCTTTTGCCTGGCAAAAGGATTCTTGTTTCCATGGAAGCCTCATTAAATCTACATCTTGCTCAGTTTGGGTTTGATCACAGCTGCCAGAAGTATTTTTAGTCTATGCAGTTGCGTAATGAGATGGGAATTGGAGAGGGGGGATGGGACCTAATGGACAGAGTGTGTGTGTGTGTGTGTGTGTGTGTGTGTGTGTGTGTGTGTGTGTGTGTAAAATGAAAAACTTGGGGGAAAAGGGTTTGAAGGACGGGAGAAGGGTGGGGCACTTCTTTCATGCAGCTGAGGCAGTTGTACCCTGGCTTGATGCTTCCCATTGGAAGCCAGCCCAGGGGTGCTTGCCACGACAACTGTTGTGGTCATATGTCCAGGGAACCTCTGATCTCCCTTTCCATGAGCTCAGTTGGCTCCAACCAGGATGACACTTAAGCTCAAGTGTGGTTGCCATCATTGGGTTTCCCTCTCCAGAGCTGAGGACAAGCAAGAGTAGTTGCTGGGGCTCAGAGTCTGCAGTGTCGGGCAGAAGCAGATCAAAGTCACAGGGAGAGAAGGTTTTAGACATTAGAGGCTTGTGTGCAAAGACAGGATTGGCACTGGAAGCCAGTACCAAGTTCCTACCCTGGCTGCTCGGTTCTGAAAACTCTGATTCTCTATAGTTGTGCTCTGCCCTTGGCCTGAGCCTGCACGTCAGAAGAGCTCCTGAGGCTGCCTGAGACAACTGGAGTTGTTGGACTGTATGTGTGCATGTGTGTGTGTGTGTGTGTGTGTGTGTGTGTGTGTGTACAACATGTAAGAAAGGCTTAAACCACAGGCAGAGAAAATAGGTGATATTTACTGAGCCTTTTGTTGGTCATTCGGTGCTTTGGGCTTTTTATTCATATTCATTCATTTTCCTTCCCTGAGTTTGGGCTTTGGCCAGTGATTATATCCTCCCCACTGACACGGAACCTGAGACACCGAGCAGTTGAGAAATTTAGTCACAGTTGCCAAGCTAACTTGTGGTGGAGCCAGGCTGGGGACCCACGCAACCTGACTAGAGAGTCAGCAGACAGAAAACATGGTCTGTCTGGTAGTCACACACTTGAAACTGCTTTTACTGTGCAGAGCCATTAATAGTGGCTTTGTATGGATGAACTGAAAGGCATGTGGATGCACTCTTGGAATCTCATTCATCCTCAAAGAGATGGGTTTAAAAAAAAAAAAGATTTTCTGAGGGCAGTATCTAAAGTTATCAAGTCTTTACAATTAAGATTCTCCTGAGTCCTGGTCTGATTCTGGCTCTGCCCCTCTGTCCACTGATTTCGCATTGGTATTTACAGCCTCTCTTGGGCCTCGGGGCCTCCCAGTATTTCTGCAAGATGTTGTCTCACCTTCGCTTTGCTGCAGCAGAGTTTCTGTCCTAGTCTGAGGCCACATCTCTCTTACCCTTTCTCAGGACACTGAGAAAGCATTAACTTTCTACACTTTCCTGACTACTTTTCCAAAGGGCACCTTGGCAGCCTGCTGGCCTCCTTTACCAGCAGCCTCTGATCATCTCTTTGTTGACCTGACTCTCTTCGAGGACTTGGCTTTCTCTGAACTTGCCAACTGCCTTCTTCATGTCTAAAAAAAAAAGGGAACCTAGAGAAAATCTACATGTCCTCTCCTCTGTATGTGTTCTAGGATCTCGTCAAGAAGTAGACTTAACGGGGCCCTATATGGAGGGCTTATCTCAGTCTTGCCTCCTCACTGCAGGCAGCCAGAGCATCCATAAAACTCCATAAATGGAGTAATGACACATCTGGTGAGCCTGCAGGCCACAAGTAGGGCAGGAGGAAGCTGTCGTCAGGATCTACATGACAGCTCAGAAAATCAAAGGTCATGGCAGAAGCAAATGCCATCTTCTTTTCAGATGGAGAAGCTGAGGCAGAGAAGGACACTGCAAGGGATTCAGATCTCTGGCTTTATTGTCAATACTCACTCCACCCCACATGGTGTCCGATCACTATAGGAAGTGTGGTATCTCAACTTAGCCACAGGACCTTACCCAGAGACCTTTTAGGGCATCCAGGGACCATAGAACAATCTCGAGGAAAGGTCCTGAGGACAAGGATACCCAAAATGAACTCCTGGAAGTTCCAAACTCTGGAGTAAGGATGCTGGGTCCGAGGAGCAGTTGTGGACCTGTTTGCTAATCCTGCATGGAGGTAGCATGGAGTGCAGTGGGGTTTAAATTTGGGTCTCAAAAGTCTGTGTTCCCTGTCCCCTGTGACAAAGGATGGGTGCTTTGAGACAAGATTATAAGCTAGCAAACTGAGACCCACAGGATAAGCAGTTAGCTCAAGGTCACCCCGCTAAGCTAAGAGGGAGGATGCCGCTTTGTGTCTGACTCCTGAGAGCCCATCTTGTCATTTACAATACTCCTGCACTGGCTTCATTTCCTTTCCGTCAGATGGGAGTGATAACACCAGTCTCACATGGACTTTGTAAGGGGGACAAAGATAAAAGAAGAGAAAGTGCTTTGAAAATGTAAGCCAGCTCCGCAGATGGGATGACTCTGGTCACTATCATAGGCTGCCAGCCCCTGGGGCTTTGCAGAGCAGGTCTCTCCTTTCCACCAGCACCAAGGAGTACAATCTGTCTTCAACTGAGCCCCACCCTCTCCATATGTCTCCCTGGCTGGGTAGGCATTTAGTTCATGCTGCATCCTCTCTTGTTGTTGAAGAAATGCAGAACCCCAAATTTGAGTCTCAGCATGTTGTAGATAAAGAAAAATACATCGTTTCCCACAGTGTCCTTTGGAAACATTCCTTTTTGGGCTCAACTGTATGTGCAATTTCCTTCCTAAAATATAAGCTATCCCACTGATGGGATGCTTTCTATCTTTTGACTGAGAAACGGGAAAGGAAACTAACATTTATTCAGCACCCACTGTATATGAATGTTAGCTAACTGTTGGCCATGGCTTCAGTGCAATATGAGCCTTATTATTCCTAAGTGTTAATTTCCACAGACATGTGACAGCAGGACAGAGATTTGAACCCATGTTTCCAAAACCACCATCTTTCTACCATGGCTTTCTACTGGAGGAGAGTCCTTAGAAAGAAGCTTCTGAAAGAACTTATGTCAAGGGCAAGGACAGAAGCAGATTCAGGACTAGATGGGCCCCCTGAGCAGGTGGCCCATCAGCCATCCTTACTGGGCTTTATACAGGATGGCTATGCTCTCCAGCAGCATCTTGGATATTGCACAGGCTGGTGGGGGCCTAGGAAGGAACAATCTGTCAGATTCTACTTAGATTCAACTCCGTGCATTAGTTAGGACACATACTGGTGTGTGCGTCATAAGGACTAAGCAAGGAAGCAAAAGACTCAAGAGCCATTTTCATCACCAAATCCTGAGCCAAGAGGCTTTCAGAGCAGGCGCAGAGAGCATAAGCATCCTTAAGCTATAGCTGACAAATGAACTTATCAGACTTGGGGAGGCTCACCTCAGCTCCTTCATCAAGTACATCAGAGCAGCTCTTGCAGGAGTGACCCTGCCTTGGGCCATGTATTTATCAAAGCAAACCTGTCAGTTCTACAGTGGCCTGTTTGTTTAGGGATGAGCCTAACATGACTCTTTGAGAAAGCACAGCTAAGGACAAAGTGCTGCTGGACTTATTTTCCCCCATCTCCTCCTCTCGGTAAGACTAGAAGGCAGATAATAGGGGATTTGTCCAGCTGGCAAATGGGAAAAGCAGGACCCAAAGGAGTGATATTGTTTCCCCAAGGCAAGCTAGCTGGTTATCAGTGTTCACATACATTATTTCATCTCTTATACCCAATACTCTATGCACCATGCAAACAGGAAATCAATCATATGGCAAGTAGACCATTGCGGATAAGCCCACTGGAGGCTCTCCTGTCTGGACTTCCAAGATTAAACTTGAGGAGAGCCAATTATTCAGTTGTTAGAAATAGTTGACACTTCTTCAGGATAGTTGAACTAATGCCAACAGAACAAACTCAGACTCAGTAGATGGTCAGAATTCATGTGAAGCTACCACTTCATGATGCAGTGCTAACATGGGACCCTTATAACCCCTGTGACAGTGTAACATGTGATCTGTCACCACACCCCTGAGTCCCATGATGACAAATGTTATTTCAGGCTTAAAACTGAAGATAGTTTATGAAGGCCCCATTAAAGCAGAATCCTGAATACACTACTAGTTGTAGAGACCTGAATAAGATGGCAGGTGCTATTTGAGAAGAGTCATTGGCTGCAAAAGGCAAAAATTGAAACTTTGACTTCACTTCCGAGAGAGGCGATTCAGTGGCTCCATACTAAAGCCTGAGGAGGAAAGTGTAAGCAATGACCAGAGCTTGGATCCGTCCATCTCCAGGAGTCTTTCCGAACCTCCTTCCATGCCAGCCTTTGTCTCTCAGACTTGCTTCCTCTATCAGGGTGGAGACCCAGCTCTAAGCAGCCATCAGATCCACACCTCCAGCTTAAACATTGCATGGTCTTTGGGTCAGACATTACTTAGAATGGCCACTCCTATTTGAACTACACAGTGGAGAATTCGAGAAATGAATGGACCCCACATTAGAAAGCCCAGAGGAAGGAGTGTGTGTCTCAGGGTGATAAACAGTAATACTCAGTCTTCTACCTCAGGGAGGGTTTGATGTGATCGTGGTACACTGGCTACTCAAACACCTGAAAGAAGCAAAGGAAAAACATTATTGGGGTTCACAGTTTCAGTCCGTCAGGATGGAGAAGGCATGATGGAACAGCTGAGATGAAGACTACAGAAAGGCGTGGCAGTGGCTGTTCACAACACAGTGGACCAGGAATCAAAGAGCAAGACCAGGACCAGGAACTAATTAGAAGCTTCAAAAGCCTAGGCTCCAGTGTCCCACTCTCACCTGCTGGGTTCCACCTGATAACAGTCCACAGCTTCCTAAAATAGCATCATCAGCTGGAGAATAAACATTTCAAACATGAATCTATTGGAGTCACTGCATCCAAATCATAGCACCAGATCATGACCAAAGGCAAACCAATCTCCAACTGTAAAAGAGCCATTCGCTTATAGTACAAGAGCCCTGACTGTCTAGAGGAGGGGTACACGTGTGCACCTACAATAGGGTGGAAAGGGCTATCAGGAGGGCATTGTAGGAGAGCCAGGGCTTCTAGGATAGAGTCAAAGAACAACCTGAACAAATTATATAAATAGTGAAGGTGGAAAGAGACAAGGTGGCAGCTCCAGCTTGAAAGTGTGTATGATATGATGGCATCTTGGAGTATTTTTCTTTGAGAGGGGAGAAGGAAAATCTCAAATCACTTTATAACAAGCTCATGGCAAGATGAGCAAAATAGAACATAGCATAGTTTGTAGTTAGTGGTTACTAAGTAGTTCTAGCTTTCCTTTAAGCATGACTTTGAAAAACGAAAGGTCAGTTAGGTTTAAAAAAAAAAAACTAAACAAAAAACCTATTGAAAGAGAAAGATTACGTTGCCTTGAGTTTTAAAGGAGCAGAGGCAATGGTAGCTTAGTCAATCAAACACACTGGGCTCACAAATCAGATATGTGTGCAGAGCGGTATGGAGAGAAATAAATCCTAGACATTTGAAAGATTGGCGCTGATAGAAGACTTTTCAGATGCCAGCTTTGAGAGAATGAGATGAGACCTAATAAAAGATAGTCTAGGGAGTATGAGATACCAGAGCAAGCAAAGGGCTAGGGTTTGTGGGAAGGAAAAGGCAGCAAAAGGGGGAACCTTTTAACACAGGAGCTTCCTCGCCCCACCCCTTCTCCTCTTTCTGATTCAAAACAAAAAACAAACCTGGTTTGTTTTAACTAAAATGAATGTAAGGTATTTTTCTTTTATTTAAAGGAACTATTTTGTGCTGACTTCCATCATAAAAACCGAAGAGATCTGATGCTGTGAAATTAATATATATTATATGTATATATATACATATATATATATATATATATATATATATCATAATAGAAATGAGTAGAAAATTTGATGCCCTGCAGAAGGAAAGATGGAAGAGCTCTCAGCCATGCTGGGCTTGATTATATACAAGATGGGTAGCTCCTGCTGGGAGTTGTAGCTACTGCCCAGCAGTACACACTTTCCTTGCAGCTGTTGTCTGCACATTCTGAGGTTTGTGAAATCCCTCAACCATCAATAACTGATCAGTAATTGATCTTTAGCCAGTGTTTATGAACCTGGAGTCTATGCATCATTGGGGATTTGATGACTGGAGTTCTTATAGGGTCTGTAAACCCTTCTGAAATTAGATGCAAACTATTGTATGTGCTTGCATACACGTGAATTCTCAAAGAAGTTCATGACTTTCCAAAGACTAGGGATTGCTCCTAGAGCAAAGAGAGAAACAGATGCAATCATTGCAGCTCTCTCAGCTAGGGTTCAGTTTGATTCTTCAATAGTGGGGCTACTTCTAGCTGAACAAACTCACCAAGGATGTCTCAGCATGTTTCTATGAGAATTAAAAATGCTTATTTAGAGTAGGTATGGCTGTGATTAGTGCCTCCAAAGATAGAAGGTCTCTTGCAGTTAGAAAAGAACACCATCAGATTCTTTAGGTGGGTTTGTGTTTGCATCTTAACTCTGAAAATAGTTGTGACTTCTCTAAATCAAACCTTTATTAAGATTATATAGTCAGATCTGAGATTCTAGGGGTAAAATGTAACTCTTACGAAGAGCCAGTACAGTCCACTTTTATCTATGAACAGACATGAAGCTTTTGAAATTGACAAGTGCACTGTAGAACGTGCATATTTATGTAAAATGTTGAAAGTCTCACAAATACTCAGTTGCAGTAGAGGAAAATATAATTCACAGCACAGATTTTTTTTCAAATGTCAGATCAACTTGGAGGATGCATGAGGAAGACAGGAAGCAAGAATCTTTCTGGCGAAATGTAGATGAATCTACAGGCAGCCAGTGTGCTGATTAAAGAAATTGTCTTTTGGAGAAAAACAATAGAAGCCGATTGAAAAACAAGCATCTCCATTGCATGAAAACAGCGAGCAGGGGTCAAAATGGCATGGTTGTATGATGGGGTAATTAACAGCTGGAGTTACAAAGAAATGCTCAAAAAAGAGAAAGAGTAGTTAGGAGAAAAAAACAATCCTAGCAGATCCTCAAAAAGATTATGTAGACTGTAATTAACAATGATTAAAAATATATCTCAGAATAGATAGCAGAGGAGAGTCTGCCAACACCAAGAAATGGTAAATATTTAAAGTAATGCAATGTCAATTCCTTCGTTTGATGGTTACACAATGTATATCTGTATCAAAACAGCACAGTATACCCCACACCCTTGTGTAATTCTTATATATGAAACAACAACAAAGACAGAGGCAGTTATACAGGAAGTTAGAGAAGGATGTTCATTTAGGCTCAAATCATCGAATAAACCATCCTATGTACATTACTCCTCTCTTTGTGAATTCCATATTTATAGAGCAGATACGTAAATAGATTGTACACTACCCTCTTTGTATGAGTGAGGAATCTGCTTCTCTACAGAGTTCTACTTCTTCATGTCTACACATTTCCCAAATCAGTATGCCAAACCAGAAAGGATCATTTACAAATATCTGTTGTCTTAGATTTTTCAAAACCTACCTTTTAATATGGGTTCTTAAATGTTTTACCTTCCCTTCTTCTAGTCTACCATCCACCAGAGGTAGAGGAAAAGAAAGGTCATCAGGATACCAGGAAAGTGGACTTGTTTAGAAATTTTTCTTTGGAGCAATCCAATCAGTGTTGTCATGATCTCAGCAGTCCAGTTCACATGAATCGGCAGCAGCAGCTTGATCCACTCACAAACACTTCATAAATATACCAGCAGTCCAGTTCAATAGTGTCAGGATAGCAAATACAAATGACCATAGATGGCAAAGCTAGCTATCCAAGCCTTGTCACTGTCTATTGAGTCCTATTTGTATTCCCTCCAAACATCTCCTCCCACAAGTCTTGCCTTTACCATGTGAGTCTGTCATAGCAAAACTTATCGTGAATTTGTATCTGCCTACATCACTCTGGCAATCAACCAACAGTCTGAGGAAGCGGCAAGAAGCCACCAGAACACCATCAATTTTTTGGTGTGTTTCTTTCTATGAAGTCATAACAAATGATGAGCAATAAAAAGGTAAGGTGTACTGATACCTAATCCAGTGTCATCCACTGTCTTTTGGGTTATTTTTATATTACTTCTTAACATCATGTGTCCTTTCGTGTGTTTGATTTAGCTAGACAGCCTTTCACCAGTGTCTGCTTCAGGAAAACATCCTTTGACATAACTGACTTTCCAAAGAAACCAGAAAAGTTTCCACTTCAGTTATCCCTTACTCTTGCAGAAGTCCATCTATCTACCTATGATAGCCCTATTATTTCCTTTGGTATAAAACATTTGTCTTATGCACCATTTCTGCATTGAGAATGTTTTTACCTTTTATTCCTTCCTTTGTTACACCATTCATTCATTTCACAAGCCCTTACACTGATCTGGAAATTAGCTATGGCTCTAGAGATGGTCACATTCTCAACCAATTGCCGTTGAATGTGGTTAAGTGCCACTCAAACCAATATAACATGTGGACATGTAATATAACAGAGGACATGGGGTAACTCCCAGTCTAAGGAGACTGGAAGATATCTGAAATCTGGAGGGTGGATGGCATTTTAGTTTCTTTTCCATTTGCTATTATTTAAAAAAAAAAAAAAAAACTCTAACGAAATCATCTTAATGGATAGTGGGTAATTCGAGGCATCAGAAGCTCAAAGCAGCTAGCCATATTGTGCCTGCAGAAGAAGAGAGCAACGAATGCATGAATGCTAGTTCCACTTTTATACAGCCCAAGATCCATTGCCTAGGGAATGGTGCCACCAACAGTGGGCTGGTTCTCCAACTTCCAACTGTAATCAAGATGAGTTACCAACAGACATGCTCAGAGGCCCATTTCCCAAGTGAATCTAAATTATGTCAAGTTGACAATTAACACTAACCGTAAGAGGTGGAAACCACGCAGAGAACAAGTAGCAGCATTCCAGGAAATATCTCTTGTTTGAGGGGAAGGGAGGGCAGAGAGGATATTTACTCCAGAACAGATGCAGAGAATGATGCTGAGTGAGCATGAATCAGCTTAGGAAACTGAGTTCCAGAATCCCAGCCAGAGGCATTGGTGACTAATACATAAGAGTCTGGGTAGGAGATAAAAGGATGAAAGGATACTTCTAAGATGTAACTCGGCAAAAGCAACAGGAACTAGTTTATGATTAGAAGCTTGATAGTTCAGATTGGGAGCCAGGAAACAGGAGTGAATAGGTAGCTTCATAATCCACTGACATGGGACCTGAAGGGGAGGCAGCTTTGGCAAATTTCAACTATGGGATGTTGATGATGGCATAGTTGGTATCTTGATGATGGCGTAATTGTAAGATGATAAGGATAGACTTGAGAGTGGATGAGTGAAGGTCACTGAAAATAAAAAGATCAAGGGACTGAGGGCCAAGGATTTATCAGCCAGGGTGCTGTCAGAAAGACTGTGAGCCAGGCACCAAAGCCATTACTGGCAAGGCAAGTGACTCAGATGTCAGAAGACAGTGGCAGGAAACAGCAGGAGAGGCTTCATAACCTGATAGAGAAGAGCCATTACCTGCGGGTAGCAGGGAGGAGAGAGTGTTCCCAGCTGACGCAACTCTGAAAGATTAGCTTTGAAGCAATCCTTAGGAAAGAAACAGCAGAACTCATAGGCAGAGCAGGTTGGGAGGGCATCCTACCTTCCCTAGGAAACCTACCTAGAGCAATGCAATTCCCAGGGCATGCTGATCTGAGAGGTTTGTTAGTTCTCAAAACACCACCAGCCAGCATCTCACAGCTTGCCCCCACAACTTTCTGCTGTAGCTTGGGGATCAATTCCACCATTTGCTTTCTCATTGTCCCATCTCTGCCTGCAATAGTTACAGCCTCCTCCTGCCTCTTGTCTTAACTCCATAAACCTCCTGAATTCCAAATGACCATTCCCAAGAATGTTTTGATGTCTACCAGCCAGTCCCTCTTTCCACTGACTACTCACTTTCCGCAGTATCTACCTGTTCTCCATCAAGTACTGTCTTGCCATGCATTTATGTAGCAACTCTTGATGGACAGAGGATCCAATTTATACCTGTCCATTACTAGCCCATCCTTTCCGCATGATAGTTAGATGCTGCATACATATTTAGGATGCTGGTTAGTTGCTTTTCTATTTGGCAGGGGCAAAATTCAGGTTC
The DNA here is from genome assembly GCA_021653895.1 of Mastomys natalensis. Lineage (NCBI taxonomy): Eukaryota > Metazoa > Chordata > Mammalia > Rodentia > Muridae > Mastomys > Mastomys natalensis. Next base: position 915,541 of record JAJTUV010000973.1, on the reverse strand, counting down.
ATGTATGCCTGCTATAGAGTGGAAGTAGCAGAGGAAACATGAAGCTCAAAATCTGAAAAACATAAGCACTAGATAGAAGGTGCTGACTTATTTCCTCACTGGATTCTTTCATACATTGCTTTGCATTTGTTTCAGCTGCCTAAGAATTGAAATTGCAAGTGGCAACATAAGTGCTCTTTTTCATACATCCAGAAAGGAGAATTGAATATTTGACCAAGAGTAACTGCTTAAGACAGGAAAAAGGCAGAAAGAATAGCTCTTGAGATATGTTTACTGCAAAGCAATAAAATAAGTGAAGATAAGTATGATCAAATATCAACAGCGTGAACTTGTTGGACCCAAGCCCCAAGGGTCATTGATAGACAACATTTCTGCGACTCCTGCACATCCATAGATAACAGCACAAACATTTAGTCAATTTTCTAAAAACCCAAGATGGTTGAGAGTTGTACTGCGGCCCAAGAGCCTCCTTAAGAAGGCTGTACTTCAAAGCCATCTGCCTCTCGGTCTCTTCCCTATTCTTCATATTGAACTGTTCTTCTTTTCCTGTTTTTATGGTGGTTGTCATAATGACACTCTTAACATAGACTTTTGCTAGGACAATTAAAGTGAGGAATTATCGTAAATTATTTTTCCCTTTGAGCAATCATAGCAATTTCTAAAATATGTTAGATAGTTGGAGATGCTCCAAGGATTTACAATTCTGTGAATAGCCACAAAGACACTGAGACCTGTGTTCTGAGTGGTAGAACATGGGGATCTGAGGCCCCTGGTTACAGTCAGTCATGGCCTTTGGAGTTGCAAGAGGCTCATGCCAGGTATCTGTAACCTCTTCCCTCATTGCTCAGCAGTATCTTCACATAGTAGAGAATCTGATTTATGCCATTTGATCCACCTCGAAGACACATAGACACAGACATGTTTTTGGAGGAGAGTGCTAGGCATGTCTTCTCTCAGGCAACAGGAATAGAAATACTGATTTGGTAGTTACTGAGATTCTACCAGAATTCAGCCCTTCTGCAAGAAGAAGAAATGTGGGTCAAAGGAAAACTTTGAGCTTAGAAGCGGCCAACTGGGCTGGAATCCTGGCTTCTATCTACTTCTCTGTGCTACTCTAGACATTTTACTACATCTCTCTGATGTACCATCAGTATCTGCCTCATCAACTCGCAATGGGAATTAAATGAGATAAGTTGCAAGGAACACTCAATAAATGCTGGTTATTAAAAAGCCATAGAGAACACAGAGTTGCTGGTTAGTTTTCTGTCAGCTTGACACAAGCTGGAGTCATATGAAGGAGACACCTCAGTTGAGCGCCTTTCGCAGATTGACCTGTGGGACATTTTCTTGATTGATGATTGATGTAACTCATTTTGTGTGGTGCTACCCCTGGGCTGTTGGTCCTGAGTGGTATGGAAAGCAGTCTGAGCAAGCCACAAGCAGCAAGTCAATAAGCAGAGCCCCTCCATGGCCTCTGCATCCATTCCTGCCTCCAGGTTCCTGCCCTGAATACCTCATTCTGGCTTCCCTCAGTGATGGTCTTACATAAGCTGTAAGGTGAAAAAAAAACCCTTTTCTCCCCAAGTTGCTTTGGTCAGAGTGTCTTATCGCAGCACTTCAAAACTCAACTAATCACAAGGTGACAGATGATATCGCAAATGCCTTTGGTTCCCTTGAATGTTTAAGTAGATGCTCCCAGTTGAAACTCAGTCTCTCTCATCTATCAGCTGTGTGACCGACCTTAGATAAGTTACTTAATTCCCCTTTGCCTTAGTTTTAACGTGTGTAAAAGAAGATGCAACAATTTCAATTGCTGTTGGGTTGTAATCACTGAATGAGCTCATACAAGAAAAGCAGCCAGTGCCTGGGACAAGTTAAAGGAAGTGGAAGTATGAGCCACGGTTACTATCAATGACATGTGGCATAGGACATTTAAGAACTAGTCTTTGAGGTCCTTTCAAGTTATACAAATCAGACTAGATTCACAGTAAACATGTCTACCTTCTCCACCAAACCAGGAACTCCTAAAGAGCGGGGAGGTTGTTTTATTCAGCTCTGCCCAGCATCACGTCTTCGTAGCACACCTCCCGTTTCTCAGGCTCCAAACATTGTACTGGGGATATTATAGGAATGTAGCCATTCCAGTCAATGCAACCGAGGAGGTGAGCCAGATTAAGGGTAGAGAAAAACCTCGGGGCACCGCACTACTAGTAAATAACATGAACTACCTACGTGCAGTGCTGACTGGGGAGAGCGGGGACCACAGTTCATCTTCACTGAGAACAGTGTATAACATCTGTGTTACTATTACTATTTATTATTATTATTTTGTGTTTGTCTGTGCATGTTGGTGTGATTTGTTTCCCTATACATGAAAATGGTGAAAATAGAATTTAGGGGAAGATGCCAAACATGCACACGTAGGCTCTAAGTTTGTGAGATGTAGTTCATAGTATTTGTAAGTCATATCATTCTTAGCTTGTTCATCTTTTTAACACCCTCATCTCCTAATATCTATCACATTCTGTAGAAACCCAATAATCATTTATAAGTGGCATCAAATGTCTCAGTCACAGTTGTCTGTACCTGACCCACGATGGTTTGTCTAGTTTTGTCTTCCTATTCAGCACCAACCTCATGAGCTTCATAGAAATGTCCCTACATACTGTGCTTTCTTTCCCCCTATTGTTCTTCAAACCTCCACAGCCCTATTTGTCTTACATAGGGAAAAAATTCCATTAAGGGAATGGAATTCTAGGACTCTGAGACTCTGGAGCTCTTCAGACCCTGCAGTTCAATGTTTGAAAAAGTCCAGCCTTTCTGAATGCTTTACCTCATGGGATAGTCTCTGATTCTCCATGAACATGTAGCAATGCCAAAAAATATGCCACTTTCCCCTCCTTTAATACCATGCTTTTGAAAACAAAACTCTCCCAGGAAACTGAATACTTAACAGAGATGGAGAAGGACTTTGAGGTGTGAGGTGTTTATTGATGTGAGAGAAAGGGTAAATGTTTTGTCTGATGGCTTCAGTGACAAGTTTGCTTCTTTAGAAACTTCACCAGACAGTGTGAGGACAAAATAAAAACACAACAATGTGTTGAGCTCCACTGAGTAATGACCAGTAGGGGCAAAGGGTAAGGTACACTCACTCGCAGGATTTCTATTCCCGTGCCCAAGAAGGCTGATGACAGCAAAAAGCATTGAAATGCCTCTTAAAGGGGAGTATAAATAATAAAGATGATAATGTGGAGGACAAGGAGAAGAAGGAGAAAGAAGGGAAAGAGGAAGAGGATGAGGAAAAAGGGAGAAGGAAGAAGAGGAGGAAGAAGAGGAAGAGGAAGGAGAAGAAATAGCAGCACTATGGCCATTTTAGAAAACAGGCTAGGGAAGTTTATTAAGAAATGTTATTGAAACCTGTGAGATGCAACCTCCATCTTGGAAAATAGCAAGATGACAACCATCTTTTGCAGGATCTTTTAATTAAAACAGATTCCATGATTAATGTCAGCATTGTGAACAGCAACATAGCATTGACTATATACAGAGCAATTTATACTAAGTAATGGGAAAGCATCATGTCAGCCTATCATAGATGAGAAACTAGAGACTTAATGCTACCCCCTTACCAGTGCTATCTAGCTATAAGTGACAGAGACGTTATTCAAGCATAGATCAGTCTGTGCACAAGATCTCTGCTCTTCTCCCTGTACAATAATATTCCTGGTTCATGGAAACAGACTGACTTCACACATTTCTTTTGTTGCCTTCAGAATGTCTAAATTGGGATTAGATAAGACTTGTAGTCAGACAGGAAGAGGAGTATTGAAAAGATTTCCAACCTCATCAGCTGCAGGCAGGAGCCTAATGCACACTCTATCATTCACCAACTGCATGAACTTAGATTCTTTGACACCTCTGCATCTCAATTGCCACAACCCACAAGGGAGAGTGAATCTAACTCATGAATGATGGTGGAGTGTTGTGATAATCCAGTGAAATAATTCTCTAAACAGTTCATTGTCTATACAAAGGATTTTTTTTTGCATTCCCTAGCCTCTGAAAATTAGAGGCCAGTAGTAATCAACAGGGAACAGAAAATATGGCCCACTGTCTGTGCTCTGTTAGTGTGTTCAAGTTTGGCTCTGTGGAAGGATAACCATGATGCTCTCCTTCTCCTTTTCCTCCAGAACTTAAGGCAATTGCAGCTGACTCTCCAACAGGCCCCACCCCTACTTGGGAAAAGACTAAGATGCTTAAAAACTAGCCCCTTTGTTTCACTTTCAGTGATAAAGTAAGTTCCTTATTAACTATTCTGCCTAGCCTACAAGAATATGCTCTTTATAAACTGCAAAGAGCTATGCAGAGAGCATAAATCTGAATCTGAGGATTCTACGCTAGAGACATGCATCTTCAGAAAACATCGCTCTGTGTATTTGGCCACAATATAAAGATGATGCTGGGAAGAGGTTCCAGATCAGGTTCCAAAAATGGGACAATAGAAACCAATCATGAGTAATATAAAGGCTTGAGGAGCAGCAAGCCACTTTCCTTTTGACCAGGAGCTTCCATTTTAAGGATAACTAGATCTTATCCTCTTCCCGTCCTGCCCAATTCTGCCTCGCTACTTGTCTCTCCTTAGCTCCAGAACAAAGAGCTGGGGTATGAAAACAGATGATAACTCAAGGAACTCAGAATAGGTGAGAGAGAAGAGAATGAAGCCAAGCATATTTCCTCCTGTTCTGGAATTCCTGGACAGCTTCAGACAGCCTTCTGAGCTCCCTCTGTGCTCACAGCACTTAACTCCTTTAATTTCATTTCTCCTTTGGTTCAACTTCTTGTTCTTATGTGTAATACTTCATACTGAGTGACCACATTCTGCCAAAGGGGTTTGGCATAGCCAGAAGCCCCCAGACTCATAGGACCATGAACATGCGAGAGCGAGAGAGAAGGGAGTTTTCTGAGTACAAAAGTCAGCAACAGAACAGAAGTTAAACCTAGAGCAGGTTTGAATGAGGAAGACTCATGAATAAAGCTATTGGAGATTCTGAAGATGAGATCTCAGCATGGGGGCAGAGATTACATAATATATAATAAATGTACTACAATCCTTTGTTGATGTTTTAATAAGATTTGACTTTTTAAAAAGTCACCAAAAAAAAATAGAATCTTTTAAAACTTTCTATCAGCTAAGCCACAACTGGAGGCACATGTTTGTAATCTCAGCTAATTAGGAGGCTGAGGGAGGAAGACAGCAAGACTGAGACCAGCCTGGACTACAAAGAGAGATTAAGGCTAACCTGTGCAAATTTGCAAGACTTTGTCTCAGAATTAAAAGTATAAAATTATGGCTGGCTAAGTAGCTTCATAACTATTTTGGAACTTGCTTTGTTTGTTTGGCCTCAAACTTAGAGATCCACCTGTCCCTGCCTCCCAAGTGCTGGGATTAAAGACATCTACCACCACACCCAGCTGCCTGAGTATTTTTTGATCTTTGATCTCGGACAAATGAGAAATCAGGTCAGGAAAAAAAAAGATGTCTGCTGCAATTACGTTCCATCTCCTAGGCGCTAAGCTATCCCCAGATAAGTTAGTATTTATCAGAATCTTCTGGTTTCTTATCTAAATATAAGCACCCCAGATCTGCTGGGCCAGCATCTTGGACTGGAGCACAGCAGCCAGCACATTTACCCTTCCTCAGGGTTTTTAAGACAGAAGCATCAGTGACCGCATTTTGAAAGGTTCTATGCAGAATCCTCTCTTCCTAGAAGTAGAATTTTCCAAGAAGGACTCTTCATGTTGATAACGACAGTGCTGTCTTTAACCACTCTTTGCTTACATTTCATTGTATCATTATATTTAGCTTTAATACATTGTTTTTGATAACCACTGGTATATTGAGATGGATAATGGATTTAGATTCCAGGTGACCTGAGTTCAACTCCCAACCCTGCCATTCATCAGCTGTGAGACACTGGGTAAAATCGCCAACTCCTCCGCCGTTTCCTCGTGCAGAGATAATCCTACTTACCCAGGCCATTTCAAAGGCTCGGTAAAATGATGTGTTAGGGACAGTTCTGCAAGAACCAGTTTTGTCATTGGCTCGGAGCCTACCTGCCCTCCTGCTAATCCTCTAAGTATATCAGAGTTCTGAGCACAGTTTCATTTCTGCCCTTGTGTGCCTTTGATTTCTTCCATGGACTGAACCCAGAACAATCCCGGGCCATGATGTAGGACAGAACTTTGTTCTTACACAAGTGTCTGGTCTCAGCAACTTCTGAACTCCAACACAACTGATCCTATTCTTCGGCCCAGCCTCACTTGCCTGCTTGATTGATGGTGAAGCCGTCTGAAGAAGGCTCCAGGGCTCAAGGCTGTGCTCATACCAGTGAAGGAAGAGGTTTTTAGCATTGTCCTCTTTCCCTTTCCCTCCCCTCCCCTCCCCTCCCCTCCCCTCCCCATCCCTTCTCTTCCCTTCCCACCTTTACCAGGCAGCACCTGTCTTCTTGCAGCATCTCCTGATGAAATGCTCTGGTAAAGCTCTTTGGAGAGTGCCAGCTCATAGGAACAGTCCACAGCCAGGGCAGATGATCTTTATGGCTGAGCTCCATGCTTTCTTCCAAGCTGTCCTTCCCCCTCCCTGCTCCACCATTACCATAGCAACCCAGTGGTATAAAAAAGTAAAAGAGCTAAGGCATCTAAATATAGTCCCAGTTCTAACACTTCCAGCATGGCGCCTAAAATCTGGGATGTAACAGCTAGAAACATCCAAGTAGAGAATGCTTCTAGAAGAGAAGATGATACGGGTGGGGGTCTAAGGGCAACATAGGAGAAGGGGCAGCTGCTCACTGGGCCCATTGCCTGTGTTTCCCCATTTAACTCCCACAACTACGCAGTGTGGAAGTTATCTCCACATTATTGCTGAAGAGACAGAAGCTCGGAGAGGTTAGAAACCTGGCCAGAATCGCACATCTGTCAGCAGTAGAGGTGACTTTAGCTGAGGTTTATTCAGACTTTACTCCCTTTCCCTATACTATAGAGACAGGTTCAGGTGGGAGATTCTGTTGAGTTTTTGAAGCAGATCCAATGAGCAACTTGAGCCTTGAGTGCAACTAAATTATTGGAGGATGCCGAATAAACTCCATGATTTCTATTCAGCTGCTGCGGTTTGCCCCCAGTGGCTAAGAGAGGCAATGGTGAGGCTGTAGTCTCCAGGAAATACAACAGCAGCATTGCATGCTCAGACTTGTGTGACCCAGAGGATGCTCACTGTGGTCCTTCCATCACTCAGCCACTCACTCCACATACACTTTTACTAAGCTTCTCCAAACATAGGGGAAGAGGCAGCTGTTCGCTGGACCCACTGCTTGTACTCATAGATTGTAGAACACTAGAAATGACAGAGAAGGTGACAACTGCATTAATTGGTCACTTCTGTATAACTGGGGACAGGTAGTGTTAGTAGATACCAGACAAACATCACTCTCCCTATTGTGTCAGTGGAAAGGAAGTACAGAAGCTCTTACGAGTGGAAGAAATCCAACAAGTCAGGTAGAGAGGTGATGTGCACTTTCAAGGTAAGCAGAGATTCTCCTAGGAGTGTGGCCTCAGCCCTGAGCTCATACGGTCTTCGAATGCACCAGCCGGTCTCCTACCCTGTATCTTTACAAGATCATGAAGTCCGTCTGACAGCTACGTAAGTGAGGGTTCAACAAACCAGAAAAGTAGACTCACATGAGATCTGGCAGGAAGGAAATGAATCCCCACCCCCACCCCATTCCTTGATAATCATTATTATAAAACTGAGTAAGTGTATGAAGGTCCTTGTGTCCCCAAAATACCTAGAAGAGCTCAAGCTGTAGTGTCGGCTGCTTCAGATTAGCAAGAGTAGCCCTGAGAAGTGCCTCTGCTTGTGACCTTTTAAAGGAATGGGAAGGAAGAGAGTTAGCATAGAAAATGTGAATTTCTGTAGCTCAGGAGCTTTCCAAACTGCCTGGAAGGCAGCGAATGTGGGGGACACTGTATGAATGAGTTCGAATTAGATAATATCATGTGTGTGGAACTCTTGAGTGCTTCAGAGAAAATGCTGTCTAAATACACAGTGCTCACATCACAGATAATGACACAGTACTCTATTTATAGTGCTCTGCTACCTACCTGCCGGCTGTTTCCCAGGGATGGGGGAAAGATGAATGGGCAAGATTGAGGGAAAGTGCTTCAAAATCCTTGATTAAGAGCCCTCCAAGCAGATGTACAGTTGAATATTATTGTCACAATTGTTGCGTTTCCTTTTATCACCCCCAAATGTCACTTCTTCCTCCTGTCTCAGATGAATGAGTCTGACTGTTTCATGCCTATAATGTATCCAGGAAGGCAGCAATCCTTGTGAGTATACACAAAATGTTTTTCCTGGGCTGCCTCCTGTCAGTTGAATTGGCCTTCTGTAAATCCAGACTTTACCCAAGCCCATTTTATTTCTTCCAATAGGAACGAATATGCAAATGCCCTGCCTTAAAGGAGTATTGATTGCAAACCTTCTGCACACAGTGACAGATTTGGGGTTGTGGAAATGGGAGGAAGGAAGCACCGTGCTCTAAAGGGGACAGATTCTCACAGGCCTCACCCAGGGAAGAGCCCAGAAGATCACTGAAGTTAGGCCAGGGTAGAAAAAGGACCTGAGAACCTGGAATGGCCCCACCAAATTAGATTCTTGGTGTGGGTGGATGTCGACAAGCTGATCACTCTTGGAGAACTTTGTCTATCATAGCTCAGGCCCCAGGAATCAACTGATCTCTTAGACTCCCTCATATGGAGATAAAACAGGAGCCTTGAGCCAGTGGATCCATAGTGGGATGTGAATATGCAATTGAGTCGCTTCTGCAATCACTGAGAATGAGAGCAGAGCTGATGGTAGGAAGGGTTCCCTCTGAGATCGGAGCCTTACGTGGAGCCGGGGTGTGATTGTGACGCCTTTAATCAACTGAGAGAGAGCAGGCTGGATGGTAGGACAGCTGGTTACCGAGATTGGAGCACTATAGCCTGTTAAAACTAGGGAGGCTAATAGACAGCTGTATGACAGTGAGACATAGCCCTTTATCTGTGATTCTTTATCAGTCCATCCGTGGAGTTGACAAAGTACCCTGCCTGATCCCAAACCAGCACTTGTTAGACAGTTAGGTATGTTATACCCTCTTATGAGTCCATCCTGGGGACCAGGGAAAAAATTACATGAGTTATAGCTTAAACAGAACATCATCAAATTTAATGACATTTCTGACTACTTATTCTTTGCTGGTTCCTTGCTATAAACTTTCCTCACATTATCTCCTTTTGTCGTCTCAATGACCCTGTGAGGTAAGCCTTACGACTATCCCCTCCCACAGATGAGGCTCACAGAGAGTTTCACAAATTAGCCAAAAGGCTAAAACTTGTAAGTGCCATATACAGACAGCTCTGATCCTAAGGCTGGAGTTCTTTATCACTGAATGATGGAGAGAATCTTCATTTCCATGGCATCAGGCATGAGACGGAGCAGTGGGGAAAGGCTATCACCAATAAATAATTGAAGCGGCAACAGAGAAGGCTGTAGACAAGGCGACTCTTTTCATACATATTTTGAAGGTTGGGGAAAGAGGTCTAGACTGTCAGGGAAGAGATGGGAGAAGTATTAAAGCCATCTTTTCATAGTGGTAGCTCTGCAACGGGTTTCTCAATGGAGTAGTGTGTGCAGGAATGGAGTGAAAGAGGCGGCCAAGGGTTCTTCTGCATCCCTCATGGTAATCTTCGCTAAGTACTAAGTATGGGCTCTGTGCTCTTACACCCTGGGCTCAGCTTCTGGCTCCACCATTTATGGCTATTCACAAATCATCCATTCAATAAATCTGAACTTCCCATGGGCCACAGTGTGTGTCAGTGCTGGTAAGTGAGGCAGACATGGTTTCTGCTTGTAATGGCACTTTTATTCTGCTGAGGGAACCAGGTAAGTAGGCGACTAGGATGAAGGTGAGATAAGATGTGGAAAGTTGTTGGAGGTTAGACTTGAGAAGACAGAGAAATAACATATAAGCAGAGATATGTTCGTTAAACCTAGTTACGAGACTGTCTTGGGGAATGACAGTCCAGGAAAGGGAAATGGTTAGTGCAAACATCCTCAGGTGAGAACTGGGTTATGCATTTGAGGTAAGAGGAGGAGGTAGGTATGCTTGGGCGGAGTGCAGAGGGAGGCTAGCAGAACATGTTCTGTGAAACAAGCCATGTGAGCTGTGCAGGCTCGCTCAACAGCCAAGCAGCACCTGGGCACGTGTCCACAGTGCACGTCCTCAGGGCTGATGCAGACCTGCGGCACCAGGCACTCTGGGAGTGGAGCCCAGCATGCTATGCTTTCTCAAGCCTTCCAAATGTTTGTGTTGTGTCAGAGTTTCTTAGCTAGATCATACGGTCTATCTATCTATCTATCTATCTATCTATCTATCTATCTATCTTTCTCTCCCCCTTTGGGGTTTACTTTCAATGTCTTCATTTTCTTTTTTAAAAAATAAAAAAGGATTTGTGTGTGTGTGTGTGTGTGTGTGTGTGTGTGTGGTGTCAGAGAGAGAGGAGAGAGAGAGAGAGAGAGAGAGAGAGAGGAATATGCTAATGTGCTACAGGTCTGCAGTTGACCACAGAGGCCAGAAGCAGGTATCAGCTGGATCACTTGAGCTGAGGCACAGACAGTTGTGTACCTGCAGTGGGTGCTGAGACTAGAACTTGGGCATCTGGAAGAGCAGCACACAGCAGTCTTTAACAGCTGCCATTTTTGCACCTTCGTTCAGGTTCAATTGAATTCTAAGTGCAGCAGGATCTGATTCCGGGAACCTAAGTAAAAAAGTGGCACGTTAGGACTTTCCTCTCTCTTAGGTTTTAAATTAACGATTCTCTGTTCTTAGGGCCAACCTTTGTACAGATACCATCATCACTTGGAGCTCTCGAGTACGGCAGCCCTCAGATCTGTCAAAACTCATTCTGAACAATGATTCTAGGTTACAAAAGAGATCTTATTTTTGGAGCTGCCTTTAAATCTTTGGTCAGCAGTTCAACAACACAGAGATACTAAAGATTTTCTCTTAAAGGCTACAGAAAGCCCCTGGCTGACGAGAGGACAGACTGTGACCGAGCGTGAGGCACAGGAGCAAAATGTGACTTTGGTGGCTGCTGTGCGAGTCCAGGCCTGGGGTGACAGTGATTTGAGGGGATGATGTAACCAAGAGGAGATCCCAGCAGAAGGGGACCATGCTGAGGAATAGAAGTGCACAGCCCCCACAGCCTGAGGAGGGCAGGAAGCCGGGTGCTAGGGCAGCAGAGAACTAACAGCCATCTGTCTAGAGCACAATTCAAAGACCTTATCCTCACCATCCTCTCTGTATCCCACCCTCTAGCCATCCTCCCTCTATTGAACAAAAACAGGGTGCACACTAGAGACTGAGCCTACAGAATGCTTTGCCCAATGCATGGCAACTGGACCCCTGCAGAGGGAAGGGGAAAAAGAGGAAGGGCCAGTGGATATGGAGCTGTTGTGGACATGCAGGCAGTAAGACTTGGAAAGCAGTCCCAGAGGGTGAGTGAGAAGCCCTGTATAACACACACACACAGAGGGAGAGAGAGAGAGAGAGAGAGAGAGAGAGAGAGAGAGAGAGAGAGAGAGAGAGAGAAAAGAGAAATATGCTCAACAGAAACACACACGCACACACATGCCTGCACACACACAAATTTGTACATACAGACACACACATCGCACACACATGAATACGCATGCACAGACATACACATACACACAGAGAGACATGCTCAGGCACAAACACCAGCACAGGCACACACACATATGGGCACAAGCACACAGATACAAACTCATGAACACATGCATATGCACACACAGATACACATGCACACACATATATGCATGCAGCAGACAAGCACACATATATGTACATACCCATGCACAAGCACACATGCACACACATATGCACACACGTATATGCTTGCACACAGACAAGCACACACATATATACACATACACATGCACACACATGTACATACCAACATACAAGCATGCTTGCACACACACACACACTCTTAAGTTTAAACAAGATCCACAGTGACAAAAAAGCAAGGATTGTGGGGTTTTGCTCCATGGCTGCCCATAATCATCTCAAGAGAGGACTGGCCTCTTGCCGCCCTTGGACAAGCGTAGGAAGAGCAGGTGGCTCAGGAGGACCCACATGAAGGAAGGAGCAGAGACTTACCTGCTTTCCTAATCTACCATTCTTTCTGTAATGCTGCCAGGCATCGGTAGCACAAGAGTGCAGCAACGGGCTAAGAGGAGGGTGAGGATGCTCAGGAGAGGCATGAACACGCAGCCTGAGAAGCTGTCTTCATCTGAAATTCAACATTTCATTCATGATTGATTTTTCCCCATTAACTCTGATATGTTTAAATGCTGCATTAGTATGTCACTTAGCTTGAGTGCCGACCTTTCTGGTGTTCCCTTACATTGTGCTCCAAAGCCCCCTTAGTTCTATGTCAATGTGTCATGATCTCTGACTCTCTACCTATCATGAAAGCATGTTATGAGATTCAGTTCTTCAAGAACTTTGTCTACTATGCTCGTTCCAAGAGCAACAGGCTGTGTGGAACCAGCAGTTATGCAGTATTGCAACTCTGCTTTAGTCTGCTCTGTGTCTGGTTCAGTCAAGAAGACATCTATAGAATTGGCTCATCCCCCAGGTAGTTAAGTCTCTAGCTGAAGGCGGCTCTCTGTCCAACCTGGGCACAGTAATCTTCCCTGGATCTGCTATTCAATGGCTTCTCTAGAAATGATTCACTGGAAAAGCGTGACTTGTAGATGTTCAGGTTGGTAAGGAGATAGTGTGGAAGACAAAGAGCTTTGACTGGGCCTGACATGGGTCCTATAGAGCTGGCAGCTCTCTCTTCCTAATTATTAGAAGGTTTTTCCTGAGTCTGAAGTTTTATGTCTATAAAATAAAAAATGCTTTCCTGCTTGGATTAAAAAAAAATCATTTAAAATGAGATCCCCATCAGAGAAAGAAAGCCAGAAGGAGAGACCCAACATCTCTAAAGCCATGAATCAGATAACCAGCCATTTTCTGTCTACAGCGCTGGGAGCAGACACACTGTTAAATAAATTATTGTATAGATTATTCCCCTTGCCTTCCCAAGAAGGGGATTTATCAATTTCAGGGCCCGGCAACCTAGACCACTGCTGCTTTTTTCACGTTCCTTCTTGACTTAGAAGGAGGAAATTGGAGCTGTGAATCTTCCTGTCTCCCCCATCCCCATTCCCTTGGGCTGATTCAGGGCAAATGCGGGGCTCCAATGGGCCTGTAAATACAGAGCTGACACGTGGTTATGCTCATTGCTATAGAAGACTGAGAATTGTGTTCTGCTTTGAGAGTAACTGGACTAACCCTTGCAAAGATCACTTTCTAGAAGGGTCAATTTCCTCTTAGGGTGACTGCCTATGTATAATTCACTTGTTCAACTATCAAATGCTGCATCAGCCCCTTTAATCTAAAGGAATTCACGGTCAAATAGGAATGGCACTCAGAGACTCATTTAGATTGGGTGTCCTCAATGCAGAGCAATGTCCTAAGAGGCCAGCCAGGCTGGGGAAATGTTTTCCTAATCCCTCTGGGGTTGGTGGTAGATCTCCCAGGAGACTCCTCTCCAAGAGGCGCAGCCAGGTCCCAAGCTGGGAATGCCATTCTGGCACCTTTTAGCAGACAGCTTATAAAAAAGGCAGGTGCTGGCCCTCATGGTCTCTGATGACATCATTGGCTCTCCAGGCAGCAGATTAGGATAGTCTGTCTCCATGTCCATTCAGAAGCAGCCACTGAACTGGAAGGGAAAAAAAGTTATATAGAATGAAGCACTCTGAATTTCTCACTTGAGGTCATGGATCCCATGTTGATTGTGGGCACTGTTTTCTCCAGAGTGGACATTGGAGTAGGTTAAGTTAGCTGAGGGCCTAGGATGTGTGGTATTGGCCTCCCAGACATTGTGTCCCTCAGAAGTTTTGAGTGTCCCACACAGTGACCTTCAAAGTATATTTTTGTTCTTTGTTTCATAGCAGAATGGCATGATCCTCTAGGTGTTTACAATTACACACCAGCTATTACTCTACAAGGTCTTTCTGACAGTCTCTTGTGAGCTGGCCATGTGCCAGGGACATGCTTCAAATAACATAGGCTCAGTCCCCGCTCTCACAGAGTTTATACTCAAGTGGAATGGAAAGACTGGAGACAGTAAGAACAGGCTAACTTCAAGCCATGAACAAATGGTGTAGTGAGATGGAATGGACTGCAATCTGTGGTGGAAGGGGGCTTCTAGGGGCCAAGGTGACTATGGAAGCCTTCTCTGGGGAGGTAAGATGGGCAAGAAAACCCAACAGATGAGAAGTCCAGGTCTAGGTGAAGAGCATCCCAGACAAAGAACATGAGGGAGCTTACCCTGAGTGAGAAACAACCCAATCTGAAAATGAAAAGACCTTGGTGTTTGGGTACAAGTGGGTCTTGTGATGAGCAAGATCTGAAGCTCAGCACAGCTGGATGGAGAAGCTTCTCTAGGACACGAAATTTTGCTTGCTTCAACTATAGGGGCTATGACAGGATCTGGACTTCATTTGAGTCAGGGGTCTCACTGGGCAATCAAGGTTAGCCTGAATTCTGTAGACTGGCCTGGTCTCAAACTTAATCTTACATATTAATAATCCTTCAGTCTCTGGAGTGCTTGGATTACAAGTGTGTGCTGCCACCTCTGGCCACACTGCCTTTTTAATCTGCCACTCTGGCTGTGACATGAGAGAGACTGAAGCAGGGCCAAGGATAGGAAAGTCTCTTTGGAGGCTGCAGCTGTCCAAGGGAGAGAGGCCCTGGTGTCCTGTCGGTAGTAGAATGAAAGGTGATTGTCAGGTGTTTGAGCCAGAGTAGGGTGGAGAGCAGGAAAGAAAGAATAAGCACCAGACTGGGAGAGCGATGGTCCCGGGTTCAGAGTCTGAGCCAACTGGTAGATGATTGTGCCACTGACCGAGGCACAGGGAACAAGTTTGAAAAGAACTAGAGGCCCAGCTGATGACTCCTAGCTAATGTTCCTGTGGTCTCACATGTATGAGTGTGGGGGAGTGGGGACAGAAAATAAAAACTATGTCTGTTTTAGGGAGCTGTAAGGGTTCCTCCAGCCTCCAGGCAAGGTAACACCTTCAGTGGACACAGATGTCTTTCCCACCAATGAGCTCAGAGAGTGAACACTGCCTCCTTTCCTTGCCGCACCCTCCAGCTGGTGTTTCTAGTCAGCTAGCCTCATCCCCTCCTGCTGTGACTCAACACCTGTCTTCCTCTCTCTTGTCTTCTACTAAGATGTCCACAGTGTCACTTTTCTTGTTTATCTGCCAACTAGAAATCAAACCGATATGATCCACACGGTATAACACAAGTTCTATCCAGTCCAGAGCTTGTCACGGATGATGGCAGAGGCCAGATTTTTGAGAGACTGTGAGTCTCTCCCTGTACCCTCCTAGCACTCCAAGTCCCTGTAATAGCACATTTGGGGATCTATTATTCTGGTCTATCCAGCCCTTTCTTGACCTGACTTCTATTTGCAGAAAGTACTATTTGTTGATTTCCCCTTATTTTCTGACTTTAATGACTGGAGATGGAAAGATGCCCTTATACATGACTCTCAAACTGGGATTGGTGCTATACTTTATAATAATGATTCCATTTTTTAAAACCCTCAGTAAAGAACACACCTCCTCCATGTGCTTCCATGTTATTTGGGGGTCACTACAGAGTAGATACTATTGTGCCATTTTGCACTTGAGATTTACACTTGAAAGGTATTACAGCATGAGGACTTTATCAGGTTGCCCAGGGCTACCCAGAGGGTAAGAATAAAGGGGGGATTTTTAACCCAGGCTATCAGTCCCTAGAAGAAGGAAAACCACAGTACTGTGGCTTTCACAGGCTGCAGGGACTTTGTTTCCCATGGCAGCTACCTGGGCTTTAATGGAAGTGGGTATAAAGGCCATCAAAGTTAAAAGTGTCATTTCATATGCAAATAGTGGCATGGTCTACAGCAGGATTACAACTGTTAACTCACTTCAGGAAGGATGGACCCAGTAAGTGAGGTTAGTAGAAACTATAGACACATAGGCAAACTCGAAAGGCTGACTTGGGGAGGCTTGGGGGGAATTAAAGAGTCTGTGCCAAGTTAGACTATAAAGATGGCCATGCCTCATTTAAAAGGAGTAAAGAGTGGATCAGAAGGCCTCTGTCTCCTCTGTGAATACCTAGCTTATAGCCATGTCTGGAAGGCCATGCAGATGGGAGCAGACCAGGGTCCCGCAGAGCTCTGCGTCCCTGTGCTGCAGAGAGAGGTGGTTCCACAACACAATGGCATTCTCCAGGGCAGGCGAAATGTGCAGAGTGGGGTTCTGGGCCTGCAACGTCCTATCAGAAGGGACAGCTTCGAGGCACAGGCTACCCCTCTTTTTAAAGCAACTGAAGAAAGAGAAGCAGCAGGACGGGTGGGTAGGTGACACAAAACAGTTACCTACACATTTGTTCTACAGAATAACACTTTCTCATACACAAAGCAATGTGGGAAACTGGGGTTGGTGTTGGCCAAAGGATCGATGTAGAACTTCAACACTGAACCCGACTCAGACAGCTCCAGAGTTATGTTACCCTCCTCTCACGTGCCCACACTGCAGCATCACATCTGTCAACAGCACCCTCCCATCGACACAAATTAGACAATGGGTGACACAAACAGAGCAATTCACCATCACACAAAGGGCAAGAAAGTCTACTATTCTGGGCACGATTCCCACAGGCCTATTTGTCCCTCCCTTCCTGTTTTTTACTATAAAATAAGCACTTTCTTTCAATCGTTATCTGCTGGTTCTAGAAGTAAAAAAAAAAAAAAATCCTCTTCCTTGTTCCAAAAACAAAGAGATGAAGAATAAACCTTACAAGAAGACCTATCAAGGCAATCTTCTTATGTGTACAGTAGCTTTTCATCACTCTTCAGAAGGACTACAGGGAACCATGGGGAACTATAGGGAGCAGGGAGAGAGAAGCAGATGAGACAGGTGCCACGAGAGCTGGCTGCTGGCAAGCAGGACATATACATCTCTGAAAACGTCACAGTGAAACTCACTAATAGTTACAATGTATAGACATTAATGGCTTTAAGTTTTAAGTGTGGGAACCAGACAGTCTCTATTACCTATGACAAACTACTGTCTGAAAATACTAAAAGGGAAACTGCAAAAGTAAACCATTCATAAATTTTAAATAGCTTATATTATAGTGTATTGTGAGTGGTTTTTGTTTTTGTTTAGTCTTTTGAGATAGTGTATTGGTTTTGTAGTCCAGGTTGTCCTCAAACTCACTATGTGGTCCATGCAGGCCCTAAACTCACATTGGCCTTCTTCCTCAGGCTCCAGAGTATTTGGGTTACAAGTGTGTGCACTCCAATGCCCAACTGGTAATGTTATAATTCTTCTGCTTTATAATTAGTTGTTAATCTTGTAGTGTGCCTAATGTATAAACTAAACTTCATCATAGGTATGCACAGAGAGCATTATGAAGTTTGGTACTATCTATGATGTCATATGGTCACTGGGGTCTTAAAACATATCTCTCACGGATAAAGGAGGTGCTACATAATCCTTGGGATTGTATAAATGTTATTTGTCTTGTTTGTATATTAGTTAAATTATTTGTCCAAGATCACACAGCATCTCTGGGATTAAAACTCAGAACCTTTGTCTGTTAAACCTGAGCTCCTTCTAGTCTTCAAGTATGGTTATAACATGAAACTCAAGAGGACTCCCTGGAGCTAGAGGAGGGCCAGGGCAGCCACTTTCCTCCATGCACTTGTGGAATTGGGGCCAACTTGGACCTTTCTGGGTCTCTTTCTCTTTCCTTCCCTGTTTCTTCTCCAGCTGCCTCACCCCATCTCTGCGCCTTGCTTATGAAACTTTATTTTTTCCATCCACAGCAAAACAATTCACATCAAGGTAATTGATGATAAGGCGTATGAGAAAAACAAGAATTACATCATTGAGATGATGGGCCCCCGCATGGTGGATATGAGTGTTCAGAAAGGTGTAGTACCCTGCCCTCCACACTAACAGTAACAGTCTTCTTCCTTTCTTCCTCTCGACTATCCATTTCCTCCTCTTCCTCTTGCCTTCTACCTTCCTGTTTCTTCCTCTCTTGCTCTTTTCACTTCTCCTCTTTTTATCCTAACACCTGCCAACCTGTCACATGGTATCCATAGAGAGGTCCTCAAGGACCAATGGCCATTATTCTGGGGTGGCAAAATGAATATGGGTGAGGAGAGAGAGAGAGAGAGAGAGAGAGAGAGAGAGAGAGAGAGAGAGAGAGAGCTCTGAGAGTTTGTTAAGTAAATGTTCTCCATGATGTAGTATGGAGGCAAAGTTTACAGACATGGAGGAATCATGGGAAACAAACTCTCAGTACAGATTTCCAGATGTACAGTTATCCACAAGGCTGAGTTTCTGTCCCAAGAGGTTGAGAACCAATATATTAGAATTGTAACTCATCCCACTCCCCACAAGGGACCCATAGGAGTCATCTTATCTGCCACATCTCTGCAATCAAAGGTCATTTCTCTCATTGACATTCATTGATCTTAAAGTAGAGGTCTCCATCAAAGTCCTCCTTGGCTTATTCCAATCCTCCTGTTAAGATGTGGAGGCAGATGGAGCAGCAGAGAGAGAATTCTGACCTAAGGGTAAGTTTTCCCAGCAAACCCATGAGATTTCTCAGAATGGACGGAGCTGTGCTTTCCTTTTAATGACCTTATATACCTCTGGCATCCAACAAAAAAGTCAAACCACCCTTTCTAGGATAAGCTGTGCTTTAGAGGACGAGCTGCTGGATTAGGGATCAGTATTCCTTGACCAAACCATCATCATATCTCTCTAAGCCAGGCCTACTTTGATCTTACGCAACAGTCCCCTTTGGTAGCAAAATACATTCATGTCTTATAGACAGATTTCTGACCTCCAAATGCTCATTAATCAATGATATTTGTCTTTTGTCCACCCAACAAGGTATGAAAAAAATTCTAAGTAAAACACACACACAACACACACAATATACCACACTCAAACACAAATACTCATATATGCACACACACATACACACAATAAATACACACACTTACACATGTACACACATACATACACATATACACACACACTCACACATACACACACTCACACATACACACATTTACACACTCTATATGTGTATACACATACACACACATACACCACACACACACACACACACACACACACAAGCAAAACACTGCTTGTGGTTTTTTGCTAGCAAGGTGAAGTATGTCTTCAGATGTTCAGAATGTCAAAGGAACATCAGAGGATGTGAGGACTTTTTTGTAGTCCTGGCTGTCCTGGAATTCACTTTGTAGACCAGGTTGCCCTCAAACTCAGAGATTTCCCTGCCTCTGCTTCCCAAGTACTGGAATCAAGGTGTGTGCCACCACACCAAGCTGGTCTGAGGACATTTAAACCATAACTATTCTTTTTTCCCTTTGAGGGATCCAGGTCCAGAGTCTTCTCTGCCACAAATAAACCTCAGAGAACAACAATTCCAGCTAGTTCTCTAACAGAACCTGCTAACCACTACTGGCCAAGAGAAGTCAAGCATGAAGATCCAGGTCTTCCCTGAAACCTCTCTACATGACCATGTGACTGAATGAGGCTCAAGTGCATCTTTGGAATGGAATATCTTTCAAAGATAGGCTTGCTTTTATTTGTAACAGACACTCCATTGTGTTGATACCCAGGAAGAGACAGCCATCTCCACAGCCTTGTGTTATGAACTCAGAAAGTCAGACTTAGAAAGTCAGCCTTGGGCTACAGCATCCTTTATGACAGGAATGTCAATAGTACAGGATTCCTGTATCATGTCGAAGCTAACACTTATTTTGGTCCCTGCTCCTGAACCTCCCTATGGGATAAAGAATGGGAAAGTTAATAGACCCCTTTTCTCCCTTTCTCCCTACCTCCTTTCTCTCACTCACCCTCCTCTCTCTCTCTCTAGTCTCCTTCTTCATAAATACTTTCCTTTTAAATTTTTCTTAATGAGGTAAAAGAAGGGACTGAAGACCTAGGTCCTGCAGATGCATTGTTCATTGTGGAAGGGTTATGGGTCATTCCCAGTGGGCATGTCATTTACTCGATGCCTAAAATGCTATTGTTACCATGTGACATCAATGGAATGTGCTGCCCAACTTACTTCTACTAATCATTGACAGCATCTAAAATGACTCCTCCCCACCATGATCCCAATCTTCCTTCCCACTCCCCTCCTACCTCTTGGCTCCCTTTGCCCACTTGTCCTTGTATTCCTGGTTCCCTTTCCATCTCACCTATAAGAACAACTATGACCAAGAAACAAGACAAGCTAAGAGCATTTTTTTATAAGGCAGAACAATCCACCATAGTCCTGTCTAAGGCCACCATGGCAGGACAGGGCCTCATGTGCCAAGAGTGACTGGGATGATTGCTAAAGGCTGTACTCAGGTAAACAACCAACCTGCCCACCTAGTCGACACTCTCTCTCTTGTTGTCCCTACAGGAAAACCATAAGGGTTAAAATAGTAGATGAGGAGGAGTACGAAAGGCAAGAGAATTTCTTCATTGCCCTTGGTGAACCGAAATGGATGGAACGTGGAATATCAGGTGTGAGATTCTTTAAAAATCAAAACGACAACCAAGAAAGGGCAAAGAGAAAAAGAGAGCAAGAAAATTTAAACAAACGAGAAAACAATTTTTAAAAAGGAAGAAAAAGTGACTATTTTTGCCCCTGCCTTTTGTTCCCTTCTCCTTCTCCTGTTGACAGAAATTTTTCTTCTTTTCCCTCCTGTATTCTCACTCTCACCCTGTTTCGGTGTCATCTCTGCCTTCTTAGCCATAGTTTATTTTCATATTCCTCCTTTCCCACCTTCTGGGTAGTACTGCAGCTCAACTCCTCATTGCCCTAATGAGTTATTTCTGCATTATGCTATAATCTGTGCAAGTATTCAATTGTTACTGTCCCCTTCCCCCTATCCTCTGTCCCCATACTATAGCCTGTCAATGTGAAAACTCCTTGGTGGGTGGGGAGGAGAAGAAAAGAAAAGAATGTGATGTGTTGCATGTTTGTGCCCCTTTCTTGCCACCCCTCACTCTAGCTTGAATTGACAGTGGGGGAGGGTCTTGGAGTAAGGGTGGGATTCACGTTGCCATAATGCTTTGACCATTTTCTGCTGCATTCTTCAATGTCTATTGAATGCTTGCCAAGCTATTCACTTGCAGAGAGGCCCACAGGCCTCTCTGCTCTTCCCAGAGGTAAGTGCATTATCTGGCTATTTCCCAGTTGGGTAGACTATGACATGGGGAGGTATACCAGTTGGCCATGATCTCTGAGAGCTCATGACTTCTAAAGGAACACTGCAATAAGGAATCTCAAGCTCTACATTCTCCCTTACCATCTCATCCACTCCATCTTCATAGTCTAAAGCAAGGTCTTTTATGTAGGCTGCTTTGGATAATGAAAATTGAAAATATGTAAGAGAGAGTAAGGTTTTTTTTTTTTAGGTTCGACTGTTCCCTGAACAAGTAGGCCCCAGAAAAGAATAAGATGCTTATCACTGAGAGACTAGAGACAGCTAGTGCACGGCTCATGGATACCTGCCTTTGCTTGACATCTGCAAGTGAAGACATTGTTCAGAACTCAAGACACTTCTCACCTCTGATTAGAGAAGTAGACCCTCTCCTTGTTTTTCCAGAGCATGAATCTCAACATCCCAGCCAGAGGCTCATTCTTAAGGGACTGACACTGGATTATTGCAACCAGGGAAAATAGAAAAGCAGTTTTCTTCATTTAATGAAAATTACCAAAAGCTACCACTTTGAAAATACGTTGGAGAAAAAGATATGGGAATGTGAAACCACTTTTTCATCTACTGAGGTGTCTATTCATCCATGGTTTCATATTCAGCAACAGGGAGCTACACCAACAAATCTAAGGAGTTAAATCGATAGAGACACTCTCAAAGCTCTCCTGCAGATCTTCTCCTCAAACGGTGGTCAATTATCATCATTCATTGAAACTGTCTGCAAAACTCAACAGTTTTGTGCCAGTACTTGTTTGGACACATCTGACATTCAGGGGAAAAATCAAGGTCAATCTTCTGTTGCCTTCTGAGTAAAGCATTCCCACCAAGGCTGGACCACTAGAGAATGCCAGAAGAAAGAGAATCTCATCCCTTTGCCTCTCACACTGTACTTCAGCCTATCTTCCAGCTCACATTTTCCAGAATATTCTCAGAAATTGTCTCAGTGCCTGATCTACCTCATTCCCATCACATCCCCTTTGTGCAGTGACTATACATCTCTATGATTGGCTAGAAACAACAGATACCCAAGGCCCATGTAAGACAGTTTCACCAAGAGGAAGATGAAAGCAGCTCATTGGCTGGTACAAGCATCTGGAAGAAAGCCAGAGGCTCCAGATAGGAGGAAACAATTAGAAACCAAACCATGCCTTTATTTTACCATTAAAACCCACTCACTATTTTCTGCCTCCCGTTAAATCTCCCACCAAACAGTAGGACAGGAAATATCTTAAGATAAGCCTTGTGTTCTTCAGAAGACCTGGATGAATGCAAATACCTGTGGTTTCTCTCCATTGGAGGTTATCCTTTAACCAAGAAGATTCCAGGAAAATCTTTAGAAAGCCTAGTCCTGGGGGACAGGAAGGTAAGGAGACAAGGATTTCAGAAAACTGTTTGTGTGGTATGCCCCAAGATCTTCCCAGAGACCAAGGTGCCAAGATGGAAGTTTTCAGTGAGGAATGTATGGCTTTTCCAGCCTCCTGACCTATATATAGTCTAGGGCATTAGTTTTCAGTTTCTTCAGTTCTTCCCTGATATTAGCATCAGACCA